>CM053784.1:466193875-467393875 GCA_028749045.1 Cupressus sempervirens | reverse complement strand
TAAATAATCATAAAGCATCATCAATAAGTTCTAACATAAAAAATAATCACCATAAAATAAAGTGTCCCATAGTATCAAATATTCTAAGTAGCAATCCAAAATAGTCCAACATATAATAAGGTCTCAAAATATAAAGTATCTAAAATGCAAATAAACAACTATGCTATGATGGTTCCGGGTGAGGCCTCATAAAGGGGAGGGGTGAATCAATTACCACAAAAATAATTCCAAATCCTTTATATGTCAATACAACCTTCTTTCAAATCCAAATCCTTGTACAAATTAGTTAGAACTAGCTAAGAAATGTAGATCAATTAACAAAGCAATCTTAAGATAATGATGTGTATTAATCTTTAGTAACTTAGTTGCAAAAAGATAAAGTAATAAGCAAATAACATGAACACTTGAGACACCAAGATTTGACATGGAAACCCAATTTGGGAAAATCACCAATACAACTATTTAAAACTTTTCACTCTTTTGAAGTAAACCATATTAGGAGACAACCCTATTAAAAGTTACAAAATACACTATTAGGTGTGACCTTGTTAAAGGATTTGAATTGCCCTATCCAGAGTGGCATTTTTAGAGGTCTTAATAAACTTCAATCTTGAAATTTTACCTTTTTAGAGGATTTACAAAATGATGGTTAAACCAACTCTATTAAGAGATTTCTTCATTGTTATAATTGTTAGAGTGTAACAATGATTGATTTGATTGATGAAGCAAGTGATTTGTAGATTCATATTATAGTTTTGGTTTATCCTTTGGATCCTTCTTGATTAGAATATTCTTTTACAACTCTTTGGATGTTCTTCCCTTAATCAGATATTCATCTTTATTCACATCTTATTCTCTTCCACAACTTCATTCTTTAATCCACACTTGACCTTTCATATATATGAAACCCAATGTGAAGTCAACTTGAATACCCTTTCAAACAAATAATTAATATCCACTAGGTTGGCTTGCATAAACCAAATAATGAACAAAATTATTCTTTTATCACTCAGCTAACACTAAAACTAAGTCACTTGGTTAACACTAAGTTTCTTTGGCAACCAACCTGACTTGGTTTATATTGAACTCCTTTCATAACCAACCTGATTTGGTTTACACTAAAATTCCTTATTAACAGACCTATCTCAATTTACACTAGATCTCTGAATTTGGTTTCTTCTAGATTTTTTCTTGTCTAATACTCGAGTCTTCTAAGCTTAGTTACTACTAGTAGTGCTCTCTTGACGTGTGACATTTGTGTAACATCAATGACAATATATAATTGAATAATTGTTTTCCACATTCAACCCTATAAATATGCTCCATTTATATCTCCATTAACTATGTCAACACAACTCCCATTTCATATTGATTACTCATTTGGACTATCTTTCTCCCATTCATAGCCCCTCACACTTTTTTTATTCCTACTTGATTTTAATTCTCCATTTTAAACTATGTTCTTCATATTCAACTTTTTATTCAAAATGCTCCCATTTTCTTTATATCACATTTCATCATCATCTTTCTAAATCTTTGTCCTAACCTCTTTCCCTTGGAACCACCCCTTCCATCCATTCACCCCATATCATCTATTCCACCTCCATCCACATTCTTAGGCCTTTGGTTTAAAATGACACTTATTATCAAATCATGTATCTTTTGCATAATTTCATTTGATTATTTTCATGTATTTTTTTTTATTCCTACTTGATTTTAATTCTTCATAACACACATATTCATGATCACCATAACTTTCTATGTATTGGTAACCATTTAAAAATGTTAAATAGAATATTGTTATTTTTATCATTATGTGTTTTTATATCAATCTATATGCACATGGTGCATGCCATCAAGATTCATCATGTCATTGTGCATGATGCCTCTGTTATAAAGAATAATGGGTTTATCTTTTCCCAAGATGTTACTTTGATACTATTCATCGTTTGTCATAATCAATCTCCTTTCTTTCTATTCTATTGTTTTTATTTCTTATTCATGTATTTCCATCCCACTTAATCTCATCTACCTTTTATTAACAAGTCATTGCACAATAATTGTCATAACCATCATAATACCTCATAATTGAACAACCCTTTAAAATAATATATCACCCAATCAAAATATTCAAGAAAATTAAATCAACATGTTAGATTCACATCCATTGTAGACATTATATCAACCATTGTATGCTCATCATTTATATCTTAAAATCTAACATTGTACATCCTTTAAGCTAGTACATCACTTTAGCATCCTTCATAGCCTTCTCTATCTTTCAAGAGACCTCCTAGGAACTATTCATCTTCATAGGTAAAGTGAAGGGCACCATCATCATATTCAACATATCAACTTTATTCTTCTAGAAAACTAAGGAAACTTACCATTTAAACCTCACCATTTCTTTTACTTGTATTCTTGTTTGAAATGACCCTATGCTTCTTGATACCAATTTTAAGAAAGTGAAAATTCAAACCCCCAACATTCACTCAAACATGTCTTTAGCCCACTTGCCAAAACACATATGCATGATCATGCTTATCCCCACTCCTCACACACACATAAGTTTGAGAATACTAACTCAAACAAATATTGTCACTCCACCTCATCTCTTAGTTTTAACTCATTGGTCCATTTCTCACACAAATGTGTGAGCATGCTCTTAACACATGCCATCTTCATGCTCATACATGTGTAAGCATGTTTGATCCTTATAAGCTTTATCTTCAACTTTCTCACATCTTATTTCATTTCACGATTTGATAAATGATTATCCATTAGTCAAGAATATTTTATTCTTTTATGAAATTTTACAAAAGGTAAAGAGAGGCTTTTCAAAACAAGTTAATCTAAATGACCTATGAGACCTAGGTTGTTCTATTGTGAGATCAAAACCCTCCTCCTTTAAGCATTTTTGGTAACTAAGCTTGAGCCTAGGTGTTTCTTCATGTATATCACTTCTCAACAAGTCTTCCATATTTAACAAGCTACAAGGCAAGCTACACCATTGCAATTTTAGACTTCGAAGGAAAATGCATAAAAGATAAGAAATGTTATTCATGTACTAAACATGTATGATAAAAAATTAAAAGAAACAAAGAAAATTGACTACCTAATCCTTTTTTCATGTATTGAACTTATTTATTGCAAGTGAAAGTTCTTAATTGCATATGTGTGGTGAAGGTTTAAAGGATAAGTTTGATTAGATATGAGTTATTTTTTGTGGTATAATACTAGATTTGGCTCATATAATGATGAATTAAAAACTAGAAGAGATGTTGCTTCTTACTATAGAACTAGATTGACTATCTAACGTAGTTCACATGTAAAGGAAGATGAATAGATCCCACTCCTATATTTACTTATAAATAGTAGGGCATAGCCACTAACAATAGCAAAGGTTGCTAAATCATGGGCATGAGAATCAGAGTGACCAAACTATATTATAGAAGATACTAATATTTATCTCTCAATCTATAAATAGGAATAAAATAGATACACCTGTTCATATTTTTATGAGATAGACATTTAAAAATACTTATATCTAAAAATTTTAAAATAAGAAAAAATAATAATTAGTTATAATATGATTTATGTATATTTGTGCACTTGAAATTGTTCTACTGGCAAAAAATTTATTGTATTGACAACTAAAGAAATTGTGATCTTAAAAATGTGTACAAGTAAGGATGCATTAGTTTAGGGGAGAGCTTTGACACATGGAGGAGAACAAGAGCTAGGTCACTTGGAAATTTAGAATGGTAGGGCATGACCTTCTTTTATGGATACAACAAAGGATAGAAGAGTAGATAGTCATAACCACCATATCTTCGTTGGATCTCATAATAATTTTGAGCACTTTGGAGTAGTTATTGACATAAGTAATAAAAAATTATTCCAACTAGACCCTTAATTGGAAAATTTGAAAATCTAACCATTGTTTGATTATTTTGGGAATTTCCTACTCCACATTCCTTGGTCATTATTGAAAGGTGCAACAATGGTTCATCTTTTCAAAAGGTGGAGGGTTACAACTAGAAAGTAATTTTGTGACTAGGCTAAAGTTGGAGGTGAGGAGAGCTACATGAGATCAAGTTGAAGGTTTGTGGGATGTTGAATAAGTAGAATCCCTCCTTCAAAATAATAGTACAAACATATCTTAAACCTAGTAATGAAATACACATAGGGTGATAAAAGAGGGAGTTTAATGCTTTTAAGAAAAGAAGTGATAGAGACTGAATCAAATAAGGAAGTGAAAGCCCAAGTTAGAGTCAAGAAAGAAATGAAGGAGAAATCAGATGAAAGTAATATATTCAAATTTCTTCTCCTTGATGATGTTCTTGATTGTTTTCTATATAGATCTATAATTTTACTATTTCTAAATGGCATACCACTTAAAATTGGTGGGGAAATTGAATCTCTAAGAGGGTTGGAGAAATTTCCATACTAGTTTGTTCACATGAGCTAGAAAGTGAGAGATAGAGTAAAAGGTATAGATACCCAAGTTGAGAGGAGATGTTAGGAATTAGTTATAAAGGAACTAGTATAACACATTCTATTTTTAAGTAGATTTTTCATTTTCTAGAAGTATATAAACCTCTTGAAATATGAAATATAATCTATACATAAAATTGTGAGGAAAATTAAGTTAAATTTTTTGGAGTTACATTAGTAGGTGTAGCTGAGAAACACACTCTTGAGTCCATTGCCAATATGCATCATTTTGTCATGTGAAGAAGTAGTTCTTATTTTTGAAATATAAATATGTTTCATCTCAACACCATATTATGTGAATATCATACGTTGTTGTCCACTATGTAAAGTAGTTATCATTTTTGCAATATAATTATTTTTTATCGATACAAAGAGGAACATGATACTACACAAAAAAACCATAACCAGAACTAGAAAATATAAATGTGGTATTGAGCCTCATTGGTTGAACTTTGAGAGCTATATATGAATTACATACATGACCAACATAGTTTCCATTACATCTGTAATAATGGTAGTTATAGTTAGCAATATTTTTCATAAATGTTTAGTAAGATAGGAATGCTTTGTTCTAGTAAATTAGACTATAATTTTCCTTTTGAAGGAGAAGAATTTCCAAAGATATAAATTCTAGTGCTAGAGTATGAAGTAGGGTTAGACAAAATAGAGCCTTGCTATGTTTGGGCATTTTACAGTAGCTAGTGTACTAGTTTCTATGGTAGTTGCTTCAATATGGCACCAAGAATTTGGGGGTTCTTTCAAAAAACTACTTAATGTACTGATTAATTAATAGAAAGGATAAGAAATGCATTAATTTTTAATATAAACCAATTTTATTTTCTATCCATCCTTTCCCACATAACAAAGTTTTCACTCAAGTCAAGCCAAAGTCACTTAGACATCCATTTGTATCCATATCCAATAATATAATGTTGGATTTAATATCTCTATGCACAACTCATTTTCTCATTTCTTATGTAGGGTTCACAAGAGCATGACATCATAATAATATATATAGAAGGGAATTTAAAGAAATAAAGTGATATGAGATTAAAAAACCCTACCTACCTACATGCCCTGCTAATCTCTAGTAGAAAAACTATACATAAATAATATGCATATCCTTGAAAGCACTAAAAATATGTGGAAAAATATGGTCAATTACATTGAATGCTATAACCCTTATCAAATTTGAGCATCATAATTTGTGACACCAATATTTTCTAGATGGCTTCTTGATAACACTAAGTTGCATCACAAATGTAACCCCATAGTCCATATGCTACTAAACCTACATGAGTCAAAGTATGGAGGGTAAGTGTAGAAAGAGGAGATGTCTATGAAATGTAAAGACTGGAATGAAAGGCATAAAACAAAGGACAAAACACTCCTAGAAAATCACATGTACACCCATATATAAAAGTAGAATGAAGCCATTTGAAACCACAAAATCTTGGTGCAAGAATAGTATGCACATACCATTTAAAAGCATAAAAACTTGCAGGTTTAAGGAGCACAGTTTGTGGCACTGATCTTTTCTAGACAAATTCCTTGCTAAAATTTATTGCACTAATCTTTTCTAGAATTAATTCAACCTCTTAGCTACACTTCACCCTAGCTAGATGTTCTTCATGTGCACATTTGGGGAAAATGACAAATGTTTTTCATTTTTTTATCATCATGAGGGAGTTACAATAATGATGACATCATCAATATTACGATGATGTTGAGGATACGTGTAAAAAAAAAAATTAAAATAGACACAAATTACACTACCATCATAATTTCAACCAAAATATTGTAATGAGGATGTATATAGATTCTTGAGCTATCAAAAATATCATAATTAAGTACAAGTTTACTTTGTCATGAATGAATGATATTATGGACTGTTTGAGTTGAGCTATATATTTCAAAAAGATAGATCTAAAGAGTGAGTACTATCAAATTTACATTACAGAAGGAGATGAGTGGATGATTGCCTTTAATAAATGGGAAGCATTTTATGAGTGGTTAGTCATGCCTTTGGGCTAACTAATGCATTGAGCACTTTCATGAGACTCATGAATGAGATGCTGAAGGATTTTTTGGGTAAGTTTGTCATTTTTTAACTAGATGATATTTTGATCTTTAGTAAGACATTGGAGGAGCATTTGATGCACATTTTAAAGGTGTTTGATAAGTAAAGGGAGGAAAAATTACTTATAAAATTAAAGAATGATAGTTTTGTGAAGGAGTTGGTGTACTTGGGATTTATAGTTTCAATAGAAGGTCTGAAAATGGACCATGAGAAAGTGAAGGCTATCTTTGAATGGCCTACTTCAAGGAGTCCAATTGAGGTAAGATATTTTTACGGATTTTCTATTTTTACAAAAAAATTATCAGAGGTTTTAGTAGTATTTGTGGACCCTTAACTGAAATAATGAGAGAGGATAGGAAATAATTTAAGTGGACTGTAGTAGCATATAAGGGTTTAATTTTCTGAAATAGAAAGTCATAGAGGAGCCTATTTTATCACTTCCATCTTTTAATAAATTATTTCAAGTAGACTATGATGCTAGTGGTATTGCATTATGAGGTATTTTGAACCAAGAAGTTAGAACTGTTGCTTATTTTAGTGAGAAATTGAATGATTCCAAAAGAAAGTATTCAATTTATGATTAGAAATTTTATGCTATAGTTTACAAATTGAAAAAATTGAGACATTACCTTCTTCGTAAGGAGTTTGTTTTGTATATTGATCACCAAACTTTATAATATTTGAATAGTCAAAGAAAATTCAACCAAAGGCATTTGAAGTGGGTTTAATTTTTGTAGAGTTATACATTTGTTTTCAAGCATAGGAGTGGGAAGTGTAACAAAATTGCAGATGCTCTTAGTAGAAGATAATTTTTTCAAACATAAATGTAGATTGAGGTGGTTGGGTTCAAGGAACTCAAGAATTTCCATTTAGATGATCCTAATTTTGGGGAAGCTTGGAAAGATTGTACATGACCTATTACACTTGACAAGATGAAGTTATTGGATTATATAATCCAAGATGGTATGTTATTCAATAGAAGCCAATTATGCATTCTCGTGAGTTCTATGAGAGAGAATCTCATAAAGGAGAAGCATACTAGATGATTAGCTTGACACTTTGGTATAGATAAAAGCATTGCTTTGGTCAGTGAGAATTATTATTGGCCACAAATGTTGGAATTCTTTACAATATCTAGGGGGGTTGAATCAATTATCCAAGGTCTAGATGTTAAAATAAAACTTTTCAGAGCTTAGTGATCCCATATCCATAAAACATATTCATGTAGGTTACTGTCAAATCAACTTTACAAAAATGTAAGCATGAAACATAATAGATTAAATAACACATTTGACACAACTATTTTACATTGAAACCCAATGTGGGAAAAACCACTAGTAACATGCTACTCATTCTCACTCTTCTAAAGTGATGCCCTATGAAAGGCCAACCCTATTAAAGGATACAATACACATTGTTAAATGTGACCTGGTTAGAGGATTTCAATCACCCTATTAGGAGTGAGCCTTGTTAGAGGACTTTAGATCATTTACTTGGAATTTCACCTAGTTATAGGATTTAAAAATGACTATTAGGTCAACCAAAAGATTTACCTAAGACTGGTACAATGATTCGAAAGTAATAATTAGGCTTGACATGATAACAACTTACAACTCACTTGTATATTATAGATCTTTATTTTAGTCCTCCATTTTGCTTGGCTTTCACACACTTTAGCTTTGATAGCTTGTTCACCCTTCAAGCATTTATACTCTTAAGCCTTCTTTCTTTTCTTGCCAATAGAAGTCTCTTATGTTTGGTCTCTAAATGAAGCAATACCTTAGACCTCTTGTCTAACTTAAATTCTTGACATTGGCCAACCTTACTTCTAACCAGCCATCTCTATAAATAAAAAATCAAGATTTTTTGTCATTCATCCTCTATTGTCCATTTTAGGGTTAGGTAGGATTAGGTAGGATTCAATGGATCTACCCATTTTTTCATTTCAGTCCCTTCTAGAAACTTCTCCTTTAATCCTCTTTAAATACACCTCAAAATGGTTTATCATGAATTCTGTCCCACCAACTCATCATGGTTATCTTCCACATGCTTCACAAAATTCAAAAAAAACAAAATAGTCATCTTAGATTCATCAAATCCATAATTTAACATGAACACTAGCACTCAACATCAATATGTTGTCACTCAGCTTCCATACTATTCTTCCATTCGTCATCCACTAGATAACTTGGCAAACACTAAAGTTTATTGGTGCTCGACATCAACTAAACTTTACTTGGCTTAAACTATAGCACTTGGCATACACTAAACTTTGACTTTTCTCGGCTCCAATTGATTTTCTACTTGGCTTCCACTAACTTTTCTTGGCACCTACTATCCACTTGGTCAAGCTTGGTAGAATCAATTCTTCTCATTTTTCTAGATTTAGTCAGTGTATCCAACCTTTACAACCTTAAGTAGATAATCAATGCACTATATCATCATTATCTTAACTAATCTTTGTAATCCTTTTTTATACTATAAGTTGATACTTTCTCTAGGTGTTGTCATTATCTTACTCTAGTTGTTGTTATCTTATTTGATCAAAACCTCCTAATCAATCAAACAAATGATAGTACTCAAATCAACTAAATAATTATCTGACCAACAAGTAGCTGGTTTGACATTAGTGAAAAAATAATGATTAAAACACATTCTCATACTTGTATCAATCTATTTTCAATAATCTCCCTCTTTGGCATTAATGGAAAACTAGTACAACCAATTGTAATACCAAAAAGGAAAATAATTCCTTGTATTGAAATCTCTCCCTCTATCATTAGCTTTCATCTTCTATATAGGTTACAAAATTTTGCTCTGATCAATAGAAAATCAACACATTCTTATAAGTCCCTCTTGATCACTTCCTCTTTCTACTATTTAAGTATCTATCTCTGACTATCAGTTCTTATATCTCCCTTGGAACTATCTCCCTTTGAGTAGATATTCCATGTTTCTTTCTTTTTGAATTTCTCCATCTTTTCTATATTTCTCCCTCTTTGATAACAATGCCAAAGACTTGTCATCTTAATATGCAAATATGAAAATTTTCTAGTTTCTCCCTCTATCACCTAGCTTATGACTGATTTGGAGCTCCAACTCTTTGATTATTTTAGGCAGCTCCTAAAGTAAAATCCACTGCATCAATGTGTAACATAAATCATCTCAGTTGATGTAGGGCACTTCTCATGCTTCTTAAATAGCCTTGGATAGGGGTATCACCCCTAGTTTACCTCTTAGATAATCATGAGCATCCTTAGGTAATACTTTTGTAAAGATATTATCTATGGTCTCTTTTGTATTTACATATTCCATCTTTGCCTCTTTATATTGAACTAACTCTCTCAAGTAATGATACTTGATTGCAATGTGCTTAGTCTTTGTATGCATCAAAGGGTTCTTTGATATATTTATGGTTTTTTGATATATTTATAGCACATGTATTATCATAATAAAGTATCACAGGATTACTAATTTCCTCCTTCATACCTTTGAGTAGATGTTTGATCCATACAATGTTTGTACAATTTACTATAGCAACAACATATTCAGCTTTGATAGTAGATTGAGATATGTAATTTTATTTTCTTTATAGTCAATGTGACCAACCTTTTTCCTAAGAAAAATTCCACTCCACTAGCACTCTTTCTATCACCAATATTTCCAGCCCAATTAGCATCAATGTAGGCTCTCAACTCAAACTTCTCATTTTTCTTGTAATATAGACCATAGTCTTATGTTCCTTTAAGATATCTCATTATTCTCTTAACATTCATCAAATGATTCTCCCTAGGATTAGCAGAGAATCTTGCAACTATCCCAATAGATAACATAATATTAGGTTTGTTATATACTACATATTGCAGTTTACAATGTTTGATTCACCTCAATTGAATCATCATTCTTTGAAAATTTGTGTCATGTTACCATAGGTGTGCTTATTGGCTTGGAATCTTCTAATCCAAAAAAATTTAGTATCTCCTTTACATATTTTGACTGAGTGATGTATATACCATATTTCATTTGATGTACTTGCAAACCCATAAAGAACTTGATCTCTCCAAACATAGACATCTAAAATTCTTTCTTCATTTCATTTGTAAAATCTTTACATAAAGTATCCTGATCTCCAAATATGATATCATCAACAAGAATTTTTGATAGTAAAATACATTTTCCTTTTTTTATCTTCAAGTACAAATTGCTATTATCATTAGTCCTCTTGAATCCAATTTTCACAAGATAACTATGAAGTCTTTCATACTATTCTCTTGGTGCTTGCTTCAAACCATATAAAGCTTTGTGTAGTCTACATACCATTTTTTTGTTGTTAGCATCAAAAAATCCATCTAGTTGTTCTATATAGACCTCTTCTTCCAATATGTCATTCAAAAATATAGATTTAACATCCATTTGATAAACTTTGAAACCTTTGTATTAAAAGTAAGCAATCTTGCAACAGGAGTAAATGTTTCGCTATAGTCTATCCCTCCTTGTGCATACCTCTTGCAAACTAATATTTCCTTATTCCTTTTGACTTCACCATTTTTATCAAACTTTTTTCTATACACCTACTTGGTGCCAATCACATTTTTTTCTTCTGGTCTCAAAACTACAGTCCATGTCTTGTCCTTTTCAATTTGTTCAATCTCTTCTTTCATGGATTTACTCCAATCCACATCTTATAAGGCATCTTTTGCTATTTTAGGCTCATGCATGCTAAGAAAACATGTATCACTTCTTAACCTATTTCTTGTCATTGGTCTTGCATCTTTATCTCTAATAATTTGTGTAGTTAGATCTTGGTTCTACTCTATTTTTCTCATTTGGTCTCTCAACTTCTGAATCACTACATACATCTCTGTCAAGTAGTTCAACATCTCTGTCAAGTAGTTCAACATCTCTTTCATTTACACTAATCTTAGAATCAGAATGTGCCTCAACTTCATTTTGTAACTTGGCACCTGAATGTAGCTCGATTCCTGAATGCAACTTGACATTCATAGTATGTGACTCGGTAGTCACTAAAACTTGTTGTTGATTTGCAGCTTGATTTACAACATCTTCATTAGTAGGCATACCTTCATAAAAGTATATGAAACATTTTTATTCCTTTAGTTGTTTCATAGGTTCAGCCTCATGTACCTCTGTATATTCATCAAATTTCACATTTGCACTTTCTACAACTTTATTAGTGTTAGTATTTAAACACTTGTAAGCTTTACTTCTTGTCGAATAGCCAAGGAATATACCTTCTTCACTTTTTGCATCTAATTTATCATTTAGGAAATCTTTGAGAATATAACACTTGCTTTTAGTAGCTTAAAATATTTTACATTAGGTGATTATCCATACCATAGTTCAAAAGTTTTTGAATGAGTACCTTTCTTGACTTGAACATAGTTCAAGGTATAGATAGTTGTACTTACAACCTCTCTCCAATATTTCAAAGAAACATTCTTCTCCATAATGAGTGTCCTAGTATATTCCATTATAGATCTATTCCTCCTTTTAATAATTCCATTTTGTGGAGGGGTCCTAGGGGGAAGATGTATGCCTTTGGATTCCTCTGTCATTACAAAACATCTCATACTCATTTGATGTAAATTCTCCTCCTCTATTAGATCTCAAACATTTTAGTATTTTACCTATTTCCTTCTCAACTCTTACTAAATACCACATAAACATTTGGGAAGCATCATATTTCTATTTCAGAAACATAGCACTATCCTAGAATAATTATCAACAAATATCACAATGTACTTATCACCTTTGTAGCTTTTTCATATCAATTGGTCCACACAAGTCAATAAGAACAACCTCCAAAATTCCTTTAGAGGTGTGAGTGTTACTCTTAAAACTAAACTTTGTGTTATTTTTCCTAATTGACATTGTTTGCAAATTATCTTGTCAGGTTTCTTCAACTTAGGCAAACCTCTAACTCTTCTCATGTTACTAATACTAACCAAGTTATCAAAATTAATATGACATAACCTCTTGTGTCATAACCACACATCACCAAATTCAATAACTAGATAAGTAGCATAATCCATATCAAGGTAGAATATAATACCTCTAGTTTGATCACCTTTTCCCATTAGTTTCCCATTAGTATCATATACTTAGCAATCTTGTTCTCAAACTCAAACTTGCAACCTAAACTATTCAGTTGTAACACACTAAACAAAATATAATTATGTCCTTCAACATAATAAGCATAGCCACATAAAATACTTTTTCTAAGTTTGGTAGAACCTTTTCCTTTTATTAAATAGGGTGCATCATTACCAAACCTTACACTATTTTCATCATAATAATTCAAGGTAATGAACTTACTTTTATCTCTAGTCATCTAATGTGAACATCCACTATCAATGATCCATCTATCATTCTTGTTCATACAAGACACTAGTGCAGTTGCCTCATCATTATCAAAATCATCCTTCATTGCAACATACACCACTTCATCATCATGATCATCAAATCCATCTTTGGCTTCCTCTTCGGCAATGTAGAAATACTTCTTTCCTTTGTCTTTGTAATATTGTCTTCATCTCTTCTACTTTTGTACTTGTCTCCACCTCTATAGTTCTTATTTTATGGACACCTAGCAGTACTATATGACCAACCTCATTGTAGTTAAAACACATGATAGGTAACTTATCTTTGAATTTGCCTTTACCTTTGTGAAATATCCTTGCGAGTAGTGCTTCAAGCTATTCTACATCTTACTCATTTGTATCACTATCACTAGAAACATATTTTACCTTTTTGTTCTTCTTCTCATTAGGTTCCTTTAATGATAGCTTAGCTTTGAAAGTAGATTCAATGTTGCCAGATTTGAAGTTATCAAAATTAGATACCTCAAAAGTAGTGAGCCTACCTACTAGACCTTCAAGAGTTAGATTAGAACTTGTTATACATCTTAGTTCATGTATTACAAAAACTCTAATAGCATAGATGGGCAGTAGTATTCTCAAAACTTTGTTTAAAATAATCTTATCATCTATCTTACTAGTAGATCCTCTTATATCATTAACAAAATCTTTTATCCTAAAAAAATATTGAGCAACATTCTCTCTTTCTTGCATTATCATATTAGTGAATTTAACTCTACGACTTCTAGATTTGGCTCTCAAAACATTTGTGTCACCTCCATAGATGGTGTAAAGAGCATCCCACATCTTCTTTACACTTTCATAACCCTTGACATCATCAAACTCAACATTGTATAAGATAGAGGTAATCTCCAACATTGCCTAATTGTGTTCTTTCTTCTTTTCCAGATCTTCAAAAGTTAGGGCTCCAATAGGATCAACATGCTCATTGGAAATGATAGTTTGTGCATGGTCTCCAAGACCTCCTAGATGTAGCTTCATCATACTTTTCCATGCAGAAAAGTTGTCCCTATTAAGCTTGGGTACCTCTCTTTTTTATATCTTGATCTTTTGCTTCTAGTACCTTCAATCTAGTCCTCTTAAGTAGATGGCTCTGATACCAAATTTTGGAATTCTTTAGAATAACTAGGGGGTGAATTAGTTATCCAAGGTCTAGATGTACAAATAAAACTTTTCATAGCTTAGTGAACCCATATCCATAAAAAATATTCATGCATGCATCCATTAGATCATACAATCACTTAAACTTTGTAGGTTACTGTCAAATCAGCTTTGTAGAAATGTAAGCATAAAACATAATAGGTTCAATAACACATTTGACACAATTATTTTACATGGAAACCCAATTTGGGAAAAACCACTAGTAACATGCTATTCATTATCACTCTTCTGAAGTGATTCCCTATGAAAGGTGAACCCTATTAAAGGTTACAATACACACTTTTAAATGTGAGCTGGTTAGAGGATTTCAATCACTCTATTAGGAGTAAGTCTTGTTAGAGGACTTTAGATCATTCACTTGGAATGTCACCTAGTTAAAAGATTTACAAATGATTGTTAGGTCAACCTTAATCCAAAGGATTTATTCTATACTGGTATAATGATTAGAAATTAATAGTGAGGATTGATCTAGTAACAACTTACAACTCGCTTGTAGATTACAAATTTTTATTTCAATCTTCCATTCTCCTTGGCTTTCACACACTTCAGCTCTAATAGCTTGTTCACCCTTTAAGCATTCATACTCTTAAGTTTTCTTTCTTTGTTTCCCAATAGAAATCTCTTCTATTCAGTCTCTAAATAAAGTAATACCTTAGACCTCTTGTCTAACTTAGATTCTTGAACATTAACTAACCTTGATTTTGACCAACCATCTCTATAAATAGAAAATCAAGATCTTTTGACATTCATCCTCTATCATCCATTTTAGGGTTAGGTAGGATTAGGTAGGATTCAATGAATCTACCCATCTTTTCATTTTAGTCCCTTCTAGAAACTTCTCCTTCAATCCTCTTTGAATTATCCTCAAAATGGTTTACCATGAATTATTTGCCACCAAATCATCATAGTTATCTTCTACACACTCCACAAAATTCAAAAAAATAAAATAGTCAGCTTGGTTTCATCAAATCCACAACTTAACATAAATACTGGCATTTGGCTTCCATACTATTCTTCCACTCATCATCCACTAAATAACTTAATAAACACTAAATTTTACTAGTGCTTGGCATCAACTAAACTTTACTTGGCTTACACTATATCACTTGGCATACTCTGGACTTTGACTTTTCTCAACTCCAACTAATTTTCTGCTTGGCTTGCACTAACTTTTCTCGGCACCTACTATCCACTCAATCAAGCTTGGAAGACTCAATTCTTCTTACTTATTCTTCTAGACTTAGTCAATGTATCCAACCTTTGCAACCTTAAGTAGATAATCAACACACTATATCATTATTGTCTTAACTGATCTTTGTACTCCTTTTTCATACCATAACTCAACATTTTCTCTAGGTGCTTTTGTTATCTTATTTGATCAAAACCTCCTCATCAATCAAACATTTGATAGTACTCAAATCAACTAAATAATTATCCTACCAGCAAGTAGTAGGTTTGACATCAATGAAAAAACAATGATTGAAACATATTCTCATACTTGTATCAATATGTTTTCAACAACAACTACAACAAGATGTGAAGAAATTTTCATTGTCTTGCAAAGTATGTCAGACACTAAAAGGAGTAAAGAAAAATATGGGTTTGTATCAACAATTAACTCTACCTGAGAAGCCAGGAAATGATGTCAGTATAAATTTTGTTCTTTGTTTACTAAGGTCACAGTGTGGGAATGATTCAATGTTTGTGGTGGTTGACAAATTTTCAAAAATGGCACATGTCATTCCCTACAAGAAGACTAGTGATCTATTCATGTGGTAGAGTTGTTTTCAAAGAAGTGGTGAGACTACATGGTCTTCCAAAGAATATTATTTATGACTAAGATACCAAGTCTTTTGGGTATTTCTAAACATACATTATAGAAGAAATTGAAGACAAATTAAAGTTTAGTTCATCACATCATCCATAGTCCAATGGAAAAACCAAAGTTGTGAATCATATTTTGGGAAATTTTCTGAGATGTTTGGTTGGGGATAATCCAAAGGACAGGATTTGATTTTTCCATAGGCAAAATTTGCATACAATAATTATGTCCATAGGAGTACTAGTAAGTCACCATTTTAGATTGTATATGGGAGCAGTCCAATAAATGCTTCTAAATTGAGGTAGTTGGATAAAGGAGAGATAATTAGTGCTAAAATAGAAGATTTTTCTTAACATTTGAAGAACATTCATGAAGAAGTGAGGAAGCACATTACAAAGATGAATACATAGTATAAGGCTAAGGTTGATGTGAAAATGAGGTATAAGGAATTTCATATTGGATATGAAGTCATTGTTCATTTGAGAAAGGAGATATTTCTAGTGGGTACATATAAGAAAATGAAAATGAATATTTTTGGACCGTGCAAGATAGTGAAAATACATGATTCTAGGAATTCTTATGAAGTAGAGTTTCCTGCTGAACTAAATATTTCACCAGTGTTTAACATTTCAGTTTTGAAAGAATATCATGAGGGAGGTGATGGAGATGAAGCTACAGAAGCTCTATAGATTATTCCAATATCTACTTCAACTACTCAGGAGATTGAGGAGATATTTGATAGTTGTGTGGGAAGAGGCACAAGGAATAGAACATATGAGGTGTATTTAGTCAAATGGAAAGGGAGGCCAGTGAAGGATTCATCATGGATAGTACATGAGGAGGTTGATCATCTTGGTTTTCCTCCAACTATTTGAGATGTCATAGGGTCACTTCTCAAAACACCCCAGGTGTCTCATGCATGAGCATCCTGGGTGTAAGGGCATTCTTGCATCACACAAAAATATTTCTATCTCTAGTTTTCTAGTTTTTGTATTTTTAATAAGCATAATTCCTATATAGAGTTCTATTTGAGGGAACTTTCTAGGCTTAGTAAGTTGGTATTATGTGCTCATATTGTTCCAATCTCATATATGAAGGTTCACCTTTGACATATCATCCCTGTCAATTGAATTTTATTGCTATATCGTATGTATTGGCTTAGTCATTATAGATTTTTGGTATGATTTTTGCTATCCAAAATTCAAGTCCAGTGATGAAGACCTATAGCTCCAAAATATGGTAAAACCTTAACTAATAGAAACTTGCACCATCAATTACTGTAGATTTCTAGCAAAGGATTCCAAAATGGGGTTATAATAGCCTATTGAGTCAATGATTTTCTAGTTATGGTCTCTAGAAGTGGACCCATCCAAAAATGTAATTTATAAATTTTATTGAGTTAATCATATGTAATAAAGTGAAATGGAATAATATAACATGAGGTTGGTTTGCTTCAAGTGTTAGGAATTAGTGTCTAGAACCTTCTCAAGCGGTTAAATGTGCTTATTTAAGGAAGGCTCATAGGTTTCTAGGGTAGTTCTGAGTAATATTCGTAGCTCTATCTTGCATAATATTGTAAAGAAGGTGTCCATGTGGGTTTTCATATAGTGATTTTTTAATTCTACATTTGTGGCAATAATAAGAAGCCCATATTTCATTTTCTCAATTTTTGTTGTTCTCTAATTCTGCTATTGGTTGTGTTATTAAGGAGAACCCTTCATCACTTTGCCATAAATATAGGCATGAAGATAGGGTAAAAATAGTAAAGGCTATATAATATTTTCTAAATATAGATTCCTAAGCATGGGATTTTTTTAGTTAAGTTTTCTCTTAAATTGGTAATTTCAACTTTAGGCTACCGTAAGATCTTGGACTATTTTTATTTAACTATTAAATAGGATACTTTTAGGAGTTATTTTAGGTAATTATTTATTACCCTATGTAATTTTACATGATGGATTTATCTGTCAAGCCCATACCAGATATAGAATCCTATAGGTCTCTATTGGTTGTTTTCTCAAGTTTATTTATTTTTGTCTTTTTCTCTTGTGAACTCTATGTATTTTACTAACCCAGTTTAATTTCTAACTTGTGGGCTTTGAAGCTAGGATAAAAAAATAATCTAATACACAATTCAAAATATTTCTAGCATTACTATTTGAATTAATAATTCAACTTGAAAGAGGTGTATAGTCAAATTTTCAACATGAAATTAAATGTGTTGAAAAGGAGTTTTAACTATCTTTTTATCATTGCATCTACTATTTCATTTTCAAATATGAATTTGACAACAAACATACACATTTCATGAATATTTGAAATGATATTGAAAATTAAATTTTATGAATTACTACTCTTTATATGAAATCAATTTGCATAATACATTTAAATGTTCCATTTAAAATGAAATATATTTATAGCTATGAAACTACATATAATGAGATATATTTACATCTATGGAACTATGTAAAATCTCTACAATTTACAATACAACATTGATGGATAACATGTGATCTTCTTCAATACAAACTTCACAAATCTTATGATCTTCCTTCTCATAATCATCAACATAATAATAGTATTTCTAAGCTTTTTCCTTCAAAAAATGTCCACATGCAATCCTATAAAAATAACAGTTGCAACCATGGAGAGCTCACCTCCCAACCTAGGTCTTTGAGAGACCACCCATGGAGCTTGGAGAACCAAGGCCAATTAGGTAACATACAAGCACAAACTTACAACTACTATTTACTTAATACAACAATGAGCTCCCAATTTGAGCTTAACAATAGGTTACCATAGTAATCCAATGATATATGTGAAGGTGTTCCTAAACCATGACGAGAAGCCAAATATAGGGAAAAAAAATGCCTTCACAAGGCTCACAAATAAAATACCATTTCTCATAGAATTTTCTCCCCTTATCATCCCCAAGTGCAATACATTGTATTGACACATGAATCTCGTACTTCATGGTGGTCCCTCTTCCTTCAAAGGAAGAGATGCTAAACTCAAGGAAAGCCCCAACTAACCCCTTCACTTGAATGCCACTACTTCCCTCCCAATGGTGAGTTATGTCCTTCTACACATTTGAATATAATACTTTCAAAAATAAATAAGAAACTAAAGAAAATCAAGCATACCCAACACCACAAAACAATTAAAAAATCTACAATGCACATATGCATCTACAATAGTTTCTTGATACATTTAAAAATTAAAAACAACAATATTAATGAGATTACTTCTATTAAAAAAGGCCACCAACCTTGATCCAAAGCTATCACAATGAAATACTAGAGAAGAGCCCTCTATCGTCCCCTACTTTAAACCCAAAACCAACACATCTCTAAAACTATAGAGTGGGTGAACAACCACTCTATTTTCAAATTCCACTCTAATAGGCTTCTAAACTACTACTTTTCCTCTGATCATAATTAAAAGAGAATCACTTTAACTCCATCTAAGTATTCTTTCATGAGTGAAACTCCAACTAAGTAAAAATAAGATGGAGAGTTGGGTATGACTTCTTCAAATGTTCAAACCAATTGGTAAATAAGATTTTCAAAGGGCCATATAAGTGATTTAAATATAGGTCAAGTTAAAATCAAAGCTATAACATATAGCAATGATATGTAGGTAAGTTAATTTTATAAAAAGAACACTCTAAGACTCTTGTAAAGCCCCATAAAGTCACCCTAAACTTAGGATTTTAATTTAATCAATATTAAAGCCTTCATATGACAACATTATACAACTAGATCAAACTTAGGCATTTCTAATTGGTTTAAATTAAGGTTAGGTGTCTTTTGTCAATATCTTAATATAACTTGTCACTATACACATAACATCACAAATGCCAAGTGACAATATAAAATAGAATTTATATTATGATTGACAAATCAATTTTCACAAAATGAAACTAATCTAAGACACTCATCCACATTACATTCACAAAGTAAAATGCTTAACAATGATGTTAAGATCTCTTCATTAGATCTAACTTTAGAATTCTAGTTGACATAAATGTTTACCCTTAGTTCTCTGAATTTACCATGGTGATTATCATGCACACTCAACTTGGATCAGTAGTCTAAGATAAAATCAAATACATATATGCATTAATCGAATCTACATCAATAACTAAATCACCACAACAATCATTTCTCAATCCTATTTTCAAATATCATCTATATGTCTAAATGAACATTCATATTATAATTCTTGCATAATCAAACTAAACATGATATAACCAATTACACCATTTCTTTACTTCTAAATATAATCCATCTAACATTTGTATTTAAAACATAATTCTATATCAATCCATAAAATAAGAAACTAGGTGTATGCATATAAATAACCATAATTTAATTCTAATCATCATAAATAAGTATCAAAAACTAATTGTAATATGGTATCCCATAGTATAAATAACTATCCAAATAAGTCTAAGATATAACAAGATCTCAAAATATAAAGTATCTAAAATAAAAATAAACAACTCTGCTATGATGAGTCTGGGTGAGGCCTCACATCCCCCCTAGTTATGAACATCCTCTTGGAGTTCATCAAAGAGGTACTATAATCTCATCTAAGCTACATCCTCCTAAGAAGTTGTGACCTCATCATAACAATCCCACAGGACCCTACCTTGATCCAACTCTCTTCCTCAAAGTGCAAGGGCCTCTGTTAGAAGTAGTAATCTTTCCTTGGTTGTATTTATTTATTAAATGGGATAAACCAAGGTATCCCTTATGTATTTTATCCTTTAGTACACATGTGAAGGACATGTTATTTTCTTGTCTTCTAGTTCACATGTGAGGATAACTCTTTTTTGTAATTCCTTTATTAAGGAAAGTAGTTTATTCCTCCTTAAGAGGATATTGACACTTTGCACAGACTTATTATGAATGGTGGCATTCATAGAAATGGGAGTTACACATGAAACTCCCTTCTCATCTCTATAAAAGAGATACATTTCTCATTCTTCTACAACTTCTTCTTTACATCTTCTTGATGTTATTGTAATGAGCTAATTTGCTCCACAATTCTTCTTTCTCCTCTCTCTTTTCTTAGGCTTCTTTTCCACATTCTTAATATTACACAAGGGGTTTTCTTTACTTTCCCCTTTCAAAATCTCTTGTCTCCATTCTTGTTGATCCATTGGAAAACTCATTTGGTTTATGGTAATATTTTTCACATTAAGCTCTCTTGGATTGTTCTATTGGTTTTCATTTTGCTCGATTTCTTACATGGTATCAGAGCTTTCTAATCCTTGTTTTGAGCTTTTGTGAAGGTTATCATATTGGAGATTTTTTGCTAATAGAGGAGAAGAGGAGCAAAACTTATGTTTTAATCCTTTGTGTTGTGAGTTTTTTCTATAATTTTTTTCTAACCCTCTGCTTGCCACCAAAGGGTATCTATATATTTTTTTTAAAAATTGTTCTAACAAGTAGCATTTATAAATTCTTAGTTTAAAATGTTTTTATTATTATTGTACAGTGTGCATTTATTATTTTTTGATTAAATGTTTAAAATATTTTTTTAAAAAGTTATTTCCCTAATATTTTCATTACAGGGAACACTTAAATAATATTATTTATGATTATATCTTTAGTCAACTTTAGGTTTAAACCAATTGATATTATTTTTTTTGAAAATTTAAAATTCTCTCATATGTATTTTTTTTCCTAAATAGTTAATTCTTAATAATATATATTTTTAGAAATACTATGCATTTTTATTATATTCAAATATGTTCTCCACTCATTAGATCTTTCCTTTTAATTTCTTTTTTTCTCAGCCACTCCCTCATCTATTTATCTCTTCCTCGCTACTTGATTGTATGAGCCTTCATTGCATTTTCTATTGCATGATCTTTCATTTATATCTTTATATGCCTACTTTTTGTGTGACCCACTCTGTCATTAGAGTTCTGCTCTTTTTCTGCTAAGTTTAACCCCTTGCCTATTGCCTACTATTCCATTCTTGCTTCCCTTTGCATGTCCTGAGCCCCCCATCCTTGATCCTTCAAGTTTTTATTGTAACACCTGCCTCAACAAACTTATCTATCAAGCTCAGTTGTTATATCTCCAACATTTTCTTCCTCAATGCTCACTTTAAATTCTTCCTCAAGGGCCATTACTATCTCCATGCGTGAGAGGAGAAGCGAAGACCATCTGATCATATGGTACAAGATTGAACTCACATGCACATTTGTGTAAAAATCACACATGCACATTTGTGTAAAAATCACAAATGCATTTTCTACCAATTGTATTAAAAGCTGAAATCCTTTCTGAATTCTAAATTCTTTCAACTCATTTTCTCACCCCAGTGGAGCTTCCATGGAGGCGAAATAGTTTTAGTAATTTTCTTTTCATTTGTAAAGACTGTCTCAACATTTTCAGCACTCCATTTCTTCAAAATAACGCTCATGGAGCCAGTAATCACGAATCTCTTCCTCCTCCTGCGTGAGCTTTGCTGCTCCCTTACCACTGGCTCCTTCATTCTACTAGTGCTGCTCCCATCTCCATCTCCTTGTGTGAGCCTTGTGTCTTCCTTAATTTGTAACTTCTCTGACATCTTATTCCTTTCATTATTTTCATTCCTTGTATGGCTCTATTTAGTCCAACTCAATAATTACGGGACTATAATTGCAAGTTAATTATATTCTTGACTATTTTCAGTTTATATTATTGCCTTTGAAATTTAATTGAATTGAGGTTAGCACATCTATTTACATCATTAAAATATTTAATAATTTCAGCATTCACATTCAAGACTGTACTTTATTCATCCTTATATTTCAATACCTTTTTCTAAAACTTATATTTGGCTAAAATGATTTGTATACTTATAATAATTTTTTTTGGGAGCTCTACTTTGTCATAGTTTAATAAATATAGGTATTAAAAAGTTAGTACATTTTAGTGAAAGGGAATGACAATATAAATTTTAATAACTAGTTTTACTTTAATCTAGGATAAGCGAGTCTTATTTTTTCCTCTTCTGTCAAAAAGAAGCTTCAAACTTTAAAACCAAAAAATCTGCATTAAAACATTTATACTTTATTTACATTTTTTTCACTTTTTCCTATTACGAAGTTTTTAATAATTCACTCCAATTCATATTTTTATTTACCTTTACTCATAAAGACTTTTATTAAAGTCTTAAATTCAAAATTAAATTTTTCTAAGGCACACAAATTTTTAGGAAAGGAGTTTTTTTTTAAACAATAAACTTTAAAAATATTTCATTTTTTTTAGAAAATAAAAAGTTAGAATTTTTTATAAAACCTTTTAAATAAAGCTTTTAAAATACTTTTATTATATAATGCTTTTAAAATATTTTAAATATTATAAGTAGTTTTATTTTTCTATTTTTTTAAAATCTTAAATTTGAAATCAACTTCTTTATCAAAATATCAAAGATTGGATAAATTAAAGGAATTTCTATATTTTTTTAAATTCTCTTTTAAATATTAATTATATCTTACTATTGTCGAATATATATATATAGACGTTGTCTCTTTCCTTTTTGTTTTCATCATGTCTACTTTGATTCCAGAAATTAAGTTAAATAATTCAAACTATCATGCTTGGGTAACACATCTCTCTTTTATTTTTTGATTTAAGCATATTTTAGATGTTGCTACTAACCCTTCTGTAGTTCCCGGTACCTCGGTTACACAAGATGAAAAAGATGCATGGAAAATTAAAAATGAGGAAGCCCTTGGCCTCATTGGTATATCTCTTAACCCAAATTTATATGTTCTAATTGCTCATTGCACTACTGCCCATGAAGCTTGAGATATTTTGAAGCAAACAAACATATGACAGACCATCTAAATCATGCAAGATTCAATTGCAAGACAATTTGGAAGACTTAAGGTATATTGATTTCAAATCTATGGATGAATTTTTACTTAAATTTGATTATATTAAAAGTCAACTAATTGGATTAGGCATTACTCTCACTGATATTAAATTAATTACCATTATTTTAAAGAAATGTCTTCCTAGACAATTTCAACAATTTATTACTAATGTTCATTCTCAACTTGCTATTCCTACTTTGTCTACTCAATTAACTTATAGTATTTTTCAAAATTTGTTACGTCAAGAGGAAGTTAAGTTGTTACAATTTGGTACTCTTAGATCTAATGAACATGCCTTTGTGTCTAAAAGTCAAAATCAAAATTTCAAATCTTCTAATGATAATTCTCCCAAGACTCATAATAATAATAATCACAATAATCATAAGTTTAATAATAATAATAATCCAAATACACATCATAATAATACTCATCCTAATCAATCTAATAAAAAACCCCACTGTACTTATTGTGGGAAAGATGGTCATGGAACTAATAATTGTTTTAAAAAATAAATAGGTAAGTAACCTATCAATAACAATAGGAAAAACTCTCATCCATCTCATCATGCTTTTACTGTTAGTTACAATGTTCCTAAAAATTTAGAATGTATATTGATACTGGTGTGTCTTAACATGTTACTTTTCATAAAGAAGTGTTTGATTCTTTAAAACCTGATCCTTCTAATATTCCAATTCAATTAGCTGATAATCATAGTTGCAAAGTTGAAGGATTTGGTAATGTTAGTATTCCCAATGGAAAATTACATGATGTCCTTTATGTTCCTGAGTTGAAATACAATCTTCTTTCTGTTGTAAAATTATGTCAAAATTACAAAGTTGAGTTTCATAGGGACATGTGCTCTATTATTGATCTTAACACTAATGAAGTTGTTGCTAATGCTAAGTTAGGCCATGATAACTTATTTAAATTTTCTGGGTTCACCTCTTCCAGACACTCTTTGCACAAAGATATTGCTTTTAATATGGAGCATGAAAGGCTTGCTCATTTGAAAAATGAGCATATCTCATCTAATACAGTTGAAAATTTACCTCCTATTGCTTCATCTAAGATTACATGTACATGGTGCATAAGTGAAAACATGCAAAATACCAAAGGTTATCAAGCTTATAATCCTATTACTAACAAAGTGTAGATAGCACGAAATGTTTGTCTTGCAGGAAATGGTGTGCATGATTCTTCTAATGCTCAAAATGAACAATTTAGTGAAAGCAGAATTGTGTTAGTGGAGGACCAACCTCTTTCTCTAAACCCTACTCCTCATATATCTACCTTTATTCCTCTTATTCTCTCTTACAATGGTAATGATAATGATGCATTTATAGATCATGGTAATAATGCTAATATTGATAATGATAATAATGCTAATGTTGATACAAATGGTACATTCATACATCATGACTCTTCCTCTAGTGATAAATCTATTAAGAAAAAAACTAAATGGTTTAAGAAATTACTTAGTAAAAGAGATCAATTTCTAGAATAGGTGGACTTCAACCTAGGAGGATTAATTACTACAAATATAGTTTGATGTTAATGATCCTCATTCATCATATTTGGCATTTCTCTTTAGTATGTTGCCTAGAAATTATGTTCTATTAACTACTGACTTTATGATCTTAATTCCATTTGCATGATTTCATACCATGATATTTTAAGTATATTTATTCATGTGTATATATGGGGGCCCACATATATATCCTAATAAATATACAAATTATTGTGTCTCTTGTGACTTATTAAATATGAGTGCATTCTTTTCACATAAGTAAATTATTTTTCGCTTTTTCTTATTCCTTGGGATTATGAGTTATTAAACATTATTGCCTTCAACATTTATTTTGTTCTACTAAGTGGCACATAAGTGCAGTTTATGCTTTTCTAGCATCATTTTATTGCCATATTGGCACTTTATGGTTTATACCATTTATTCTTGGAGTTTCCCTCCAATTTCAGTTAATCTGACCCATCTTGAAGGCATTTTACTCTTACTTGAAGGCAATCTATTGTTAATACTCATACTTCTTCCCTTTGACATCTTTGAAAATATGTCATATAATGTTATGTATACTTCATTGCTTAAATCGTGAGTCATACAGGCTATGGATTGATCACCCATTAACCTGTTGTAAAATGACTTATTAGTGGACTGTCTATATCCACGTGATTGATGCATTGTTGATTTTGGTTTCATTATTTGGCCTTCTCTATGGTCATTTGTGCCTTGTATGTTCCTTTCTTGAGGTTTTTGATAACATATTTGTTTTTTGTAGAATATGATTTATCTTGATTTCTTTGTGGTACCAAGTTACACTTATATTTATCACTCTATTTCAAAAGTTTCTAACTTAAATATAAGATGAAATTATCCTTGTGGATAGTTACCTTGTTTTTTGTTTCAATGTTTCAGGTAATCCATCAAGACACATACAAGACATTGTTATTTTTTGTACAGATCCTATGCCACATGAATCCACTTGAAGATGTATCACACTTGAAGGACTATCCACTTCTCTTGGCTCACCAATGATGTACCCACACTAATATGAGACCTCTTGCATGATTGAAGATGTTTTAAAAAAATCAAGTTGTACTATTGTAAATTGGGTTTAACTCCCTTTGGTGTAAGCTCCCTAAGTAAAGATTAAAGGGGGGGTGTTAGAAGTAGTAATCTTTCCTTGGTTGTATTTATTTATTAAATGGGATAAACCAAGGTATCCCTTATGTATTTTATCCTTTAGTACACATGTGAAGGACGTGTTATTTTCTTGTCCTCTAATCCACATGTGAGGATAACTCTTTTTTGTAATTCCTTTATTAAAGAAAGTAGTTTATTCCTCCTTAATAGGATATTGACACTTTGCACACACTTATTATGAATGGTGGCATTCATAGAAATGGGAGTTACACATGAAACTCCTTTCTCATATCTATAAAAGAGATGTCTTTCTCATTCTTCTACAACTTCTTCTTTACATCTTCTTGATGTTTTTGTAATGAGCTAATTTGCTCCACAATTCTTCTTCCTCCTCTCTCCTTTCTTAGGCTTCTTTGCCACATTCTTAATATTACACAAGGGGTTTTCTTTGCTTTCCCCTTTCAAAATCTCTTGTCTCCATTCTTGTTGATCCATTGGGAAACTCATTTGGTTTATGGTAATATTTTTCACATTAAGCTCTCTTGGATTGTTCTATTGGTTTTCATTTTGCTCGATTTCTTATAGCCTCTCAACCCAAAATGAAAAAATGGACTCCTGTACTAGCTACTTGTCTAACTCCACCTATAAGGCATCTTGATCTATAATGTGAGACTTGTCATAAACATACTTTTTGAATATAGATACATGAAACACATTGTGGATTTGTGATAGGCTAGATGACAATGCTAGATATTAACCAATTGGTCTTATCCTCTCCAAAATCTACAAAAAGCCTTTTCCAAAATGAATTGGACTCTTGTGCAGACACACTCTTAAGAAAAATTGGCCACTAACCATGTATTCCCTATAAAACCTCTTTGCATATGTATACTTCTTCCTATCTTGAGCCTCTCTATGATGTTGTCTAATTAAATCTACCTACTACTCCATGTCTCTAACCAACTATGGACCAATAGAAAGTCTTTCCACAATACTATCCCAACTCAAAGAAGTTTTGCATGGTCTACTTTATAGGGCATGATATGGTGGCATACGTATAGAAGAATGATGTCCATTATTGAAAGAAATATCCACAAGATGAAGGTAATATTCCCACTTGAACCAATGGTCCATAACATACATCCACAATATATCCCTCCAACACTTTATTAACTCTCTCTATATGTCTTCCTATTTGAGGGTGATATGTTGTAATGAAATTAAGATTAAGATCTAAAGTTATTTGAAGCTCACTCAAAAATGAAGATGTGAACAAGGAGTCTCTATAAAAAATGATCTTATGAGGAATTCCATGAAGTATGACAATATCTTGCAAGAAAAATTGTGCAAATTTTGGTGTTGTGAAAGTGGTACAAATAGGTTAGAAGTGGGCAACCTTGGTCAATGTATCAATTTTCACCAAGATAGCATCACGGTGGCAAGAATACATTAGAAGACCAACAATAAAATATATAGAAATCACATCACATACCACTTCCACCCGCCATCTCATGTGACTATAAGAGTCCTCCTAGATGACTATGTTCTGTCTTTACTCTCTGGCATTCTTCGTATCTAGCTACTATACTAGAAATTTATAGTCTCATGCTTGGACAATGATACAACTACCTCAAATTAGTATGTAACTTCTTAACTCTGGGATACACTACATATGGTGCTTGAAGAACCTTTAGGAAAATAAAATTATGCAAATCACCAGTAGAAAGTACATAAATGCATCCTCTATGACATAAAATTCCATTAGACTCCAGAGAATAAATTGCATACCTCCCTTCTATAGACCTCTAAGAAATAAAAAATTGAAAAATCTCTATATATAACTTTCCTCAAGAAAATGAATCAAAAAATGCTCTCTTAGATTTATACTAGTAGTCATAGATGATATTTGTCATCTCCTACTTAAGGAATTTGCAACTACATTATCTTTCCCCTTTATGTGATGAACATAAAAATCATACTCACATAAGAACTCCATCCATCTTCTCTTCCTAAAGTTTAGATTTAGATGAGAGAAGATATACTACAAAATTTGATGATCCAAATGAAACTCAAATTGGTGACCTAAAAGAAAGTGTCACCATCTCAATAAAGCATGAACCACTGCTACAAGCTCTAGGTCATGAGTACAATAATTAAGCTTGTGAATCTTAAGCTTCTGAGGCTCATATGTAATAAATTAGCCATCCTGCATAAGGATTGCTCTTATGCCATCCAAAGAAGCATTTGTACACACAAAAAAATCCATTGATGGATCATGCACTACAAGAATTGGTGCAATAGCGAGAGTTATTATCTTGAGCTTCTAAAAAGATTTGTCACACTTCTCTATCCACTCAAACTTCTTTCCCTTTTCTAAAGAGGTGTGATGGGATGAGATAGTCTATAAAACACCACTACAAAGTATCCATAGTAACCATAAAACTCCTCACCTTGGTGATACTAGTAGGTGTTGACGAATCCATAATGATCATAATATTAGATGGATCTATTGAGATCACATCAATTGTAATAACATGACCTAAATAATATATCTTAGGTCTAGAGAAACACACTTCTTCAAGCTACCATACAATTGATTCTCCCTCAAAAGTTGTAAAACCTCTCACAAGTGCTCCTCATGCTCCTCCTCATCATGATATTATCATTGGACTACTAGCCTTCCCCTTGGGGATTCATGACATGGCTTAACTATCTCCTATGATATATAAGTCTAGTGGTTGTATCGGGCATTGATAGATTGATCTTTTGGTGCAACGACAACTCTTGCTTCTAACAAGTGATATCATAGCTTGGTCATAGGTTCAAATCTCTTGGGTAATGCTAAGGGGGGAATTTTTGGACCAACTACTAGCCTTCCCCTTTAGGATTTTTGACATGGGTTAACCACCTCCTATGTTCTATAAGTCTATTGGTTGTATCAGGCATTGACAAGTTGATCTTTTGGTGCAACAACAACTCTAGATTCTAACATATATATCAAAACATCAGCAAGAAACACCACTATGAACTTATCCAAAAATATATAGAATACCTCATTCATGAGATTCATGAATACAACTAGAGAATTTGTTAGGCCAAATGGAACTACAAGGAACTCATAGTGACCATACCTCGTACTAAAATAAGTCTTGTGGATGTCACTCTCCACAATCTTCAACTGGTGATAGCCAAAATTAAGATCTATTTTTGAGAAAATATGGGCACCCTAAAGCTGATCAAATAGACCATCAATCCTAGGAAGTGGATGTTGGTTCTTAATAGTCATTTTTCTTAGCTATTGATAATCAATTCATAAGTAATTGATCCATCCTTCTTCACAAAGATGACTAGTGAGCCCCAAGGTGACACTCTAGGATGAATACTTTCTCTCTCCAAAAACTCCTCTAACTAAATCTTGAGCTCATTAAGCTCATGTGTGGTCATCCTATATGGTACTTTACAAATAGGCTCAACTCTTGACACAAGATCTATATGAAAATTAACTACTCTAGGTGGAGGCAATTCCAAGAAGCACTAAAGAAAAAACATTTGCAAACTCTTGTAAGATAAGAAAATCATCAAGAGAAGTCTCCTCCATGGAATCATCATCTCTGTTACTAATAGTGATGGAAAAAAACTAACATCCCTTTCGCATGCACTGCTTAAGCTACATAGAAGAAATCATGCAAAGAGATATGGGTCTCTATACTCCTAAAATCATTGCGGTAGTTCCATGACTATCCACACACTCTACCCTCTTCCATCAACAATCCATCCATGAATAATGTTAAGAAACCATGCCCTTAAACAAAATATAAGTTTTTAATGAATCCAACAATATTTCCATGGGGAAAAGTTATTTTCTATTTGAAAAAAATTTTCAATGTCAAGAAAAGTTTAATTTTAGATGCAATTTTTCTATTAACGTTACACAATTTAATAAAATTGAGGCGATTTTATCCCTTTTGATAGAAAAAAAATATATTGTGTAAGGCATTTTTTCTTTTTTATTGGAATATGAATATATATATATATATATATTTCAATGAATCAATGACTAGAAATCAGTCATATGTTTTTCAATTTAGTTGTCAGATTATAAAAATATTGTGCTTAGTATTTAATTAAAGAGTGATAAGAAAGCGAGGTTTCTATAGGATGTCATGTATAAGGAATGTCCTATTGCATTTATGGCATACCTAAATTTGTTCAAAAAAAGATTCTTTAAACTATAGATATCCTACAGAGTGGTTGTAATTATAAAAAATGTAGTTAGTTACCAAAAATGGGACTTCCTGTGGAAGAAAGATCAACAAATGACAATCCAAGCTTAGTTGTCAACCCAAATTTGATTTTGGAGGAGGATGAGGAACAAATTGATCTTACTACTTGGCTTATTGAACCTTTGTAGGTTCTCTCTGATAATCTTGAGGATGCCATCAAAGAGCTCAAAAAGGAGACCTCTGAGAAATGTTCGTTGAAATGGGTCTCAACCCTAAATTTTGAAGAATAAATTGTAAATGTGGTGGAACAAAAACAATGGAACTTCAACTCTTTTGGGATGTTTTGAAGGATAAAAGAAGTGTTACACAAAGAATCATCAATTTAGTTAGGGTTTATTTTGTAAAAATTATTATCAAAAGGTGTATGAACTTGAAATGGTTTAATAGTTCGAAGCTTGTTGCTTCCTTTTATGAGGGAAACCACAACCATTTTTGGTGTATATATATATATATAGATGAAATATAAAGTAGATAAATAGAATGTAATGTAAACTAAACACCTTTTTGTTGATATTTTATATTTTAGTGGCATGGTGTTCTACTTTGGGCTCTAGTTATTTTGTAGTAATCAAATGATGTATTTAATTATTTCTTTCCAAATTTATGTGAATAACAATTTCATTTTATAGTAAGTACTTACTAGTAATTAGTAGTACATAATACATACTACACATGCCACATGTGAGAAGGAATTGATGTATGAAGTAATGGCTTTTTGGGAAATGTTTCTAATAACATGTCATACCTCCAACTTACATGTGTAACTAGTAACATCCATCTATAGAATATCATCTAATGATAATATATCAACAATAAAAGGTTTATTTTAGGCCAAACATCTCGAATGAAGCCTCGACCTTGTTCAAGTCTCTAGAATGGTAACATATTTCCTTCCACCATGTGTCACTTGCAGTAGATAGTATATAGACTTCTTGTCATTGTCAATGATACTCCCTCTTCCATTAGCTTTACATGCATTACAATGTGTTCAATACAAACTTGCATTTATGTTGGACTTTGCAAAGATTTAATCATTTAAAATAATTGAACTAGAAGCTAGATAGAAAAATGTGTAGGTACTATCACTCAACCACTCAACTTATTTATAGGAAATTGAGCTTCTTCTTTCATCATTGCTCTTTTCATTTTTGGTAGTCAATAGTCTGGTAATATGTATACTTTTAGTGATCATTAAATTTAGATCTAATTTACATGCGTGGTAGATTGGAATTTATTTCTTTGTTGTCAAGATAGGCACTCAAATTTCCTAACATGCAAATTGGAAAAGGAACAAAAGCTTTTCACACAATTTACTTGATGACAACTATTGGAATATTCAAGACTAAGATAGGTTATTGAGATGGGAGGGGTGAATTAGTAACTTCTAAAACTTCAATAATTTCAACTCTTAATCCAACCATTCAATTAGCATATAATTCATCATGTAAACTTTGATCTAATTGCATGCATAAGAAAGCATACATATCACTATGACATAAAGATTTGGTGACCCAGAAACCTTCCAAATAGAAAGTAAAACTGGGGTGGGGATGATACCCACAACTTTAGTACTACAATATAAAGATATCTTGTTAAAGCTTATATTAATCACTTCTAATGATATGCCCTATTAGGAGCAATAAGGATTGCTAAGTCCACCTTGTGAAAGGATTTACAAACATACAATTAAGTATGCACTCTATAAAGAGATTTTAAAAAGACTATTAGGTCTACCTTGTGAAAGGATTTGACTGATCCACCTATTAGGATGAAATAGTAGATGATCTCTAATATTTCAACTTGGTTTGTTGAATGAGATTCCTTTAAGTATTGATCACCTTGCTATGATAAATATGACTTTTCTACTCCTTATACTATTGTAGCCTTTGTAATTCACTCCTACTTTTCTCTAATTTTTTTTGCATTTACATCCTTTCATACACATCCACACTTTGGATATGATGCAATGCATTACATATATATCAATTTAATTATACAAATTAAAAAGTTAGCCACAATACAAGTTATCACAAATATTACAATCAATCTGAATAGATTTCCACAATCCATTAGACTTTTTTGACAATTTGCTTCTGGATTTGATTGTGTTAGTTTTTTTAGCATCAACATTTCGGATCACACTCTGTGATCCATCATCAGGATGAGAGAATGCAAGAATGAAAAAATGTGATCCTGATGATGGATCACAAAGTGTGATCCGAAACGTTGATGCTAAAAAAACTAAAACAGTCAAATCCAGAAGCAAATTGTCAAAAAAAAATAAAAATAAAATAAAAATTACAAAGTCAACCCATACAAAGAAATTCAATTTTTGTAGACTAACTCGACAAGGTTTTGATACTTGACATCCACTATTAATGCTCAGAATTGTCATGCACTTGGTAGATGTAGAAGCTTGGTCCATACTGATCACTTCCAAGTAGTCTTGAACTCAGTCTACACTGGTGACTCGGTAGATACTGTGAAAGTCATCATATAAACTAAGTCTCTTAATTTACATTGTATGACTTAGTAAACACTATCACTTTGAGCTTGATATAAACTGAGTCTCTTGATTAATGTTGAGTAGCTTTGTTAACACTAGACTCGCATGACATACACTACAAACTCAATGAATAGTACATAGCTTGGCTTGCACTAGTAAACTCGGCATACACTGAGATGCATGGTTTACACTGTTGATCTTCACTATAACTATGACTACTCAATAACCACTGAGATTTTTCCAAAGGACTTGGTAGCAATTGTAGAACTTGGTGACAATTGAAATACTTGGCAAACACTGATAGCTATACAATAAGCTCAGTAGCTATATACAAGCTAAATAATTATGTGTCACTGATAACAAACTTTACTGATATGTCAACAATCTCCCCCATTGGCATTAGTGACAAAAACACTTATCAGCCAAAATTGAATTCAAAAAATTTCATGAATACCATCACCTTGTAATACTAGCTCGATAGAGTATCTTGTTTTTGCAATTTTTCAAAATTGATTTTGTAAGGGATATATTTGTACATGATAACATATCTCTCTATACATATCTTACTCCACATACTGTACATGTTCTCCCCCATAGCATATGTCTTTCTCTGCATTTTCTCCCCCATACCGTATGTCTTTCTCCCCCTTTTTGACATTAATGCCAAAGTTTTATTCTATTTATTTACATAGTAACACCAAAATGAGATAGGAAATATGAATTTACCTTGAGAATGGTTTCCAAGGTGTTATCCTAATTGTCTTGCTGAATCTTGCATGTGTGAAGTGCAATTTGGACTTTTGTTGATAGTTCTATCATATGATTTGCAGTGGACAAATTATTGTCATGGATGAGAGCTTTTGAATGTATAATATGTTTTTGCAATTCATCCATGATGGGAAGAATCATATTTTGAATATCAATCAATGTGGATCTTATTCTTGCTTCTTCTCTAAGCAGTTCTACTTGTGTATCTGACAAAAATCATATTCTTTGAAAATGTGCAGAGCTTGAACTAGGGTCAAGTTGCAGCTATTGAGCACTAGCTTTCAAATCTTCATCTATTTTGGATAATTCTTCCTTTATTTATTTTTTTGAAACTAGAAACATCACAAATCTTTTCAAAAAGAGATGACACATTTGTACAGGATTCTTCTAAACTACCCAAAATTATGGAAAGTTCTACTTGGTAAATGGCTATTTGTTGAGCAATGTACTCTAGCACTTCATTATCAAATTTAATATCTTCATTGAATTTCTATATTGGCTTTATTAACAAATACAAAATTAGCTGAGAAGAGTCAACCTCAATACTTATGGCCTCTGCCAAAATATTCTTTGCACCTTCAATTATCTTAAATTTATCATCCCTCTCCTCTCTTAGTTTCTATTGTTTGGCCTTTTTCTGGAGGAGCTCATCAAATAACTGCATTTGGTCTAAGGTAATCTTGGAAATGTTCCAATTAGGTATAATAATTTCCTCATCTAGAACAATCTTTTCCTCTAGCTCTTTTTCTTTACTCAAAAATCTTGTGCTCAGTTGAATCTTGGGCTCAACTATCCTTACACATATTACTTTTGTACCCAGAATAGAAAAAATTGTAGATATGCTAGGACTAGTTGTGAAAACTAATACTATGCTTATTGAAGGAATGTTTACAAAAATACCTAAAGAGTCCAAAATAGGTGTGCTCAAAACTAAAGTGCTCAAAACTAGAGAAGTCAAAATTGAAGTACTCAACTTGGTAGATGGAGGAATCTACAACTTGGTAGATGAAGTGGATTTCACTTCTATCAATGATGTTCTGAGTTAAGTAGGAGCAAAGAGTGATTGGATGATTAGATTGGCACTAGTGGTCATAATCAAACTTACTGGGGTTGTCTCCATGCTTGATGTGGTTACTGGTTTGCTTGGAGAGAGAGGAAGTGAAGCAATGACTACTACAACTATCTTGACTAGATTAGTCTCCTCATCATCTGGCTTTGCTTCATTGTTAGCCTCTTGTCTTTGATCCTCTTCATCTTCTTCATTTTCAGAATGAGTTTCTTCTTCAACATTCTTTTCTGCATCTTTCTCCTTATCCTCTTCATCGTCATCATCTTTGACATTGACTAAAAAATCACTTGGTTTATGTAACAAATAAATATTCTTCCAAGTGTTTGTTACATTCATAACAACATGCTCAATGTCCTTGATCAAAACTAGACAAGTATTAAAATTTAGAGTCGATTTATCTTTATATTTCTTCAATGACTCTTTTACCATAGCATCTGATATGCTTGATAATAGCTACCTCAAGGTTTTCCCATATATGTCCTTGATAGTTTGCATGTAAAAATCCCATCTTGGCTTTATCTTTTCCAATAACTCATTTGGAATTTTAGAGGCAAGCTGATCTAGTGAGTATTTCCACTTACCCATTTTATTCATCACCAGGTCTTCAATCTACTTCTATTCCTCCGTTGTCTTGATCTCATATTTTAATGATTTGAAATTTTTAATTCCTGCTCCAAAATCTAGAATTTTTAATCTATCTTTGAAGGTGGGTGGAGGTTTTCAAAATATAATATCTTCTCCTTCCTTATCAAACTTCTTCCTTGAGGATCTCCTTGTGAAAACTATAGTGGATGGCTTGGCTGGCTTGGTGATAATCAATTTGCCTTTCTTCTTTAATGGCTCTTCTTCTTCAAATTTTGCCTCCTCTACTTCCACATCCTCTACTTCCTCATCTTCTCCTTTAACTTCAATTAACAAAAGGGTTGAACTAGATTTCAGTTTTGCAATTCTTTTCTTCTCTCTGTTTACCACCCAAGGAAGTTTTATCTCAAGTTCAATCCTAGCTTTTTCTTCATCATATGTTCCAAAATATGTAGCCTTAGGATCAACTAGCTATTTAACAAGGGCTTCAATGATATCTTTGCTTTCATCAATATTGACCTCATAACAAGAGGTTTTACCCACACAATTCTAGGCGTAATAACTGCCTAAATGTATACTTTGTCACAATCCAACATGAAACACACATCATCCTTATAGTCTTCAACTAGTTTCTTGGGGATTCAGAACCTATTGTTCATTTTCTCTTTGAATACATCAAAATAATTGTCCATGATACTGTTATAATTTTCACCCATCTCTACAATATACTTATTTATCTGATAAAGCACAGGCTCATCTTTTCTCCATACTATAGTGCCTTTAGAAGGGAAAAAATTCTAAACATAAAAGAATAGACAAGTTAATAAGGAACCAAACTTACATGGGTTATTCTTTGAATTTCTCATGCTTTCCATGTTTTTGTTGAATTGTCTCGGCAATAGCTCGGCAAGGTCAAATGACAAATTTTTCTTTACCACCTTGTATACCAAGTCAACAGCTTCACATGACACACTATTTAACCTACTAGAGCTATAAATCTTATGTGCAATGAAATGAATACAAAATTTTAATTCCATATAAAAACATTTCTAATTTTCATTCCTCTGCTATCCCATTCTGCTAGGGTTTTCTTTTTCAACTTTGTATGACCAAGGGTTTTTGTTGTTTTGACCTTGGAAAGCATTGGGAGGCTAGTGATTTTCTGAATCATTTTCTTTGTTATCAACATTGGTTGTTCCAACCATAACTGACCATTATGCACCTAGCTAAGGATAAACCTAATCCATTTGACTTGAAATTCATGGGGCATGTGAGGGATATGAGTTAACCCTTTGGTTTCCAAATGTTGATACTTGGGTTTGAAAACTCCATTAACACATAGTTGACCTAGGGCATCATCCATTTCTAATGTACCAAATTCCTAAATAACACATTTGAAATGAGTGTGAATATCATTATCCAGAAGTACTTTTGGAGGGATTTGAGATTGTGCTCCGCTTGGATCTAGGGTTTTGGTGATTATAGGAGTTAGCTTGAAATCACGTGCTTTCCACTCCACTTCATGAACCAACATGTCATATCCTCACTTCACCTTGCTATTTCTAGATGCCATCTTTACTTAGTAGGGTTTGAAAGAATTAAAAAACTTTCACAAGAAATTTTCTCAAATTTCTTGGAAGCTCTAAAGATTTCACTTTCGCAATAGCACTCAAAATTTCACAATAAGAAATGACTTTGACTTCATGATTTTTGTTAAAAAAATTCCATAAATGTTCAGTATGGAGGTAGATATACTAACATCATATTGATAAACTATCATCCACTATGCTTGCATTGAATAGTCATCGAAGTCTTCATGACTCGGTAACCATGAACATCTTTATCACTCCCAACCTTGCTTGGTAGAGCTTGTGACCCAATCTCACTCGGTAGAGAAGATAACTCAGTAGACACTTGCATTTGGTGATCCCTTCATATTTAGATGCTGATTTAGATCATTTTTCTCTTTCAATTTGAAACTATTTTGGATGACTTGTTTGATAGCATAGTTCCAGTTTCTCCTATGTGATCTTAAGCAAAAATGATAGAGTCACCCAATTCTTGAGTGACTTGATCATTGCTAGGACTTGTATCCTTGGTAGACTTAGGAACTCATTGTTGTCTCATTTATTTTTGAATGTTATCTACTTTTTCTTTTTCTCAAGATGACCACATTTTGTACAAATGAAACATCTTTTAGTAGTGTCTCTTTTTCTCATATGATGTAACACCCCGTCTGGTGATCCTTGGAACAAGGATTCAATACAAGCCAAGATATTTTTTTTTACAAGTATGAATGCACATGACAACATCCTATAGGGATCACAAAAGATCACAACAGAAGACTTCGCCACAATCTTGGCAACCAACAAACCTCTGAATGCCACTACCAAATTGACACATGCAAGCAAAAGCCAACATGATCACACACATGATGAGGGCTCAAAGAAATTACTACTCATCAACAAAACACCAAGCTAGGTTAAAATATAAAATTCTAAAATTTGGCTAAGTCTAAAATCCTAAATGTAAGGCCCACACTTGTACCCTATCAAAAATCTTAAGGAATGAATGTGGTTAGGAGTTAAATTAGGTCATGATTGACATTTTTGTCACTAATAATGATTTAAGAGATCCTATTAGAGATTGATGCATATTTCAATTATTATAAGTCTAATACCCATTCGATAGCATTAGGTTGTATAAATAAGACCACAAGAAAATGAGACTCAATATGTTTCAACTAAGAACCTGGTCATGAGAATTCTAGGTATGATCCACAAGGCAATTAGGAAAGATAAATTAACATTCACTCTAGTGAGAACATCAATGAATGTAGTACAACAAGACATATGGTTACATTCAAAAATTGGTTTAAAATTATTATGACATAATTATGGAAACATTCTAACAGTCTAAGGAATTAACCCTAGAAACACACACACAAACCCCCATAATGTGATAAAGGGATATTGCTAGGAACGTCACTATGTTTAACTTGATTGAAAGGTACTAGTTAACTAGTCTGCACAGTAGCAATTTTCACTTAGGACATATATGTTAAGATCCATTTTATATGCTTTCATGATTTACTAAAGAGGACTTTAGAGTTTCATTGTTATGTTAGAAAGAGTTGTGATAATATTCAGAATGATAATGAGTTATGTTAAGAAAGATTACAGTTGATACACATATTGAATATTTCAATGTTTTGAATATTTTATGAGAGTGATTAGATGAAAGTTAATTGTATATGTTATGAAAATGATGTGATATTGAATTATTTTGCATTTATTTTTATATTATTTCATTGGGCTATTGATGTTTAAGTTGAGTGTGTAGGAAAGTGAACCATGGAAATTATTTGGAGAAACAAGGTTCAATCTTATGTGGACACAGTAAAGCCAAGGTGAATCTTTGGAAGATTCAGAACCTCATTGTATTGTGTTTATTTTGTAATGTGATTGAGCATGAGTGTTGTAAGTTAAAGATCATAATTAATTAGAGACATGTCATCGTGATGTATAAGTGTTTTAATGTGTGTGTGTCATTTGACACGTGTGTTGTCTATGTGTAAATGACATGTCATATAGGATTTTGGGCATTAAGTCACTTAACCTAAATTTAACCCCATTATGAGATTAAGTTAACCCAACTTGGAGAGTGTTAGGATGAGTCACCTTCATGATGGAATTCAAATTAAAACTTGAAAGGGACTTTAGAGAGCCTAAAAGTGGTTCTCAAGTGTTATTTTGGTGAAAATAAGTCACCCACATGGTAGTAGTATAGGTTGGGGGTCTAAATATAACCATAAGTTGACCTAGGGGACTTAGAAAACCCTCAAAACTAGTCATTTTCAAGCCAATTCGAAAATCGGAGTGTCACATGACTTCTTCCATCATCCCACCACTTGGTTAAGTTCCTATTGGTAGAAAGGTACAAGGGTGCAAGAAGGGTAGGTGGGGATGGGAGTGGGGGTCTTTTTAGAGAGCTAGTGCCAAACTTAGTGGTTATTCAACCACTCTTTAATTGTAGAGATAGATATGGTTTTGGGGAAGGAAGCTCAGAAGCCAAGGGAGGAATGATCTTGATCACCATTTGATAACCATAGCTTGGAAGGAGGTTAGTGCTTCATGCCATGTTTTCTTCATCTCATGAAAATTGAAGTTGGAAATTGTAAGAGCGCTTCTTGTAGGATCTATGTGTGTGATATGGTGCATGTTGTAAATGTTGTGTATGTGAGTGAGAATGTTGAATCTATATTGCATTTGGTTTTGTTTTCTTGGATTGTTGTTGTGGATTGAACGTTGTGTTGGGTGTGAAGGCTTCACTCACCCTTGGGAGGGAAGAGAAGCCTTGGGGTTAAGGGGTTAGTTGGGCTCATCATTGAAGTTGAGAAATCCTTCTCTTGAAGACGGGATAGTTTTCATGGAGTATGGGCTCCATTGAAACCATATGCCTTTCTATTGTTTCTATGGGAGGTATAGGTATAAGTGAGGATGTGTGAAGAGGAGTAAGTGTTGAAATCCTTGTTGAGGCATGTGTTCTTGATAGCTTTTTCTATAGGAGGTATAAGTGAGGATGTGTGAAGAGGAATAAGTATTGATAGCCTTGTTGAGGCATGTGTTATTGATAGCCTTGTAATGGCGTGCTTCTTGGAAGCCTTATTGGAATATTGCAATTGCAAGATTTGTTGTTTCACAGGGATATGGCATTCTCCTCCTTGAAGAGCCCACCTTCACCCAATGTTTATGATTCCATCTGTGAATCATTGTGCAAGCCTTGGTTGGGGATTGTAAATGGGGTATTCATGTTGGTTCTTGTTGATGTGATGATGTTTTAAATGTATCCCGGTTGAGCCTTGTTCCCCTAGTGTGGGGGCGGTCTCCTTGAGGCCTAGGTTGGGAGGTGAGCCTCCATGGTTCATCATTTTTATCTCTCATTTGTAGCTCCTTGCTAGATGATCTTGAAAAACTTGGAGCTCTTATTATTTTTCCATGTGCATAGGAGAAGAAGACATTAGGGTGTTGAGTTGAGATAGAACACAAACTACATCTTGATATGTGAATCTAAATGTGTGGTAAGAGTACTGTCATTGTTTCAATTCAATTATCAATTGGAAGGGTTAAGAGTATCTATGTATTGTGGAAGGTATCCCTTTGTGTATATTTGTGATACTTGGTTTCCACCACCTTTGTGTATTATGAGAGTATCATGGGAGAGAAATTTATTGTAATGGTAATGTTGATTCAATGTCTTGAATATGAGTATATTGGTGTGAAGAGTTAAGCATCGTAGTAGAATATGCATTCTGAGATGATGGAATTATATTTGACTGATAGTCATGTTATGAATATCAATCAGGAATTTAAAATAATTGAAGGTTCTTAAGTTGTATGCATAAGTTTTTTTTCCAAATTAAAAGTGATATCATAGAAGATTTTGTAATGATAGGGACATTATCTCATTTGCATTATCTTACTATTCAAATCCATTGTATAATAGATATGCATTAATAGAGCTTGAGAAAATGGCTTCCAACCTCCTAGATTCATAGATAAGAATAATCAGTTTGTTTATATAAGAATTCTATTATATTTTCTATGCGTTTGTATTGAGTTTATTGTTCTAAAGAATTAATAAGTTCATTAATTTAGATTATCATAACATATTTAGTAATCTTTAATATATCATTGTCATAAATATCATGAATACCTTGGACTATAGAAGTAGAAAAAAACAAACAATCAAATAGAGGACATATAATATACAAGGGTTGAAACATAAACGTGTTGTAGACACACAATTTACTCTCTAGATTTTGTATGGAGGAAGTGGAAATATGACCCAGCAAATACAGAGCATTAAAATATTCAACAGAATGTACCCCATGACCAAGTACATTAAATGTTAATAATATCATAACATGTATCTATGAATAAACAAAAGATGTCTATAACTAAACCTACATATATAGGCTAACATTATGACAAAGCTAGGTTAGTGCCCCCAAAAAGTAAGGAATTAAGTGAATTTCAAAAACCCCTCATGCCTAGTTAAGGGACCCATATGTTGGGGAAAAAGAGGAATGGCTGAAGTACCATTAATAATGTCTTTTCTTACCTTCTTCAAAGCAAAACCAACTCCATTTAATAGAGCTGACCTTGTATGCAGTCAACTGGAAAAAAAGTGGGCTGCCCAAGCCACATTGTATATGGAGTGGAAATGATGTGGCACAAGACCCCAAACTCAGAAATTTGCATGGGGATTAAGGAAATTAAAACAAAAGGGGAACCAAGATATGGTTCAAAACATGTGTAAATGACATAAAGTAAGGAATGAAATTTCTAAAGTAAACCCCAATTTGTATCACCTACCCACGCCTAACAAAAGGGAGAAAAGCACTTGGAAAATATTTAATTTGTTTGGAACGAATTTCTTACAACTTTTCTTCCCTGCTGAATTTTCCTACTTATGTACCATGCCTTGGGAGTTGGGAGTGATGGGAGATATTGGAGAATGCTCCATATCAATCTTGACCAATAAGATTTGGGTGTCAAGACTTTCCCTTCTTGTCAAGTACATTTAAGAATTGATTAGAGTCCTACATAAGTCTATTGGAGATTGTTGTATGGGCACATGACTCTAAGATTTTTAGAATTCAATTTGGGGGAAAAAGTTGAAAGGAATATATATAAATATTAATTTAGTTATTAAGTTAGATGGGTGACATAGAAATATAGGATATGAATATAATTTGTTTTAATGTTTTTTTTAAAAAAATGTTTTCAATTAATGTCTTAATTGTTAATTGAGTTGGAGGAATAAAATTTGGATGTATGATATTATTATGATTAATAAGGAGAGTGCAATGAAGGTTATTAAATTACTAGACTATGTTGTTTAATAGGATATTTAGTAATATATTATAATAGTGGAAGTTATTAATTAATTAATTTATTTTTCTTCCTAAAATTAAACAAATAAATAAATAAACTTACTAGTAATGTTAGCTTTAAATATTTATATCTTTGTGAAGTATCATTTTAATTTAGATTAGTTAAATGTATTGTTCCATCCTTGTATTCGGGGGTTGACATTATTGATGGAAAATAAATGGATAAAGAATTTAATTTCCAACACCTAATTTGAAACCTAAAATTTGATAAGTAAATAAATAAAAAGGTCATCTTAAATCATGACCAAATAACAATAATAAATTTTTTAAAAATAAATTAAAAAATAAAGGATTATGTACAACCATTATTATTGAGTTAAGTGCCCTAGAAAATAATAATCAACATTATATCAAGACTCCGTACACAAAACTAGAATATGAAAGAGTGTAAACAATTATGACCCATTATGACCTCTAAGGATAAACTTATGAATGTATCATAATGGAATCACTAACTAGATGAAAAACATGATGATAGTGAATCTTGCCACCCTTGGACTCATGTTGTGGTATCTATGTACCTAGGAGTCATTAGGCTTGCCTCCGACATATGAATGTATTGGTGATACCCTAGAGAACCGTGAAATGGTAGATTTCATACCTTAGGATTTACCTTGTAAAATGTATAAAGATTTTTATGAAGGTATGTAGCAATGGTAAAGGTAAATTAGATGGTATCCATTTATTTGTGTATTTTCTTGAGTTGGGTACTTGGGATTTTAGGGGTCTATAAGTAGGAAATGCAATTTTATTATTCACTCATAAATAGAACTTAATTAAATTATATTAATATATACATTTATAAGGGGTTTCATGAAATAGTAAGGATTAAATAGAAAGGATAAGTATGGACATTACCAAATGTATAAAAAATTGGCAAGTATTCAAGGTACTAGTAAGCCTTGGTGTTAGTTTAGTTAGAGAATAAAGCTAAAAAATAGTAGTAAAGTGTTGGAGCTTAAATGAAGCTAGATGGAAGAATTTTGAAAATGAACATATAGTAGTAGTAGTAGTAATAATAATAATAATATCAAAAAAAATTGGTTGTGTTTTGGCCTACAAATTATGTGCATGACACTAAAGCCTTAAAATTTCCTAGAATCTTTATCTTATCTTGGAGAGGTCTGAAACCTATCTCAAAACATTCATCACATATGTTAAAATATATCCAAAACTTATATTAAATAATATATTTTAAACCCCTAGGGTAAAAGCACAGATCTGTGTCACCGTTTGTGATACCAAAACCTGTTGTGGGCACATCTCATTTCTCTATCAAAACTCTCTTTTTTTCAAAAACTAAAAACACCCTTTTATAGATCTCAGATTCAATATCATCATTATATAAATTTTTGAGTGTTTTAATTAGTTATAATATGTTATAATCTAAAAATATTATAATTTGATATTTCAACATTTCAGAAGATGCTCCCTCAAAAAAGGAAAAGAAATAGTAAATCATATCAAAAAAATTAGAAAATTATATTTATCTCTAGAAGAGAGAATCCTCTTCATGAATATGTAATTTTTTTTCAAGAAGGTATAGATTTGATAGGAAAGTTTTGACGAGAAGAAAAAACTGTTGGATTATGATAAGGTCAAACTTGAGTACTTATAACAAAGAAAATATACATCAAAAATAATTATTTCTTTTTTTGTTCACTAGCTATACATGTCATCTATAAAATATTTTCAAATTAGAACAAAAAAAGATGATTTTCATATACTTGTTTGACGAGAACTACACCCTATATATTTTATAGTTAAAAAGGGGACTTCAAAACAAAACAAAATGAATAAATTCTTACTCAAAAAATTTATAAAAATTAAAGGCATAAAATTCTTCCAATTCTACACATTTCATCAGTTTACATCATCTTCATATTTTGAATAAAAATACCATTTTTTTTGTCATTAATGTTGAACTGTCACTGTCATGGCCCTGACAGTTCTACATTTGACACCTTGGATTCTGAGATTAGTTTAATTTTTTGGATAGTTTGGTAATTGTTGAAGTTATTTAATTTTGGCATCATTATGTTTGACTCAATGAGAATTCAGATGTTACTAAAATATGATTCTCAGAACAGATGTTTTAATACTTTCAGTATTGTGTTTTATTCAGAATCTTATTATCTAAATCAATTTAGATTTAGGAATCAAATTTTATATAATAAAGCAATGTTAGTTTGGTGTCAGTTTTACTATTCGTCTGGTTCGTACTTTCAGACTTATATTTTAGGTGGCATTAAATTTTAGCAGCACCTTGAATCTGTTATTTGTCAGATTTAAGTATATATATATATATATATATATATATATATATTAACAACATTTATATGACAGTGGCATTAACTAGTATTAATATTAATGTTAATATTGATATTAATATTAATATTAATGTTAAGCATAAATATTAATATTCACATGCATATCCATTACTAAGTTAGTGCCTAAACTAACCTATCGCATGGATTTAAAACTAAGTTTAAACCTAAACTTGAAGCATAGCCTAAGGTTATCAATGCATAACTTGAACTTGGCATTGTTTTGGACTAGGCATTGGCAGCCATGTTAATGGGAATTAAAGGCTGGCAGGTTCTTTGAACGTCGAGCTGGTACCATTGTTGCCAAGTGTTGATGAAGGCTAAGAAAGTGGGGATTAAGGGATAAGCTCGCAGTTATGAGCATTACTTCGCATGTCTAGTCTTTCATTTTGTTGGGTGTTAGTTGTAACGTGATATCAGTCTGCCATTATGAACTCCAGTTGGAAAATTATGAAACCTCTATTGAACAGGTTTCTCGGCACTAATATTAGGGAAATGTTAGCCATGAAGGAGATTTTTGACTCACTCCAACTCTATATATGTTTGCAATTTCATACTTTTCATGGTTTCTGTCATTTCATGGTTGCATTTTCTCTGTTTCATTTTCAAAAGGGTTTCATTGATATCTTTATGACAAGGTTTAAAAGGGTTTGGAGGCTTGGGCTACGAGTATGAAGTAAAGGGCTCTCCAGGCAGCTTTTCTTGAGTTTCATCCCGCACTTACACAGGCATGGGGCTTTTCTTTAACTTTATCCTCTATCCATTTTTATGTTCTTTTAGATATGGTGAATGATATCGATATCCAAGTATGGATATAAGCAGGGTTAGGCATTGTATGTTGCTGAACTTTATATATAATCATACTTGAGTGTGGGTATGGGGATTTCACTTTGGTAATGTTGTTTGTTTTTTTGGATTTTTTTGTATTTTATGTATGTTCGTGGCTGTAGTTCATTATGGGAATGTGTAATCAGCATATGGTTATCGGCTTCTATTGAGCCAAGCTCTGTGTGCACCATGCCTCTGTGTCTATTTTTTTTTGGTTGTATGCGACTTGGCCATAGCCACAAGTTCGCAGTGATACGAACTCATGACTATGAACCAAGGGCATAGACATGAGACTAGGGTTTGATCACTATGCATTAAACTGTTATTATGAACTAGAAAATGGTCATTTTATCTAATAGTTTTCTTGAAATCAAAGCGTAGATATTGTGTTAACTCTTAGCAAGATTTTGGGGTTTTGAGTTTGCAATGCACAGCCAACCTTATAATGATTAGAAAGAGATTTATCTTGTTTCTTGATAGGTTTTTGATGTGTTAAATCTGAGCTTGTCTTATAAAATTTTATATAATTGTTATGAAGATGAGTCGAGCCTTCAGTTATAAGTTTAGGTATATCGGTCTTAAACAAATATTATTATGGGTTGTTGGAAATTCATTAGTGGTTTCACATCGAGTCACTTGTATGAATTTAGGTGTAGGCATTATGTTAAACAATTAGAAGTAAATCTAAAACAAGGTTGGATTTTTCTTTTTGTCAGCATAGTTTTTATTATGATTAACACTGCGCTGGAGGTTACATGTAGAACAATCGATACCTTGCTGATTGTGCATTATATATATATATATATATATATATATATATAAAAATAAAACTGCATACAATTGTATTTGATATTTGTAACTTTAGTTATGCTGTTACCTGGGATTGGGAAGAGGCATTTTATTAAACAGTTAATGTGTTGTTTTTTTTAATTAGAAATTGTAATTATCTGGTAACAACAAGTTATTAGATTTACGGTGGAAAAGATTATTTATCTATTTTAATTCTGACTTTAAATTAATAGGGCTTTATGTGTGTGTGTGTGTGTGTGTGTGTGTGTGTGTGTGTAAGGGAGTACGTATATATATATATATATATATATATATATATATATATATATATATATATATATATATATATATATATATATATATATATATATATATATATATATATATATATATATATATATATATATATATATATATATATATATATATGTATATGTATTAAATTATATGTATCAATATATATGTATTTTTCCTTATGAATAGATTGTTAGTATATATATATATATATATATATATATATATATATATATATATATATATATATATATATATATATATATATATATATATATATTATATATATATATATATAGTCTTGAAATTACTATGATTACTTGTTTCGGAAATGAAAATTGATTAATTTTTATATTATGATGTTGTAAGTATTAGGATATGTGGATAGTTTTAATATTGGTATTTTTAAAATGAAATGTAAATATAGTGAATCTGGAAAAATCAATTCCTTACTATTAAATTTAAATATAGTTAATTTTTAGTTTGAAAAGCTTGGTTACTTGTGAAAATTAAAAGGGACAAGGCTGCTTTTGGTAATATGTAATGTGGATTGTATGAAAGGATATTAATATGGTTTCATTTGGTACTTTTATAAGAAGATTACTTTGAAAGATTGAAAGTTGGTTTCATATGATATTTCTGTTGCTGACTCAATTGTTAAATTGAAGCAAATGAAATAAGTGTATTAGTTGGAATTGGAAAATTAAACTATGTTTTCTTCCAATTAATATAACTAGAATTATGTGTGTATTAGATTATGCAAGTGTGATCCTTTAGATTGTGTGGCTGTCATAAAGCGAGTAACTTGTGGTGATAGAATCATTTTGCTGGATGCCCTTCGACACTAGTCTAGCTCCTTATGGGAAAATTTATGACAGTTATTTAATCAAGTGATAATATTTAAAATTTCATGGGTTGGGTATAATATAATAAGATAAGAACATTATGGTTTCACCTGACATATTGAGTTCTACGAGTGGCTAAATGTAGATTCTTATGTTGACACCCATGGACTACTGGATCATTACCTTGTCATATTCTATGAGAGTTTATTTCTACATATCTGCGTGTAAGAAATTATGTACACGCTGTATAATTTGATTGTGAAAAGAAAATTGTATTTTCAGTATATCTATTATATGGATTAAATGAATATAATGTTGTTATGAAATCTAACATGTAGGTTTACTAGAGATCTCATCAAATTAATTAGTGTTACGAAGCCCTGTTTGGTGTTTGGTGATTGTGTTGTCTTGATTTCAAGTTCGAGATAGAGTTGGTTATGGACTTAGAAGAAAATGACTATTTAACATTTAGAACCAGTCTTAATTTGAATGTATTTAAAATATTTTGTACTTCAAAAAGAGTATAGATATATAAAATACTCTGAGGCATTAATATGAATTGTTACATTGCTGTTATGAGTACTTTATTGTACCTAATTTGTAAAGGTTAATATGTATTAGAGATTTGTTGTAAAAAAAAAAAAATTGTTCGGGGTTTTAATCTTATAGTTATATATGGATGTTTTGTTATTATGGTTATCTTTTGGTTATGTGTGTGTTGAATGGTGTTACATTCACATTCTGATATCACGTTTCTTTATAAAAGGTGGCACAGGTTTGTGCTTTTACCCCCTAAGAAAGACTATTTTGAACTAGAAAGGTGTGAAAAACTAACTTTCAAACCTTCCTCGGCCAAGCCTAACTGCCCCCTATTTCTCATGCAAAAAAGTACACTAGTCTCAAGTTTCACACAAGACCTTGCATCACTATGCATAAGAAAGTGCATGGCTCCACACGAGGATTTACATCCCTATGCAAGGAAATACATTCTTGTATGAGGAAGTACATTCTCATATGAGGAAGTATATTCTCACATGAGGAAGTACATTCTCGCATGAGGAACTACATTCTCACATGAGGAACTACATTCTTGCACAAGGAACTACCTTTCCACGTGAGAAAACACATTAGCATGATAAAAGAACATAAGTAAAAAGCATAAAAACATGACAATCTTTGCACTGGGGAGTACCAGATCCACGTAAATCAAGGAATGAATACTCAAGTGCATAAACAACAAGGAAAGAGGAACATCTATGCATCTAAACCATAGTAGTAAAGAATGTATTGAAAGCAACATCGTAGTGAATAGAAGTAACATCACAATGTAAAGAAATAACAAACCAAACTAAGTACGTGGTTCCTCCCAACCATCAATAACATCATAAGACCATTGTGAATCTTAGCCATCCCCCACAAATAATATCCCAAGCCACCAATCAGATCATCAGTACTATCATAATAGGGATGTCACTACTAAAACATGCTACAATAAAAGAAAAGGGAAATCTAACATGCTAGTAGTAAAGCATAAGATATTCCTACAAAGTAGATAACATCACCTATCACATGATCACATGCTAATCATCATAATAAGGAAATGCATTAAAACTAACATCGTCTAATCATGATATACAAGCATTCCAATGAAAGCATAAATCACAAGGAAGCATACTCCAAAACTTGAAGTACCAAGTGAAAATATCCAGCAATGGATGCACTAGGACAAAAGACCATCTCTGTACATCGGTCCCTAGCAATGGTATAGGTAGATACACCTCCCAACTAGGTGGCACCTGTAGGTACACACTCATCATGTTGATGGAGATAATGATCACAAACACACAAAAACAACAACCATGGCTAACAATCACACTAGACAGTATGATGGTTGTAACCAAGAACCTAGGTCAATGCAAGAAGTATAGGTCCTAGTTAAACAATCAATAGGCTACTAAGTAGGGGCTAACATCATGGAGAGTCTCTTGGCATCCAAAATCCCAAGCTTAGATCACATGTGGAAACACTCTCAAGGTACTCCCTTGGAGGCCATCACATGAATGCAAACACTCACTCAAGTTACTCCCTTGAAGGCCAACACATAGAACACTTACATTATCTTAAATTTTATTACCATTCACGCATTTTCTTTAGTTATCACTTAATTAAAACTTCCTCTACCAACCATATGGGACTAAGGTCACTAGGCTATGAGATAGAAGCCCCCTTCATATGCTACCCTACCCTACCCATGCTCATCCTATGACAAATGCCTATGGGCATGCATACTCCCATCCTAACCCCAATGATCATAACTTTCAAAAGTACCATGAAAGATTGAGACCCGCAAGTCCTCTGACTAATGTACACACACATACTTGTGTGTGGCACACCACCATCATGAAGATCATAACACAAGGATTGGATGAGAACATAATGCAAAATAACTTTCAACCAAAACAACTCGAGAGGGTGGATTCTACATGAATCCCAAGAACCAATAAAACCATACATCATGAAATCACTCCATCAGCCTCAATTTGAGAGTATGGATTCTACATGAATCCCAATGATGCAACAAGACCAAAAATCATGAACTCGCTCAACTGGCTTGAATTTGGGAGTATGGATTCTACACGAATCCTAGTGTCCATGAAACAATAACAGAGGTCTAAAAGAAACAATAACACCAAGTATAAAATCACTCAATCGAAGACAGTTTTGAGAGTACAAATGTGACATGCATCCCAACATAAACACAAAAGTGCAACAAAGGTATGACTAATATCCAAATTGATAATCCAAGTCCATAACCCAACTTATGTCAAGAAAATCTAAGAAAATAGGGCAACATGCAAAATGAGGTAAAAACTCCAAAATTTTGGAAAACTTCAAAATTAAAACCCATTTGTCCTTTGGGTATAAAAATCCCGAAAACCCAAAAATAAGTAAGTTTGGACACCGTATGAAAAAACAACCAGCATAACGGTGCAAAACTCCAAACCCTCATCTCAAAAAATAGGGAAATGCTCATACCCGATCAACTGGGTAGAACTAGCAAACAAAAATAGAGGGGAACACTAGTTCTTAGCCTCCTAACAAATGGCTACCAAAAATAGAAGCTAATATGAAGCAAAAACAATAAAATAGGAGAGAGCCCTACCTCACAGCCAAAAGGGAAAAATGAGAATCTGAACCATAAAATAAAAAGCCCATAGAAGTAGCTTGAAATTGCAGCAATCCAAGGCTCAACCTCATGATGATCCTATGCCTGTAGCTCCCACAATGAACAAAATAGTAAATCCTCATGAAGAGGATTTTGAGTTTTACCCTCCAACTTTCTAATTCAAAATTGAGAAGTGAGGAATTAAATTCCTTTGTGAATATTTATTCACTTTTTGAGTGAATAATCGATTAGGGAAAATAACCAGCCAACTTAGTTAAACCCCGAATTGACCCAAATAAAAATAGGTTATTCCTATTAATAGGAATTCATCTATGAAAAAGCTGCCAAAAATTAAAATAAATCAATTAAAACACCCAAAAACCCAAAAAATACATAAATCCTTAACAACTTTCATGACAAAGAAAACCTCTAAATGCATAGACACACTCACTGGTCTAATCACATGATGGAAATGAGTTTGGATTTAATAGTCATCGAAAGGTTTAATTTAACAATTAAAATAAGGATATGTTGACCATATAGGGACGACATTGGTAAAATATGAATAGCTAAATCATTAACTCAATGTGCCACTACCAAGGATATAAATCTTACACACTAAACAACTTGATCAAGTGTAATTCCATTTAATAACATAGTCAAAGCAATAAATGCATTAAATCACCTAATTTAACCTTTTATTTAATTATATTAAAATAATCTATTTACATCACTCACATTCATATAAAGCATAACAACGCAGGAATGAAGTAAATAACCATAGCATTAAATCCATCACATCACATAATCAGTGATATGTTCAAATATCGAATAACTAGATATCATCATAAAACACATTGTCATCTCAAAATGGCATCATCATGCAATATGATCAACTGAATAGCATAGTAGTCTAACATCTATGATACTGAAATCAAGGTATAGCATCTGACCCTCAGGTCATCTCAAATGTAAAATATAACAAGTAAATATATGTAGCACATCACCAATGAATCCAACATGGACAATCCATTTCTAAGTATTTAAGCATTTAATAATGGTTGTCTAAACAAAAACAAGGAGGAACTTAAAACACATAAGAAAACACCGTCATAAACATGACTAACCACTACTACAGGAACCTAGTCCAGTGTATCATGGCAAAAGTACACAGTGCAATCTCTACACACATCTCAATGTAATCATGGAATAACATCATGATACCACATAGATCCTAATAACTATTGGCACAAACTTCAATGAACCATAAATCACATCATAATCTCATAAATCAGCCAAAAGCATAATCAAAGCAATTGATACAGAAACATAAATCAAATCACTTCAATGGTGTAGACCACTCATGGTCACAATCATGATCCATCACAACTAAAGATCAACAAGGTTGTATCCATGAGGATGACTTATAGAAGTCAAATGGTAGAGGCACTACATATGATGTTTTACACAATTTATTCCAATGTGTCCAAATTCTCCACAATAATAACATCTACACTGGGTGTTGTAGTCCTAACCAAATATTGCTTTCACTATCTACTCTATTGGATTCAATATCTTGGTTTTGCATTCTGATGACATGTGTCCATGTTTCTTACATTTGTGACATTTTCCTTAAAATCTTGGTTTCTCTTTGCATTCATTAGCCTTATGACCTTGTTGATTGCAATTGTAGGTCTTTCCATTGAATTTTTCTTTTCCATTGCTCCAAAATTTGTTTGATGTATGACCTATCTTACCACAGTGATTGCAAGTAGGTTTTTGGTTATTTTGAGCTCCTTGCTTGGATGATTCTCCTCCTTTTGTATATCCAATTTTTTATTTTCTTTTTTACCTATTGAGGTTTTTCTCATTCAATTGATTTATGTCTACTTAAGATTTCATCATTCTTTCATTGCCTTGCTTCTCAGAGTTCAAATCATTTTGTAATCTTTCATTGATTTTCCTTTCAGAGTTTAGATCATTCCTCATTCTTTCGTTGATTTGTCTTTCAAAATTTAGATAATTCCTCATTCTTTCATTTTCAAATCTCAGGCTCATGATTTCCTTATTTGCATTGGAAAGCTAATCAATAAGTTTTGCTTGCTGAAGGGATTGGTTTTGGATTTCATTGTTCCTTCCATCTATTTCTTCTTTTATCTTGTTTCTCTATTCCATGACTTCACATAACCTTACTAACTAAATTTCTTGTTCTCTTCTTAGCTTTCTTACTTCTTCTTGTAGGGAACCATTCTTTTCTAGGAGTTATTTTATTGCTTCATTGGCTTCATCTAAATTTCTTGAATGAAAGTCTTCAATTCTTTCTTCAATGTAGAGAAGATCATTCATTTGAATTGCAAGTTCTTTTCTTCTTTTTAAGGATTGATAGAGTTGCTCCTTTGCTTTCTTGAGTTGAGCAATAAACCACAGTGAACCATAAATCACATCATAATCTCATAAATCAGCCAAAAGCATAATCAAAGCAACTGATACAAAAACATAAATCAAATCACCTCAATGGTGTAGACCAGTCACGGTCACAATCATGATCCATCACAACTAAAGATCAACAAGGTTGCATCCATGAGGATGACTTACAGAAGTCAAATGGTAGAGGCACTACATATAATTTTTTACACAATTTATTCCAATGTGTCCAAATTCTCCATAATAATGACATCTGCACTAGGTGTTGTAGTCCCAACCAAATATTGCTTTCACTATCTACTCTACTAGATTCAATATCTTGGTTTTGCATTCTAATGATGTGTGTTCATATTTCTTGCATTTGTGATGTTTGTCTTCAAATCTTGGTTTCTCTTTGTATCCATTAGTCTTATGACCATGCTGATTGCAATTGTAGCACTTTCCATTGACTTTTGCTTTTCCATTGCTCCAACATTTGTTTGATGTAAGACCTATCTTACCACAATGATTACAAGTAGGTTTTTGGTTCTTTTGAGCTCCTTGCTTGGATGATTCTCCTTCTTATGTATATTCAATTTTTTTTTTCCTTTTTACCTATTGAGGTTTTTCTCATTCAATTGATTCATGTCTACTTGAGACTTCATCATTCTTTCATTGACTTTCTTTTTAGACTTCAAATCATTCTATAATCTTTCATTAATTTTCCTTTAAGAGTTTAGATCATTCCTCATTCTTTCATTGATTTGTCTTTCAAAATTTAGATCATTCATCATTCTTTCATTTTCAAATCTTAGGCTCATGATTTCCTTATTTGCATTGAAAAGTTGATCCATAAGGTTTGCATGCTGAAGGGTTGGTTTTGGATTTCATTAATCCTTCCATTTATTTCTCCTTTTATCTTGTTTCTTTGTTCAATGACTTCACATAACCTTACTAACTGAATTTCTTGTTCTCTTCTTAGCTTTCTTACTTCTTCTTGTAGGGAACCATTCTTTTTTAGGAGTTCTTTGATTGCTTCATTGGCTTCATCTAAATTTCTTGAATGAAGGTCTTCGATTCTTTCTTCAATGTAGAGAAGATCATTCATTTGAATTGCAAGTTCTTTTCTTCTTTTCAAGGATTGATAGAGTTGCTCCTTTGCTTTCTTGAGTTGAGCAATGGTCATTTCTAAATCTAGCTTCTCATTATCAATAGCTTTGTCAAGTTTGAACATCTCCATAGCCTTGATCTTTGCTCAAGCTATTAAGCTTTCTCCTGAGAACCACAAAGCTCTTATACTAATTGTTGGAAATATTCAAGACTAAGCTAACTTATTGAAAGGGGAGGGGTGAATCAGTAACTTCTAAAACTTCAACAATTTTAACTCTTAATCCAACCATTCAATTAGCATGTAATTCATCATGTAAACTCTAATCTAATTGCATGCATAAGAAAGCATTCACAACATTGTGACACAAAGATTTGGTGACCTAGAAACCTTCCAAAAAAAAAGTAAAACTGAGGTGGGGATGATACCCACAACTTTAGTACTGTAGCTTAACTTCTGATGATCTTCTCTATTAGGAGTAATAAATATTGCTAGGTCCAGCTTGTGAAAGGATTTACAAACATAAAATTAAGTATGCACTTGGTAAAGAGATTTACAAAAGACTGTTAGGTCTACCTTGTGAAAGGATTTGACTGATCCACCTATTAGGATGAAATAATAGATGATCCCTAATCTTGTAACTTGGTTTTCTAAATGAGATTCCTTAAGTATTGATCATCTTGCTGTGATAGATATGACTTTGCTTCTCCTTATACTACTATAGCCTTTGTAATTTACTCATTCTTCTTTTCTCTGATTTTGTTCATATTTACATCTTTTCATACACATCCACACTTTGGATATGATACAATGTATTACATATATATCAAAGAAATTATACAAATTACAAAGTTGGCCACAATACAAGTTATCACAAATATTACAAAGTCAACCCACATGAAGACATTCAGGTTCTAAAGACTAACTCGATGAGGTTTTGATACTCGACATCTACTACCAATGCTTGGAATCATCATGCACTTGGTGGATGTAGAAGCTCGGTCCATACTGATCACTTCCAAGTAGTCTTAAAACTTAGTCTATACTAGTGACTCTGTAGATACTATGAAACTCATCATATAAACTAAGTCTCTTGATTTTCATTATATGACTCAGTAAACACTATCACTGTGATATGAATATCAAGATTTAACTGTGTGATTTTGAGTCAAACTCGATGACCCATGTTTCATGAGTAGCGATTCAACATGAATCTATCTCTCATGAGAATAAATGGAACACTTAGCACTCATTGGATCTAGGTGATGCTCACAGGGGTGAAGCACCGAGACTTCTTGGGAGGTCACCCATCCCAGTACTACTCTAGCCTGAGCGCGCTGAACTACAAAGTTTCCTCCATAGTTAAACACTATCACTTCAAGCTTGATATAAAATGAGTCTCTTGATTAATGTTGAGTAGCTCAGTCAACATTGGACTCACATGACATACACTACAAACTTGGTAACCACTACATAGCTCAACATGCACTGGTAAACTTGACATACATTGAGATGCACGGTTTACACTGATGATCTTCACTATAACTGTGACTACTTGGTAACCACTAAGATTTTTCCAAAGGACTTGGTATCAAATGTAGAACTTAGTGACAATGAAAATACTTGTAAAACACTGATAGCTATACAATAATCTCAGTGGCTATATACAATCTGAATAAGTGTGTGTCGCTAATAAAAAACTTGATCGATATGTCAACAAAAAACCTCTTGTAAATTTACAATGAAGTTCTTCCCACTATGAATTTCATTATTCATCCTATGAAAATGGTTCTAGGGTGCAAATTTTTGGAGAATGAGAATAGGTATCATGTCAACATGGAGATTACATCCCATTTTCTAGTGTTTCTACTTGGCCACAGAGAAGAATGGACTAACATTTTACTACTCCTAAGAAGACTTTTAAAGAAAAATACCTAGGCGATGACATTGACATTATTTCTCATGCAATATTAATGTTAGGGATCCCTTGGGCAGGTGAAATCTACAATCTTTTGGAACTTGGCTAGAATGTGGCCCTAAAACCATTTCTCTTGGGCCTAACTACTATACAATTGAAGCGCCATAATAAATGGGCACAAATTGGCTTGGAATCTAGATGAAGTGGCATAGGACAACTTGTGGCTACAAGAATTCATAGCCTTAGTTAGGGCTAGTTCTTTCTACAATGAGTAATACAATAGTGCTAGGGTTTTCCCCTATAGTCTAGTTTCACTTTCTATCTTGTTTAATAAAATTTCAATCATTATACATGTATCTTCCTTGGATTATAATTTTTAAGGAATATCAATAATATTTTTGGAGTTCCATGCTTTCTCAAATGTCATGGAAAGAAGACACATGTCATACACATATTGGTTGAGAAAGAAGGCATGTGACATTGACATAGATCATGGTGTGGTGATGGGACATGTAAAGATTGACAACTACCACTATTGTAGCATCAAATATTGATGACTCAAGATTTATTTTGGGCCAATTTTGTTTACTCTCATTTTTTTCAAAATTTTCTCGGAAAAGAAGTCACCAAATCTTCATAAATTATAAATAATTACTAGAGTTAATCTTGAATTATATTGTAATATCACATGTTTACAATTTTCTAAATATTAATAATACCAGCTATCCACTATATAATGTATGTAAGAATTAATATCAAGCACATTCCCGACTTTGTTAATTTTATAATTAAAAAAAAAAAAATCTTTTGTGCAGAGTGTAAGGTTTATGTTTCATTGTTCAATCTTGGATCTCTGCACAAACTACTAATCCAAAATTTAGTAAAATCATTGAAGCATCAGAAAAGGGTTACAAATCATAATTTGCAAGTTGTAACATAAACTTAGTCTTGCAAAATAGCTCACAATGTCATAGAAAATAGTTATCAATTTGGGTTTCAACTTTCCAAGTAAGATCTTGAACACATTTTTTAGTGAGATTTTAATAACTAGTATTGGTTGTAGAATTTAGGGTTTAATTTTTAATTTATTGTGCATTGTAAGCCTAAATTGTTTACTTTCTAGAGACTAGGTAACTTTTCAAAGTTAAATATTAGAAATACAATATAGGGTTTAAATGTTAATCCTATTTGTAAATTGTAATTTATGTCTATTTATAGTTCTATAAATTTTACAATGATGATGAAAACATAAAGGAGGGGTGGAAATGGCATTGGTAGTGGATTCGCACCCCAAAATAAAATATAGGGGACCAAGAAACTATATTTTGACATGCAAAAATTGGTTAAAATGCCAAGTTTTATTGATGAATTCCATGATATTTGGGATCATGTTATCTATGGAAGGATTTTTAAGGAAATTGGATATGTAATTGAAGATAAGTGGAATGACCCAAAAAAAGAGTCAAAATATATTAAATTGAACAACATGATAGGGTGCATTGTAAATAAATTTGCAATATGGACTGCGAAAATTGCCTTCTTGGGGTTCCCTCAAGTATTCCTTTGTGCAAAATTTGTAATGGTGTGTGCTAAAATATATGATGAAAATAGAAAGGCAATTGTTAGTCAAAATACACATGAGGTAATTTTGTTGATCACATAGAGTGAATTTGATAGACTATTGGACCTAGGATATGAAGAACAAAACCCAACCCAAATTGACCTGGAAAACTAGTAAAAACATTTGAAAACTTAGGACAATTGATAAGTAGGAGATAATTTCCATAGCTAGTCAAATTGTGATATGAATATCAGGATTTAACTGTGTTATTTTGAGTCAAACTCAAAATGGGGTTGCAAGCTTTGGGTTTAACTATGGAGGAAACTCCGTAGTTAAGCGCGCTCAGGCTAGAGTAGTACTAGGATGGGTGACCTCCCGGGAAGTCCCGATGCTTCACCCCTGTGAGCATCACCTAGATCCAATGAGTGCTAAGTGTTCCATTTATTCTCATGAGAGATGGATTCATATTGAATCACTACTCATGAAACATGGGTCATCAAGTTTGACTCAAAATAACACAGTTAAATCCTGATATTCATATCACAACTTAGGACAAGATAAAAAACCATTTTTATATTAGAGGGTTAGTAGATGAATTTAATCTTCCTTGTGACCATAAAATTCCTTATGAATTTTTTTTTTTTGCAATGGGTTCAAGATACTGTATCTCTATTATCAATGTCTTTTGCTTTGGAAAGTAATGATAAAGTCAGTGCTAGCATTCTGGAAATGATTTTCAATATTTTATTTCTAAAATAGATAGTAAGATATGATTATATTGGGCACATTGTATATCATATATACAAACAATTTTAAATGATTAAAAGAGGGCCATATCCACTATCACAGAAGACATTTAGATGCATGACCTACTTGTGTTATCTTCTATTATCAAAGAATTATCAAATTTTTGAAACAAACAAGCATTGTCTTAAGTTTGATGACCTTGATGCCCTAGTATGTTTAAATTTTTAAAAGCAATGTAAAAATTTATAATCCTTATGTGTAATATATACAACTAAATAGCTAGAAGGTTTCACTACAGAAGTTGTGTCCCTTCAACTACTCATCCATCTTGTTTCTTCAATCTTCACCCCTTCCTAATTTGACCAGAAGGTTCCATACTTATAAATTATGCATGCCCCTTCTATGATCTCCTCAGTGTCTTCAATCAACCACTTTGGCTCAACCAGAAGGTCCCATACTTGTAATCTATGTATGCCCCCTCTACAATATCCCCAAGATCTTTTCCTCTACATGAATTAGTTGAAAGGATTCATGTGTGTATCTATTGCATGATCCTTTAACAACCTCAAACTTTGCACTTGTATCTACACATGAAACAAACTTATTAGTATAAAAACTATTTTTTGCCTTCTCACACTTTTCTTGCCTTTGCATCTTTTAATCCATTTATATGTATAATCATGTTGTAAGAACATTAAGTAGTAAAAATATATTTAGAATGGTTTACATTGCTTAGTTTGTATTAACTGACCCTACTCTTTACATTTTGCAAGTCTATTCAAAGATGGAGATGTAGGCTCAAATCTTCTTCAAAACTTAGGTCAACAACCCTTCCATTCAGGGAATGGAGGCTTTTCCCCTAATCTCTCTAGTACTTTTCTATTTTGTGTGATGTGTTTATTTAGATAGTGTATTAGAATCTTCCATGACTTTTTGGTATTTGAATGCATTGTATCAAGTACTATCAAAAATTTGAACATTTTGTACCTTATAAAATAGTTCTAAAACAAATTTCAATAAAAGTGTATTGTTTTGGTACTTGTATGGAATTTGAATAAAAATTATCAATTTCTCTAGTTTATTGATTTATGTAATTCACATTCTACATCCAAACCATTATGTAATATGTATGAACAACACCTTAAAACACATAGCACAATATATAAGAAGTTTAACATAGCAATTTAGGAAACATGCTAAATTTATAACAATTTCATCTTTAAAAAGTATGATACGACTGAAATTTGACTAGAATATTATAGTTGAAGATCACTATGCAAAGAAGAAAAATATTTTAGATACTCATATTGATAAAATGCCAGTCACAAATCCCTTACGAAAAAACCTTCAAAATAGTCCAAAAACTCCACTTATTAGTGGTGGTGGGGCAGGATTGGGAAGGAGTGATGTCATTGGTAATCCTCAAAATGAAATTATAGAATCCTTTTAAACATCATATTATGTCAACATGCCAAAATTTTGAATTCAATAATCTTGTAAAATAGATTCAAGAAACACAAAAATGAATATAAAAAATAAAAATACATTCAAGAAGGATGTACTTGAGGTGGCTCATTCTCAAGAACCTACATCGAGTAGGATATTTCCAACATATAACACTAATAAGGAAATAATGGAGTTTATGATTGTTTCTCCCCCACAACTAGATAATAATCCACCAGAGAGTGAGATAAATCCACCTAATTTTCATGTTAGCACACTATCTATGGATTTAGTCAAAGCCAAAAATGTGGAAAAATTCAGTGTGGAAAAAAAGGCCAACTCTGTGGTCTACAGTTCACTATGAGAGAGAGAGAGAGAGAGAGAGAGAGAGAGAGAGAAGAGTTGGAGAAGGCAATTGAAAAGTTAAAATAAGATCTTGCAAATGCAAAACAAAAATAGAAAGAAATAGAGAAAAGGATTACAAGTGCTTCCTCTCAAGAAGAAAGTGCATAGCATTAGCCAAAAAATATGGAGGTAGAAGTTAAAATTTTGAAGGAACAATTGAAAGAAAGCAATAAAATGCTATGTGTTGTAAATGTATAGAAAGAAGTAGAACTCAAGATGTTGAAGGAACAATTGAAACAAAGCAATAAGAAACTTAGTAATACTCTTAATCATGTTAATAATGATTTAGATGTAAAATTCAAAGAACTCAAGAAAAATTTGTAAGAATCGAATAAAAAACTTGAGGATGAAATAGCATCTATAGTAGATATTTTCAAAAATTTGGAGTCTAGTGGACATAAAATCATTAACATAAATAAGGAATTGGACAATAAGAGAGAAAATGAAAAGTAATAAGAAGAGAAAGTTGAGGAAATAAAGAAACAAAGTGAAAATCAATTGTCAGAAATGTTGCAAGAGGTACAAAAGGAAAATAAAAAAATCACAACCTATGAGAACAATTTGTTTGAGTCAAATAAAAATTCAGTCAAGCTAATTAAAGAAAAAATATGGGGGGAAATTATGGCAAATACCGATAGGTTGTTTGATTGGTGTGAATTGCATCAAAGTTTTTGAACTATTTATGGGAGTATCAAATAGAAGAGTGAGAAGAACAAAAACCTTTTTAAGCTTAAGAAGACTACAATATAGATAATACACATAATCAACACACATAATGATAGGTATTTGGCCAACCCAAGAGTTCATGACTGAGTTAGTGCATCAATAAAGTTATTAGCTATCATTCAAAAATGCTAGAGTATAAAGGAAGGAGAGGAATATTTGAACTCAATAGGGAGAAATCTCACCAAGATGAATGATTGAGAAAAATTAATGATGAGTCTTGGTTTGCCTAATCCTTTCCCTAATAATTCATCAATGACATTCATTGGAAGGGAATCTTATCAAAACGAGTTAAATGCCAAAATGATGTCTAAAGTAGTCAAGTTTCATCAGGATTCAACTGCATCAAATCATTGGAAAATTTGAATGCACTATTTGATGTAGCATTTCTTTCAAGTAAATCTTCCAAGTATGGAAGTCTGATGAAGTTAAACATCATCTACTCTAACATAACAAATGTTCAAACTCCAAACAAAGCAGAATTCAACATCCTAAAATAGATGATCAAATCTTCAATCATATCAGAAGACATTCATCAGACATTAGAGTATGTGAAACTTGAAAAGTGATTTTAATCATCTTTGTAGTGTTTACTTTATTTCTATTTGTAATTGTTTGATATGATTTTAAAGTTTCAAATTTTTTTCTTGAACAAGATAAACGTAGTAAAATCCAAATGCTATTTTGCTTAATAGGCCTATCAAATGTAAAGGAAAAAATGTTTTTGATACTCAAATTTATGCTACTTTATGACTCTTCCTGTGAGGAAAAATGATTTGAATTTGTTGTTGCTCCCTTATTTCTATATTTATATAGAAGGTAATGGTTATAAATGTAGTACTTTTAACTCATGATTCTGAAATTGGGTGTTTAAATTTAATTTTTGCAAATTGAATTCATTGAATTTTATCAATTAGCATGTGTAACAAATGTAATGAGAATGGATATGAGTTTATCATTTGAATTGCTATTTTTCCATAAAAATCATCAAGAATTGTACCATAAGGACATATCATATGAGCATAAAAATAAAAATTGAATATAATAGTAATGGTAAAATTTGAATGAATCTTGATTCATGGTATTATCTAACGTAAAATGTAAATTTCATTTTGACATTAGACATTTACAAAATGATATAACTTGCTATGCATGATAGATGAATCATGATTAGATTCAAAGAATACTATCTAGAATCTAGAATGTAGACTATAGTAATTACTAATAAGTAATAAATTCATAATTAACACATCATACCTTAAATATTAAACTTGCCACAACATCTCATCATCTTAATCTTTCGATTCCTTGCCATCAAGTTCAAATAATCCTTCATCATGCTCCACATTTTCTCCAGTCTGCATACCTCCACTTGCCTAATAGTGATCCTTAGCTTCAACATCAATGCTACCAATACCAATACTACTAATTGAGTTAGTGATCTTATTGTTTGAAATGTTTCCCAAACCTCTTCTTTGACATTTCTTCCTCCACAATTTTAGTGCCCTTTCATCAAGAAAATTATTTTCATATCTTGATCTATATAGCCTCAAACAATTTTCCAAATTCCTATCTAGTTTATTTCTTACCTTTGGTTTTAGGAACCCCAAAGCATTAAAAATTATCTCATCCTCCACAAACCCCAATATCATGGTCAAACCTCCTAGGTGTAGCTTCATTGGACTTTTCCATTTAGGAAAGTTATCTCTACTAAGCTTGGGCATCTCTCCTTTTGACATCTTGATCTTTTTGCTTGTAGTACCTTCAAACTAGTCATCTTAAAAGTAGATGGCTCTGATACCAATTATTGGAATTCTTTTAGAATAATTGAGGGGGGGTGAATCAATTATCCAAGGTCCAAATGTACAATTAAAATTTTTCACAACTTAGTGAACCCATATCTATAAAACATTTTTATCATGCATGCATCCATTAGATCATATAATCAATTAAACTTGTAGGTTATTACCAAATCAACTTTGCAAAAATCTAAGCATGAAACATAATAGATTCAATAACACATTTGAAAAAATTATTTAATATGGAAACCCAATTTAGGAAAAACCACCAATAAAATGCTACTCATTCTCACTCTTCTAAAGTGATTCCCTATGAAAGGCCAACTTTGTTAAAGATTACAATGCACACTATTGAATGTGACTTGGTTAAAGGATTTCAATCATCCTATTAGGAGTGAGCCTTGTTAGAGGACTTTAGATCATTCACTTGGAATGTCACTCGATTAAAGAATTTACAATTAACTATTAGGTCAACCTTAATCCAAAAGATTTACCCTAGGTTGGTACAATGATTAGAAAATAATAGTAAGACTTGATCTAATAACAACTTATAACACACTTACATATTATAGATCTTTACTTTAGTCATCCAATCTACTTGGCTTTCATACACTTTAGCTCTAACAGTGTGTTCACCCTTCAAGCATCTATACGCTTAAGCCTTCTTGATTTTCTTGCTGATGTCATCTCTTCTCTTAGGTCACTAAATGAAGAAATACCTTAGACTCCTTGTCTTCCTTAGATTCTTGCACATGAAAACCTTTGCTTCTGACCAGGCATCTCTATAAATAGAATATTAAGATCTTTTTTCAGTTATCCTCCTTCATCCATTTTAGGGTTAGGTTGGATTAGGTAGGATTCAATGAATCTACCCATTATTTTATTTTATTCCCTTCTTGAAAATTCTCCTTCAATCCTCTTTGATTTCATGTCAAAATGGTTTATCTTGAACTCTATGCCACTAGCTCATCAAGCTTATCTTCCACACAGTTCACACAATCCAAGAAATCAAACTTGTTGACTCAGATTGATCAAATTCATGATCTTTCTCATAATGTTTATGCTAGGCATTAACTAGATTCTAATGCTCAATACACTATGCATTTCTTAGCATCTACTATCAAATCACTTGGCACAAACTAAATTTTACTCATGCTCAGCATACACTATATCACTTAGCTTACACTAAAATTGAGTTTTCTCAGCTCCAACAAATTTTTTGCTTGACTTACACTAACTTTTCTTGGCATCTACCATGCAAATTGTTAAGCTTGGTACACATACTTCCTTTAACTTGTTCTTCTAAACTTAATCAATGTAAACATCCTTTGCAACCTTAAGTAGATTATCAATGCACTATAATATCATTGTATTAATTGATCCTTGTACTCCTTGTCTATATCATAACTCAGCCTTTCCTATAGGTGCTATTGTTACCTCATTTGATCAAATCATCTTCATCAATCAAACAAATGATAGTACTAAAATCATCTGAGCAATTAGCTTACTAACAAGTAGCAGGTTTGAGATTAGTGAGAAAACTATCATTGAAACATATTATCATACTTGTATTAGTCTATTTTCAAGAATATACATCTTTGGCATTGATGGAAAACCAAAATGACCAAACTTAATCAGTATAACCAACAAAATACCAAAATTAAAATAGTTCTTTGTATTGAAACCTCTCCCTCTATCAAGAAATTTCATCTTCTGAATAGGTTACAAATATTATGTTCTAATCAACAAAAAATCAATCAACTCTTCCTTATGACTCCCTTTGGATCATTTCTTATATCTCCATTGACATTAACTCCCTCTTGCTAAGTATTCCATGTCTCTTCCATGTCTTCTTTCATCTCCCTTAGCAGTTAGGATTTTAGGATTTCTCCCTCAACTCAGATTTCTTCCTTAGATCTCTCCCTCTTTGAAAAAAATTGCAAAGACTTGTCATCTTAACATGTAGATATGGATATTTTTAGTTTCTCCCTCTGTCACCTAGCTTGTGATTGATTTGTAGTTCCAACTCTTTGATTACTTTAGGTAGCTCCTAAAGTAGGCTCCACTACAACAATGTATAACATATGTCAATCAACTTGTTTGATTCAGGGCACTTCTCATGTTTCTTAGATAGCATTTGATAGGGATATCACCCCTAGTTTACCTCTTACATACTCATGAGCATCCTTAGGTAATGCTTTTGTGAAGATATCAACTATTTCTTCTTCTGTGTTAACATATTCCATCTTCACCTATTTATCTTGAACTAACTCTCTCAAGTAATTGTACTTTATTGCAATGTTCTTAGTCTTGGTATGCATCACAAGATTCTTTAATATATTTAAAGAACTTGTATTATCACAATAAACTATCATAGATTTAGTGGTTTCATCCCTCATACCTTTGAGTAGTTGTTTGATCCATACAATATTTGTACAACATATTCAGCTTAAGAAGTAGATTGAGAGATACAATTTTGTTTCATGGACTAACCAATCTTTTTCCTAAAAAAATGCTCCTCCACTAGTGTTCTTTCTATCATCAATAATTCCAACCCAATCAACATTATTGTGGACTCTCAATTCAAATTTTTCATTTTTCTTGTAGTATAGACCATAGTCTTTTGTTCCTTTCAAATATGTCATTATTCTCTTAACAACCATCAAATGATTCTCCCTAGGATTAGCAAAAAATCTTGAAACTATCCCAACTAATAATTTAATATTAGGTCTATTATGTACTATATATTTTAATTTGTCAATCATAGACCTATAAAAAATTTGATTCACCTTAGCTAAATCATCATTCTTTAACAATTTATGTCCTATCACCATAGATGTGCTTACTAGCTTTGAATATACCAATCCAAAAGTTTTTAATATCTCCTTTACATACTTTGATTGAGTGATGTATATAGCATATTTCATCTAATGTACTTGAAGACCCACAAATAACTTAATCTCTCCAAACATAGACATCTGATTTACATATTGTATCTTGACCTCAAAATATGATATCATCAACAAAAATTTTAGATAGTAAAATACCTTTTCCTTTCTTTGTCTTCAAGTATAGATTGTTGTTATCATCAGTCCTCTCAAATCCAATCTTCACAAGATAATTATAAAGCCTTTCATACCATGCTCTTGGTGCTTGCTTCAAACCATATAAATCTTTGTGTAGTCTACATACCATATTCTTGTTGTTAGCATCAAAAAATCCTTCTAGTTGTTCTACATAAACCTCTTCCTCCAATATACTATACAAAAATGCAAACTTATCATCCATTTGATAAAATTTCAAACCTTTGTATGCAGAGTAAGAAAGCAGAGTTCTTACTCCTTCCAATCTTCCAATAGGATTGAATATTTCTCCATAGTCTATCCCTTCTTCTTGTGCATATCCTTTACAAACTAATCTTTCCTTGTTCCTTATGACTTCACCATTTTTATCTAACTTGTTCCTATATACCCACTTGGTGCCAATCACATTCTTATCTTTCGGTCTAGGAACTAGAATCCATGTCTTATTTTTCTCAATTTGTTCAATTTCTTCTTTCATGGCTTTACTCTAGTCCACATCTTCTAATGCATATTTCACTACTTTATGTTCATGCATGTTAAAAAAACATGTATCATTTCTCAACTTGTTTCTTGTAATTGGTCTAGCATCTTTATCTCCAATGATCTGTGCAATAGGGTGATGTATCTTAACATACTTAGGAAATTTTGGTTCTGCTCTATTTTCCTCATATGGTCTCTCAACTTATGAATCACTATGTGTATCTCTGTCAGGTAGTTCAACATCTCTTTCATGTACACTAAGCTCAAAATCAAAATTTTCCTCAACTTCATTTTGTAACTCGCTACCTATATGTAGCTTGGTTCCTGAATGCAACTCAAAATTCATAGTATGTAATGTCTCGTCTAGGGTTGTGCCTCAAATTGCTCTTAGTTCCAATTCAAGACCTTATGAATAACTTCAAGTATTGTTCTATAGTTGGAAATATATTGAATTTGTCTTTTGGTTCCCAAAGATTTCCAAACTCTTGAAATATATATATATATATATATATATATATATATATATATATATATATAAAACTTTTATGTAAGATAAAATATATTTATAATTAGAAATCTAAATTCATAATTGTATATCAACTTTATACCCTTCTCTTACTAATAATTTTATCAGCTCTAATATTCCTTCCCTATCGATAATCTTGACCCTTCCTATCTTTATTTATTCTTTGAATTTTGGTATGCATATACGTAATGAATACATACCAATCCCTTTGGGTACAAGCATTGATGTTTCAAAACTTGATGCAGATTCTAATGAAAGTCTCTTCAAAATCATTGATGTTGATCCTAATGACCACGCCCTTCCCTATGTTTCATATTAATGCTAATGTTACATTCCTTAAACTTTGTCTTCCTCTGCATGATTCATTGTGTATATATTCTTTTTTTTTCTTTTATGCGATTCGATGCCGCTATTGGATTTTCCTTAGTTCATGCTTTATATTGGCAAACTCAATGCTGCTCCCTTCCTTATCATTAGTTTTTCTCCTTCTTCATTAAACTCGATGCATGTTAGGAATGTTTGTACCCCATTTTTAATATCCTTCAGTCAATTTCCTCCTCCCATATCATTCGATAGCTATTCTTTATACATGTTGCTCGAAGTGGGCCAATAGTCACATCCTTAGGTACTTAATTAATCGATCAATTATAGTCATGTTATAATATATTTTATAATATATTATTTCATATATTGTTATTATTACTATTATATAATATTTAGACTATTTACCTTTATATTCATATTTTATTATCATTTTATATTAATTATTGTACCATATTTATTAATAGATATAATATTATATCAATTAATATATTTATTAATCAATTTATTATCCTTAGTTATTAATAGCATTTATGTTCAAATGTGATAATATTTAAATATATTTTCATCTTACTGGTTTATAATGTAATCATAACATTTATTTACTCTTAGACTCTAATACCATATCAATAATTTTTAAATTTGAGACTTTTTTGAACAATGAAATTATAAATGGTACACAATAATATCATTAGCTGTAATGGTGCAGTAGTTGCTAGATCTGGTAGTGGTATGGTTATGACTAGTTCTAGTGGTGTGATGGCTTCTAAATTTGGCAAGGGTGTTAGCTATAGAAGCTGAAAAATTGGTGCTAGGGCTTCTAGCAATGGTATAATGGTTGCTAGATCTCGCAATGGTATGGTCGTAATAGGTGCTAGGGCTTCTGGCAATGGTGCGGTGGCTACTAGATCTGGCAATGGTGGTGTGATGAATTTTGAATCTAGCAAGGGTGCTAGCTATGGAAGTGATAAAATTGGTGTTAGGGCTTTTGGAAATGATGTGGTGGTTGCTAGAACTGGCAATGGTATGGTCGTAACTAGTTTTGGTGGTGTGATGGCTTTTTAATTTGGCAAGTGTACTGGCTACAAAAATAGGAAAAATGGTGCTAGGGATTTTGGTAATGGTGTGTTGGTTATTAGATCTAGCAATGGTATGTAACTGGTTTTGGTGGTGTGATGGCTTTTGAATCTGGCAAGGGCGCTAATTGCAAAAGTAGTAAAAATGGTGTTAGGGCTTCTAGTAATGGTGTGATGGTTGTTGGATCTACCAATGGTGTGGTCATAACTAGTTATGTTGGTGCCAAGGTTTCTGGCATTAGTAAGGTGGCTTTCGACACTAATTCTGGTGTGGTTTTTGTCAATTCTAGTTCAAAATTTGGCAAGGATACTTGTGTTGGTGCTAGGATTTTTGGCATTGGTGTGATGATTGCTAGTTCTAGTAGTGATGCTAGTGTTGGTACCAAGGTTTCTAGTAAGGGTGTGTTGGGCATTGTTTTTGATTTTGTGGCTTCTGAATCTAGCAAGGGTGCTAGTGTTGATGCTAAGATTTTGCAGAATGATGTGGTGGCTACCTGTGCAGTAGATGGTTGCCCGTGTAGTAGATGTTAAGAAAGGGTTTACATATGTCGAGTCCTTGTGCAAGGGTAGGGATTTGGAAAAGGCTACTAAACCTTTTGTATCTCCTTCGATCCCCACTTGTAAGCCATTTTTTCTTAATCTAGGGGATGAGTCACTTTTAGAAATTGAAGAACATTCTAGGGATCTATCTAAGGATTCTATTATTTGTCACTTTAATAGTCGTTGGCCCACTCTCTAAGAGCTCCATGCTTGGATTTCAAAGCATTTGGATCCATATATTACGAATACTATTGAGATTTTCCCTTTGGTGAAAGGTTTCTTTATTGTTACTTTTGTCAATTCTAAAGATAGGAAAGTTATTCTCTATGATCAAGTCTTTTATTGGGAGAACCGTTTTACTTTAATGGTTAAACCATGGCATCTATATTTTAACCCTCAAATAGAGTCTTTCAAAATCTCAACTTGGGTAAGGCTTCCTAAACTTCTTCTTCATTTTTGGGTGAATTCTATTTTTATGGAAATTGGCAAGGCTTTAGGGGATTTCTGTATGGTTGATTCCCAATATTTTGAGCATTTTGATTCTACTTATACTACGATTCTAGTGGATATTGATGTCTCAAAGGGTCTCCCAACTAAGAATATTTTAAGTTATTCAAAGGGCTCTTGGACTCAGTCGCTTGATTATGAGGGCCTCCCTTTTAGGTGTAAAAAAATGTTTCAATACTAGACATATGGCTACTAAGTGTGCTAGAATAACTAGAAATAAATGACCATCCTCCTAGTGGAAGGGTGTATTGGAGTAGCATTATTTAGTAGTCAAATTATCTATTTGAGTGGATGCAGTTTCTAGATCTATAGAGTAGGGGGCTCCATCCTCTATATTGGAAAGTATTCCTTCTAAGATGGTGAATGCTTCTAATTCCACGATGGATGCCCAAGTTTCTTATGGGTTGGTCCTTTGTCTACTAGTAGTCTTAGAACCTTTCAAAAGGAGGTTGATGCTATTTCTGGTCAAGGTGTTAAATCTGGTGTTCTTGGTGTAGACTAAGGTCAAGATAATTCTAGTGGTTTTGGTGTTTAGACTACTAATTTTGGACAAGGTAATTTGCATTGTGCTATGACTATTAGAGCTAGTCATTGTATATTTTTTGGCTTTGGTAATATTTCTTCTGGTTCTACTCTTGTTGCTATTGTAATTGGTAATTAGACTGCTAGTATTAGTTCCAATTTGATGGAAGAAGTGATGACAAATAGTCCTTATCAAAAGGATGAGTTTTAGACTACTGGTATTAGTTCCAATCTGATGGAAGAAGTGATGATAGATAGTCCTTGTTAAAAGGATGAGTTTCTCTCTATTGTTGCTACTAGAATTGGTAATCAAACTATTGGTATTAGTTCCAGCCTGATGGAAGAAGTGATGAAAGATGGTCCTTGTCAAAATTTGGACGAGTTTCCCTCTATTTTGGATTCTCAAAATTGGCAATCTAAGGCTATGATGGTTGAGGAGGGTTGGACACCTGTGACTAGGAAAGGATCTAAAAAGGCCCTTCCTCAATTTGATATGAATTTACACTCTCACAAAAAAGGAGTGAAATGGAATTCTTAGTCCCCTTGGTTGGTTAAGAAGTTCTTGTTGGTTTCTTTTTTGGTTTTTTTGTTGGTGCTACTAGACATGTAATGTTTTCCTATTGCAGCATGCTTCTAGCTTGGATCCCTTTGGGGTGTTTGGTCTTTCTTTGAATATCTTTTGGGTCTATGATGTAAAGGGGTTTTGGGTCCCCTCAAAACCTATTTTTACGTTAATCTAAAAAATATTTATTTATTCTTATATCTTGATACTATTATTTATTTATTATTAAATTATATTTCAAAAATAGGGATATCACAGTCCTCCCCTCTTGAATTTGCTTCTCCTCAAGAAAATTCATTCACACACAAGTTTCTTCATAGACATAAAACATATTTTCATATAAAGGCCTAAAAAATTTAGGAAATATACATCTTTAATGAAAACACAAAGTAGACATGATGTAGATAGATGAAACATGAAGCAAACACAATGCAAAAACATCATATATTCTTTATTTATCCTTTATTTCTCACAATGAAATAGAGGAAAGGAATTGATTTACAAAATATACTTCCCTATATGTTTTATTGATGATGAATCCTGCAAGAACAAGTAACTGTTAGCATGCACATGTATATAATATCTCTGAAGAAAATATGAGTCATAATAAATTAGTTCTAAACCAATATCCTACCAAGCCCAAGAGCAAAAATTTAGTCCCCTTGGCCTCAATGGAAGACATCAATCATCCAATGAGGTGGTCTACTTGGCAAATTAAATTAACATGATGTCAAATTTTTCTTAACTTGACCAATCTAAGCCCAAGAGCAAAACTTTGGCCCTCTTGGCCCTACTAGAAATATTCTATCATTCCATAAAGGTGGTCTACTTAGATGTCCATATTTAACATTCTTTTCTCAATCTAAGCCCAAGACCAAAACTTTGGCCCTCTTGGCCTTGGCGACAACAATTTGGCATCCATCAAGGTGATTTACTTAGATGAAAATTATTTTCCTTCTTAGATATCCTACCTAAGCCCAAGAGAAAAACATTGGCCCTCCTAGCCTTGATGGCAACACTTGACATCCATCAATGTGGTCTACTTAGGAGGTAATTTCATTTACTAATTATTATAGTCCTTTTATTACACACACACACACACACACACATAGACACACACACACACACACACACACACACACACACACACACACACACACACACACACACACACACACACACACACACACATATAATCACCACTAAAATTGCAACTTGTTTGGTTCTTGTCGGTCCTCTACATCTTCATTACTTTTTTTATTATATTTAGGTCTCTTGTTCATCTTTCCCTTTTCTTCCCCATCAAGTGTGGCATCCATCTTTCAAACTTGTCTTCTCTTTCCACATATGTGTCCTAGTTCCCAACTCTCTTTGCAATGAAAACATAATTTGTTTCCTTTTAGTTCATTGCAATAGCTCTTTAGCTCTCTACGACATTCATGGCCATGTTCCCATGGTTCCTTGCAATGGTAACATAACTCATTCTTCTAGAATTCCTTGGAGTTATTTCTTTCTTTTTCATAATGTCTAGAATGTGTGTTCAGTGCATGGCTCTTGGAACTATCATTCATTTGGTGTGTATCAAATTTTAATGCCTTTTGGATGGCATCTTCTAATTTTTTTGGTACATGTGCTCCCACTGCACTCTTGATTGATTCCTTCAATCCATCTATAAATAAATAGGTGAGTCTCTTTTGTGATATTTCAAGTACTATGACTGATAACATTTGAAATTCCCTAGAAAATTTTATCACTGATCCCTCTTGTCTAAGTTGGGTAAATCTTTTAAAGTACCATTCTACATTTTTCTGATCAAATCACTTTATGAGTTTTTGGGTGAATTCATCATAACTCTTATTTTGTTTATGTCCCTAGTTGTTAAGTCCATGTTGCCACCAATCTTGTGCTACTCCTCTTAAATGAAGGACAACAAATTGAATAGCACCTTTTTCTATCATAGGATTTAAGAAAAGATATGTATCCAATAGTTGTACCCATGAGTGTGCTATAGTTTTTCTAATTTGTCAAATTTTGGGAGACTCAATTTATTTATCTCCTCTCTCAGTCCTTTCTCTTGGTGTATTTTTCTCTTTCTATTAGATATTGACTTCATCTGGACATCACAATAGTCTTTAAATGCTATCTCCATTCTAATTTTAGGATCAATTCTAGAGTACTCATTTATAATGTCATTTATATTATTTACTTCATTTAATCCATCCTCCTCTTCTTGTTCTTCCCTAGGTAGGAAGGGGGGTCTCGTGGGACTATGCTCTGATTCTAGTGTATACAATTGATTATCATCTTCAAACTGATGATAGTTTGTATCTCCCCCATTTTTTTTTTTTTTATGAAGGGCTTCTAAGAGAGTCATTTTGTTTCACTTTTCTCATTTATAACTTGGGCATTTCTTTTAGTTTGTTCCATGAGTGCTTGAGTAGTTCAGTTTGTTTGTTCCATGAAAGCTTTTAATTCATTACTTATTTGATTGTTCATTTTGGTAGACTATTTCCTTCCTTTCCTTTCTAATGCTCTTTGATCCCTTTGGTGTTTTGGCATTAACTTTATTTTTTCACAGGCTGGCAAGAAAGTTGCTCTGATACCACTTGTAATGTCCCATTTAGGGTTTTACCTCAAATTTCTCTTAGTTCCAATTCAAGACCTTATGAATAACTTCAAGTATTGCTCTATAGTTGGAAATATATTAAATTTTTCTTTTGGTTCCCAAAGATTTTTGAACTATTGAAATATATATATATTGATAACTTGTATGTAAGATAATATATATATAATTAGAAATCTCTCGTAATTTTATATCAGCTTTATACCTTTCTCTTATTAATAATTTTATCAACTCTAATATTCCTTCCCTATAAATAATCATGACCCTTCCTATCTTTATTTATTCTTTGAATTTTGGTATGCATATACGTAATGAATATGTACCATTCCCTTTGGATATGACCGTTGATGTTTCAAAACTCGATGTGGATTCTAATGAAAGTCCCTTCAAAAGCATTGACACCAATCCTAATGACCACATCCTTCCCCATGTTTGGTATTAATGTTGATGTAGCATTCCTTAAATTCTATCTTCCTCTACATGATTTGTTGTGTATATATTCACTTTTTTCTTTTATGCGATTCAATGTCGCTACTGGATTTTCCTTAGTTCATGCTTTGTATTGGCAAACTCAACACTGCTCCCTTCCATATCGTTGGTTTTTCTCCTTCTTCGTTAAAGTTGATGAATGTTAGGAATGTTTGTATGCCTTTTTTAATATCCTTCAATCAATGTCCTCCTCCCTTATCATTTGATAGCTATGCTTTTATACATGTTTCTCAGAGTGAGCCAATAGTCACGTCCTTATGTACTTAATTAATCAATCTATTATAGTCATGTTATAATATATTTTATAATATATTATGTCATATATTGTTATTATTATTATATAATATTTAGACTATTTACTTTTATATTCATATTGTATTATCATTTTATATTAATTATTGTACCATATTTATTAATAGATACAATATTATATCGATTAATATATTTATTAATCAATTTGTTATCATTAGTTATTAATAGTATTCATATTGAAATATGATAATATTTAAATATATTGTCATCTTATTGGTTTATAATGTAATCATAACATTTATTTACTCTTATATCTTGATATTATTATTTATTTATTATTAAATTATATTTCAAAAATAGGGATATCACATAGTATGTGACTCGACAGTCACCAAAACTTGTTGTTGATTTGCAACTTGATTTAATACATCTTCTTTAGTAGGCATACCTTCATAAAAGTATACAAATAATTTGTATTCTTCTAGTTCGTTCATAGGTTCAGCCTCATGTACTTTTCTATATTCATCAAAATTCACATTTGCACTTTTCACAACTTTGTTAGTGTTAGTATTTAAACACTTATAAGCTTTAATTCTTTTGGAATAGCTAAGGAATCTACCTTCTTATCTTTTTGCATCTAATTTACCATTCCTAAAATCTTTGAGAATATAACACTTGCTTCTAAATACCTCAATTTTTTTTGCATTGGCTGAGTATCCATACCATAGTTAAAACAATGTTGGATGAGTATCTTTATTGACTTGTACATGGTTCAAGGTATAGAAAACTATACTTACAGCTTTTCTCCATTATTTTAAAGCAACATTTTTCTCCATCATGAGTGTCCTAGCATAGTACATTACAAATTTGTTCCTCTTTTCAAAAATTCCATTTTGTGGAGGGGTCCTAGGAGCATATGTTTGTCTTTTGATTTCTCTATCATTACAAAACATCTCAAACTCATTTGATGTAAATTCTCCTCCTCTTTTAAATCTCAAACATTTTAGACTTTTACCTATTTCTTTCTCAACTCTTGCTAAGTACCACTTAAACATTTGGAAAGTATTAGATTTCTATTTTAGAAACATAACTATCATCATTCCAGAATAATCATCAACAATTAGCGTAATGTACTTATCTCATTTGTAGCTTTTCACATCAATTGGTCCACGAAAATTAGTATGAACAATATCTAATATTCCTTTAGAGGTATGAGTCTTACTTCTAAAATCTTGTCTTTGTCATTTTATCTAACATTGTTTGCAAATTATGTTGTTAGGTTTCTTCAACTTAGGCAAACATCTAACTCTTCTAATGTTATTGATACTAACCAAGTTATGAAAATTAACATGACATAACCTCTTGTTCCATAGCCACACATCATCAATTTTTATAATTAAGTAAGTAACATCCTCTATATCAAGGTATAGAATACCTCTAGTTTGATCACCTTTTCCAATTAGTTTCCATCAGTATCATATATCTTAGAAATCTAGTTCTCAAACTCAACCTTATAACCTAAAATATTTATTTGTGACACACTCAACAAATTATAGTTAAGTCCTTCAACATAATAAGCATTGACACATAAAATCTTTTCTGTTTGATAGAACCTTTTCCTTTTATCAAATAGGGTGCATCATTACCAAACCTTACACAATTTTCTTCATAATAATTGAAGGTAATGAACTTACTTTTATCTCCAATCATGTGATGTGAACACCCACTATCAATGATCCATCTATCATTCTTGTTCACACAAGACACTAATGCAGTTACCTCATCCTTATTAGATTCATCCTTCATTGAAACATACACCACTTCATTATCATGATCATCAGATCCATATTTTTTTTTCCTCTTCAGCAATATAGCAAGACTTCTTGTCTTTATCTTTTTTTATCTTTGTTGTCTTCATCTCTTCTACTTTTCTACTTGTCTCCACCTTTGTAATTCTTCTTCTCTAGACATCTAGCAGCAATATGACCAACCTTATTGCAATTGAAATACATGATATGTAACTTACCTTTGAACTTTCCTTTACCTCTTTGAATTCTACTTGCTAGTAGTGCTTCAAGTTGTTGTACATCTTTCTCATATGTATCATTGTCACTAGACAAATATTTTACCTTTTTCTTCTTCTTCTCATTAGGTTCCTTCAATGAAAACTTGGCTTTGGAAAAATATTTAACATTATTAGCTTTGTAATTATCAAAATTAGATAGTTCAAAAGTAGTGAGCCTACCTACTAGACATTTAAGAGTTAGATCAATACCTGGTATACACCTCAATTCTTGAATTATAGAAACTCTAACAGCATAAATGGGCAATAGTGTTCTCAAAACTTTTCTTGATACAACATCATCATCTATTTTACTAGTAGCTCATCTTATTGCATTAACAACATCTTTTATCCTAGAGAAATATTGAGCAATATTCTTAGCTTCTTACATTCTCATATCATTGAACTTACCTCTAAGACTTTTAAATTTGGCTCTTAGAACATATGTGTTCCTTCCATAGATGGTGTGTAGAGTATCCCACATTTACTTTGCACTGTCATAACCCTTGATATCATCAAACTTGGCATAACTTAGGACAGAGGCAATCTCCAACATTTCTTTGTTGTCTTCTTTCTTCTTTTTTACATCTTCAATAGATAGGGCTCAAGTAGGATCAACATGCTTAGTGGTGATGGTAGATTGTGCATGATCTCTAAGACCTTGTAGGTGTAGCTTCATGAGACTTTTCCATATTGGAAAGTTATCTCTATTAAGCTTGGGTACCTCTCTTTTTGATATCTTGATCTTTTTGCTTCTAATACCTTCAAACTAGTCCTCTTAAGAAGATAACCTTGATACCAATTATTGGAATTCATTTAGAATAATTGAGAGGGGAGTGAATCAATTATCCATGGTCCAGATGTACAATTTAAACTTTTCACAACTTAGTGAACTGATATCAATCCATAAATCATTTTTATCATGCATGCATCCATTAGATCATACAATCAATTAAACTTGTAGCTTACTGTCAAATCAACTTTGTAGAAATGTAAGCATGAAACATAATAGATTCAATAACAAATTTGAAAAAATGATTTAACATGGAAACCCAATTTAGAAAAATCACCAGTAGCATGCTATTCATTCTCACTCTTCTAAAGTGATGCTTTGTGAAAGGCCAACCCTATTAAAGGTTACAATACACATTTTTAATGTGACCTGGTTAATTGATTTCAATCACCCTATTAGGAGCGAGTCTTGTTAGAGGACATTAGATCATTCACTTGGAATGTCACCTGTTTAAAAGATTTACAAATGACTATTATGTCAAGCTTAGTCCAAAGGATTTACCCTTGATTGGTAGAATGATTAGAAAGTAAGAGTAAGGCTTTATCTGATAACAACTTATAGCACACTTGCAGATTACAAATCTTTGTTTTTGTCATGGCCCTGACCTTCTACATTTGATACTTTGGAATCTGTGATTAGTTGTTTTCTGATTGGTTTCGTACTAGTTAAGTTACTTTAAATCTGGTTTTATTATGTTGAACTCTTCGAGAATTCAGAGGTTATTCAAAATTTGATTCTTAGAAATAGATTGTTAGAATTTAAGTTTATAATAATAATCAAGAGGTTGCTGTGATGGCTAGTTATGGAAATGGAAATTTTTTAATTTTTTTATATTCTGACGTTAATTAGTAATAGCATTCGTGGATAGTTTTATTTTGGTATTTTAAAATTTGAAATGTACATTTTGTGAATCTTGAGATAGTCAATTATTTACTATTCAAATTAGAGTATAGTTGATTTGTGTTTTCAAAAACTTGGTTGCTTGTGAAGTTTAAAGAGGACAAGGTTGTTTGGTTACATAAATTGTGAAGTGTATGAAAGGTTACAAATATGGTTTCATTTGGTTTCATATAATATTTCTGTTTGTTGATTCAATTATTATATTGAAGCAAATGAGATAAGTGTATTAGTTGGAATTGGAAAATTTAATCTATGATTTCTTCCAATTAGTATAACTTGAATTATGTGTATGTTAGATTATGCAAGTGTGATCCTTTACATTGGGTGGCTGTCATAAAGTGAGTAACTTGTGGTGATATAATTATGATGCCGAATGCCCTCCGACACTAGTCTAGATCCTTATGGGAAAGTTTATGACAGTTATTTAATCAAGTGGTAACATTTAAAATTTTATGGGTTGGGAATCATATAATAAGATAAGAACATTATGGTTTCACCTAACATAGTGAGTTCTACGAGTGGCTGAACGTAGATTCTTATGTTGACACCCATGGACTACTGGATCATTACCTTGTCATATTCTATGTGAGTTTATTTCTACATATCTGCATGTAAGAAATTATGTACTTGCATTACAATTTTAATGTGAAAAGAAAATTGTATTTCAGTATATCTGTTATTTGGATTTAATGATGATAGTTTTATTATAAAATCTAACATGCAGGTTCACTAGAAGTTTTATTGACTTAGTTATGTTCTAAGCCCTGTTTTGTGTGTTGTGGTTGTGCTGATTTGTTTTCAGGTTCGAGATATGTTTGATTACGGGCCTAGAAGAATACTAGCTACTTATATTTAAAATCAGTGAATTATTTGAATGTATTTTATTGCTACTGTTATACTTTTAATAAGAGTATCGATATGTCGTATACTCTGATGTAATAACTTTGGATATATAGATTGCTGATTATGAGTACTTTACTCTATCTATTGTGTAAAGGATAATTTGTAATAGGATTATTTAAAATAAAAAAATGCTTCAGGTTTTAATCTCTTTTGTATGATTGTTTTTAGTTGTATGGTTATGTGTTGGTTAGGGTATTACAATTTTAGTCCTCCATTCTGCTTGGCTTTCATACACTTTAGCTCTAACAGCTTGTTCACTCTTTAAGCATCCATACCCTTAAGTCTTCTTTCTTTTCTTTCCAATCAGTCTTTTCTCTTAGGTCTCTGAATGAAGCAATACACTAGATTCCTTGTCTTCCTTAGGTTCTCACACATGGCAACCTTTGCCTCTAACCAGTTATCTCTATAAATAGAAAATTAAGATCTTTTGATGTTCATCCTCTATCCATTTTAGGGTTAGGTTGGATTAGGTAGGATTGAATGAATCTACCCATCATTTCATTTTATTTCCTTCTAGAAAATTCTCCTTTAATCCTCTTTGAATTCACCTCAAAATAGTTTATCTTGAATTTTGTGACACTAGCTCATCAAGCTTATCTTCCACACAGTTCACACAATCCAAGAAATCAAACTTGTCAGCTCAAATTGATCAAATTCATGATCTTTCTCATAATATTGACACTCAATATTAACTATCTTTTGATGCTTGACACACACTAGGTTGCTTAACATCCACTATCAAATCACTTTGCACAAACTAAAGTTTAATCATGCTCAGCATCAACTAAACTTCACTTAGCATACAGTATATCACTTGGCTTACACTAAAATTGACTTTTCTTAGCTCCAATTGATTTTCTTCTTGGCTTACACTAATTTTTCTTGGCACCTATTGTGTAGATTTTTAAGCTTGGTAGAAATACTTCATTTAACTTGTTTTTTCAAACTTAATCAATGTAACCATCCTTTGCAATATTAAGTAGATTGTCAATGCACTATAATTTCACTATCCTAACTAATCCTTGTACTCCTTTTCCATATCATAACTCAAACTTTCCTCTAGGTGCTATTGTTACCTCAATTGATCAAATACACTTCATCAATCAAACAAATGATAATACTCAAATCATCTAAGCAATTATCTTACCAGCATAACAGGTTTGACATTAGTGACAAAACAATGATTGAAACACATTATCATACTTTTATTAATCTATTTTCAATAGTATAGACATGCATTCATACCTAGGAAGTATTATCTATTATTGTCATCATCTAAAGATAATGCAATGAAATTTGACTCTTTGATTTTTTCTTTGATTTTTTCCTTTTCATCCTTACCTAGACAACTTTCCCATTCCCATTCATTGTTTATTGACCAATGACTGTTTAGATAATAATGAAATTTCTTAAAGTGTAACAAACCACTTAACTATGGGTAGTCTATTATGGAATTCCCTTTTCTCAAAAAATAGAAGACAAGACTTAACCAAAGAACTTTACACAATTCTTCAACTTCCACTACTTTTATAGGAAGAGATTCAAAGGAGTCTTTTACTTCAATAGGCTTCATATGTATTTTCTCCTACAATTCTAAGATTTTTTCATTCTTAACATATTGACATTCCTCCTTGGTTTTCCATCTTGTCACTAATTTTTTGAATCCATCTATGTTTTTCTTCTCATAAAATTTATGATGTAGAGTGCACAAAAAAAGTGTGCTTTATGGGCCTTCCACAAAATTTCAAAGTTATAGAACTAACTCTACTCCAGCACTCCTTAACCCTTGCTATGTTCATAGACCTAATATGCATAATTAGGCTTTGATTACAAAGAAAGTACCAATGAATGGGTGCATATAATCAATAAAAGACTTCAAATATGTTTTTCCACTCAATTCTTAGCTAGGGATCCACATTTATAATCTTTTACAACCATTCAAATGAATGCAGGAATGTTGGAACTTTTAAGAATAATTTCTCAATAGGGCATAATTTAAAACCCTTAATCAGTCATTAATAACTTCCATTAATGAAATAATTAAACCAATAATTTTTGTGAGATTAAATAAAAGTGAGTTACCAGAATTTTCTCCAAGTTATAGCCAAATCCAAGAAAGGAAATAAAAGTTATTGCAATTTCCTCAAAGTTGTTCATATTTTGAAAGAATCTAACCAATCTTCACCAAAATGGCCATAACTTCTTCCAAACTTAATGAAAATAATCCAAACCAAAACCAAATGAAAAATAACACATATATCTTTCTTAAAATATAAGTTTCAGGTGTATATCATTCAAATTGAGTTCATATCAATCAAAACATTAGAGAAATTACAGGAAAAAATAACCAGAAAACTGAAATATACAACATTAAAATGAATTTTCTTCCATTCCAAATCTTTCCTTCAACTTCTCCCACTTAAAATTTCATTTTTTGGAGACCAAATATATATTATTTGGAATCACCTTCAACTCTCCAACTAGCCTACGTTCACCAACTTCTTCAATATGTGCCAATGGAATTGGCTAGTTGGGAATCTTGTAAATGTACTTGTGATGTTGTAGCTTCCTAATTTTGGCCACAAAAATATGATGATAAGGTTATGTGAGTGTCCTTGGCTAGCCTTTCTTGACTTCCACCATACGTAGGACTCTTATGCTTGTTCATGTTCAACATCTCCCAAGAAATATAGGCTGCCATAAAATTCAAGTTGTTCAAAAAATGATAATCAACTATATATGTCCTAGGTCTCCCTGGTTACTACATGACTTGGTGGTACTACTCAGTGGTCCTAGTTGATAACTGACCACTAACATTCTAACTCGTATCTACTACATAAGAAAAAATTAAAATTATAGAGATAGATAGATAGGGATTTGAGTTACTCACCTTTATCTAAAATGTAGTCATTGCACTTGTGACTCACCTAACATTGATCTCAATAGTTTGAGAAATTGAGACTTCACTATTGATTAGAATTGAGACAACCTACTGATCTATTCAAATGTATTTATACCACTCTTTTTGGTTATTTTGGCAAGAATATTACATACAAAATATTTGGAAAAGCCTATGTAATAAAAAACATGTATCCAAAATTTCCAAGGAAAATATGGTTCTTCTATTATATGATCATGCATATTTGTGGGGAAATGTTGTCCCTCTCCTAAATTTTTTTTTAAAACCAAGGGTGAATTAAGGCCATCCAAAAAGTTCCATTCCAAAAATCATAAGCGAATGTGTTTAACTTTCCATATGCAAAAAATATTTTTGATTGGCATTTTTTTTGAAAGGAGATCCAATATCATAAATTTTGTGGTGATGGGCCTAAGGATTTGACTTATTTTTGGAAAACTTGGGACGACACGCCATACCACATATGCAATTTTTTTTTGCCAAAATGATGTTGCTCGATGAGTGAAATTTTCCAAATGGTGAATATTTTCCACTAGAGTGAATCCTAAATCCATCTAGGTGTTGTGGACATATAGAAAATCCATGTCAAGAACTACATCATATATACCTAAAGGGATAATGTGAAGATCCTTCATGGTAATCAGGTCTCCAATCTAAACCTTACAATCATGGATTAAAGAATTAATTGTCACTTTAGCTCTTGAGGATAACTCTACCTCTAACTAACATCATGTCTAACCACTACTAGCCCACATTACTCCACCACAAATGGAGATATAAAATAATCAATAGCTCTAGAATCAAACATAACATAAAACTCTACTACCTTGTATCATACTTGCAGCCTCAATGATTGTGGCCTCATGATCTTCTTGGTAGTTATCAACTGCTGCAAAAACCTTGTGAAATCTACACATTTCACTTACAATGGGCTTAAAAGTAGCCCCTCTTTGATGAACTAGGACTATATCTTGTGGGAAATCTCTCACAATGTGATGTAGGGAGGGATGAGATAACTAGGACCAATGACACACCCAGTAATCCAACGACCTATGAGAGTAAACACAGTGGAATAAAACACCAAATAATAGTAAACTCAAAAGATAGAGGAATAAATGCTTTCATATATTCATCAAATAATCAGATATATGCCCAACTATAAGGCTTTCTAGGTTATGACCATATTACAATCAAATTTGAACTTCAATGATCAAACTTCACATCTTAGCTTCCTTTTTCTCCTACTATGGTTCTACCTTCTCTAATCTTTATAAAACTCTACCAAAGACTTCTTTAAATACATGCATGGCCACAAGTAGGCCTATTGCAATATAACCAAAAGAAACTTTCATATTAAATGCTAGAACAAGCCACAAGTTAGCTCTCAACAAATACGTATCACAAAATTAAATGAGAAGGTTGGCTCCAACAAGAAACTACATAGAGAAAAATCGACAAATGATGACAAAGAAAAATGTTATAACTCAGTGAACTCAACAATGCTTGGCAACCAAAGGCACTTGGCATCCAGACAAACTTGGTAACTAAAGGAACTCAATACCCAAAAAAACTTGGCAACCAAAAGATAACTTGAAAACCAAGGAGATCTTAGCAACCAAAGAATGCTCAAAAACCATAGGATGACTTGGAAACCAAAGAACACTCAGTGACCAAAGGATAAATCAACAACCATTACGAAATCAACACCAACTAAGAAACTTGGCAATGCAAAACATTGCAACTTAGAAGCAAAAAGAAACAATTCTCTTGAATCATTGGGGTGTTACAACCTAAGAAAAATCCAACTCAGAATGGGAAATCCATGTAGCATCTTCCATTTGTTTTCTCTTCCACTTTATCAAATACTCATAGTAATCCCTTCCCCCTTGTGATCTTACCAACTCTTTGACCCAATATCTTTTCAATCTCTTCAATCTACTTCTTAGGATAATCATTTGAATAAATCAACAACATTGAATATAGGAGATATATCCATGTCATCAGGTAACTCAACTTCATAATCATTACCACTATCAAATCTCCTCAAGATCTTACAAAGTCCAAACTTCTTCACGTTAAACTTACTATATGTTCCACTAGAAAATTGCCCTTTCTTCAAATGAACCATCACCTCATAACCAACTCCAAAAATATGATTTCTTCTAGACTTTTCAACATTTTCCTTATATTCTAATTACTTTGGTCAAACTTCATCTTCACTTCCTTATGAAAAGACTCCATGAAATCAGCAAACTCTTCTCCTACATCACTTCTCTTCTCTTCACCAGCAATATCCCTTAAATATGATACTCCTCTAGTCTACATTCTAGTAACAATCTCAAAAGGTGTCTTCCCTATACTCCTATTTATAGAATTATTATATGCAAACTCAGCTTGTGCTAATACCATTTCCAAATTATGTGATTCATTCCCAATTAAGTGTCTCAAAAAATTACCCAAGCTTCTATTCACAACCTTTGTCTATCCATCTATTTGTGGATGGAAAGTAGAGCTATACTTTAACTCAGTACCCATCTTCTTCCACAAAGTTTTCCAAAACTAACCAACAAACTTACTATCTCTAACAAAAATAATACTTCTTAGTAATTGATGCAATCTAACAATCTCTTTAAAAAATATCTCAACAAAATTCTTAACATCTAATGTCTTCTCACAAGGTATAAAATGAGCCATTCAAAAAATATTTCCACAACAAAAAATATAGAATCATATCCCTTCACTATTTTAGGCAATCCGAGAACAAAATCCATATTGATGTCACTCAAAGGCTTCTTAGGAATAGTAATAGGTGTATACAAAACAGTATTTTGACTTACTCCTTTTGCAACTTGATAAACTCCACAACTTTTTACAAACTTTTGAACATCCTTATACATTTGAGGCCAATAATACTTTTTCTTCAACAAACTCAATGTCTTATCAATTCCAAAAATGTCAAGCCAAACTACCACTATCCTTTTCCTTAATCAGATTCAATCCCATAGAACTCTTAGAAATACACAACTAAATAAACACCATACCTTCTTGAATAAAATACTTATCAAACTTACTTGGTTATTTTCTCAAACTAGGTGCTCTGCACTCTCTCCACATCTCAGAAAAATTAGGATCGATATCATACAACTCTTTGATCTCATCAAAACCAAGAACTTCAACCTTCATCTTGGTCAGCAAAGAACATCTTCTACTCGATTCACCAAAAACTTTGTTAGTGACTCCACTCTTATGCTTAATCACAAATTTAAAACTCTACAAATACTCAACACACTTCATATATCTTTGATTCAATTTATGTTGACTTCCCAAGTACTATAAAGCTTTATGATTAGTATACAACACAAACTCCTTAGGAATCAGATAATGTCTCCACTTCTTCAATGCTTGAACAATAGCATAAAACTATTGATCATACACATAATACTTCCTTTTAGCATCATTCAACTTCTCACTAAAGAAAGCAACAAGTCTACCCTCTAAACTCAATACAACTCCTATTGCACTACTACTTACATCACATTCAACTTGAAATACCTTATTGAAACAAGGAAAACCCAATACAAACAACTCAACAACCTTTTGTTACAAAGTCTCAAAACTATTATCAGATCCATGCATCCACTTGAATTCATTTTTATCTCTTCTCATTGTCTCAGTCATAGCATTACAAATAGAACTCAAATTCCTTATAAATTTCCTGTAAAAACTAGCCAAACCCTAGAATGATCTTACCTCACCCACATTCTCAGGTGTAGGCCACTCCAAAATTTCTTTAACCTTCTCAAGATCCATCTTCAAACCATCATCTAAAATGAAAAATCCTAAATACACAATTTCATCTTGCATAAAAGAATACTTCTTCAGATTAATCATCAACTTTTCTTCTTTCAATTTTTGCAATACTTGTTTAACATGCTCAAGATGTTCTTCCTTAGTCTTACTAAATTTTAGAATATCATCCAAATAAACAATCACAAACTTACCCAACAATCTCTTTAGAACTCCATTCATCAACCTCATGAAATTACTAGGTGCATTAGTCAAACCAAAAGGCATTACCAATCATTCATACAAACCATCTTATGTCTTAAAAGTAGTCTTCCATTCATCACCTTCTTTGATTCTAATCTGATGATAGCCACTCCTTAAATCAATCTTTGTAAAATACTTTTTTTCACTCAAACAATCCATTATTTCATCCATGCTCAACATAGAAAACCTATATTTCATTGTGATCTTATTAATAGGTCTAGAATCAGTAGACATTCTCCATTATCTATTCTTCTTAGGTGCTAACATGTTAGGTACAACACATGGACTCAAACTTTCTCAGATCAAGCATTTCTCTAAAAATTCATACACTTGTCTAATAAGTTCCTCATTTTTAGTAGGTGTCAAACTATATGGTTCTTAATTTAGAAAACTAGCTCTAGAAATCAGATCCATACAATGACTTATGCTTCTCATTAGAGGTAAACCATCAAAAATATCCTCTGCAACAATATCTTTATACTTTGTCAACAATTCTATAATTTCTACTAGCACTTAATCAATACTACCAGTTTTTGTTGTCAGTTCTTCTCCACTGACTAGCACTTGGCTAACACTATTTTTTGATGCTTAGATACTAATTGCACAAATCATTCTCCTAGGGGTTATAGCAAAAAAAACTTGGTTTTTCTTTATTTCCTTTGCAAATAGCTTTCCATTAACCATGAAAATTCTTCTAGTAGTACACTTAACCTCATCTGGACTTTCAATCAAAGGTAGCAATATTTTCTTTTTTCCATTCACCCAAAGATTATATTGATTCAATTTTCCATCATGTACAACATATCTATCATATTGCCAAGGTCTACCCAATAGAATATGACAACAATCCATAGGCATAATATCACACAAAACTTCATTAAAGCAATGTCCAATCCTAAACTCCATAATACATTGTTCACTTACCAATATCTTATACTCATCTCTAATCCATGAAACATTGTAAGGTTTAGGATGTTCCAACTTTTGTAGATGCAACTTTGTAACCAATTCTTTTAAAACCAAATTTGTAGAACTTCCACTATCAATTATCACCTTGCAACATTTTTCAGCGATCTTACATTTGGTCTTGATAAGACTTGTCCTCAAGATAGGTTCATCACCATTTCCCTTATTACATAAGATTATTCTCACCATCAAATTTTATTTAGCCTTAGGTCCCCTTGGCGAACCCTCATTTTCTCCTTGTACTATAACGTTTCTATTACCTTGCCCATTTTCAGAGGATCTACACTGAAAAGATCTATGTCATTCTTTACCACATCTGAAGCAATTACCACAAAAACCACCTCTAGAATAAGAATTACCTCTTCCTTGGTAAGAACCAATACCTCCTTAGTAGGAAACACCACCTTTCCACTTTTTTATTTTTTCATGCTTCTTTATCAAGATCTCCTCATCTTTTAAGGAATATTGGTATGCTTCCTCCATAATTTCCAACTTCACAAAAATGATCTCATTTTGAATTTTAGATCTCAATCCATTAATGTATTTTACAATTTTTTCAATATCATCATCTACATGTCTAGATCTGATGTCCAATCTATAGAATTCCTTAGTATACCCCTCCATAGTCATGTCTCTTTGTCTCAAATTTTGCATCTTTCTCAACAAACTAACTTGGTAATCAGCAGGAAGAAACTTGTTCTTTACCTTGTTCACCATCTTTGCACAAGTCCTAAGCTTTTCCTTTCCTCTCCTTTGTCTATTAGTTTGAAAATTATCCCACCATAGTGAGGCATGTCCTTTCAACCTTGTAGCTAAAATCTTCACCATCCTATTATTAGGAGTGTTTTCATACTCAAAGAACTTCTCCATTTCAAAGATCCAATTCAACACATCATTGGTATCCAATTTTCCATCATAAGGAACAACTTCAACAATAGCCTTTGAATTTTCCCTAGACAACCTCTCAACTACCTTGCCTTATCTTGATCTTCTTCTAGTTCTAGAATAGGGTTTGGTGCTATTACTTCATCATCACTCACATCATCAAGATGTGCTCCTCTTCTTTGGGCTATTTCTATAGCATCTAATCTAGTTGCAATCTTTCTTAATCTTTTTAACACAACATTGTTAGAATTTCCTCTACCTTGAACCATCTTTACAATTAGGTTCCTGCAAGATCGTGAACCTCTACAAGTTATAGGTCAAATCCTTAGATCTGCAATCCTACAACCCAAATCAACTTAGAGTTCTATATGATCCAATCTCTGTAATGTTGAACCTTTTCTCTAATACCACCTGATGTAGGGAGGGATGAGATAACAAGGGCTAATGGCACACCTAGCTACCCAACCACCTACAAGAGTAAACCTAGTAGAAACAAACACCAGATAATAGAAAAAAATTAGAAGATAGAGTAATGAATACTTTCATATATTCATCAAATAATCAGAAACATGCCTAGCTATAAGGCCAAATAGGTTACAACTACATTACAATCAAATTTAGACTTCAATGATAAAAAAATTTCATATTAGCTTCCTTCTTCTCCTACTATGCTTCTACCTTCTTTGATCTCTATAAAAATCTACCAAAGACTTCTTTAAATTCATGCATGACCACCAGTTGGTCTATTGTAATACAACCAAAATAAACTCTCATATTAGATGGTAGAACAAGCCACAAGTTGGCTCTCAATGAATACCTATCACAAAATTAAATGCAAAGGTCATCACCAACAAGAAATTGCACATAGACAACTTAGCAAATGAAAACCAAGAAAATTTTTACAACTCAACAAACTTATTAACACTAAAAAACCAAATATACTCGACATCCAAAGAAGCTCACTAGCCAAAGGAACTTGGAACCCAAACAAACTTGATGACCAAAAGATAACTTGACAACCAAGGAGAGCTCAAAAACCACAGGATGACTTAGCAGCCAAAGAACACTTAGTGACCAAAGGATAACTTGACAACCATTGCAAACTCAACACCAACTAAGGAACCCAACAATGTAAGACATTGAAACTTAGAAGCAACAAGAAAGAAGGAAAATATGCAAGATAGTAGTGCAACCTAGGATGCTCTTGCATCACAATGTCATCCATACCATTACAAGTATAGAATGGTCCTCTAGCCTAGATATGTACACCCTAAGATTTAGTCTAATAAGTACCTCCAATCCTACTAAATCCATTGAAACCACGCATGTTGGACTATTGAGTCTTACATAGCTATGTACAAGGGGCCTATGTTCTTTGGTCTTGTCTATGACCCTAAGACTACCACTATTTCTTGGGCTTAGTGCTCTTATAACCCTGCAATGGCCTCTATCTAGTATCCTATTCAGTCAAAACTCATCTCCCGCATCTCTAGGAGCTCTATCCACTATACATGCCACTAGATTAGGATGTGGCAATATCTTATGAATTGACTCCTCATGATCATCCTGACCCTCAACCTGACTGGGTTGAGGACTCCTACTCCTTTGCTTGATAACTATCCTATGACTACTTGAAATTAGCTACTCTAACTGTGGAGGTATAGGTGGTAATCATTGTTGAAAAACCCCTATCAAATTATGAAGGGCATCCAAGATATCCTGGTTGGGATTCAGAGGTGGTTTAGGTGGGGGTACATGATCCTCTCTAGAGACCTCAACCTCTTGCTCTACCTCAACACTAGTCACATAGGGAGCTCATGGATCCCTACCTCATCGACCAAATCAACCATATTTTGTAACAAGTTGGAATCCTACACACATATTTAAGTTTAATGTAAGTTGAAACATAATGGGTTTTAGCCTCCTAGTTTTGCAAATCTGGCTCTGATACCAAAATGTCACCCCCAAATTTAATGGACAAAAAATACACTAAAACACACTAACAATTTTATTCAACAAAGTTTAACTACTAGATTAATTCATTACCCAAAGTTAAATTGATAATTAACTATGTCAATAAAGTAAGGAATGTTTGAAATGTACAAGGTCCATGCTTATATTAATAGTTAGTGTGTAACTAGTTCCAATTTAAAATCTGAATTCCAAAGTTAATTTATTAACAAAATTGTTTAGTTGATAATTTGAGTTTATTTATCATTTATTAATTCATATATGTCTTTATTAATGCCCATTTCATAAATTCACTAAAGTCACTTACAAAAATAATTGTATAATCCATGTTCCAATTTCATCCTTCAAAAGATTCTCTCATTAAATACTAGAAAGATTGACCATAAATTTAAATGTTTATCAAGTTTTCTAAATATATGTCATACATTTGCATGATAGATATTTCATCTTACTTCCCTTGTATCTTTTTTAAAATATAAAAATAAGTAATTTAAGTAACAATTGTAATAATCAAATTTCACATTAGATAATATTCCTTTTAATATATGGCTATAACAAATTATAAAATTTTGATATACATATATATACATACATATATATGTAGATGTATATATATGTATTCGTAATATAATATATGTATATGTATATGTATATATACATAGACATATATTATATTACGAATAATATAATCATATAAAAAATAGTGGCAAAGAAACACATATAAAAAATTGCAATTAGAATACAACTTTAAATCTAAAACCTTAACAGCTTTCTAATTCACCGTGTGTGCTCATACATACATGGATAAGGCAGTGGTCCAAGTACCGTGTATGGAGCATGAGCCTGCCCACTACATTGGGTAATTGGCAATTTTGTTTTATTTGAAAAAAATTAACTTTGTACCCTACACCATTTAAACGATACCACACTAATTGTAGTCATGAGAAAGGTGGATGGGGGTGGGGCCCATACAGGGTCCCCCCTCAATTTTATATAAAATATATTGTCTAGTCATTTTTTGGGCACCACATGCAAGCATAAACATTGATTTGGTAGGGGGGTAGTGGGGCTCAGATGGAAACTATCCTAAATAATTTAATATAAATTTCTTTTCTTTGATTTGTTTTAGAAAAGTTTGTTTTTAGAGAGTAGGTATTTTTTTAGTGTACAATATATAAACTACATTGCCACAAATATAAGCATTTAGATAGGGTAAAAATAATAAGGGCTATATGATATTTGTTAAATATAGATTCATATGCACAAGATTTTTTTTAACTTGAGTTTCCTCTTAAATTGGTAACTTCAACTTTAAGCTAGTGTAAGATCTTGGGCTATTTGTATTTACCTTTTTAAATGGATTACTTTAGGAGTTATTTTAGGCAATTATTTATTACTCTCTATAATTTAAACTATGGATTTATTTGTCAAGCCCATACAAAATACAGAATCATGTAGGTCTCTATTGGTTGTTTTCTCAAGTTTATTTATTTTTGTCTTTTTCTCTTGTAAATTCTATGCATTTTGCGAACCCATTTTAGTTTCTAACTTGTGCATTTTGAAGCTAGGATAAAAAAATCTAATACACTATTCAAAATATTTCAAGCATTACTATTGGATTTAATAATTGAACTTTAAATAGATGTATAATCAAAATTTTACCATGAAATTAAACATGATAAAAATAGGCTTAACTATCTTTATAATTGCATCTACTATTTTTCTTTGAAATGAAATTTTATGAATTTATACTCTTTATATTAAATCAATTTGCATGATACATTTAAAATTTTCATTTATAATGAGAGATATTTATATGCACAGAACTATATACAATGAGATATATTTACATCTATAGCACAACACAAAGCCTCTATAATTTACAATACTTGATGGATAACATATGATCTTCTTTAATACAAACTTTATAAGTCTTATGATATATCTTCTCATAATCGTCAACATAATAACAATCTTTCCAATATTTTTCCTTCAATAAATGTCCACATGAAATCTTGTAAAAATAATACTTCCAACCATGGAGAGCTCATCTTCCAACCTAGGTCTCTCTAAGACCACCCACGAAGCTTGGAGAACCAAGATCAACTGGGTAAAATACAAGCATTAACTTACAAACAACATTTACAAAATACCACAATGTACTCCCAATTGAGCTTAACAATAGGTTACCATAGTAACAAAATGAGATGGGTGAAGGTGTCCCTAAACCATGAAGAGAAGCCAAATACAAAAAAAAAATTAAAAAATTAAAAAATTCCTTCACAAGGCTCAAAAAGAAAATACCATCTCTTGTAGAGTTTTGTCCCCTTACCACTCCCAAGTGTAATATATTGTATTTCCACATGAGTCCCATACTTCATGTTGGTCCCTCTCTTCCTTCTAAAGAAGAGATTTTGCACTTAGGGAAGCACCAAAATAAACCCTTCACTTGAAGGTTACTACTTCCCTCCCAAGGTTGAGCGATGTCCTTCCACACCCATGAACATCATGCTTTCAAAAATAAAAAATGAAAAAGAAGCCAAAGAAAATCAAGCATACTCGACACCAAAAACATGAATAAAATCCATAATACACAAATGCATCTACAATAATATCTTGCTATGTTAAAAATTTGAAAAAATAATATGCATGAGATTGCTTCCATGACAAAAGGCCATAATTCTTGATCCAAAGCTATGGAAAATGAACAACTTGAGAAGAGCCCACTATCCTTCCTTGCTCCAAGCCCAAAACCAATAGATCTCTAAAAACTAGAGAGTGGGTGAACAACCACTCTATTTTCAAATTTCACTCTAATATGATTCTAAACTACTCCTTTTCCTCTCATCTTAATTGAGAGAGAACCACTTGTACTCCACCTAAGTCTCCTTTCATGAGTGAAACTCCAATTAAATGAAGATAAGATGGAGAGTTGGATATGCCTTCTTCAATTTTTGCAACACTTGGTATATGGAAATTTGAAAGTTTCATATAAGTGTAAAGTCAAAATTAAAGCCCTAACATATAGTACTAACATGTAGGTAAGTTATTTTTACTTAAAGAAAACTCTAGGACTCTTATAAATCCCTCTAAAGTCACCTATAGGATTTTGATTTAATCAATTTTGAAGCCATCACATGAAAACACTATGCAATTGGATTAAACTTAGGCATTTCTAATTGATTTACATTAATGTCAAGTTTATTTTACCAATATCTTAATTCAACTTGTCACTATACACATAACATCACAAGCATTAAGTGACACTATAAAATATAATTTACATTATGAGTAACAAATCAATTTTTACAAAATGAATCTAATCTAAAACACTCATTCACATTACTTTCAAAAAATAAAATACTTAGTAGTGAGGTTAAGATATCCTTATTAGATCTAACCTTGATATTTCCAGCTCCTTGGTTCTCCAAATTTACCATGGTTATTACCCTACACACTCAAGCCACATATTGGTAGTCCACGATAAAATCACATTCATATATATGTATTAGTCAAATCTATATCCATAACTAAATCACCACAATAATCATGTCTCAATCTTGTTTTCAAATACTATTTCTATGTCTAAATCAATATGCATATAATAATTCTTTCATAATCAAACTAAACTCATATAACCATTTACATCATTTCTTTACTTCCAAATATAATCCATCTAACATTTGTATTTAAAACATAATTCCATATCCATCCATAAAATAAGCAACTAGATACATGAATATAAATAATTATTAATTGTCATAATCAAGTCCCAATCATTATAAATAAGCATCATAAAGTAATCATCACATGGTATTGTCATGGCCCTAACAGTTCTACATCTGTTACCTCAGATTCTGAGATTAGTTAAAATTTACTGGATGGTTTGGTACTTGTTTTGGAATAGTTATTTGTTGAACTATTTAGTTTTATGGCATCATTATGTTGATTTTTAAACATCACGAGGATTTAGATGTTACTAAGATCTGATTCTCAGAATAATGTTCCAAATACTTCTAGTATGGTGTTTTATCTGAATCAATTTAGATTCAGGAATCCTATTTAAAAAAAAATCTTATTTGGAAAGGTTTTTGTTTTATAATTTGGTCTTTTTCGTACTTGCAGACTTATGATTAAGGTGGCATTAGAATATTAATAGTACCTAGAATATTTTATTTGCCAGTTTTAAAGTAGATATATATATATATATATATATATATATATATATATATGTAATTGTTTGTATATATGTGTGCTTGTATTTATACTTATACATATTGCTAAGCAGTAATCTTAATATTAATTAGGATTAATATTAATATTAATATTAATATTAACATTAATACTTAATACTATGTTAATACTATGTTTTACCTAAACTAACCTAGCACATACAGCTAAGACTTTTAAAACTAAGGTTAAATCTAAACTTAACCTAAGTAATGCATGGCATATCCACTAAGCCTAACCTTGACTTGCATTACCGTGTGGTTTGGCAAATGGCGGCAATGTTAATGGAAATTAATGGTGGGTAGGTTCATCAAACTATGAACTGGTACTACATTCACCAAGTGTCAAAAATGCTGAGAAAGTAAGATTTTAGTGATTTACTCACAGTAATGAGCATTGATTTGCATGTTTAGTCTATCATTTTGGCTAGGAGTTAGTTGAAACTTGAGTTCAATCCACCATTGATGAACTCCAGTTGGGGTATAATGGAAACTTTTTTGAATGGGTTTCTCTGCGCTTTTATGGGGATATTGATGACCATGAAGGAGATTTTCAATTCTCACTAGCCTTATAAATGTTCATGATTTCATATTCTTCTTCTTTCCTGTCCATTTGTGGTTGTATTTTCTTAGTTTATACTATTGAGAGTTATCATTTGAATCTCTGTGACACAACATAAAGAAGGTTTAGAGACTCAGTTTGCAAGTTAGTGTAGAAGGCTCTCCAAGAAGTTTTGTTGTGAATTATTCCGCATTCTCTCAAGCAAGGGCAATTTCTTACCCTTCATTTCTCTCTGGTTTATTTTTAGAATTGTTTTCCTGTTCATTGAAAGAAAAAAGAAAGAAAGTTAATGTTTAAATTTGGGTACGACGTCTTCATTTGGCTGAGCAGCGACACCCAAGTTTGGGTGTATGCAAGGTTTGGCAACATGGTTGCTGAACGAGGCACATACCCAAAACTAGAATGTGGGTGCTCTGTGAATACAAAGTTTTATATAAGCGTATTGTTTTTCTAGGATGGAAATGTGCAATAACAGTTTATATCGGTTCCAATAGAAACCAAATTCTGTAAAAATGGTTGTTTGTGTTTTATATTGCAAACCGTGAATTAGGGATGGCTACGATGTATAAAATTGAGCAATAACAAATTCTAAGTAATAGCAAAAAAAGGGTTTTAGTCTATGACATATTGTCAAACAATTGTCATGAATGGTTATTGAATTTGGGTTGCAATTAGCTATCATTAAGTATTTCAGATGTCACAGTTTCACCTTAAACCATTGTCTAGCATATCATTTAATTTATATTACGTATTCTGTTATGGTCATTAGGTTTTGAATGATAGAATGGTGGTACCATTGTCAAGGCTGTAAGTTGTCATGTTGTAATATGGTAGTAAGGTCATTAGATGTTTATATCAAATCCTTATCCTTGTTCACTATTTCATTGTTAATCGGTGAGGAACATGAAACTATTTTAGGCTCTGTTAGAGATGCATTAGTAGATTTTCTTCCAATATATTGGGATTCGATGCCCTATTCAAAGCCATTTTGTTAGTAGGGATTGTCAAAAAAAATAAAAAAATAGAATTATGTTTATAGTATAATATTAAGATGTATACTATTGGTAATATCTCCTTGTCAAATGCGAAGGTATTTGAATTGTTGGTCAATTTTGTAGGTGTATCATCGAATACTATTGATGATTAATTCACTCTTATAGGAAATTTAGTTCGGTAGTCTGTGAATATTAACTAGTTAACCAGTGGGAAAGACTGTTTATCTATTTAATTTTGACTTTGAATTTAGAAGGATTTATTTATATATTTGTACATATGTATAGGTATATATATATATATATATATGGAAATGCCGTGCGTATATATATATATACAAAAATATATGTTTGAACATATATATGTACTTTCTTATGAATAAATTGTTAGAATTAAAGTAGACAAGTTATCATGTGGTTACTTGTTTTCTGATATGGGAAATTGTTTAATTCTTTTATTTAGAATTTAGTAAATAATGGGGATGTGTGGATGTTATATAATTTGGATAGTTGTAGTATTGGCATTTTTTGAAATCTATATAAGTTATTCTTTGGTATTAGATATATATTAAGTTATGGTTAATGCGTAGCTTCAAAAGTATGGTTACTTATGGAAATTGAAAGAGGCTACATTTGGTATTTTGAAATATGAATTACTTTTGAAAAAATTGCAAGGATGGTTTCATTTGGTAATTAAACAAGAGGATACATTGGAAAGTTGGAAGTTTGGTTTCATATGATAATTTCTGTTGGCTAAATCAATTTTTATATTGAGGCAAAAGAAATAGTTTATTAATTCGAATTGAATAATTAAACTTTAATTTTCTTTTGATTAGTAAAACTAGAATTATGTGTGTTTTAGATTATGCAAGTGTGATCCTTTAGATTGGGTGGCTATCATAAAGCGAGTAACTTGTGGTGATAGAATTATTTTGCCGGATGCCCTCTAACACTAGTGTAGATCCTTATGGGAAAGTTTATGACAATTATTTAATCAAGTGGTAACATTTAAAATTCATGGGTTGGGTTACATATAACAAGATAAGAATATTATTGTTTCACCTAACATATTGAATCCTACGAATAATGAACATAGATTCTTATGTTGACACACATGAACTACTAGATCATTACCTTATCATATTCTGTGCGAGTTTATTTTTGCATATCTGCTTGTAAGAAATCATGTACTTGATTTAAATCTAGTTGTGAAAAGAAAAGAAATTGTACGTTCAAATAATCTATTATTTGGATACATGTAAAGCATGTTGTTATTAAATCTAACATGTAGGTTTACTGAAGAACTCATCAGCTTATTTAGTGTGACTAAGCCCTATTTGTTTGTTCTTCGGTTGTGTTTGTTTTGATTTTAGGATTGATATAAGTTTGGTTATGGAATTGGAAGAATAAACTACTATGTATACATTGAGGACTGATTTTAGTTCGATTCTTGGTTACTGAGTAATTTTGGATCTGATTAGGATCAGTTGTCAATCTACATGTACTTGCATATTATTGTTTTGAAATTAGAGTATTTTTATATACTCAGATGTATTGATCAGGAATGTTTAATGCGGTTAAGAGTACATAATAGTACTTGATTGTAAAAGTTATTGTGTAACAGAAATATGTTTAAAAAAATGGTTTTTTAAATTTTTATACTTGTATCTAGGTATGGATTTATCATTTATTGTTTGTTTTTACTTTTTGGTTTTAGTTGGGTATTACAGGTATCACATAGTTTGAATATGTATCCAAATAATTGTAAGGTAAAATAAGATCTCAAAATATAAAGTATCCTAAATGTAAATAAATAACTATGTTGTGATGGGTTGAGCTAAGGCCTCACAGTCTAATAGGTAAATGATGATCCCTACATCTCTCATCTTGATCATCTCTTCATTCTCATTGGTACCAATATTTATTTTATAGGTATTTTCTTCTGTTTGAAAGGCTTAGCATCTTGCTTCAAAGGCATTTCATGTGGGAACAAATCATCCCTCCAAGTTTTCAATTTATCATAAGATCATGCAAATACTACTTGTACTTTCTCAACAAAGAGATGATGTTTAATTTGACTTTAGGAGTCAATCTCTTACCAACAAAAATTTCCTTTGAGGAATTCTCATTCCTAAGATTAATCTTCTCAATCTCTTCTAGTATAGCAATAGGTTTATAAGTTTTAAGATTGTCATTTTTATAAAAAATTCTTTCTAGTGCCACTAATCCTTTGGATATTTTATTAGATGTAACATGAACATTTCCTTTCCAAACAAAGTCTCTTTATCATCTTTATTCTCCATGAAATTATTCTAATCAATGCTTTGATCCTCTTAATTTCCTTCACATGTCAAAAAATCTAGCAAGTCCTTTTCATCATCAAAAATATGCCAATTGTGCACATTGTCTAGTATACATGACTTATTTTTCATTTCAACTTGCACAATCTCTTGTAGTGATATATCATTTTTTTATGGCTAGTTTGGCTATCATATAAAATATTCTTTTTCATTCCTATTAATCCACTTAAATTAAAATGCATCAAATAATTCAATTAAGTCCTAGACATAGTTTCTATATTATTTCAATCTTGAATTCTTAGTTGTAACCTAACTTCTAATTTAAGATATTATTAGTTCAGAATCTCCTAAGATTGATAGAATTTTAATATTGTGAATTTTGTTCATATTTAATCCCAATACTAATGCTTCATATTCATAAATGTTGTTAATGCATTCAAAATTCAGTGAAAAAGAGCATTTGACAATTCTTTTAGAGGAGAATTACTCCCACGCCATTACCTTCCATGCTACAAACTCCATCAAAATGCATTTTCCATAATCCACTACTTTCTTCTTGTAAATAGACTTCAATAGATTCATCAATTTATTGAATAGGTTTACTTAAGTTTACCTTGAAATTATCCATATTAGTTTGACATAAGTTAACTCTATAATTAGGATTGAAACTTTGTACTAGATATGTTAATGTTAGCTCCCTAAAAATTCTGACATATCTCCTATTTACATGAATATTTGTGTAATACTAGTCTAACTATATGTACCCTCTAACCAAGTTAGACCATTATCTTGAAAGCAACATATTATAATTTAAGCTGGCATTTCCACTATAGTGACATCCATCTTATATGATATATCAAGACATAAGGGAAACCTAAATTCAATGTCTTTCGTGATTCCTACCATTTGTACTAACTGATTATCCATTACATATCATTTCCCATAAGGTGTGTCCATATTTAAAACCAATTCTTTCATGACATCAATAGGCATAACATTCACTACAACACTCAGCTATCATATAATTCCTTAACAATTTATTATTATTAACAAAATTAGATAAAAGGGGTCTACATATAGTGAATTCTCATTTATGTTGGTAAGTAGATAAATAAATGGTGCATCACTATCCTTTTGTTCTCTTGAATTTTCTTCCTCATTTTCTTTAGATAGAAGATCCAAGACATCCTTTCTATACTCTAGGATCTTGACAATTTCAAAGAATGGAATTGGAATTTTTATTTGACATAAAGCATTTGAAATGAATAAATTAGCATTTCCTACCTTCTTAGGTACCCACTATTTTATTATTGAGAGTATGAGTTTCCTTTTTCATATTTCTGCTACTTACTTCCCATTATCCTTTTTTTTTGCAAATCAATATGTGGCTTGTTAGTACTTATTCCTAGTGATTTTCCATTTTTATGATTTATGGTCATGTTTCTCAACCTATAACTACTTATGGATTGTTCTACTATTGCAATGGTGTAGGCTCTTCTTTCTTCTTCATTTGACTTCCTCATCCTTGGATTATCCTCCTTATTGAAGAAATTTTTTTGTGATCATTGTTATCTTGCCATCATCATGTTAATATCAAGAATGTATTCATCCTTTAAAGAATCATCATCTCCCCAAAGTAGATTTGATGACAAAGTGTTAATAGTTAATTTCTCTTCCTATTTCCCTTCTTCTTATAAAATATTACAAGAAATCAAGCACTGATCATTAGCATGTGGAAATTTATGAATTTCACACCAAGGACCATTCTCAATACAATTATTTTTTCTCTTTAGAGGGCCTGGAGTTTCATTGTTTTGTATGGGTTTTCCATCCTTTCAATTGGTATTGTAATTAAAAATTTTAAGGCTTATCATTCCTATTAGATATGAAAGCTTCACTTTTATTTTTCTTAACTTGTAAATCCTTAATAATATTCAAAAAATGTAAATTTTATCCTCATCATTTTTTTTTTTGGGATTAAACAATCTAGCAACTTCTCTCTTTCCAATCTTACCAGCAGCTTTTGTGTCATTTTCAATGGTTGTTGCAACTTTGAAAGCTTCTTGTAATTTATTAGACCTATGGGAGCTTATCTCATACTCAATTTTTCTATCAAAAGAACTCAAGTAAAAATTTATCAAAAAAGAGTCTACTAGTTAGATATCTCTTGGTATCCTATTCAAAACCTTATTAAACCTCTAATTGAACTTGATTATTGATTCATTGGTATTCTTCTTTATGCTAGTTAGTTCATGGGATGCAAAGGATGTATCACTATGATCTCTAAATTTTTCAATAAATAAATCAAAAAATTCATTCCATCTTGAAATAGAACCATTATGGAGTCCTTTGTACCATTCAACAACATCATTAGTGTAAGAATTTTCCTTAGGGAAAAATTCACCCAAGACCAAGGAAATCAAGCACAAGTACAACAGTAGACCAAAAGAGTATGATTAGAATGATGATATGATATTCATTCAGTATCCATGAAAGTAAACTAGGAGTACCTATATATAAAGGCCTCTGGAATGCTTCTAGAATGCATAGAAGTTAGCAACATGATAAGTAATACAACTAGGCACATGTCCACTAGGTGTGTGTTATCCTTCATTAAGCATAGGAGTAAGTGTGATGATGAGATGATAATCTTAAAAATGTGCTTACATGCAATATAATGTTGTAGACACCATGTGCTAAATTAGGAGTGTGAATAAATATGTTGTCTACATTACAACTCAGTTAATTATGCAAACTCTAGTGTTGTAGACACTATGTACTGAATTAGAGTTTCTTATTCTAGTGTTGTCAATATGACAACTCATAAGAGTATGAAAATTCCTAAGTGTCTCACTTAAGAAATAATAAAATAATGCATTAACCTAAGTAAACTTAAGTAAAGTATAAATAGTAAATACTTCTTTACACCAACACCCACCCTTAAGTGCAACTTAGGAAAATGCACTTCAGCTTACGAAAACTAGAATGAAATGCATGATGGGTCTTGGCTACTAGGCCATGTTAGGTACCCATGTACATAATGTAATGAAATCTCTCATAAAGTAGAGAAAGAGGGAAAACCTCATTGGAAAAACCCTCCCCCAAAAAGAGAGATTAAAAGACAAGATGCATGGATGGATGGAGTAATCAAGATCCCCCCATTACGACATAAATCAAGTATATACAATAGAGAAATATGAGAACACAATCCCAATAGAGACAAGGTAGCGCCCCCACCCCCCCCCCCCCCCTCCCCCCCCCCCCCAAATGTATAGCTTCCCCTGTGTGTAGAAAGAATATTGATGATCAATGATGCCTCTGAAAATTACTCAACTATCCCTATGTTGATACTGATTGTCACCTCTTCCAATGCTACTAGAAAGAACAATTGCAAATCTAGCAAGGATGGATGTAGAACCTATCCCAAAGAATCTACTATCTCCTCAACTAATAAAGAGACCTCTTGCAAGTGCTATACATTAGGATCCACAATAATATCAACTTGTGAAGATCAATCATGTAGAGAATAGACATGAGGGTCAGAGTGAGCCCTCTCAAAAACTGAAGAAGGATCCTCTCCATCAAAGAGAAGATGTATATCATCAATGATATCACCCAAATATGCTATGCGTGACTCAACAAACAATTGTGAAATATCTGCTATGTAGTCATCCTCTAATGCTAGAACAAGAAGACTAGGTTACCATGTTATTCTGGACCTATCATTGTGGCAATATATGCATGTGGAATGTGCTGATGTCATGACCTATCTCTACATCTGTCAATAGGATCCCACATATTTGAGTCTATTGAATCACTATTGCTAGTCTCACTATCAATTTCCACTATGTATGAAGTGTAGAGAGGATTAGAGGATAAGCTGGGTGAACTGTCCTCAAAGTGTACATTTCTCTTTATGAAAATATCATGAGTCTCAGGATCCATAAGTCTATATGCCTTAACACTATCTTCATATTTGATGAAAGTACAAGGCCTAGGTGGTGGTGCCTTGCATCGCCTAGAAGATATGTTTTGTCCATGCTAGACAATTGAAGACTTTGAACTGTGTCACAACTAGTTTTCTACCACACCATGCCTCAAAAGGTATCTTTCTATTTAAGGCATTATGAGGAGACCTGTTAAGTATGTTATTGGCATTGTTAATTGCTTTGACTTCAAGTGATGGATCTAGAGATTTGGCTTCTATCGTGCAACTTGCTATTGACTTAAGAGTTCATATCCTCAGTGTTGCAACATCTATCTTATGCAAACTGAATGCTAGTGGATTCTCAAGTTTGCAAAAGTCTTTAATTCTTGTGTTCACATGTATGCTTTCATTATCCATCCTTAGAAATTTGATGACTTTCTTTTATTGTTTTTCAACATGACTCTTGAAGGCTAGAAACTTGTCCAACACTTTATTCTTTTGATGAAGAAAGTAGACCCATGTGTAGTATGAAAAGTCACCAATGAAAGTATGTAGTGACCCTGGCTAACAAATGTAATTGCAAAAGGACTTGTTAGTACCATGTGAACCAACTAAAGAAAAACTGGTGCTCTTGAAGACTTCCCTTTAGTAAACTTAGCCTCTAGATACATATCCACTAAACATGTTCAACATTCACCTTTGGAAAAGTTGATTGTAGGTGGACCTTTGACCATTTTTTTTGAGAAAAGTTGTTGAATATAGCAGAAGGCAAGATGGCCCCATAATTTGGTTTGTGGATAATATTGAGTAAAAAAGGCATGTGAAGGAGACTTGGGCATAAAGTGGGAGAAAGAATACAACCTTGTGTCATGATTAACTTGCCCCACCACAACTAATGAATCATCTTTTAGAGTGTGCACCATTATTGAATCTAGAAGGAACTCAACTTTTTGGCAATCTCTAAGGTGAGTGATTTGGTAAATTGAGAGGAGATTAGAACTTAGGTTAGGAACATAGAGAACATCTTTGAATTCTCCATTTTCCATCTCCACATTTCCTTTCCCTTCAACTTCCATTTTTGTATCATCTTCTACAAAGATGTGCAGTACCTTAGACTACTTCAATGAAGAAAATATCCTTTTGAAGAACCCATATGATATGAGGCACCTATGTCAAGAATTCATTCCACTAAAGAACTTGAGTTTTCCATAAGTGCTTGCCCTTTGCCCTTTGAATCTAAAGATGAGGATCCTTTCTCATTATAAGCATTAGGAAATGGAACATTTGTATTTCTTAATGATGTTTGTTAACTCATCAATCTTTTTATGATAACACTCATGTTCATCATGACCCAACTTCTTGTAATAGGCACACTTTTTCTTCTCCTTATTAGTGTCCCCTTTCTTGATTGAAGTTGAGAAAGACTTGCCTTATTGATATGATGATGGTGTTATCTTTTTTGTATCCTCTTATGAGTTATTTTTCCACTTCTTCTTCTTGCCCTTTCATTTATTTGAAGCTTGACCAACTGAATTTTGAGAACCATCATTATTGGCCAACATTGCCTTAGACTTGGGTGAATTGACAATCCCCATTGATTTCAACTTCTTTTCTTCTTCATCCAATAGTATAACATAGCGATCAAAAGAAACTTTTTGATAGGTAGACCCTAATGTAGTCTTTGATGTATTATAAGAAGAAACAAATGTTGGGTACTTAGATGGCAGCTTATTATGAATGATATAGATTAACATGTCATCTTTAATAGGACTCCCACAATCATCAAGCTTTGTTCTTAACTCATTAAACTTTATGATAAAATACTATATGGAATCAAATGCCTTAGGATCTAAGGAGACAAGCTCATCTTCAATTTTGTAAACATCTTCCTCAAACACTTTACCATATAGGCTTTGGAGGGTATTCCAAGCTTCCTTGGATGTACGAGACTTCTAGATTTGATATATGATCTTGTCTTCAACCCCAAAAAAAATATCACCTAGGGATTTCCTATCCATTGTTTCCCATGCTGAGATTTTAGTTGTAGATACTTGATCACTTGTTGGTTTAGGAAGGGTACCATCTACATATTGAGAAACTCCTTTATGCATTAAATGACAACACATTTTAATTGACATGTAGCATAGTTAAGTGGTGTTAATTTTGGAGACTTAAAATTTCTCATAATGCAAAAAATGAAAGAAAATAACAAGAAAAGAGGAACACAACACCAAGAAACACCCCCCCTTTTCACTCAATCAAGAACCCCCCCCCCTCCAAAAATGATATTTTTGGCACTTTATATGTAGTTCGATTACAATGGTCACTTGCCAATTTTGCCCTTAGTGGACTTTTGATTTTGCCTTTTTAAAACCTCCTTATGGAGTTCAAAACTAGAACATTACAATGTATCTCAAATATACAATAATTATGAAGATATATCAAAGTATTACAATGCAAGAAAAGAACTAATTCTAAAAGTGATAGTTTTGTCCACACAACCCTATAATCTGATTGCAAATCTAGAAAGTAGACAAAAAATAATGCACTTTCAAAAAAAAAAACCTTTTTTTGAGTCCAAATGAGCCTATACGGAGCATTTGAAGTTGAAAAATGTAGAATTGGATAGGTGTAGTCACCAAAAGATGCAATTTCTAACAAATTCGTACACCAAAACTAGAAAAGTGCTACACTATTGAAATGTTTAGGAAATTTTAGCCAAAATATAAAAAAATTGCACTTGATTTGGAGCCCAGATGATTGAGATATGGCCTCCCAAAGTCAAACTGCGAAATAAAAAATGAATCTAGAGAGGGGTTGTATCAAAAAAATATGGGGTTAAATTTGACAATCAAATGACCATCACAATAGTTCTAATGTTTGTCCTAATGACAATTAGAGAGTCATCAATTTGAGGATAGCAAAATGCTAACTTCAATGAAAACTCAGCCTATGGATGACATCATGTTGACATAATGATGATGTTAGCATTGTACAGCTACCTACATGTATTGTATAGACATACGAAAGATGTACAAAAAAAGGACATGGCTATGCCTGCGTGTCTGCCTGTGTGGCTATTACATGGATAGCTGACTATGCAGATGGGTACTCGATGTGGAGGGTGATGCAGATGTTGTCACAAATGCTAAAAAAATTAGGAGGTCATCAAAAAGTTTTTATGGTGCTAAAGGAGTTCACAGTGATAGGCTAGATTTCTTTTAGCGATGTTAGAATCTGATTTCATAGTGGCTGGGGACAATTCCATGTCGGAAGGACTTCAGCCAGCACTGGAAGTATTATTGCTAGATGCCAAATTGGTTTGACGACCAATGGGATTTAGTCCCACATGAATTATGGGAGGTCCTTCACTATGGAATAAAAGTACTAAGCCCTCAATGTTAGAACAAAAGGCTGCTAGGAGTTTATGGAGTGCTAGATGTGTGTCAGTTGGCTAGTGGCTTATGTAGTCACTATATTTGAAAATGGACTCCCTGGAAAATTTGATGAGACCATCGTACTATAGTAAATGCTAATGGAATATTTGGTTTGTAGGGGTCAAGGTTTCACTACCTAGTTCTTGCAAAAAAAAATTCTCTGTAGGGCCAACTAGCTAAAAAAAATCTAAAAAGTACCCAAAATTTTGAAAATAATGCAGAGAATAATAAAGTCTAATCTGAAAATAAAATTTGCAAATCAAATAAATGACCATACCCAAGTTACAAATCAGGCCTTTGGGTGTCATTTGCAAAATTCTTTTTCCTAAAATTTGACTTTGGCCCAGCATAGGCAAATTTATAGCCGATTTTCACCGAATTGATATTCTGAATGCAATGGTGAGGTCTATTTTGGCTTTAGATGCTACCAATTTTTGTAGATTCTCTAGATTTGGGTTGAGGTGCTGACGCAACAATGGTCTCAAATGACTATGTGTAGAGAATCTCCCTGAGCTCTAATACCATGTAAGAATTTGCCTTAGGAAAAAATTCTCCCAAGACCAAGGAACTCAAGCACAAGCACAACAATAGACCAAAAGAGTATGATCAAAATGATGATATGATATTAATTCAATATCCATGAAAGTACACAAGGAGTGCTTGTATATAAAGGTCTCTAGAATTCTTCTAGAATGCATAGGAGTCAACAACATGATAAGTCATAGAACCAAGCACATGTCCACCAAGTGTTGGTTATCCACCATGTGCTAAATTAGGAGTGTGAATAATTGTGTTGTCTACATGAAAACTCAATTAATTATGCAAACTCTAGTGTTGTAGACACCATGTGTTGAATTAGAGTTTCTTACTCCAGTGTTGCCAACATGACAACTCATAAGAGTACGTAAAGTCCTAAGTGTCTCAGCGAAGAAATAATAAAATAATTCATTAACCTAAGTAAAATTAAGTAAAGTGTAAATAATAAATACTTATTTACACCAAAAATTAGTAAGGGATTGTACAAATAGCTACATTATCAAATCCTCATGATTTTCTTCTAACTCTTCAATGAGATTTTTCAAATTTATAATATGTGCTTCAATAAATTGAGTCTCTTCTCTAGATAACTTTGGGATTGTAGTTCTTAGCTCATTTGTTATAGGGTTTAGATATCCCACGATTCCTATGAAATCAAATTTCTTATATCTTTGAATTACGATAGGAACTTTAGACCTCTATCCTACATTCAATTGATGTTTATTTTTCCCCATCTATACTTTGTTTTTTTTTTTTTTTTTGAAGATTATTTCTATTATAATTTCTCATATTTATATTTGTTCCATTGTAGTTTCTTTTTTGATGATATTCATTTTGTTTAGTCTAATCCTATCTCCAATGTCCATTAATTTCCTCTCTTTTACTTTGTTCATACATGTTTTTTATGTGAGTTATTATAAATAAAATATTTATTTTTATGAGGTGGATTGTATTTAGTAGTTTTATTGGCTTCTTAGTTTTTTTTATCATTAGTCCTTTTAGGAGTAACAATTTCATCTCATTTTATGCCAATTCTTTCAAGCATCTCACTAGAAACTTGACTTAGAGACCTAGCTACCTTTTATGGTGAAATAGTACACACTATTTGAAAGTTTGCATCCAATTTGTGATTATCTTATTCATTGTATTCTTCATCATCTTCTTTGTCTTCATCATCAACCTAAAATGTTTCTAGTTGATTTTCATTATCAAGGGTTGTCATATTATATAAAGGATTTGTATCCCTTTCTGAAGTTTTATTGCTAGATTGCTCACCATCTTTAGTAAAAGGTCTATTTTCCCTATCAAAAAATCTCTTGTACACTGTATACACCAAGTTGGGTGATTGGTTCCTTTTACTTGTAGTTATCTTCTTTAGAGTCTACTCTAGCAATTTCTTTCCTCCGTGGATTAGATCTTGTACCCCACATATACTTTATAGATCAATGCCTATAACTTTCCTTTATTTCAAGATGAAAAGTTTGACCATTCATAAAATTCTACATAGAGTCACCATCATAGTCTCAAGGATATTTTTCTATATATTCTAGGTCTCTTCCAGTAGAGTGCACTTATAAAAAATTCACTTCTTTTGGTCTGCAATACTAAAACTTCTAGGTATCTTCACAATGTCGATTGTGAGAAATTGTCTCTAGTAGAGTTTCCAATCTATTGGTTCCTCATATTATTGGTTGGAAAATCTATGAGTCTTTCTTACTCAATACTAGGTAATCCAACATAATTTGAACAACAACTAGAATTGATAGTCAATGATCAAATTCTCTTCTCTTTGAGCTCTACTAACCTAGGTGGGTATACCTTATAGAAACTATTTAATATTAGGAATATTTCACTGATTGATTCTATTGAGATAGTTTTTCAAAAAGAGAAATCAAACATCTAAGTTCTTAGAATGTTTTTAATGCTTTGAATGAGTAATTTTTTTAAAATTGTAGAGCACTTGAGTATGATATAATTTCACCAACTTCAATTAACTATAATAAATATTTCTTGATCATTCCAAAATGAAGCCTCCTCATCATCACTTTCAATGTAATAGGAAGAGGACTATTAATATCTTGTGAGAAATATCTTGAATCAACAAAATAGTATAATCATCATCCCCTTCTTGTTCTCATGAATTTACTATGAGCATATTCTAATTTTCCTCTTCTTCATTATGAACCTCATCTTCTTCCTCACTCCCAAAACTAGGAAGCACATCAAAAAAATCAAATGGGCCTTGAAAACTTTCAACCTTTTCTACGTGAGAAAATTCTTGTGGTGGATCAGATTTTTCAATTTTGACCGCTATTTAGCAAGGAAATCATTAAAAATTGGAAAATAAAAATTAGGAATCTCCTTTACATGATGATTTAGAACATCAAGAATTTTTTTTTCATATGGAAATATCTATTGAAGTACATCTTCTTCTTCCTAATTATACTTGATGAAGCATTTGTAACTTGAATTCAGAGTTTGAGTCTCTTTCTTCAATGGATCTTGCACAAAAATTTGAATTTTGGTCCCAGAAGATTATTGTTCAACAAGTTTTACCTACATTTTTGCCTTATGTGCAACAATATAATGATCAAGATTATTTTCAAACTCTATCTTTTGTACTTCATATTGATAATCAAAAGTTTGAGTTTGGAATTAAAGGTGGTTGATCCTTGTGTTGAGCAAATCTAGTTTTTGGAACCCCATTGTTTTCCTAAGCTTCTTTTAATTTTTTATATGAGGAAGAATACCTTCTACTTATAATTTATTGATCTTTTGACTCATTTTCATAGAATTCCTTATATTATTTCAACTTCCTTTTAAAAATTTCCTCATTCTTAGGCTTATGTACTTCATACTACTACACTTTTTCAACAAGATGCTCTTTGAATTGTCTCCTTTCTTTACCTAATTGATTAATTTTAACATAAAATTCTTTCATTTCTTGCTTATGGATATGGGCTTGATGAGCTACCTCATCTTTATCATGAAGATAAGCTTGATAAGAACATTGATCCAACTTTTCTTGAAAGTATTGTTGCCTCTTAAGATCATCTATCTGACTAGTGAAATCGTACAACATATCTTTTAATTTATCATGTTGTTTTCTAGTTTCTTTAAATGCTTATATTTTATGTTGAATCTCATAATCTTGAGTCTAATAACATCCTCGAGTATTCTAATAACTTTCTATTGTATGAATAAAAACAACATTTTGACTGTGTGTATATGATTGATAAGGATCTTCATATACATTTTTGTCATAATATGGAGATGGATACATTGACTGGCCATTAATAGTTTGACATATTTACTCATATAGTAAGTTGGAAATCTGAATATAAAATTATTATGAACATACCAGCAATTGATCCTATGAAATGAATGAATTCTTCCTTTGATGAGTTGGTAGTTGTGTGTTGATTTTGTCTCTAAAGGCTATAATAGTGATCTTCACATCAAAACCCAATAAAATTATGACTCAAACAAACTAAGAGTTAGTTTGAGTCCCAAAGGGCATGCCAAAAACTATTGTCAATTAGGATTGGACCTATAGCAAGATGCAAAATCTAGCTATGATTTTGGAACATGGAAACACTCTCAAGTTGTGGGTAATCCTATTGCGAGGGTAAATCTCTAGGATTGAAAGGTTGGTTTCTTTTTGTATCACCTAAAAAGGATGAGACGATGAATGGTAATTTGAATACTAAATCCTCAATGAGGTGATACACCAATAATTTTTATGCAACTTCAATTAAATCAACATAAATTACCCACAATATGAATGATTCACAACACCTAGACAAGAATGAAATTACAAAAGTGTTTCTATGAACTAACCCAAAGTCTTTTTCTTTGAAAGGAAAACCTAGGGTTTACCATTTTTTTGAAAAGGGAATAAGGATACAAATAGAGAGCTACAATTACATGTATCAAGATTTTAATATCAATAAGGAATATAGCTTTAATGAAGGATAAATAGAACATAAAAGAAAGGAATCTACAATACTTAGTGCAAACAAGAATAAATTAGAAGGAATCATTGTATTAGTATAACCAATCCCAGAAATATCTTTGCTACAAGTTCTTTTACAATGAACTAAAAATTTTGCAACGTCAAAAAAATGAGCAAGAAAGAAGAGAGCTTAATATGAGGTGAAAACACAATAAATAGAGCTGAATGCCCTAACTTGGATATGGGGGAAATGCATGAAAAATAAGGCCCCAAGCTCCTTCAAACTATGAAGAAACCAATCCAACCTTCTCTCAAATCCATGTTCAATTGATAGCTTACTAAAATCTGTCTCCATGTGCTCAAAAATCCATGCAAAACCCTATGTCAGATGTGAAAAATAAGCCACAAAAATCATATGTCAAACTACTCATTTCCATGTGTATTATTCCTAAAAAGGCCTTTGAAGTGATTTGGAAATGTTAATAGGCCCTAATTGCATCATATTTAGCTAAAAATAGCACTAAGCTGCTCCAAAACTACATGAAGAAGTCAAATACCCCCCGAACTAAAAATGAACTCCATGTAATGTTCCACTTGATTGAAAAAGTCCTTGGCTATAAAATGAAATCTAAGATCGAGTTGGAAGGTACTTTGAGTTTCAAAAATATAACTGTCCCTTCACTTTTATTTGAATTTTATTTAGAATAATTACTACATTATGTATTTTATAACTTCGATACTTAATATACCAATATTAGAATATATTTATGTAAATAAACTTAACTTCTGACCCTTTGCATTTAGAATAATTAATAATTTTGAGTACTTTATAAATTTAGCACTTGAAATATTAATTTTACAAGATTTTATATGCAAAGGAAAGATTTAGCTATTTTATTTGTAAGTATTTAATATGTTTAATAGATATTAAATAATTGTACTTTCATTTAATAAATAATAAACATCTTAAATTTTGACAAATAAAATAATTTTGTTTATAAATTTATATATAATAAATTATTTAAAATAAAATGAATCAATTAATATGCATAAGTTTATAACAAGTTTTTTGTGAGCATGAAAATACAATCACTTCACAAATGGACTTGAAATATTTTATATGTTTGGTTTTAAATAAAAATAAGGTTCAATGTATGAAAAGAAAAGCAAAACCTAAATCGAGTTTCATTTAATTATTTGCTATTCTGGAAAACTCTGTTGTGAGGTAACAACTTTCAAACCTTACGTTTGGACCTCTACACAAGTGGAGAAAAATGTAAAGCTTACACAATTTCAATAGGTACACACGGTTCTCTTGCTCTTGATAACCATGTTACAGCTAAGGATTTATACATCTATAAAGATTTAGAGGCATTTTTATTTATCATTTACCTTCTCTATTACTTTGCTAGTTTGTTTCTAGATATTTTTCCTATGTTTGTGAAGTATTATATCTCTGTGATGACTAAAATGAATTCTCTATAATTATTTATGTTATTAACTACTACCTTTGACTACAAAATTTTGGGTTTTCATAACCTTGAATGCCCTTACCTTAAAAATGGAAATCTCTATTAAAGATCAACTTTTTATCTACTTATCTTTTGTGCAAATGTATCATATGTTGGAACATTGTGGGTTTAATATGTATTTCTCCTAGTTGAGTAGCAATTACCTTCATGATAAATTCCTTGCTCCATAATATATGATTTCTATACTGTGATATCAATATTCTAGAAATCAAATATCTTTATTAAACTATGATGATTCTTAGAGAAAACTATATATATTAAGAATGGATCTACATAGTTTGTGTCTCCTTGCAAGTATGATGTAGCTTTTCACATACTACTTCATATGATGAGCTTCAAACTTATATATACTTATTACTAATCTTTGTATATTTTTTATAATCTTCGTATATTTTTCTTGATCTTTTTGATAGTTGAATGGAAACTAACTCAAATTTGGTCTTTGATGACCCCAATTATATTGAATATTTTTTTATGAGTATTTATTGTTGTACATGAATGCCACTTTTTTGTACAAGCTTCCCATTATTTATTTATGTTCTTTTAACTTTTGAGAAACTATCTTTTAGTTGTATTCATCTCTTTTCCTCATATCAATAATGAAAGATATTAGTTTGCACAATAAATATGGGAAATTCTCTAAAAAGTTAAACAACACCTCTTCAATTTGTATATTGGCGTGTTATTTGAAACTTAGGAAAAATCTCAATTTTATCTTATTGCTCATTTTATAACTCATTGAAGTCTATGTACCTCTTGTGTTTTGAATTCATTGTCATAATTTTTTGCCATTTCAAAATATTATAGAATATAGAATCTTCTCTCACTTTGATTCTAAGTTAGAATGTGTGTACCTCATAATAATATACGTCCAATGTTTGGCATGGAATGTCCTCTAAATTATTCAATTTCTATTCATTATTTAAAACCTTAGAAAATTAAATATCAAACATAATTTATTAGCATAAGGAGTATGACCCTTCATGTTTTGCATTCATAGACATTGATAATAGAAAGGATGGAGAGCTTATGTTTTTTACCATTTCTATTTAAGTTTCTCGTATGCTGAAAAAATTAATTTTATGCCTTAGACGTAATAGTTTTGTTGATACAAACAAAAAAGGTCCCCCCTCTAGTTTATTTCTTGTACAAAGAATGCATCTCTATATTTATTTATTTTGGTTAATCTTTAACATAGTGTAGTTCTCTAACAAGTCACAATCTTTGATATAAACTGCAACATCTAATAAAATATTTTCTATATAAAATATGATTCTCTTTGTGTGGAAATGTATGAAAATTTATCTTTCATATTGAAAATTGAAGTATCTCTCCTCTCTTGTACTAAAAGTTTATCATTGATTGTGCTTTGTTTAAATCTATTGAGCTATCATTATGCACGATGCTAAATAGAAGGAATTCTTGCGAACTCCTCTCTTAAAAAGTTGATCTTGCAAATCAACTCTAAGGTTTTGGGTTGATCTTGTGACCTACTAGAATCCATTTAGTTGAAGATAAATGTGATTATTCACAAGAAGGCCTTTGCCGGTTCATTTTGATTTTGGATGAGGTGAAGAATCTGCATGTTGCTTCAAAATAAAACACACAAGAAAGAACTATATTTTTGTATTTTTATATTTTTTTATGAATGCAATCTAACAATGCAACTAGTATGAAATCCTTTTCTAACAGGGGGTTAGTAAAGGAAATAACAAAACTTGAAAGTAAATAACATGAAATAAAATTCTAATAGACATAAGCTATGGAAAACTACATGTCTAGGAGTTAAACTTTCAAAGAAATTAGTAACCAATGAAAGGAGTAGCACTTCCTTGATTCCACTAATGCAATCATCAGTGAGAAACTAAGTGATCGTATGATGTTTCACCTTCATCAAATTGCAAGGCCACAAAAAGTGCACTCATGTGAGATGAAAAGTTATGCAGACACAATTCAATGATTTCTTCTCCAGCTAGTTACATCAACATAATTCATCAAAACCATAGCAAACACCAGAATTAATGAATCAAACAACCAGAAATAAAGCAATAAATTTTTGGCTTAATCACAATTCCATGAATATAAATTCACAAAACAATGACACATTTAGATAAGAATTACTACACTACAAATTGCAAGAACCAAAACCATAATTTTATTACAAAATAATGATTTCCCCAATTACATATTACAATGGATTATTTATAAGAAATTGTCTCCTCAATTTGTGTTGAGAGTGAGAGATATCTTCATGCAATAAAATGCTTTTAATTTAATAAAACAAAATAATTATATACAAACTAAAACTCTAACTAGTGCTAAGCAGGACTCCATCCATTTTTTATTCATTAATTAGATGCATGAGCCTTTACATGTTAAAAAAAAGAATTTATGAGAGAAGAAAGAATGAGAAAGTATTCACTCAAAGTGGAAGTGTCTAGAAGTGCTAAAAATGGAAGTTGATCCTTCACTGGGCATTTGTCAGAGTTAAACTACTATCAGAATGCATTTCTGATGCATGGGAAGCTCTATTTTTAGAACTGGCAGTTAACTGTTAGCGCACCTCTAGAAAAGTGGACCTGTAAACCTGTGGACCTATACACCTACGGACTTGTGCACATATGGACTTGTGCACCTAAAAATGGTCCAAAATCTCAAAATTTTACTGAGTTTTAAAATTGAAATTTTGGCATCTGGGTTTTGTTCCCCTTCATCCCAAAGCTATGTTTGGATGTTTGCCCTTGAATTTCTCTATAATCTCAATAATTTTAGTTGCATCTAATAAATTTAGAGCCTCATAGTTATCTTTGACCTTCTGTCTATAGTTACCTCAATTCAAGTCTCAACAAAATCCTCGAGTTTGGTATCTGACTCTAATAAGGCTTCTTCTATTTTGAAAGCCTTTTGGATGTCCTCATCATTGGAAGCTTCCTCAAAAATCTTCTTGAAACTCTCCACTACTACTTCTTTAGGAAATAACTTCTCTCATTCCTCATCTTCATATATCTCTAATTATGTATCACTATAATGCCTCTCTGCTTCCAAAATTTTCTCTTAGGCTTGGTCCTTGAGCTGGTGGATCTCTGCATGTAATGTTTCCATTACTTTATTACTATCAACAATCTTCTCTATCCAGTTATCAATCAAATCTAATTCCTCTACTATATAAACATCTACCAAAATCATGTACCTTTTCCTCTTTATTGCTTGCAAACCTTGTCAGTCCTTACTCCAAGCCCATACTTCATCCATAATGCTAAAATCCTGCTTCAAAATTGCTACCATCTTATTCACATTTTCCTGCATAGTGTGTAGTAACTTCAGGTTTCCTTGGATGATCAAAATGCCTTTCTCTTTAAAAATTTCCCACCACTATTGATAAGCTTTCAAAACTGGGTCCAAATGCACAGCTCCCCCTTCTTTGAGTATAGTGTTTAAGGTCTCCTCAGGGTGCTTGGGATGTAGAGGACTAAAAAATTTAGCTAAATATCCTATTAGGATCTTGTTTTACCTTCAAAGTGTTTAGATTTTGACGTCTTCCTATTTCATATTCCTAAAAACTTCTTTGATCCCCATGGTTACCATCAATCTAGTTGTATCCTGTATGGGCCTCCCAAGCATGACCTCTTTGATTTGATAATCTTGAGGATTGAGGATTTCTTTATTAGTATTACTAGGAGGGATGGCCACTTGGGAAAATAAATCCTAATCCTGTATACTATTGACAAATGCCAATGGTCTCGCTTCATGTGATGGGGATTTAGATTTGTTCAAGATCTCAGCCAACTCAAAAATATCCTCCTCGTCAACATAGAATTGTGGTTTCATGCTCCTCATTATTTCCTTCCTTAACCACCTTAGAACCTATTTAGTTGAAGACTTGCCTCTCAAGGATGAAGGAGTGTGTTTGGCTACCTCCTTTCCCTTATCACTCCTCCTCGAAGTTCCTTCCCTTTGTGAGGGCTCTTCTTCTATAGCCTCTATCTCTATGGACCTTGTAGTTTGCACCTTAGTGTCTTGAGAGATTAGTTGAGAATATTCTACCATTTATCCCTCCTTTCACTCTTCATTAGTTGTCATTTTTGTGGCTACTTCTCTTGTGAAGATTCCTTCTAAACCTGTTCTTCTTCAAAATTTGAAGGCCAAAGAGTAACCAAGCATTTACCTACCACCATGACTTGTGGTGGAGATGGGGGAGTAAGATTGGGACCCTGTGACTTTGGAGGAATTTGTGTCTAGTCTTCCTATTGGGGTTCACCTGTAATGGTATCCCTGATCTTGTCCCCAACCAATTATGTTCCCATAGGAATGAAATCAAAATCTGACATCTTAAACACATCATCACCCTCAACATCTTGCTCATCCACCCATTATTGTACCTCATCTTCTAAAGAAGAGACTTCCAAAGGTTTCTCTAGGGTGGATGGTGGTGTTACTATGGAACTTCTTCTCCTTTTTTTTTTTGTGGCTCTAGCTAGTTGGGTTCTTCCCTATAAATGCACATGTTCCTCTTCATCTTTGTCTTCTTCCTCTTCTTCTCCCTTGGAAAAAGTTTCAGGGATAGATGGGCAAGGAACCATTCTTTTAGTCACCCTTTACCTCTTCTTCATGTGGATATTAATCCTTTTAGGTTTCATGGAGGTAGAAGGGGATGTTGGTTCTTCTTGTGGAGGAGGAATAGAGACCTATTGAATTTCATGCTCTTCAGACTAGCTGGGCACAAAGGGAGGCAATCGAGGGTCAGGCTGGTCTTGAGAAGTTGTAATATCCAATGACCCTTGCACATTTGTTTCCTTCTACTGAGTAGGTGCTTCCACTTCACCCTCTTCTATTTCAGCCCGTTGAGGAGAACTCCTCTTTCTTTTGCCCTTTCTTTCCCTCTTTGGAGGGTGATAATATCCAATTGGGCAATCAAGTTGGTATACTATTTCTGGCCTAATAGGAGACTAGGCTGCAAAGATAGGAATGGTAACTTTCTTTCCTCTACCTTTCTCTGAGTGGGCTTGCACATGAAAAATCATGGTGTCAAGTATTGGATCAAGTTGAAATGATTTCTTGATCCAATCCTTTGTCATCCTGATGACATGCCTCACCTGATGATTAATATCATCGTCCTCTTCCCTATCAACCTTGGCATTCATTATGGGTCTTTCTCCAATTTTGTCTGAGTTGAATAGAGGATCTAGTAGCTCCCTAAAATCTTGCTACAATATTTCCTCAGGAGTGCTTATTTTAAGAGCCTTCTCTACCAAATACAATGTCATCCTACAATAGTCCCTAATACAAACATTGTAGTCATTTGTTTCTTTCATCTAGTGATCTTCACTGGCCTCTTCATGGTGGAATTCTCTACCTACCAGACTCTTAAATTTCCCAATGTTATCAAAATATGGCCTAGGGGAATTGTATTCCTGAAGAGGATATTGCTCCCACTCCCATTTAGAAGATGGGATATCTTGCTTCGTCTTCACCTGATATGGTCCTATGACCAACAACCATGTCCAACAAGGTCTTCATTGTCTCCTTACCCTATCATATGTAGATTCAATCTACCATGCAATCTCCAACAAAACTAAACTATTACAAGGATATCTAGGGAGCTTTTTTGGGTTGACAGTGGCACCAACTACCCATAGATACATGAATGTTTTGAACTCGATTAGTAGGATCTAAGAGCCATTATCTGAGCTATTGCATCATTAGATAATATTTTCACATAATCTCCCTCAATAAATCAGATGATAGAAAAGATGAATGCGTCATTCATGATCTTATATTCTTTGTTCCATCTTGAGAGCTTCTTCCTCACCAGTTGAGGGTGTACAATGTATGGCTAGGCATTGGGATCCTGCATGTTGCCTCTTTTGTACAATTTGGGGTAGTTTGTTGCCCTTGCCACTAGTAGATACACCATGCATGAAGTCATATAGAACTTCTTCTTGTCCTTGATTGCCCCCAATTGTTCACACAAGTTTTCACTTAATGTGGTGGCCCAGTCAAGTGGCATTCTTGCTATCTTGATTGTCTCAATGAAATTGACCATGAAAATATTAAGGTGCAAGCTACCGATAGATCCATCACCTTGCTCAAAAGAATGATAGAGTAGCCAATATCCTCTTTTATGTACCCCTTTGTCATATCCACCTTTCCTGTTATCTTCCCAAGAGGAGTCTTCTTAGTAAGATAGGAAAATTGGATGATATCTATCACCTCCTTTGGGTGTTCCCTATACCACCTTTCTGCCACCTCATATGTGAGTCTAATGAATTGATCAGCCCTGGCAAGATGAAAGACCCTCTTAATGTTATCAGGTTAGAGGTCAAGAACAACTTCTCCAATTACACTATTCTCTATCCTTTCCTTAGGAATAGAGTGTTGTGCCAGTGTCATGATTAACTCTAAGGATTGTACTGATGTCAGGTGGGAAGCTACATTCACCAGTCCTGATCAAATTAATGTTGAAACCAATATAGATCTCTCCTTGGTCTTGTTGCCAATTCTTAAGAAGTTTCTCAAGTCAGTGTGTCCCAAATCAATATCTTTTATTTCTACATAATCATCCTGGAACCTTGATTTAGAGGGGACACCTTGGAACTTGAACACCAAGGTTTTGGTGCTATTTTCTTGCTAGATGAGGATGCCATTATGTTTTCATGACAAAAGGAAGATGCTTGATAGTTCAAAAATAAAAATATTTAAGTCTTAAAAACAAATGAATGCATCAAAATATCCTATTAACCTCTTTTTTCACAATAGGAAAGTAAAAAAAAATCAAGGTGCACACCTGCGCACCAGATCAAGGGCGCATGTGTGCAACTCATTTTTGTGTGTTCTTGCAATTTCTTTAGGGGGTCTCAAATTAAAGGTTTTTGACTATAGGGGTGTGTAGGTGCGCAACTACGCACCCTTTTTTTTTCTGTGTTTGTCCATTTTTAAATTAATTTTAAATTATTTTTGAGTTTTCAGGTTTTAAGTGGAGTAGGTTGGTGGTGCCTAGGAGTGCACTAGACTAGGTGCACACCGTGCATCCCTTTTTTTCTTTTTCTAAAAGTATTGTGAAAATTTTCATGTTTGATGTTTGCAAGATTGAGGGGGGTGCATAGGTGCACACCAAATAAGGTGCACAATTGTGCACCACACTCATTTTGTTTGAGACAGGGAGGAGGGGGTGTGTACGTGTGCACCAAATAAGGTGCATAATTGTGCACCTCCTTTGTCATTGATTGTTTTTGCTAAGAGGAGTGGTGAGCACAGCTGCATGGGTGTGCAAGTGCAGACGAGGAGATAGTTGTCTGTGACGAAGCGAAGTTGGGGAGCTGATGGGCTATGGACACTGAAGTAAATGAAAGTAGTGAGGAAGGTAAAGAGGGTGGGGGGTTTATATAACCCCACCTTCCTTTAGTGGTGCACAAAATGCATAACGACATAGGTGCACACTTGTGCATCACCAAAGTTTATTGTACTTTTTCAAATCGCACACTAGATAGGTGTGCTTCTTTTTTAAAAAATTTCCAATTTTTGATTTTTTTGATTTTCTACTTTTTTCACTTTTTTTATTTTTCAATTTTCACAACTTTTCAAAAAAGACATCCTTTCAAAAATTTGATTACTTAGCAAGATCCCGAGACATGATTTAGGGAACTAGGTAAGACCCTATTAATCTTCCTAGATCCTAGATTAGGAACCTTGGATCCAAAAGAACTTAGTAGGGGGTTACCATTCACTAATACATTTGGCATCGATTTGCGATGGCCAAGTGTCGCAATTGCGATGCAAATGTGTTGCCACTACGACGGTAGCAGACGTCATTGTTTTTTAGTCACAAATTGTGATGTCTATCCCTGGACATCACAATTATGACGCTCATTCGTCGTAATCTCACCATACTAAATCGGCATGATTTGCGTCGCAATGCCTGCGAATCCCGTCGCAATTTCGACGGCTTCCCCATACATTTCGACAGGGTGTCGTCGGCATCTGTCGACGCATTCACTGATCCTTTGGCGTCGCACTTGCGATGGTTTTGGATAATTACGATGTGACAATGCTAGCGGCGCAGTAGCGTTAGTGTCGACACCGCTGGCCGTCGCAATGTTTCCAAATGTGTCGCAATTGCGATGCATAGTCAAGAATTGCAACGGCGTCGCTACGCATGTGACGCAGATTTCATTGCAATGCCTGGGCTAGCGTTGCAATTGCAATGTTCGCGGATAGCAATATGGCAGGGCCGCTATGGCAGCGATGCCAACTGCCATCGCTGCCATAGCAGCCCCGCAACAAGCATGCATCATGGGGCATATGAATTCATATGCCCCCCAGGTGACAGAAAACATGCATTTGTTTGGAAAGAATGCATGTTTTCTATCACATACAGTGAAAAGGATATTGTGAATTCAGAATGAATTATAAGATTAAAATTACACTTTCAAAACTAAATACAATGTTCTTATCAAAAGATTGTAGAAAGGGATACCAATAATAAAACTATAAAAGAACATCAAACAGTGGGAGAGAAAGCATCTAAATGTTTATTCTCAAAAGGTACACGTTGAGATAAATCACCATATTCCTCAAAGAGATAGGAGATGGCGTACTTTCTCTCTTGTATGCATAGATAATGAAGCACTTTATCGGTTGATGTCTTGAGATAAGGGGGGCGCATCACTATATGTAGAAAAACTTAGAGAAAAGTACCTAGTTAGGTTTATGTATTAGTCTAGTTTTAGATGTACTACTTGTTGAGCAGTTTTCACAACATCACCCCATTGCAAATAGTGACCCCCCCTCCTCTTTTTCTGATGAGCATGGCTAGTTGAGTAGGTTGGCAGCAATCTGGGGTGCAAAAGGCTATGTTTGGATAGAGTATGAAAATTGGGAAAATTTGGCTAACTTTAAAAGGGGGAGTAAAGATAGAAATTGAGCTAAGGAAATGTAAAATTTGCTGAAGTAGTAAATGGAGCTGAGACTCCTCTTTGTTCCTAGCAAATGGAAATGAGACTCCAATTCATTACTAGCAAATGGAGATGAGACTAGTCTTCATTCCTAGCAAATGAGATTCCTCTTCATTCCTTGAAAATAGAGCTGAGACTCTTCTTCATTCTAGGTAGCAAATGGAGCTGAGAATCTTGTTCATTCCTAGCAAATGGAGATGTGAAGGGAGAAGCGGATAAGGCCCGAGATTGATCCTATGGGCCCAAAATTCAATCCCACATGGCTCAAAACTCTTAGTATTAGTAATAATGCCCTACAACTAAGAATGTAAACTTAGGCTTGTGAGCAACATCTAATGCATATAGATAGCCCTTGGGGGTAAAACGTGGGGGTCAGGTCTAATAACACCAAGCCACAATTCCATAAGAATGGGGCTTAAAATTGGGCACTATGGTTGGTGAATGGGCTTGAGAAGGCCTAAAATTTAATAATCAGGGCCTGGCAATGAAATGTTGTGACCTTAAAAGCCTGCTTAAGCCAAGATTCGAGTTTAATAAGCTCCAAATGGCCTTGAACTTTGCAATCTGAAAGTAATTACAACTCAGATCTGCCCTTTACTGCAGAAGGCCAGATCTAAATATGATAACAGTGGATTTTAAATTTGCATCTTGTGCAAAGTGTAGCCCTATATGAAGTATGGGGGGGATCTAAGGCCTTACTATAAGAACAAATAATTGAATGTATGCCAGATATGGGCCCAATTTTAAGGTGGATCAAGCCCTAAGACAGTGGATTTATACTTGAAATGAATTGAAACTTGCCCCTATTTGAGGTGTGTGGATGTAAGGCTTTTAATTAAGACCCATGTATAAGACGTGTGGCCTAATATAGGCCCAAATCATGATCCGATCAGAGAGTTCAATCAGCTAAGCCCTATCCTAGATAAAATGTATGGGTTGAGATCATCAAAATGTGTTTGTAATTTGAAATGGGGTCTGCCCTATGGCTAACTTAGAGTGAATTAAGCCCAGATCTGTGCTCAAAGACCAATGAAATGAACCCTTATGCCCAGAATGTAACATCAGTTGGCTAAATTAGGCCCTAAAGATGTAGCATCTGGCCTTAAGGATTTAAATTTAAGTCGTTTAGGCCCTAGTTCAATCCAAATAGCTAGATCTTGGGCATTAAACTCGAGTAGGGGTATGGAGGATTAATTGAATTAAATACATGCAGATCTGGGCCCAAAAGTCAATGGCAGCCCTTGCTATCACTGTCTTACCTTAACCTTTGTGAATCGAGGCATTAAATTTAATATCTTTTATCAGGTTCTACCTGATGCACAATCTTGAATTTCAAATTTCAAAGGGAAATGAATTAAATGCCATGTCTCTCACCCTCAGAACTCGAGGCAATCTTCATTTAATGAAAATTTGCAAGCATTTAAGATTAAGTTGCATTGATAATTGCCCCATATACCAAGACATTTGCTATGAAGGCAGGGCAACAAGGCTCTATTTTGAAGATCTCTTGATTGCAATTGCAAGACAAGGGAAAAAATTTCGAACTTTCAGAGGTAGATTTGAATAAAGTTGTTTCATTTTACTGAGACTGTTGAGAGTAGCAGAGGTTTGATCCATCATTATGACCTGCATTTGCAAATTAAGACTATTCTAGTGCCTGTATCAATCATGATAATCCATCCTCAAGCTGGTACTGTCAAGAAGATTATATCCCAAACCAATTAAAATTAAATAGGCTTTTGACTTCAGACTAACACCATTGTCAAATTCTGATTTTAGATTACAGTGAGGCCTTCACCAGTAAATTAAATCTGATTGCAGGTCTGATATCAACCTTTTCTAAAGACCTCAATTTTGAATTAGAGGGGCCACTTCTTAACAATTCGAATTTGATCACAAGCATTAGACTCAAGGAGATAGCTTGATCCCAGCCTGCCATCATAGTTTTAGCTCCACTCATTGAGGTTTATTTTAATCGTTAGATTTGTATATCAGGCCATATTTTCAAACCTAATCGCATCATTTGGCTAAATGTAGTTAACAGACTAGACTAAAAACTGAGCTAAGAAAAAACAAAAAGGAAAAGACTAAGCTAAGACACAACAAAACCCAACCTGGAAAACAATCATAACTGATAAAGCTTCAAATCCTATCCATTGTAAGATAGGTATTTTGGTTCCATTCAAATATCTTAGTATGAAAGAATTAGCTCCAAGCACTTTGCAAATTAAACATGTCTTCACAACTATAGCAAATGTATACTCGATTATCATCTAAAGCATGCCAGATGCCTGTGGATGAACGAATAAAGCAGAAATAATGACCAGAATGTGTGCTCCAGCCATCATGAACAAGAACACCATAAAGAGTGTTCTTAAAATTGCCCTCTTGTGATTGATCAATAGACAGAGAAACTAGAATATCATTCAAATGTGCAATATTTATTAAAAAACCAGTAGATATTACAAAAACTATATTATTAGATTCCACTAAAAATGTGATCCACTGGAAAATAATATTGTAAGGGCTACTTACATGTAAACTGCTCACAAATGGTTTGAGATCCAACGTACAACCAAAGTCTACTTTTTTGTCAATTTTTCCTCTAGATCCAACTACACTGAAGCGCTTGAGATGAATTGCAAGAACATGTGGTGCTTTATCAATTTTGAGTTGTTCTAGAGCCTTCACTTTTACTTTGCATCGTTCACATTGATCTCTTTTCACACCCCCATCTAACTGCTCCACTGCCGTGTAATGGGATAATGCTTTCAACAATAGATCATTTCAAATCTCAGTACAACCTCAACGATTAACAAATGAGAAGCAATCAAGTGTTGAAGAGCAAGGAGAACCTAACACCAAAAAGGTTCAAAAGGTTGTAGTAGAGGTAAAGAGAAAGGATGCTGATGAAGATAGAAAAAGAATTTTGTTGCAGGCATATGAGAATATGATGGAGATTCCTAGTGTGGGGAAGATAGCAATAATTGGTAAGAGTTATGTTCTAGAAGGAGCTTGTTATTGCTTCTTGTTTCTACCTATTGTTAGTATCTTATTGAGCTTCACTTTGTTTCGAGAATAGTTTAATATTCTCTACTAAATAGGGCCAACCACGTGAAGGTGGAAGCTCATTTGGCCCCACCCCCCTCCCCCTAACATCACTCTACATTCCCTGTTAACATCTAACATTCATTCATTCTTTCAACCATTAATAAAATGTAACATTCAATCAATATCACATGATAACATTCAATCAATATCACATGATAACATTCATTAACACATTAGATTCATTAACATGCAACATTCATCAATATTCTGCATTAACACATAATTCATGAACATTCATTAACACATAATTAAATTCATTGAGACATAAAATTCATTCATTATCAATTAAGGTATGTAGATGAAAATCATTTCTTTTTTTTCTTTCTATTTCTTTTTTCTATGTAAGCTCTAAGAGGAGCATCAGTGTCATCATCAATTCTCCCCTCATCAGTTGTTCTATTCTCTGTTCTTGATGATCTCAAATTCCTATGCTGTTGCAAAGGGGGGTCCTCTGCAATAACAAATAAAAGAGTTAAATTAAAATTAATTTATTATAATTGTTAAAAGTATTTAATTATTTTAAATAACATAACTATGGCGCTCTTTACCTGATCTGACCACATCATTTTGTCTAGACTCAATGTCAACACGGTCATGAACATCGACCCCTCGATCCTCTACAACTGTTATACAAAATGTTACTTTAATCCAAACACCAATTGCAATTACATATAAAAAATCAAATAGCAAATTTATACCTCCACCACTGGGATGCACATCATGCAAACCTTCGGCATCCACAGATTGTGTAGAAGGATTGTCAGGCTGCATTCCAACATCCTACGCATTGTTATCATTGCTTGCTTAAAAAAAATATACTCACTTTATATTGGAACTTAACATCAAATAAACTAATTGGTAAAGTATTCAATTTGAAATAAATTTCATTTAGCTTATTTACCTGTGGCTCAGATGCATCATTATTAGAACCTTCCACACTGATTTCAGCTCGTAGCCATTCAGCCATGGCTCTACAGCCTTGTTGGAAGCCAAAATTCTCTTATCCTCTTCTGTGAGGCATCTCTTGAACTTTGAGCCCTGCATTTTTGCGTGGTATGGTGAATTTTACTTGCATTGTTTCATCAACCAATGGAGGGTAGTTAAAATATCAACAGCAAATCATCTATATCCATCACAATATAATAGGAGAAAAATCGAGCAGTTTTGATGGAGCAATCTACTATATAAATGTTGCGTGTTTGTATGCTTTTCTTGTACCAACATATTTTCTCCAAATTCTAAAGTTGGGTAAGAGTTAGTTCAGCTCTTTGGAAATAAAAATGGCTGCAAGTGTTGCTGCATTCCCTCATTCTTTCAATCACTGCCTTTATTCTCAACTATTGGAGAAAAATTCAGTCTCAACCATGGCCTCCATTTGTGAGATTTCTTCATATGAGGATTTTGTGAATGAAGAGAAAAGTAAAATATTAGTGTTTGGAGACACTAGTTATATTGGTCACTTTGTTGCTCTTGCAGCTGTAAATAATGTCATATTAGTAAATGAAGGAATCTTCACTAATCTAGATTGCAGAATCTGACTTCAATTGTTGAATTGTTTATATTGAATATGAAAATCCACTACTGTTATTATATTCTATTGACCTATTTATAATTGATGAGCTAAATAAGGGAGTCCTAGCATTTCCCATCACATTATATAAAAAATTTGATACAATTTTTCATTTACTAATACTTACAACTCTTGCTTGAAGTTTCGAAAAACCACCAGAGTCGAGCTTGTGTGTCCCGTGCTTTTCTAGTCTTGCCTTTGTTTCCTTTGATGTGTCAGGCAATCTATGAAAAGTTTGAAATATGTTAGATAGTATAAATATAGAGGTTAATTAGTACATAATTAGCTTCTCAATAGCATCACATACCTTGCTATACTCTCCACTGCTGTAATATTATTTTTCTTGTCAGCTTTATACTTTCCATTCAAAATCAGAGCCTGCCACTCAGCCTCAGGAAGATAGGGTGGACGCTCGTACCTAGGGTTATCCCATAATTTTTTTTTATACTGGTCCCTATACTTCAAACATAAACCAGCTTTTTCAAGGAGCTTGTTTCTCTCGAATGCACGAGGTCCAAAGAGTTGGGTCATGCTCTCTATAAGATCATCCTTCAACGATTTGCGTTGGTTATTCCACCTTTTAAGTAAAAAAAAACATGTTAGACTCATAATTGAAGTGAAGCTACCTTTAATATATATAGTTCAAGAAATGGATGAAAAGGAAAACTATTATAGCAATGATATGAAATCAAAATAGTGGTTTGGGGTTTTAGTTAGGATATGATGTTCCACCAAGTACACATGGTGGGCCCGAATATTTGCAAACACTCATCACCAAGTTTTCTCCAAAAAAGATCATTCCCTACAAAACAATCATAGGATCATTAGTCGATGAAGAGTGATCAAAAACTAAATTACTATTATATCACTATAGAATAATAATAACTTTAATGTACCTGGAACTTTGGCTACTTTTAATGGAATGCCTTCATCGCCGCTGACGATCAATGTGACATCCTTCACCATTCCTGTACTAGGAACATAGGAACATCCAAGAAATGATGCTACAGCTCCTATTGCAAAAAGTTTCATAAGTTTCATAAGTCTTTGTCATGAAGTATAAAAGAACAAATGATAATTGATGTTAAAAAGTTGTAAAAAAAAACTGTTTGTTGTTGTCATAAGAGAGAAAAAGAGGGATTTGTATACCAGCAAATGGTGCAACAGTCGATGCCTGTAAGCTACATGTTGTTGACTCAGCAGTCGAAAAGAGATTTGTGGTTTTCTTGGATGGAGGCGGCATCATCATAGGATTCAATTGATGTGAAGCTGAAGAATAAAATTGTTAGAGCATGCATAAATATAGAACGCGTGGACTAGCATGGACAAGATTGTTAGAGCATTAAAAAAAGGATTGTTCGAGCATGTATTGTCAATGATTATGATCATTCCTATATATATTCAGTGGAAAATAGAAGTGGGGAATGGAACATGCGATCTACTTGAACCACCTGCAGCACCCTCATCATGGGAACGGGGCTCGAAATCATGCAAAAAACTCTGTAAAGACAACGCATCCATATTTTAATTAATGCCATAAAAGAGCATAACATAAAAACCATTATTGAACTCTTGTTATAATTAAAAATTTCATTAATACTTACTTTTAAGGTTTCAGAGGTGTGCATCAATTCAACTCCCCTTTCTCTTATTTCCTGAGTAGTAGGCTTTATGGTTGCCAAACGTAAAATTTCTCTGCCAATTTTCTTTAGCAACTTTTTAGTTGAATCGATCGGGTCATCGGTGTCTACTAAATCAATATAAAAAGGGTCCTCCTCAGGGGGGAGCTACTGTTCAAGGACTGCAGATTCCTTTCCCTCCCTCTGACCACTGGCCCTCTGTGACAACAATAGTATTAGTATTATCAAAATTACTCCAAAAAAATGAAGAAAACAACATTAAAAAAATAACATTTTGCTTCTATCTAGTTTGCACAATTACAATGAGTTTTACCTGCTCATGTGTAGATGAGTCGGGAACATCGCCAACATCCCCTCCGGGCGGTTGCTCCATATTGTGCCCCTGTGTCAAAGATCAGGTATAAAAATGTTAGTGAAAAATTTATTGACTAAATGGTATGTTGGAGTCATTGATTAGAAGTTGGTTTAATAGTATGTACCACCCCCATGATAGTAGCCTCGTTTGTATCTATGCGGTTCAAATTGTAATCAATAAGAAGCTCTTCCCTTGCACGTATTGATTTTATCACACAGATGAATACACGATTTCCCTCGCGTGCCTCAAATATGCAATTGGGTTGCTTTATAGTTGACCCAGGTCGTGTACTATTTATAAAACCTGCAATATTCCCTATTGCTTTTGGCTTTCCATCAATGTATATAGCCACACTTTTACTTTGATTATTGTCTTGCTGTTGTATATAATTTGCCGAGAGGGCATACCTACGAATACTTTTTTTATATTTAACAATATGCATCCAACTTTTGTAATCGTAACATGGTCCAACATACTCCATCAATTCAGAAACTTTGTTGTAAGATAACTTTATGCCGTCCATAGAAAATAGGCCCAAACCATGTAGTGATGATGGTGCTATGCGATATATCCTCTCGTTAACACAAAAATCAGTGTTTATTGGAGGAAGTTCCTTGGGTACCCAATGTTTCTGTAGATGTTGGTACCTCAAGGGCACCTCGATGTCGCCTTTCGTCTCATCATCATAAGAACATGACCCCCCTTGAGCAAGGAAAAATTTCATGCGTTTATTGAATTTCCTTCTAGTCCTTTGACCTCTAGTTAATCTCCCTGTTCTAGATAAACTGCATGTCTCACTTTCCTCTTCTATTCCTATATTTCTCTCACTTGAGGAAGACACTTCTGACAAATACCTATTCGCTGGTACCTACAAATGGGAGAGATCTTAGAAGACATCAATCTTACTATTGATAAGTGTATTAAATAGACTGTCTATAAGGTGTATTGACTTATACCTGTCAATCCATGAGATTGTGTAGGATGCTCCTGAAAGGGGTTCAGTTTCCTGCAAATGTAATTCAATTATTGTGAGCATAATCACATCATAATCATAATCACATCCATCATTAGCATCACATAAAATTTAAAAACATTAAAAGGTACACAATAAAACACTTAAATCAGGCTCACATTATAAGCCTACTAGGGAAATAGGCCTAGTGAAGGGCTAAAACTGGGTTTTTGTATCAGCTGATGAGTTGAGGGCTTAGTCACCTTAACGAGGAGGAAACACCTAGTTAAGGTGAAGTCAAGTTTGGTGCCTATTGGGGCATTGTGAGCATTTGATAGTTTGTTGATTAGATTGCTTGGATGAATGTATTGGATGGATTGAGGGACATTCATGAGATTATTCCAAAGATGTAGAACCTAAGGTGGCATAAGGATTTGGTGTGCAATCTAATAGGTTATGGAGTTGGCTTGGATCAAGCAGAGGGATCTTATGAAGATGCTTGGTTGGTGTTGTGAGAACACTATGGAAGTCCCTCTTGTTATGAATGATTGCAAGACCACCTAGGGTCTCTGCATCAACTACGGAGGCATAATTATTAACCAACAAATTGGGTAAGCACTTATATTATGTTTTCCCTATGATATTCTAGGTACAACTCCCTTTTATAGATATTTAATGAATTCCCTTTTCTAAACTAAACACTTACAAATGCTTTTGACCTGAAAGAAAATAAGGCTCAATACATTCACACATCAATATGTGTTTTAAATAGTTTTATTTAATTAATTTAGATTAATAGTTAATTTAGATTAGCAGTATTCTATTTGTAGTTGAAATTTGTAGCTTTTAAATAGATAATAATAAACTATGTAACCATATATATAAGACAAATATATTTCTATCAAGAAATGAATATTAAATAGATTAAGGATTGATGGCATACCTCTAAATTCCATCATCATCATCCTCGTCATCGTCGTCATCATCATCATCATCATCATCATCATCATCATTATCATCGTCGTCATCATCATCATCATCGTCGTCATCATCATCATCCTCACCATCGTCGTCGTCGTCATCATCATCAACATCATCATCAACATCAACATCATCTTCATCATCATCATCATCAGTAGCAGCATCATCGTCATCATCTTCTTCTTCTTCTTCATGAAAATTTGTATCACGAACATCATCCAATAGCTGTCGATCGTGATCACCATCTACATCATCTTCTACTTCTTCAGTATCTTCTTCTTCCATTGCATTATACTTTATTGGCCTTCCTCTCGGTTCATGTCTAACAACAAATGACCAACCCAGTTTATGTGGAACCTCTAAGTAAAATACCTGCTCACATTGGCTTGGAAGAACATAAGGCTCATCCCCAACTGGCTCAAACGAACTTGTATTAACCATTATAAATCTATTATCATGTTCAATAATAGTTCTATTAGGATCATTTCGATTAAGTCGTAGCTTGTACCATTTGACAACAAAGAGTACTAATTTGAAGAAACTAAAGTCACACTCAAGTATCTCATCCAAAATTCCATAGTATCGATTTTCAGACTCTTGAGGATGTAAGTCGTTTCTAGATGAAATATTAGTCACTTGAAAGACTGCAGTTATTCTTGAATCACAAGTTTTCTTCGTGTCATCCAACAACTTTGACGCAAAATATTTGACCATTACAGAACATAGCCTTGTGGTGTTTAACCTGCAATAATATGTGAAACATATCAAAATTATTGTATCGTGAGTTGATAAACATACGGGTGATTAATAAATTTGTACGTGCCTGGAAGTCTCTTGAACCATGTGCTAAATCTATTTCCCTTTGCGTAACATTGGAATCTCCATTACGATGAGCTTCTTTAACCAATGAAGATACACCTTCCCATGTTAATGTGCGACCAGAATGTTGACATCGTTCAATCCATACCGTTATCCAATCAAGATTGTTTGCAATATACAAATGTAGTGCATCCCACTCTCGAGCACCTGTACAAAAAAAAAAAAAAAAAACTTACAACTGATTTATTTTGAAGATTAAGAAATAATTTATTACAATAACATCTTATAATTTATTACCTCTCACTTTCCTCAATGTACCTTTCCCCATCAAGTACTCCCCTTCTAATTTTTTAAAAGGCTCGAGATCCCAAATGCGATCTACATGAATATTTGATGCAAACTTAGGAAAATATTCAGTAATGTACACCATAGTCTGGTATACCATATACCCCTCTACCATAGAACCCTCAAGATGTGCTCTTTGTCAAACCAAATCCTTCAAAGATTTCAAATGCCTCTCAACCATCCACATTGACCTAGTGTGTACAGGTCCACACAATTCAATCTCCTCAACTAGGTGTATGAGGTAGTGTTCTTGTGCATTGAAAAAAGTTGGAGGTAGACACTTTTGCATTTCACACAGTAAATGAGGAATTCTTCTCTTCCAATAGTTTATATCTTCTTTATGGATTTCTTTAGATGACAACCACCTACATTAAGAGATTCAAGTCACAAAAAATATATAGATATGAGACTTTACAAAATAATATACAATAGATTACATAGCAAGAAAAAAAAATTGCGAATATAATAAATATATACAACAAATTGAACAGATATTACTGCTTACCTCATATATTTTTGAAGATCGTATATCACTTATTTGATGTTATTGTTGAAGTTCTCTAGGAGAGATAGAGGAAGCACATACTGCAGTAATTATAAACCAATCATTTCATTGTTTTCTAACATAACATAACGAACAATACACATAGTTTATGAATATATTGTAAATACAAAAGAACATAAGTTACCTTGACGAAAGTACGCCAATCATGCATTTTGATTCCTATCCCAAATTCACTTTTTTTTGATATGAGATTGTTTATGTTCGCAGCAAATCCTGTGGGAAATCAAATTTTTCGTATGACTTCTTTTATGGCATCACTTTGCTGCTCCGTTAATAACCATGGAAGGGCACTTATATTAATCTGATCTCTATTGCTATTTGAGTGAATGAAATTTTTCAATGCATGATTGGATTCATGTATGTCATTACAAATTTTGACAATTTTTTCTTTGTCACGCCTTCCATCCAATATTTTCCACAATGTCTCTGTTATATTCTTTCCAATATGCATAGTATCAAAAAAATGCACAATTTGTAAGTGCTCATAGTAGGGCAACCTACTAAATTGTCTGGGATAGCTTTTTAGTCCCTTTGGAAGGTTGTCTTTATTGCCTTGACGACCTTCACGGTCATCAATTACACAATTCATCAACAAAAATCACAATAGAAATATATAAATTACAAACATAAACCATTAGGTGGAACGGCATTACCTCGATGATTAATTCTATTATATTCCAACTTCCATAGGCGAGGTGTCATTCTTCGTGGCTTTGATGTAGTCTCTTCTTTCCCATTGAAAAGAAGTTTTTCCGTACTTCAATACTTATGATTCCTATGGAGGAAGTGTCTACACTCATCAAACACCTGCTTTCCTAAACTTTTTGGATGACGATATTTCATCTTTGGACCACAAACTGGACATGCAAATTTTCCCTTTGTTTGAAGACCTAAAAGATAATGATGTAATTGGATTATTAAATATGTTGATTTTTATAATTAGAATTATTGTGCGCAACTTGAATTCACTATAACATACCACAAAAATGTGTTAGCCCTGGGGCATCATGTATTGTCCATGCAAGTATTGCATGGAATTGAAATTGTCTTTGTCCTATTGGTCTAGACACGTCATACATAGTGACACCATTCCATAACTCCACCAACTCATCGATAAGAGGCTCAATATATACATTCATATCTTTTACTTGATATTTACCTACTTGAATGAACAGTAACATTACATAATTATTGTGACCATTTTACTGCAAGATTTGTAAGTACATGTAAATTAATAACTATCAAATGATAAGCTACCTAGAACAATCATTTCCAACATAATGTGCTCCCTCTTTATTGACATCCATGGAGGAATGTTATTGTTGATAACAAAAACAGGCCACATCGAGTAAATAGATCTCATTTCTCCAAATGGATTGACACCGTCCACTGCCAATGAAAGCCTGAGATTACGAGGTTCTTCTTTGAAGTGTTGCCACTTTTCCTCTATGTGCATAAATGCCAAACCATCCACAAGGATTCGAATAATGTCATCTTGACTTCTATTGCGTGCATGATAATCCATAAATTGAGCCAAGCTACTACACCTGAATAATTGTCGCATCCGTGGAATAATGGGGATGTAAGGAAGAACCTTTTGAGGCACCTTTTTTGTTAGTCGATGTGTTCGATATCTACTCATATGACATACAGGGCATTGTGTTGTAAATTCATGTTCTTTATAATATATAATATGATCATTGGGACAAGCATGTATTGCTTCATACTCCATTCCAATATCTTTCATAACAACAGTTAATTCTCGATATGAGTGAGGTAGAATATTTGATGATGGTAACAGAAACTCGCCTATCAATTTATAGCAAAAAATATAAGTTGTTAATATAAACAATATTAGTGGTACATTATTCACCCTTTGTTAACTATAAAGACATATATGACATACCTTAACATACCTGACATTGTTATTTTGGATAAACCATTCATAACCTTCAAGTTCAACAACAACAATACAGCAGAGAGAAGAGTTGTTTTGGAGTCTTTGTATAGGGGCTCGTATGCCTTCTGAAGTAGAGGTACATCGAGGCTATCATTATCATCATGATTAGATACGCTTGGACTAGATGTGTCATGGATCAATGTATTTATACCATCCTCTTCAATTGTGTTTTCTGGCGCATGATCGTCATCTTCCATGGGATCATTACCTTCACCTTGGATATTTGCACCTCCATGTTCCTCCACTTCAAAAACCATATTCTTCGGATTATTGTGGTTCATATCATGTACTTCCCTGGGAAGATCAACCTATATAAAATTGATTAACATAAATAAACCATGATCATCAACTCATCATCAAGTGATTTCATATGTATATATATAAATTGTTAAAATGATATAATGAACGACTTACCAGTGGATGATAGTCATGCCCCCCTTCAATGTGATCATTCTCCCTACAATGTCTCTTAACTTTTTTGATTAGCAGTCTTCTACGATTTAAGCCCTTACAAATATTGCAAGGACAATAACATTTTCCATCACCTTTTCTTTTCAAGTTAGACCAAAATCTAGCGATTGTCTCCCTGTTTTGTTGTTCACTTATATTATCTGACATGATCATTCTTTGTAGGAAGCAAAAATTGGGCTATGAAAAGTTCGGTCTACAACTTTCACAAACTAAGCAAAATTGTTGAGAGTACACAAATCTTCTTAGACCTAGCTAAATACTTTAATATTTTAAAAATACTTTCTTTGACTTTATTCCTAAGATTATTTGTAAAACTTTGAACAACCGCCTGAAGGTCTTATTTCAAGAGACCTTAGAACATTAAGCCACTAAAAGAAATTTCAAAACATATAAGCTAAAAGTCTAGTTAAAATACATTAGAAAAAAAAAAAAAAAAAAAAAAAACAATTTTCATACCTGAGCGCGCGGTTATAACTCGTGCAATGGCCTTCTTGCTTAGCTGTAAAAGCTCTCCAGCAATGAAATTATACAAACTACAAGGCCTAACAAAAATTTCAAAACATATAAGCTACAAGTCTAGTTAAAATATACATTAGATTAGATTCAACAATAGCAAGCAATGTTATTCAGAATTAGGTTCAACAAACCTTAGCAGTGTAAATAGCCATCTCCTCTAAACTGGACTCCAGACACGAGGGGGCATTCACATACTCTTCCCCTAAAGGTATCCTGAAGAACAAAAGCCACTATTCTTGAGTTTGTGAATTGCACCTCGAGATGAATGAAGCTTAAAAGGAATGAAAATTGTTTTCATACATTTAAATTAGGATGTAATATTTATTCATAAGTATATACCTTGCAAGCACTTAAAATTGTTGTTATATGTGTTGCGGGAAAAGAAGAAGTTTATACTTATGTGTATAGACGCACTTCCTATATGTGATCCAAAGCTCGAATGTTATCAAGTGTGTCTAATGATGGGGAGAGACCTCCGTGCAAGCAGAAGATCTGCAATGAAACAAAAGAAAAGAAAATTTTCTTATAGTAAGAACAAGTTTGTTGTGCTGCATAGGGTACCAACAAAATAGTGTATAATATCTTTTTCTTTACCTGGCTTTCAATTCAGCATGAGAGCCTTTAATAGAAAAGTCAAGTTGATAACATATTTAACAAGAGCTGCAGGGCAGCATAGTTCCTGCGTAAGTCCAAGAAAATGTGTGAGGATTTCAGCATAGTGCATCTTACTTCAACATTTCATGTAACACAGCCAAATCCAAAAGAAATCTCGTAGACAAACTACCTGAGATTTATAACCTTTACCTTCCAATATCCAATGGCTCCTTATAGGTGTTAATACAAAGAAGCCAACTTTCAAAAACTGTGGCAGTGATAAACATTTTGAAAAATAAAATTGTATTAGGTATACATAAAAAATAGTGAAGAATGGTGTAGACTTGTAGCCAGAAGATAACACAATGAAAATTGATGAGCTCTTTGTTATCACCCACCTCTTTGTTCATACCTCACTGTATTGGTAATTTATGTGTTTCATTATTCTTACTGGTTATATATTGCCTTTATTATGAAAAGTCAATTTAACCAATTAGAATATGAGTGCAGGTGAGTCCATGTACAGAAAGAGCAGTTCTAGATCAGTTATCTAGTTACTTCAGAGAATGACTTGCAAGCTATCCATCAACTACTAGTGAAGATGAAAGATTGGTAAGAATTTGTTCCCTTCATGTTGGGGATAACTATATCCTTATACTTTTTCAACCAACATATGTTTCAAAGTGATTTTTTACAACATATTTGCACTGCATCAACTTGCAGACCCAAGTACGGACCCCAAAAGGCAGGTGGCAACACGGTTGGTACAAATAGAGAAAAAAATGCTTAACACGTGCCTAGAAGCAGTTAATGAAATTATTGATCGATTACCAAATCTTGTTGTAGCTCCATGTCCCAGTCCATACAGTCCCACATTGAAATGAAAATTTCATTTGGGGTCTGAGTTGGAAGATTGTCTCTTGGTTGAGGCCATTCTATAAGTATTTGATGTTTAAATCTGCTGTATGTCATTCTGTAAGTATTTGATGTTTAAATCTGTTGTATGCCTGATGTCATGTAGCTTTGTACATAATGTAGGTCTTCTTGGAATGAAAATTTCTTAATTATTATTTTCAGAATTTGTTATTGGTATAATCTCATAGGTCTGATATATCTCATTAGATATCAATTCTGCAGAATATATACTTTAACCGATATGCAGATTCATGTTTTAAGTGAAGCTGTGCGGTGGATATTATTGTATGATTGCATCTTAAATGTCGGCAATTAGAGGGCTTCCTGTACAGGTCTAATTTTTAACTTGCACACCGAAGTTCATGGCAATATATTGAGATGTGATGGCACTTTTCTACAGCCTGAAATTAATAGCACGTGAAAGCATTAATGAATGGTGATGACACACTAAAATATTGAAGTGCAAAGTGTTAGAATCAACAATATTCATGACTAAGGGAAGAGAGCAATAGTTTGTCATATTAAAAATAGTGACAAAATTTGTCTATTCAAGTCAATGTTGGGTTGAGGTGTTTGTAACATTGTACAGTTTGAATAATATCTTAATAATGCCATGTTATCTTGTTTATGGATTTTCCATATTGCTTTAAAGGCTATGAGACACGTTTTGGTTTTTGAGTATAAAAATAAAAATAAACAATTTTATTCAAACTGCAAGTTTCTTACATATATTTTTTGGAAAAGACATTTTCTTCCTCCCTTTGACTGAGACAATGATGTTGGGAATCTGTAAATCTGTAAAGTAACTACTAATTACTCAAAATAATTAGATCCCATTTCTCCAAGGGCCAATAGCATGACATCCCTTTCTACTGCCCATAGCATTATTTGTCCTTTTGCAAATATACAAACTAGGATCCACCTCCCTTAGGCTTTTACAAGCTCAATATTAATGGAGTGTCCAAAAGTAATTCAGGGCGGGCAAGAATAATGAACACCATAGGAGGTCGCTTTGAATGAGTTATGGTAACCTTTTTCCAAGTGATCCACACTAAAACTATTGTGGAAGCCTCTTAAAATAGGTTCATAGAAATGTGAGGCTAAAGACTGAAAGGCCTTCCTATTGAAGGAGATTCCCTCTCCATTCTTTGAGGCTAGCAATTTCCATAATAAAGAGGATGAGGAAATGAAAGTTTTTTATTTTATGGGTAAAATATGTTTTCAAGGGGCCCTGAAACCTTTTGGAAAGCCAGACATTGAACACAAAAATAATAGCAAAAGAGTAGGCAAAAGAAATATGATATTAAGCGACTAAGACATGGAAAGACTAAAAAAATGGAGAACGTCTGTGCTGATGCGCGTCTTTGAAAAATGATGGGTTTATTTGTCTTACACCTTGCCGATGCGCGTCTCTACCTGACCCTCTGAATGCCTTGAGTTTGCCTCTCCCACGCGCACGCCTTTCCTTTCAGAAGAACCCAGCTGTGTCGCACAATTTCATTCAAATGAGGGTTTTTGGCTCTCTTTTTTTCTCTTATATCTCGCTGGCATCACAATTGCGACGCCATCGGGCTAAAATTGAAAAAAAAAAGCCAAAACCACATTACCTTCTCTTGCCATCGCAAATTAATGTTGCAAATTGACCCCTAATGTATTAGTGATTCCTACTAGGGAATGGGGCATGTGTTGTGAAATCACATCAAATAGCCCTGTAAAAAGGAATAAATGACAAAGGCATTTCTTCATTAGCAAACATTCATTCAACATGTGTGAAACACCAACCAGATTTCAAACATCTTGAGCATATTTTGAATGACTTCACAATCAAAACTTCAGGATCCAAGACCTACAAGCTCAATAATTCATGTATTCATTCCCTTTGACGTCTCAGGATGTAATCTATCAAAGTTTTTCATCAACATAGAAACAATCTTCCACCCTTCCTAGTTCATCCATTAAGAATCTTTATGAAGGTTGTTTATCGATTGCTTGATTAACCAGATGAGAGAATTAGTTTTAGGGTTCTTAGTGGGGTGTCACTTTTTAAAAAAATTTGGCTAATTTTAAATAATTGCTCCATGTATTTCACTATTTATGAAGCAAAATTTTGGTATAGGATATTTTTTTTTGAAATTGTATCTTTTTGCCTCTTTAGATCTTTTAGAATCCTTTAGTCTTAACACCATCCTTTTCTTTTTATTTTTCTTTTCTTTATTTTATTTTTTCTTTATTCTACATCCTAACTATGCTTAGACTATATAGCTAGGACATTAGTGTCATTTCTTAGATTAAATCTTTGGTGAACATCCCTTGTGTTCCTTTTTTAGAACTTTTAGAAACTCTCATGCCAAACAATGATCTAACAAACCCTTAGAGTAGACCCCTCCTATTTGAACTAATTGGGGTTTGGATAATCCCTTGCCATCTCCAACCTTAATTTGACAACACCTAAAAAAATCAATTTTTAAAATTGGCAAAGTGTTGGGAGCTCATTGTTTTAGAATTTTGAATTTAAGACTGAAAGTCTCCCTATTTCTCCAATCAACTTCCATTGCTCAGTTGATATAAGACACACAATTGTCCAAATATTGACAAAGAAATACCTCTTCCTAAAATTGGAACCAAAGAGTAGTTAGCAAAATATCTTGAAATAAAATCTCAAATGCACCTTACCCCCTGGGACTGACATAACTTTGAAAGTAAACAAAGACATAACTAAAAGCAAACACACAACTGAAAGTGAAACACAATTGTAGAAAATAAAATCTAACTAATTGTAGAAATAAAATCTAACTTTTTTTTTTGTTCTTTTAGGCTTTTAGGCCTCAAAATAATGTTTTAGAAATTTCCCATTTACAGGTAAGGGAAGAAATTCCCCTTGTAAGGAATTGAGCATAAAAGTGTTTTCTCTAAGGATTTCAGTGATTTGATAGGGACTAGTCCACAAGCATTGAAACTTGGTATGGCTATCTAGTTTTTCTTTTGCCTTATCCCAAAGTAGAACAAGGTCAGAAATCTTAAAGGATTTTATTAAGGCTCACTTATTGAACAATCTCTTCATGATAGCTTTATGTTTAGCCATATGCCCTAATGCAGCTATCTGTTTCTCATCCATCTCCAAAAGATTCATCAATTTGATTTGTACTTTGTTAGCATTTTCAGTGTATCCACTCATGAACTTCAAAATAGGAATTCTGAGGTTGAGTAGGAATAGTGGTTCTTGTCCATAAACAAGAAAATACAAAGAAGTCCCCAAAGAATTTTTGACCCTCAGTCGATCTATCCATAGGGCATATTTTAGTTGCACATACCAGTCTCTAAAGTTCTCCTTCAACAATTGCCTTATTACTGTGATCAAGTTCTTGTTCATAGATTCTACTACCCCATTTCCTTATGGGTAATAATTTGAGGAGAACTTGATAAAACCTTATTCTCAAACACCCATTGAGTCAAAAATATTGATGCGAAAGTAGATCTGTTATCGCACACAAGAGAAAATGGCATCCCAAATCTAGTAATAATGTGTTCCTCCGAAAAATCCATCACCACCTCAGCAGTGCAATTTCTATAAGTTTCTACTTCTATTCATCTTGTACAATAGTTAGTGGCTGTAAGAATGTAGGTATGTTCAATTGATGATGGTGGGTTAATTGAACCAATCAAATCCATCCCCCACTTTGCAAAAGGGCGTACCTCATATATGAGTTGTAGTGACATTGCCAAGTATCTTTCTCTATTAGCACTAGTTTGGAAGACATGACAAGAGCCCACATTCTCAAAAGTGTCCTTGAATAATGTGGGCCAAAATAAACTCGATCTCAAAATCATATGGGCCATTGCTTCCACTAAACCATGCCCTATACCATACTTGTCATGAAATTGTTCTAAGACTTCCTTCGCTTCCTCATGTCCTAAACACTTTAAGTAGATCCCTTCATAGTTCCTTTTGTACAACTTGTTGTCTTGCAACATATAAGACTCACACTTCATTTTAAGTCCTCTACATTTTGAGGTATTCATCCAACTAGGACATCAATTCTATAGGAGGTAGTACACAATATCTTGGTACCATACATCTGTTACCACACCTTGGCCAATTAATGTCAACTTGAGATACTATCATTTTCTTTTGATCTTCAATATCTATTTCTTTCTCAAAGTCAAATTTATTTTCATCACCAATCTGGTTATCAGCTATCATCCTTGACAATCCTTGACCTTTGACTAATTTCATAGGTTGGATCTCTAGGTCAAACTCTTGAAGTATTGCTAGCCATTTACCTCACCTTTTGCCAAGTTCATTTTGCATCAACAATGTTTTTACTACTGGGTTAGGTACAATAGCATACACCATACTCCTCAGTATGTAATGGTGGAACTTCTTCACCACTTTAACCAAGGAAAAAGATTGTTTGTCAAGGTTATAATAATTCAACTCAACATTTCTCAGTGGGTAACTCATAAAAGCAATAGGTCTTTCATCTTCCTTCTCCTTCTTTTGGGTTAAGACCCCTGCACATGAATGCTCTAAAGAAAAGGAATATATCTTAAAGGAAAATTTTTAATTGAGGCTTACCAATACCAAGGGCATGGAAGTGGCTACCTTGATATCCTCGAATGATTTCTTTACCTCTGGAACCCATTCTATTTTAGCTCCCTTCTTGAGAAAATTGTTGACAGGACACATAATCTCTGCAAATCTGCTTATGAATTTTCAAACAAAATTTATCTTTCCAAAGAAGGACTTGAGTTCCTTCCGACTATTAGGGGGTGATAACTTCAAAATTGGCTTTAACTCTATCAAGATCTATAGAGATGCCAACTTTAGAAATGACATGACCTAGTAGCTTTCCTTTAGTGACCCCAAATGATCACTTCTTGGGATTGAGAGATATGCCATATTTACAACACCTATTGAATACTTGTCTTAGATTGGCAATGTGAGTAGTTTGATCCTTTGAAAAGATATTCAAGTCATCCATATAGATATCTATACATTTATTAATTAGTCCCTTAAATTCTTCATCCATGGCTCACTGAAATCTAGCCCCCGCATTAATCAATCCAAATGGCATCCTCCTATAGGTGAAGGTTCCCCATTTGGTCATAAAGGTGGTCTTTAGTCTATCTTCCTCTTCCACCATTACCTTATTATAAACTAAATATCCATCCAAGAAAGACATTATTTTTGAACCATTCACAATTTGTAAGACTTCATCCGACGACGACAATGGATAATTGTCCTTCTGAGATGCCAAGTTCAAATTGCAAAAATCTATGCAAAGTTGAATCTCTCTAGTCTTGTTTTGTATAGGAACTAAATTAGCCACCCATGTGGAGTGACACACACAAAAAATAATTTTTTCAATTAGTAATTTCTTGACTTCCTTCATTATTAGAGGCTCTAGGAAGGGATTGACTAGTCTTTGCCTTTGTCAGAAAGGTTTGGCATCGGCTTTGAGTGGAATATCATGCATAATGATTTAAGGATCATATGTCTTCAGATCTTGATAGCTCCAGGTGATGATATTCTTATATTTTGTGAGCAATTTGAGCATGTCTTCCCTCTCCTATAAACTGCATGCTTTCCCAATCCTTACCATTTTGGGATCAACTTTTGTTCCTAAATTGTATGAATCACATTCATCAATCCCTTTTTCTTTAGTGATTCTTTTGTTAAGTGCTGATTCATCATGGTCAAAGATATATTTTGATTCAACCACTCCCTTTAGAATAGTATTGGTTTTCAAATTAAGAAACCCATCTTCATCTTTAAGCCCATCGCCCTCCAGTTTGTTCCCTAGGGTGTCATTTATTTCTTATCCCTTAAAATGGCCACTACACATAATAAATTCTAGAATATGTTGATCACCCTAAAAAACTTGGAATTTCATGATATTGTTAGGAATAGATGGAGCAACAACTAATTCAACTAAAAATTGTTTCAACTTTGTTCCTTCAACTAGCTATAATGCACTTGCTGAAATAGTGAGGGTGTTGGCTACCATGTTTTTCCTCCTTGGAATAGAATTTATGTTCAAAGCTTTGAAGTCATCTAATAGATCCCATACCCTTTTCCTATAGGTAAGCAATCTCTTATTATTACAAGAATACAATGATTTTACTTGTTAGATAACCAATTGAGAATCCCCTTCGATAATGAGAGCTATAACTCCTTTCTTGAGTGCAAAGAGAAGTCCTTGAATCAATGTTTCATATTCTGCAACATTGTTAGTACATCTAAATTGCAATCGATATGCTACATAGAAATATTTACCTTTTGGACCAACTAGCTCAATACACACATTAGCTCCCGATTTGCATTTGGAACTGTTAAAGAAAAGCATCCAAATTGGGCTTTCCTTGGGTTTTCTAACCTTATGCTTATTTTTCCTCAATTTCTCATTTACCTAAGCTTTAAAGGATTGTTTCTTAGGAACCCATTGTAATTTCTTAGGAGATGGACGTGATGATTCTCTGTTATGAATTCCTAATAGAGGAGATGCATGTTTTTCTTTTTTGTCTTAAATTTCCCCTATTAGTTCTTTAATTTCTTTAACTTTAGATAGAGGAAAAATGACCACTAAGGTCCATCCCTAGCCTTTTATGTACCATCTTCTTTTTGTACTTTGATCATTCTAGGTGGAGGAGAAGACAATCCTCTACCATCTAAAGAGGTATCGATATATGATGTATTTAGATCTTCAGTTTCCCTTTCAATCTCTTCAATAGATTTAGATTTCTTTGTAGGATTTTGGTTTTCTATGGGTTCATTTTGTGGCTCATTGACTTTCTTTATTCCCACCATTTGTGTTAATACCTTAGCAAATGCCTCTTGACATGATGAACATTCAAACTCTAAATGACTAACTTTATGCAATTGAAAAAATCCTAGAAGGAGGAGAATATTGGGATCAACTTCTTCTCCTAGGCATTGTAAAGTAGCCATCATATGGTCTATGAATTGTGTTACAACCTCATCTTTCAGGGTTGAAATCATGGAGTCCATATCCTGATCATTTGGTTTTCTAGTTGAAATTGTGTCAAAAACCATCACTTTGTAGGAGCCTAAATCTATTTGTAAGAAGGCTACCTCATTAGGGGCATTATAATATGTGATCATCTTTTTTAACTCTGGTTCTACATCTATCTTGATTTGATTTCTTAAACCTTTCCATGGTAACCAAAGCTGAGTAAAATTTGTGGAAAATCATCCCATTAGACACTTCATCCATTCTCTACTGAGGAGTAGTCCATATGTCTTTGGGATATCAACCACATGTATATCAATGATGTCTTGAATTCATGGGTCAACTATCAACTGTATTCATACATCGTTTAGTACACCTATGATTTTCACCTCTATTCTGTCCAACTGTATCACTATCTGATTGGTAGGTTGAGGGGTGACCCCTAAACTCTGTGCTATGGATAATGGCATGGAATTGCACAAAGCTCCTAAATAAATAAGGAAATTATGAAGATTCATCCTGTCTATTCTGATAATAAGAAAAAATGGGGGCCCCTCTACCTTATCTTTAAACATAGTGGGCAATGCCTCCATAGCATTAACTTGTTGCGACATTGTCTTTTGAGGGGTAGTGTTCAGATTGTGAGAAGTCTTTGTACGATCTAGGGTCTTCATTATTGCCTCTAATTTTTGTGGATAGTATTGCAGCATGTCAAACATAGACATATTGGTCTTTGTTTGTTTCAAGTCCTCCACCACACTATATGTTTTAGTAGACCAAGCAATATTTTTCAATATTGTTGCTACATTCACTTGGTTTTGATTTTTTTTTCCCTCTATATGGTGGTTTAACTAGTGTTAGATTGTTACTCACCCTTGGATATAGAGGAGTTGGTTGTAGTGCTAGAGGAATTCCATCTGTCAAAGTTTCCTTTCTACTTCTCAAGTTGTATGTATTCTCATTGTCATTTCCAAAAGAAAACATCTGTTCATGTTGAAGGTCAGGTTCTTGGCTAAATGGAAATGATAACTCTTCATCAATTAATTGTTCTACCTATGAATTTTGCATGGAGTCATAGGATTCTAAAAACATAGCATTAAATTGCACAGGAGGAGTATTATCATTTACTTGAGAGCTTTGAGCCCTCTCTTGATTTCCATTATAGTATGAACCATTGCTATTTGATGCATTGTGACCATCATCATATTGATTGATATCTACAGATTGAATGTTGTAATGGTTATTATCTATAGGAAAACTTCCATTATTTGGATGAGTGTTCCACTATCATTTTTGTCTCTGGAAGCCATTATTTTGATCAAGAGGATTGAATTTGTTTCCTCAATTATTTTTTCCTGCATTATTATTGTTTCCATTTAAGTTTTTGTTGTAATTTTGGCCATAATTGTTGTTGTAAGGACTAGCGTTGTTTCTCTAGAAATTGTTGTTCTGCCCTTGTGACAACCTAAGATGAGTTAATTCATTATTCATTTGTGACATGGTCTTTTCCATTTGATCAAATTTGGAAATGAAGCTATTATCTACTTCTATAGGAATTGTTGCCTTCTTTTCAAAGAAAGCAGTCTTTGGAGGCTCATACCTTGGATATGTTAGTGTGGGGTTTTGTATAGTGGGTGCCTACTATAGTGGAGCTGGATTCATAGGTATGAATGAATTGACTAGGCACTAGGGTGCTCTGACTAGGTATGTTAGCATTACTATGATAGCATGGGCTAGAAGCATCAATCCTCCTCCATTAGGATTGGCTTGCTTAGTAAAAGTTATTGCCTTTGTGAAGACCTTTTCCAATGTACTGCAATGGATAGCAGTAAGAGAGTCCATAGCATTCAAATAAATCTAAATAGTCACTTCAATTGGTATAGTATATGGTGTTTCTAGCCTGTGATACACAATATGGAAGCAATGATTGAAGCATGAAACTATCCCAGCTAGATCCCTTTTAGTTGATATGAATTGTTGATGTATCACTGCTAGGTTAACAAAAGTTTTAAATTGTTCTAGGAACATTTTTTCAAAGGTGTCCCCAATCTCCAATACATCCAAGTGGCAAATCAACATACCAATTGTAGGAAACTTCCCCCAAAGAGTAGGGTAATAAATGAAGGACCACATCATCATTGGCAATTTGCTTTTGGTTGCAAATTTCTTTGAATACTTTAATGTGGTCTTCAACACTTTGTGTTTCTCTGTAAATGAACCTTGGGAAAAATTGTTCAAGACTCTTAGGGAGGTCATGGAGTGCACCTCTCAAGTTTATTGGTGAGTCTACAATGTTTTCAAAAAAGGCCATCGAAGGATTTGGCAAACCTGATGGTGGTTGTTGAGGTGAAACTATTGGGGTATGTGATGGTCCACCAGCTGATTAGAGTGGAGGTAGAATTGAAGAAGATGATGAAAGTTCAAATGAAGGTGGTTGAATTTAGGGTATTCCTTTATCACTATGTGGTTTGTGGAAGTGGGTAAGCTCAAGGAACTTGTGTGCACTTGGTGAAGATCTTAATGCTCACTAAAATGGGGATTCTAGATCAAAATCCTCCAATTTACACCAACTCTAGAAAGAGCACACCTTTGTAGAAGTACTTTTTTCACAAATCAAGCACAACACAAAATTTTGTGCACCTGTGCACTTGCATAACTATGGATTTGTAGACCTATGGACCTACACACTAGCACACTTGAATTTCTCCAAAAACTTAGAAATCTTTTTGAACTTGTGGGAAGCATAGATTATGCAAAAGTGCAAAATTTTGAAATGTTGGCAATTTTTTCTACTTTTCTTGAGAATCAAAAGTGAGGCCCTCCTTCTAGCACCACTCCTATTGAGATGTCATTGTGCATAATGCTAAATGGCAAGAATTCGTGTGAACTCCTCTCTTGAAAATTTGATCTTGCAAATCAACTCCAAGGTTCTGAGTTGATCTTGTGACCTACTAGAATCCATTCAGTTGAAGATAAATGCAATTGTTCACAAGGAGGCCTTTACTAGTTTATTTTGATTTTGGATGAGATGAAGAATCTACATGCTACTTCAAAATAAAACACACAAGAAAGAACTATATTTTTATATTTTTTATGAATACAATCTAACAATGAAACTAGTATAAAATCCTATTCTAGCAACGGGGTTAGTAAAGAAAATAACAAAACTTGAAAGAAAATAACATGAAATAAAATCCTAATGGACATAAGCTATGGAAAATGACACGTCCATGAGTTAAATTGTCAAAGAAATTGATGAGTAACCAATGAAAGGAGAAGTGCTTCCTTGATTCCACTGATGCAATCATCAATGAGAAACTTAGTGATCGTATGATGTTTCATCCTTCATCAAATCACAAGGCCATAGAAAGTGCACTCATGTGACACAAAAAGTTATGTAGGCACAATTCAATGATTTCTTCTCTAGCTAGTTACGTCAGTAGAATTCATCAAAACTATGACAAACACTAGAATTAATGAATTGCACAATCGAAATGAAAGCAATAAAATTTTGGCTCAATCACAATTCCATGAACATAAATTCACAAAACAATGACACATTTAGCCAAGAATTACTAAACTCCAAATGCGAGCACCAAAAGCATAATTGTATTGCAAAATAATGATGGCCCCAATTACATATTACAATGGAGTGTTTATAAGAAATCATCTCCTAAATTTGTGTTGAGAGTGAGAGATATTTTCATGCAATAAAATTCTTTTCATTTAATAAAACAAACTAATTATATACAAACTAACCATCTAACTGGTGCTAAGCAGGACTCTATCCATTTTTTATTCATTAATTGGACGCATGAGCCTTTACATGTTAAAAAAAAAAGAATTTATGAGAGAAGAAAGAATGAAAAATCCTTTAGTCAAAGTGGAAGTGTCTGGAAGTGCTAAAAATGGAAGTTGATCCTTCACTATGCATTTGTCCAAGTTAAACTATTGTCAGAATGTGTTTCTGATGAATGGAAAGCTCTATTTTTAGAACTACCAGTTCACTATCAATGCACCTCTAGAAAAGTGGACTTGTGGATAGGAAAACCTATGCACCTACAAACCTACACACCTATAGACTTGTGCATCTCAAAATAGTCCAAAATTTCAAAATTTTACTGAGTGTAAAAATTTAAATTCTGGCATCTGAGTTTTGTTCACCTTCATCCCAAAGCTATGTCTAGATGTTTGCCCTTAAATTTCTCTATAATCTCAATAATTTTAGCCACATCTAGTAAATCTAGAGCCTCACACTTATTTTTGACCTTCTATTTATAGTTTTCTACCTCAATTCAAGTCTCAGCAAAATCCTCAAGTTTGGTATCCAACTCTAATAAGGCTTCTTCTATTATGAAAGCCTGTTGGATGTCCTCATCATTGGAAGCTTCCTCAAAAATATTCTTGAAACTCTCCACTACTGCTTCTATAGGAAATAACTTCTCTTGTTCCTCATCTTCAAAAATCTCTAAGCATGCATTGCTACAATGCCTCTTTGCTTCCAAAATTTGCTCTCAGGCTTGGTCCTTGAGCTATTGGATCTCTACATGTAATGTTTCCATTACTTTATTACTGTCAGTAATCTTCTCTATCCAATCATCAATCAAATCTAATTCCTCCACTATATAAACATATACCAAAATTATGTACCTTTTCCTCTTTATTGCTTGCAAAACTTGTAAGTCCTTACTCCAAGCCCTTACTTCATCCATAATATTGAAATCTTACTTCAAAATCACTATCATCTTATTCACATTTTCTTGCATAGCATGTAGTAACTTTAGGTTTCCTTAGATGATCAAAATGCCCTTCTCTTTAAAACTTTCCTACCACTATTGAAAGGCTTTCAAAAATGGGTCCAAATGCACAACTCCCCCTTCTCTGAGTATAGTGTTTAAGGTCTCCTTGGGGTGCTTGGGATCTAGAGGACCAATAAATTTGGCTAAATATCCTCTTAGGATCTTGTTTTGCCTTCAAACTATTCAAAGTTCAACCTCTTCCTATTCCATATTCCTAATAACTTCTTTGATCCCCATGTTACCATCAATCTAGTTATATCCCATGTGGGCCTCCCAAGCATGACCTCTTTGATTTGATAATCTTGAGGACCAAGGCTTTATGTATCTATATCAATAGGAGGGACAGTCACTTGTGCAAACAAATCATAATCCCATGTACTATTGACAAATGTTGATGGTCTCACTTCATGTGATGGGGATTCAGGTCTATTCAAGATCTCGACCAACTCAAAAATATCCTCCTCATTAGCACAAAATTTTGGTTTCATGCTCCTCATTATTTCCTTCCTTAACCACCTTGGAACCTGTTTAGCTAAAGACCCACCTCTTGAGGATGGAGTATGTTCAACTACCTCCTTTCCCTTATTACTCCTCCTTGGAGTTCCTTCCCTTTGTGAGGACTCTTCTTCTATAGCCTCTATCTTTGTGGACCCTATAGCTTGCACCTCAGTGCCTTAGGAAGATGATCAAGAATATTCTACCATTTGTCCCTCCTTCAACACTTTATCAATTGGCATTTTCTATGGCTCCTCCTCTTGTGAAGTTTCCTTCTGAATCTATTCTTCTTCATAATTTGGAGGTAGAGGAGTAACCGAGCCTTTATCTACCACCATGACTTGGGGTGGAGATGAGTGAGTAAGATTGGGACCTTGTGACTCTAGTGGTATTTGTGTGCAGTCTTCTTATTGGGGTTCACCTATAGGGGTATCCTTGATCTTGTCCCCAACCAATTATTTTCCTTTGGGCATGAAATCAAAATCTAACATCTTAAACACATCATTTCCCTTAACATCCTTCTCATCCACCCATTATTATACCTCATCTTCTAAGGAAGAGACTTTCAGGGGTTCCTCTAGGGTGAATGGCAATGTTACTATGGAAATTCTTCTCCTTTGTTGTTCTACAGCTCTAGCTAGCCTAGTTCTTCCCTGTAAAGGCACATGTTCCTCTTCATCTTCCTCTTCTTCGCCCTTGGGTATAGTTTCAGGGACAAATGGGCAAGGAACCATTCTTTTAGTCACCCTTTGCCTCTTCTTCATGTGAATCTTAATCCTATTATGTTTCATGGAGGAAAAAGGGTATGTTGGTTCTACTTGTGGAGGAGAAATAGAGACCTATTGAATTTCACCCTCTTCAAATTGGCTAGGCACAAAGGGAGGCAATTGAGGGTTAGGCTGGTCTTAAGAAGCTGCAATATCTTGTGACCCTTGCACATTTGTTTCCTACTACTGAGGAGGTGCTTGCACTTCACCCTCTTCTATTTCAGCCCATTGAGGAGAACTCCTCTTTCTTTTTCCCTTTCCTTTCCTCTTTGGAGGGTGATAGTATCCAACTGGGCAATCAAGTTGGTATATTGTTTCTAGCCTAATAGGAGATTGGGCCACAAAGGTAGGAATGGTAACTTTCTTTCCTCTACCTTTCTCTAGGTAGGCTTGTGCATGAAAAATCATGGTGTCAAGTATTGGATCAAGTTGAAATGGTTTCTTCATCCAATCCTTTTTCATCCTGACGACATGCCTCACCCGATGATTAATATCATCGCCCACTTCCTTATCAAACTCAACATTCATTATAGGCCTTTCTTCAATTTTGTTCAAGTTTAATAGAGGATCCAGTAGCTCCCTGGAATCTTGTTGTATTATTTCCTTAGGAATGCTTATTTTAAGAGCCTTTTCTACCAAATAGAAAGTCATCCTAATATAGTCCCTAATATGGACATCGTAGTCATTTGTTGCATTCATTTAGTGGTCTTTAATGGCCTCTTCATGGTGGAATTCTTTGCTTGCCAAAATCTCAACTTTCCCAATGTTATCAAAATATGGCCTGGGGGAATTGTATTGCTCAAGAGGATATTGCTCCCACTCCCATTCAAAAGACAAGATATCTTACTTCCTCTTCACATGATATGGTCCTATGACCAAGGGCCATGTCCAACATTATCTTCATTGTCTCCTTACCTTGTCATATGGAGATTTAATTTGCCATGTAATCTCCAACAAAACAAACCTATCACAAGGATATCTCGGGAGCTTTTTTGGGTTGATAGTCACACTAGCTACCTGTAGATATGTTAATGTTTTGAACTAGATGTATTAGGCCTCAAGAGCCGTTATCTGATCTATTGCATCATCAAATAATGTTTTCGCATAATCTCCCTCAATAAATTGGATGATAGAAAAGATGTATACATCATTCATGATCATGTATTCTTTGCTTTGTCCTAAGAGCTTCTTTCTCACTAGTTGAGGGTGTATAATGTACAGGCAAGCAGTCAAATCTTGCATGTTGCCTCTTTTGTACAATCCAAGGTAGTTTGTTGCCCTTACTACTAGAAGATACACCATGTGTGAAATCATATAGAACTTCTTTTTGTCCTTGAACATTCCCAATTGTTCACAAAAGTTTTCACTTAATGTGGTGGTCCAATCAAGTGCCATTCTTGCTATATTGATTGTCTCAATGAAATTGACCATGAAAACATTGAGGTACCCAATTGCTATTAGACCCATCACCCTGCCTAGAAGAATGATAGAGTAGACAATATCCTCCTTCATGTACCCCCTTGTCATATCCACCTTTCCTATTATCTTTCCAAGAGGAGTCTTCTTAATAAGATAGGAAGATTGGATGATATCTGTTGACTCCTTTGGGTGTTTCCTATACCACCTTTCTATTGCCTCATATTTGAGTCTAATGAATTGATCAGACCTAGGGAGATGAAGACCCTCTCAATGTTGTTGAGTCAGAGTTCAAGAACAACTTCTCCAATTACACTCTTCACTATCCTTTCCTTAGGAACAAAATGTTGTGCCAGAGTCATGATTAACACCAAGGATTATATTGATGTCGGGTGCAAAGTTGCATTCACCAGTCCTGATCAGATTAATGCTGAAACCAAAGCAAATCTCTCCTTGGGCTTGTTGCAAATTCTTAAGAAGTCTCCCAGGTTAGTGTGTCCCAAATTAGCATCTTTTATTTCTATGTAATCATCCTAGAACCTTGATTTGGAGGGGACACCTTGGAACTTGAACACCATAGATTTTGGTGTTATTTTCTTACTGGATGAGGATGCCATTATGTCTGCATGACAAAAGGAAGATGCCTATTAGTTTAAAAATGACAAGATTTTAGTCTTAAAAATAAATAAATACATCAAAATATCCTAATAACCTCTTTTTACACAATAGGAAAGTAAAAAAAAAGGTGTTCACCTATACACCAGATCAGGTGCATAGATGTGCACCTCATTTTTGGTGTTCTTGCAATGTCTTTAGGGGGTCTCAGATTAAGGGGTGTGCAAGTGCACACCTAATTAGGTGCACAACTGTGCACTCTTTATTTTTTGTTTTTGTTCATTTTTAAATTAATTTTAATTTTTTTGAGTTTTTAGGTTTCAAGAGGAGTAGGTTGGGGGTGCATAGGAGCACACTAGGCTAGGTGCACACCATGCACCCCTTTTTCTTTTATTTTTAATTTTTTTGAAAACTTTCATGTTTAATGTTTGCGAGAGTGAGGAGGGTGTGTAGGTGCACACCAAATAAGTTGTGCAACTATGTACCACACTCATTTTGTTTGATGTAGGGAGGAGGGGGTGCATAGGTGCACACCAAATAAGGTGCATAACTGCACACCTCCATTGTCATTGATTGTTATTGCTAGGAGGGGCAGGGAGCACACCTACATGGGTGAATAAGTAAGTGTGGATAGGGAGATAGTCATCTGCAGCGAAGCAAAGTTGGGGAGCTAATGGGCTATAAACACTGAAGTAAATGAAAGCAGTGAGGAACACAAAGGGGGTGGGGGGTTTATATAACTCCAACTTCCTTTGGTGGTGTGTAAAATGTGCAGCTATGTGGGTGCACAAGTATGCACTTTGCACATCACCAATGTTTATTGCACTTTTTCAAATCACGTAGTAGTGCAGCTATGCTTCTTCTTCTTCTTTTTTTAAACTTTTCCAATTTTCAATTTTTTTCATTTTCTACTTTTTTTGCTTTTTTGATTTTTCAATTTTCATGACTTTTCAAAAAAGAAATCCTTTCAAAAATTTGATTCCTTAGCAAGATCCCAGGACGTGATTCTAGGAACTAGGTAAGAGCCTATTGATCTTCCTAGATCCTGAATTAGGAACCTTGGATCCAAAAAACCTCAATAGGGGGTTCCCATTCCTACTAGAGAATGGAGTGTGCATTGTGAAACCACAAAAATATCTTTCTTAGTCTTTATAAAAATGAGGAATTCTTATAAAGATGTAAAAACTTCAAATGACTTGTCCTAATACTCTGAAAATACATTTATTTATTTTAATAGTTTTTTAATGTTTGTTGCTTTAGCAATGTTATTCTTCTATTTTTGTGTAACACATAAAACCTTGAACTGGAAGAGCATTGCTTTATCTATATTTATTGGATGTATTTACTTTTCTTTATACTAGCACTTGCACCTTTGGAGGGTGCAAGGAGTGCACTGGTAGTTTTATATGTAAGATGATGTTACTCTATTATTGATATAGAATGTTTAATCAAAATGTTTTGTATGTACAATAAAACATTGGTAAGATAACTTTTTACTAAGTCTTGAAGTGTCTTGCTAATAGTGATACATTTATTTCTTATTATTTCATGGATGCAAAAAACTACATCTTGTTTTCCAATAGGTGAGATTCCTTTATTTTGTTATTTAATTGTTATTTATTTTGTTATTCAAACATGCTTACCAATGAGGCAGTGTAGAATTCATAACAATAATACCACATTCCCCCTTTCTAAAACCCTATGCTAGATTCACTCTCTTCTAGGATACTTACCCAAACTTCCATTTACCTCTCTACTAAGCCTTCAATATATTTAGCTAAAATATCATTTTTTACTATCTCTACTTTCCAACATATTTACATCTTCTATAAAATAATTACCATTGTATTTTCCTCTTATTGGGGTTGCGTTCTTCACTTTCAGATTGTCCTCCTCTATATGTTGGTCCATTTTTGCATCCCTCCCCCTTGATGATGTCATGGGAGCTTTACAAAATATAAAAGCTAAAACATGTTGGATGAATGATGTTCAAGCTTAGGAGACTATTGTCATGTCAAATGTTGCAAATCTGTAGAAGGAGATTATCAAATTAGAGACCACACAGAACCTATTTTGATTGACCCACGACAACATAACAATGCAAACACCACATCTAAATTCTTTTTTAAACATATATACATACATAAAACAAAAATAAATATATTTTAAAAAAGTAACGATTTACATTCCAAAGAATATTAAGTATTATTTTTAAAATTATTAATATTTATTAGAATGAAAAATATATTTTTACAAATTTATTATGTTTGATTAATATTTTAAACAATTATATACATAAACCCTAAGATACATGTTACATCTAAGACTACCTCATTGTTGCATCTTATATCTAATTTTAATAATATAACAAAAATGACCCACAAAGATTTATGAGGTTTCCTTCTATGTAATAATAATAAAATAAAAGATGTAAAGAATATCTTAAAACATTTTATTCAAAAATAGCAACAAATATTATGATTCATTAAATCAAAGAAGAAACAATATAGGTAGTAAGATCTTAGAAATTTTAAAAGAAAACACAAAAAATTAAGCGTAGGGGTTGACAAAGGCTCTTTCTAAGACAACAAATCAATAGTGTTAAGATTGTTTATAGTGGGCACCACATGGACTTCCATGCTTGCCATCTCACTATTGACAATTTGTGGGTGGGTGTCATGTCAGTAGTGTACCAGTGTGGCACCATCTAACAACACTTCATTACATATGTTTGTAGCTATACAAAATCTTAGGAAATTCTAATTAGTGCAAGATTAGTTTTATTGTGTCCTACATTTGAATATGTGACATTAGAGTGAGTGTGTGATGTGGGAGTGCAATGTTTTCCCAGCCCATTATTTTACAACACTACATCAGATGATGGAAACTTTCATAGATTTTTCTACCCATCTTTCCTATTGCCTAGTGTAAGACTACCCCACCCATCTTTCCTATTGCCTAGCATAAGATTGCCAAAAGATCTGAACATTTTGGTTGATGATTCTCAAGGAGTGAAGCCTATCAGCTTAATTATGTACTATTGATCTTCTTGTAGGTGGGCATTTTTTCTCTATTTATATTTTCTCACTTTTACTTGTTCATAGTACTTGGCAACATTATATACAATGTAACCTCCTTCCATTCTTAATAACCATGAAAATTTTAGTATATTTAAGAACTTATACTCACCACAATAATACATTTCCTTTCATATTCCTTCCTAACTAATAAAAAACTATTTAAATTTTGATAATCATCTCACGCTGACATATTGAAAGAATGTACCCTCAAGATTAACATAGTGTGCCCTTTTCCTTTCATCGGGAACCCACCACATCTCCAACCATGCTAATCTCTCTCTCTCTCTAAAAGAAAAACTATTCTTACTGATTATGAACTTGTAGTGGTTTGATATGTTTGATTCTTATGTATGTTGAATACTTAAGGATCTATGAGACCAACTATAAATATTCTTTAGACATTTAATTGAACAAATCTTTTGCATCTCTGTTCATTTCTATAAGATATATTGTTGATATAATACAAATATCCTCATTTTATATATTAAAGCTATTGAATATAGAATTAGTGATATGCTATATACTTGTTGAAAGTAAACAAGAGGATCTAAAATTCATTACCATGACTTTTCCTTGATCCCTTAGCTCTTACAACCTTCAACTATATAAATGCTCCATTTAGTTGTATGAGATAAATACTTCCCTTTTGTATTCTATCAGAAATTAAATTTAAAATTTCACCTCTATTTCTTCCTTTTTCTTATTTAATTCAAATAACTTTCTTGAACTTAAGATTTCCATCGATTCAAATGACACTTTTCTAATGTTGTCTTGATAAAACAATTTGTAACTCCTCCCTCAACATTTTTATATTTATACTCATGCTTTTGCCTAATTCACCACTTTTTGGATGAAACCTAGAAAGAATTTTTTGGGGCTCTTCTTCAGTTGCCCAAAATGTTTGATGCAAAATGAGTATCTTTTCCTTGTCGATTATAACTTCTTTATTTACTAGTCAAAATATTTTCCTTCATAGATATCTGACAAATAAATCTCTATTCAATCGTATGAAGATTTGACATGTCCACTTACTGTCTTTTGTCTTGTAAACTTTGTTGAACCTGTATATACTAAAATATGAAAATTCCTAATGACCGAAAGGTTTCACAACTTTAATAATTGTGTCCCTTTGATAGCCTTACATCCAATATGTCTTCAACTACTCCCTGATTCAACTAAAAGGTTTCATATGCAAAATTTATGTACATCCCTTCAATAGTATTCTCATTCTCTTTGATCTTTACCCCTTCATGATTTGACTAGAATGTTCCACACTTATAATTAATGCATGCTCTTTCAATGATCTCCTCAGTTTCTTTGCTCAAATGCTTTAGCTCAACCAAAAGGTCCCATACCTGTAATGAATGTATGCCCCTTCAATAGTGTCCTCAAAATATTTGGTCTTCATACCTCTATCTATACATAAAACAAACTTATTAGTACAAAACCTACTTTTCTTTCTCCTTCTTTCTTTTTATCATATGGTTGATGTACACTTCTTTTGTTCAACTATAATAGATAAAATTGATTCCTATATCTTTGTTTCCTAAGCTTAGTCATTTCATGTGACTTACATCATTCTTATTTTCTCTACATGTTGTAGCAAGGATGTGGGAGCTTGGGGTCACCATCAAGTTCAACATGGCTAGCTCCATAGCATGCAATGATGGAACCATTGATATCTTTTAATGTTTTTTGTTCTTTGTTGAATGATCAACATTCATTTCTTATTTGTATATTTTTTACTTTCTTGAAAATGTATTCAAAAAAATTTAAAGTTTAAACCAAATATGTTTTTTTAATACTACCATATCTTGTGTGGACTCAATACTATGTACCTTCCTTTGATGAAATGAGATATCTTTTTGTACATTCATATTTTCTAAATTTCCTACAATTTTTTTTCCTTCTGAATACTTTAGAAAACTTGTTCAAAACCATTTAATAACTCAACTCAACATGTAACCATGATTTGATAATATGTTATGTTTAATCAACAATGAATATGTACTCAACTAAACCTCTTTTCACATAGGCAATAAGATTAGGAAAATTTAGAAAAATTTGCATGTACCATATGTAGAACAATCAAGTGCACTTGAAGCATGTCATGAAAATAAGAGGTCAATTCACCTACATTTTGAATTTGGTCAAAATCAATATATGACTAAAGTTTGTAAATAGGTAGGATCTTATCTTTAATATTTGAAACTTCCTCCTTAAGGTCCATCTAAGAAAAATGTCTAATAGGGAAGCCCCTATTATGTAGTAAAAATTTTAAGGGAAGCCCCTAAAATTTTTACCATATCTAGTAAAAAATTGCATGCACCATATGACTAGAACAATCAAGTGCACTTGAAGCATGTCATGAAAATAAGAGGCCAATTCACCTACATTTTGAATTTGGTCAAAATCAATATATGACTAAAGTTTGTAAATAGGTAGGATCTTATCTTTAATATTTGAAACTTCCTCCTTAAGGTCCATCTAAGAAAAATGTCTAATAGGGAAGCCCCTGGTAATGAAAAATTCTAGTTTCTTTCTTATGATTTCAACTTGATAAATTTTCCTATCAACCATAACGTTAAACTAATTTAAAATATTAAGTTCATAAGGGATTCACTTCATATGGCTGATATTATTGATCAAAAACTTCCCCCTCTAGTGATATCCAATCATTGTCTAGGAAAGAACAAAAATCTTCAATAATGTTTTCCTAATTTCTTTTCCAAATCAAAACTTTGGCATTAAAATCTTGTTGGTTGACCTATTCCTCATACACCAAAATTTTAGTTATGTATGATCCTTGAAACCTCTCTTCAATGAAGTCATCATGCTTTTGGTTTTGGACTAGTAGTAAGTCAACTTCCTCTTTGGATTCTTGTTGATCAATTATTGATAAGTTTGTCAGTCTATCTATACTCTTTGTAATACCAATAACAATTTTTTCAACCATCAAATTCTCTTGAACATAAGTGTCCATAATAGTTTCCTCAACAACAACTTCCTACTCTTGATTTATCTTTTATGCTAATATATGAGTATTGTCTAATTCTATGATAAATATTTCTAGATCATTAAAAAATGAAGCCTCCTCATCATCACTTTCAATGTTGGCAAGTAAAGGAATATTATATACCTTATAAGAACTATCTTGAATAACCAAAATAGTAAAATCATCATGCTCTTCTTGTTGTCCTAAATTCACTATGAACATATTCTAATTTTACTCTTCTTCAACATGAACCTCATCTACTTCCTCACTCACAAAACTAGGAAGCTCATCAAAAAAATCGAATAGACCTTGAAAACTATCAACTTTTTCTATGTGAGAAACTTCTTGTGGTGGATTAGATTTTTCAATTTCAACCTATTTTTCAGGAAGAAAATCATTCAAACTTGGAATATCAAAATTTCAAATCTTCTTCACATGTTAAGGAAAAAAATTACAATTTTTTTCTAATTTGAGAAAAGGTAAATTCAACTAAGTTAACATATAAACATGTAAAACATCATTCAGTACTTTATAGAAGGGAGATAACATGGTACAATTAGATTTTGTGTTACAAGGTCTAGGTACAACTTTGAGTTCAGATTTTATTACATGGGGATGTAGAGTTGATATTCAATCCTACAACATGGGTTTGAAACCCTAAGTTCTAGTGCTATAGGAACACCTAGGTCAGCTTGAATGAATTAGTTGATTAACTATAAATTTGTGTTTAATAAAGTGTGACATAATATTTGAGGAACACTTGATTAGTAATAAGAGTTACATTAGGTTGGTTTGATACCCTTTTTCATTTGTTTTATTATACTAATACTTTCTTTTTGGTTATTATCATAACTAATTTAGGACTAATCAAAAAAATTAAATAATTACAAATAAACTATTTATGACCTCCATCTTATTTCCTAATCATAACCTAACTCATTCTATTACACTATCTAGACAACTTGGCTTACAACAATTCTGAACTTTACAAGAACACTTACAAACTTGACAACACCTTTGAACAAAAATGTTTAATAAATATTGAATTTATAATTAATTAAATCTTTAATTTGAATATTATAATATTTAAAATAGTTCCCTAATGTATAAATATATATACTCATACATGGGAAACATAAGTTACTTCACTTTTCCCTCAACCCTGTTTAACCCTATTATTTCACCCTAGACACTATTTTCCAAAACCCTTTAATAAACTTTATTTAATTCAAAATTATAAAAGCATCCTAAAATTAAAATTCTTGACATTACCATCTATCACATACATGAATAAGCAAGACACTAAATATTAAATCCCTAAGTATTTCCTAACTCTACTTACATACTAACCCTTCAATTTTAAAGATGTTATAATATAACTCACCTTTATTACTACTAACTAATCCTAATTAAAATAATAATAATTAAAAAGGACTAATTCATAAACATATTAACTAACTACTAAAAATAATTAATATACCACTAACCCAATACTAACTTACCTAAAAACACCTACTCCTAATCCCTAATCTCATCTAACCCATGCCAAATGGCCTATCCACACCCACCCTAGCACATGTAACACCATTTAACATTACCAAAACCAATAGATAACAATACTAACAAAAGAATCCATACATAACTATAAGATGAAAACCTCGAACAAATTTTTTTTTTTACAACAATTCTCCAATACATATTAACCTTACAAAATAGGCATAGTAAAGTACTCATAACAGCAATGTAACAATTCAAATAATGCATCAGAGTGTATTATATATCTACACTTTTTTTTTTTTGAAATACAACATCTTTTAAATACATTCAAATTAACACTGGTTCTAAATGTTAAACAACTATTTTCTTCTAAGACCATAACCAACCCTATCTCGAACCTAGAATCAAAACAACACAATCACAAAACACCAAACAGGGCTTAGTAACAATAATTAAATTGATGAGATCTCCAGTAAACCTGCATGTTAGATTTCATAACAACATTATAATCATTTAATCCAAATAACCGATATATCGAAAATACATTTTTTTTTTAACAATCAATTATACAACAAGTACATAATTTCTTACATGCAGATATGTAGAAATAAACTCACACAGAATATGACAAGGTAATGATCTAGTAGTTCATGGGTGTCAACATAAGGATCTATGTTTAGCCACTCGTAGAACTCATTATGTCAGGTGAAACCATAATGTTCCTATCTTATTATATGATACCCAACCCATGAAATTTTTAAATATTACCACTTGATTAAATAATTGTCATAAACTTTCCCATAAGGATCTAGACTAGTGTTGGAGGGCATCCAACAAAATAATTCTATCACCACAAGTTACTTGCTTTATGACAGCCACCCAATCTAAAGGATCACACTTGCTTAATCTAATACACATATAATTCTAGTTATATTAATTGGAAGAAAACATAGTTTAATTTTCCAATTCCAACTAATACACTTATTTCATTTGCTTCAATTTAACAATTGAATCAGCAATAGAAATATCATATGAAACCAACTTTCAAGCTTTCAAAATAATCTTCTTATAAAAGTACCAAATGAAACCATATTAATATCCTTTCATACAATCCACATTACATATTACCAAAAGCATCTTTGTCCCTTTTTATTTTCACAAGTAACCAAGCTTTTCAAATTACATATTAACTATATTTAAATTTAATAGTAAGGAATTGATTTTTCCAAAATCACTATATTTACATCTCATTTTAAAATACCAATATTAAAACTATTCACATATCTTAATACTTACAACATCAGAATATAAAAATTAATCAATTTTCATTTCTGAAACAAATAATCATAGTAATTTAATAACTAAATATATATATTTTAATTCTAACAATCTATTCATAAGAAAGAATACATATATGTTGATACATATAATTATATATATGTATGTATGTATGTATGTATGTATGTATGTATATATATGTACATACTCACTTACATATACCAATATATATATATAATGCCCTATTAATTTAAAGTCAAAATTAAAATAGATAATTAATTTTTTTCACAGTAAATCTAATTACGTGTTGTTACTAGATAATTACAATTTCTAATTGAAAAACAACACATTAAGTATTTAATTCTGCGACACACACAGAACCCCAAATACCAATTTACTCATTTACATAAACTATTTAATAAAATTCCTCTTCCCAATCCCAAGTAACAACATAACTAAAGTTAAAAATATTGAATACAACTGTATGCAGTTATATGAATCCAAAACATCATGCACAATCAACAAGATATCGACTGTTCTACATGTAACCTCCAACATGGTGATAATCGTAAAAAAAAAAATGCTGACAAAATTGAAAATCCAGTCTTGTTTTAGGTTTACTTCTAACTGTTTGACATAATGCCTGCACCTAAATTCATACAAGTGACTCAATGCGAAACCACTGATGAATTTCCAACAACCCAAAAACAATCTTTGTTTAAGACCGATATACCTAAATTATAACTGTAGGCTAGACTCATCTTCACAACAATATGTATATAATTTTTATAAGACAAGCTCAGATTTAACACATCAAAAAGCTATCAAGAAACAAGATAAAACTCTTTCTAACCATTATAAGGTTTGGCTGAGCATTGTAAACTCAAAACCCCAAAATCCTACTAAGAGTTCAACACAATATCTACACCTTGATTTCAAGAAAACTATTAGATAAGATGACCGTGTTCTTGTTCGTGACAATAGTTTATTGTATAGTGTCCAAACCCCAGTCTCATGTCTGTGCCCTTAGTTCATAGTCATGAGTTCATAGATCACTGTGAACTTGTGACTGTGGCCAAGTCGAATACAACCAAAAAACAAAATAGACACAGAGGTATGGTACACATAGAGCTCGGCTCAATAGAAGCCGATAACCATATGTTGATTACACATTCTCATAATGAACTACAGCCACGAGTCATTCATAAAATACAGCAAAACCCAAAAACAAACGACATTACCAAATTGAAATCCCCATACCCACACTCAAGTATGAGTATAAACAAAGCTTCAGCAACATACAATGTCGAACCCTACTTATATCCATGCTTGGATGTCAATATCAATCACCATATTTAAATGAACATAAAAAAAGAATAGAGGATAAAGTTAAAGAAAAGCCCCCTGCCTGTAAAAGTGTGGAGTGATACACAAGAAAAGCTGCATGGAGAGCCCTTTAATTCATACTCGCAGCCCAAGCCTCCAAACCCTTTTAAACCTTGTCACAGAGATATCAATGAAACCCTTTAGAAAATGAAACTGAGAAAGTGCAACCACGGAATGACAGAAACCATGAAAAGTATGAAATTACGAACATATATAAAATTGGAGTGAGTCAAAAATCTCCTTCATGGCTAAAAATTCCCTAAAATTAGCACTAAGAAACCTATTCATCAGAGGTTTCATATTTTTCCCAACTAAAGTTCATAATGGTAGAACAAAATCAAGTTACAACTAACACCCAACAAACAGAATGACTAGACATGCAAAGTAATGCTCATAACTGCGAGCTTATCCCTAAATCCCCACTCTCTTAGCCTTCTTCAACACTTGGCAATAGTGGTACCAGCTCGACATTTGAAGAACCTACCATCTTTAATACCCATTAACATGGCCACCAATGCCCAGTCTCACACAATGCCCAGTTCAAATTATGCATTGATACATTTAGGCTATGCTTCCAATTTAGGTTTATACTTAGTTTTAATTCGATGCAATGGGTTAGTTTAGGCACTAACTTAGATAAATATGCATGAGGATATTAATATTTATACTTAATATTAATATTAATATTAATATCAATATTAACATTAATATTAATACTAGTTAATATTAATCTCATTATCATATAAATGTTGTTAATAGATAAGTGTGTGTGTGTATATATATATATATATATATATATATATATATAGATATAGATATAGATATATATATAATTATTTCATAATAAATACACTTATATTTATATGTATATTTATTTATTTATACAATGCTATACTTATATAATTATATATATAAATATAAATATATATACTTAAATTTGGCAAATAACAGATTCAAGGTGCTGCTAAAATTTAATGCCACCACAAATATAAGTCTAAAAGTACGAACCAGACGAATAGTAAAACTGAAACCATACTAATTTTTGCTTTATTATTTAAAATTTGATTCCTGAATCTAAATTGATTCAGATAATAAGATTCTAAATAAAACAAAATACTGAAAGTATTAAAACATCTGTTCTGAGAATCAGATTTTAGTAACGTCTGAATTCTCATTGAGTTTAACATAATGATACTAGAGTTAAAATAACTTCAACAAGTACCAAACTATCCAAAAATTTAATCTAATCTCAAGATCCAAGGTGTCAGATATAGAACTGTCAGGGCCATGACAACACATCCTCGAAGGTCCACATTATTCCCCAAGACATCTAGTGTGTTTCCCAAGAGGGGACAAGCATTTCCCAAGGTCTACAAGGGAAGGGTACACATGGAGTCTCTAAGGTGAGATGATTGCATGAAGGCAGGGGGGGAATAATAAGGAATGGCTAAAGTTAAACCCTTTTTTTAATATCTCCTCCTTTTCAATCACTAAAAAAACTCATTGCTATTACTTATAGAAATATCTTGTCCTTTTTGATAGAAGAAATCACTATATGTTATGGTGATATCTCCTCATTTTTTATCACTAAAAACACTCATCGCCATGACTTATAATGATATGTCATCCTTTTTGATAGAAGAGATTGCTATATCTTATAGTGATATCTCCTTTTTTATCATCAAAAACACTCATCACCATGACTTATAGAGATAAAAAATCTCTATCACTCATTCTGTAATGATTATGTTTTTTTCCATTTGTTAATGATTGCTATATGTTATAGTGATAAGCCTCTTTTATTGCTTATCACTATATTGTTTTTGCAATTTCTTCACATAGAGATAAAAGGGATCACTATATGTCATAGTGATATACTTTCCTCATCAATAAAATTTTCTTATCACTAAAATCTATAGTGATCCTTCTTATAGTCATATTGTTTTGTCATCATGACACATAATGATATACATATGTTCATCTCTTATCGCTATGTCATGTTTACACAAAATGCAATGTATAATCCTTTTGACCTATCACTACAATATATAGTGACCTATACTACTTTTTCATCATAACACATAGCAATACACATGTCTTCATCGCTTATCACTATGTCATGTTTACTCAAAATGCAACACACGATCATTTTTTTCTATTATTGATCTCCACAACACAATCCTCCCCTTTTCAATCATTGAAAAATCTTATCACTGAGACATATAGAGATATGATATCTTTATTACTCATCACCAAGATGATTTTATTAAATTTCCACTTGCCAATAATAGCTAGGTGTTTTAGAGATATATCTTCCTTAGTGCTCATCACCATGTCAATTTTATGCTTTCTCCACATAATGATAGAAGAGATGGCCACATGTCATAGCGATATAACACCCGAGTTTTCTTATGGCCATGAAATCATCACTATAGTGTATATCTATTGATGAATCTTTCTCATAGCGATATATGAGAAAACTATAAGAAAAGGTTACAATAACAAAACCTTTGAGAGTTGACATGAGATACATATAATAGATTAACATACAAGTTTCAAAAAATGCTTCTAAAATGACTGTTACCATGAAAATAGCTAAAAAAATGTTGCAACAAACATCAATAGGCTTGGTTGTAGCCAATCTTGGTAGGAAGGCAATGATCGTGAAGTTCTATATGGTAGGATGGCAGCCATTTCAGTCTAACAAATATGTGGTAACAAAGTTGCATGCAGCTATTCCACTATACAGACTTGACATATTTATCATTGGGGAATCAAAGTGGGGTGATACAAAATGTGGTTTTGCTCATTTAACTCATAAGGGAAAAAATCATGCAAACTAAAAGGAAGGAAACATGAGATTGTATTCTAGGTGATTAGAGATGCAAATTCTTGATGATGATTGTATTGTTGATGAAACTAGACCAGGATACTATATTGTGAAGATCCAAACTAGGAGTCCTTGTCATAATTTCCTCGAACATCTAGTAGACATTATATTTGTTGTGCACCTAAAAAAAGTGTTCTTCTTATCCTTTTCTTGAAACCTCCATACTCATCCTATAAAATATCATTTAACAATGTAAAGGATGCATGATGATTTACTAACATAGGAACTATTGATTTCTATATTTTAATCACATCATCATTACCTTCATCTCTTACCATTCTTGGACCAAATCAAGATAAATGACTCATTTTATTTGGAGAAATACATAAAGGGTGCCCTATTCTTTATTTTGAACTTTGTGCAGAATGGTACCAATTTTTTGGCAAAGCTCAAAGCTTCTACAAGAGAGTAGAAAGTGATGGGAGATGCACCATCATTTGAGATATAACAAAAAAATGTTTCTACTAGATAACAAAGTTCAAGAATAGAAAGAACTATATTGGCAGTTATCAATGCAGGCTCCTTGAATAGATCTATTGTAGTGATGATAACATCTACAACATGAAACTTGGAAATTGATTTTCCACTATATCTACAAGATAAAAATGAAAATCTGGGTATGCTATATTGTAGAATTCATTGGTTTTCCAGATTTAGCAAAGTTTCACTTCAAAATTCATAAGAGGTAAATATGCAATCACTAGAATAGGTTTCATTTTGAGTTCTAGTCTTCTTTTGGAAACTACTTTGACTATCTTAAAGAAGGAAATCTAGGAAGTTATAGATAGAATTCTAATCCACTTAAGCATTTGGAAAGAGAGCAATAGACCTATGGTTAAAGAAAAGTTTTGGATGCTGTAGATATAAAGTTAAATGTGGAGTTTGAGAAGGCTAAAATGGAACAATTGGTAGGGATAGGGTTGTGACCTGCTCCCATCCAGATCTATCTACAAGACCCAAAATGAGGCAAGTGGTAAAGTTGTTGAAGCTTCACTTGGTTTCAAGAATACTTTAATATTATCTACTTAAAAAGGCCAACTATGTGAAGATGGAATCTCATTTGGCCTCACCCACCCCCCCAACATCAATCTAGATTCCCCATTAACATCTAATCACATACTTCATTCATTCATCCATTTATGAACTATACCATTCATTAATATGATATAAAATTCGCTAATACACAATATTAATCAAGACTTCATTAACACATAAAAATATTCATTAACATGACACAAAAATCAATATTAATATGTAACATTCATAGATAATTACTTAAAATAATGTTCTTTCATTACCCAACAAATTTTATCAAACAAGGTTTACCAAAGAGCATTTTAAAAAAATCATTTCTTCTTTTTCTTTTTCATAGCTTTCCTAAGGTAAAGGCTGATGATAGGAGCATCAATATCTCCCTCATTCTCCTCCTCTTGTGGCATAGATACAATAAAATTTTGATCCACCTCCACTTCAACATGCTAAAAACTTTGAACATGCTCCACTTGTTCACCATGATGTTCAACATGCTCTAAAAATATTCAAGAAAAGGTTACATGTCGAATTGCAATTGAAGATTTTAAATTCTATTCAAAATTGTGTATTTAATTTTCAATAGAAAATTAATAGCTCCACCTCTATGATGCAAATCATGGCCTTCATCACACACAAGTTTTGTGATAGGATTTGAAGGCTACAAGGAAATTTTATGCAGTTAATTTGTGTTGGAAACTAACACCAAAAGAGAAATTTATCAACTATTCAATTTGATTTACTTTTCATTTGACCAATTTACCTATGTCTTATTTGGTGCAACATATTCTTAGATATGGCTTTCATATTCTTGGCATAGGTGTAAAACCATAACTTTATAGCCTTCGTTCAAGGCAATTTATTTATCTTCATCCATGGGCTCTACATTAAATTTTGTGCCCTGTATTTTTGTCTTAATATCATCAATTTTGCATGTATGATTTGATTAAACAAAATTGTTTGCAACATTATATTAAAAAAATATATATGAAATTTTGTTACTACTACTTTCAAGTTGAGAGTGAAGATTCATAGCCACCAAAGCTTTTTTTGTGTTGGCCAACCTTTTGTAGTCTTTTCTTTTGTAGCTTTTGATGTGTCCTATAATCTATGAAAATTTTGAAACATGTTAGATTATATATTTACAAAGATCACTAATTAGTGTATGATTACATTCTACTTAATACTATCATGACATACCTTCTTTTCCCTTTCTTGGTTCAATTCCTTTACCATGTAGCCTTTTCTATTTTGCATCTTCTATTATTTCATTCCACTCCATCGGTGGAATCATAGGAGGATGCTCATACTTTGGATTATCCTTTAGACCACTTCTATATTGGTCCCTCACATTCTTTATATGTTTTGATGCTCTTTTGAGAAGTAGGGGACTGCCAAAAATGTTTTTTCCAAAGAGTTCCTTAAAAGATGTAATGAGCTAATTTTTTAATTTAGGACCTATTCATTCCACCTTTTTAAAAACAATTAAATTGTTAGATCAATAACTTTAATATAGTACAATAAATGGAAGAAAATAAAAATATTGTAGCAATGATATGAAACTACATACCTTTTACATATGGTGGGTCCAAATGTCATTTTGAAAAGATGATCATAGAAAACATCATTTCTTGCAAAAATGTCATGGGATCATTAGTCCAAAATGAGTTACATATAAGTAAACTACAATTACACTATAAATAATAATAATTTTAAAGCATCTAGAAGCTTTCGTAATTTTAATAGAAACATAGTTTTTTTGTTTGACAATAATGTCCTCACAAATGAACTAGTACTAGTCACACAAGTTGCTCTAGGAAATGGTTCAGCTTCACTAGTAGTGGTCCCTATTATTCTATCAATTGTAGGTGTATCTATTAGTGAACAAAATAGGTCCATGGATATAAAACCCACCCAACAAGAAAAATAATGCATGATTAGCACATAAAAATATATTGAAAAACATGATTTTACTAGTTATATTTGGTATACCCAAAGATGTATACAAGCTCCTTATTTATAACAATGCAGTTGACAATATTAGAGTGGTTATTGAAGGAGGCATCCACACCTCATCATGAGCTAAAGAATACATTTTTAGCAAAGACATTTGCAATGGATAAAGATCAAATGGGATAGTAGCTAGAAGCATCCAAAACTCAAAGTTAAGTATTATAATATTGATGAAAAAAATAATGTTGCACTAGTAGGGCTACAATCTTTTGGTATTGCTCATATTGTTTCACATGTAGCTAGTGAACTTCATTTGTCAATTCTTTCATTTTGAGAAACAAATCCAACTCTCTCATCATATTAGTACAAAATGATTGGTTTCTATGGGAGAAATGGATAACTTCTTATTGTGGTTGCATAGATAGATGATATGTATGGAATGATGGTAGTTGCAGCTCTGATTGGTTTCTATAGATGGAAAGATCTTGTGGTTTCATATATATAGGAAGATTATGGGAGAAATAGTATATCTTCTTTGAATGATGCGCTAGAAGATGTTAATCCTATGATTTTTAACAAAATACAATTTCCTCCTAGAGTCAGTAAAAATGATATTGGAAGTGTGTTGGTGTAATTAGCTTTGATGAAGTCAAGGGTATTTGTTGTGCATATGAATCTAGACAAAGGTATTGATCTATTATTTGAGGTACTATACCTTGGAATATTGAACAATACCTATGTCTAGATAGTCACAGATTGGCTCTCTTCCCTTCTAGACTTTGGTGGACTTGATTATGAAACCATGAATTCACTCCAAGGAGTCCTTGCTATATGTAGGAATATTCCAATTTCAAATTAGGAGCATGCTTTTAGAGTAAGGTGGAACAATCTTTACAAAACTAAGATAATTTATCTCCACTTGAATGCATTTGGACTATATGCTTATGATGCAATCTAGACAATTGCCCATTCAATTGACAATTTCTTGAGAAAATGAGGAAATTTTCATTTTATAGGTTATCCTCAGCTATCCAATTAAGTGGAGATAAAATAGAATTAGTAGAGCTAAAAATGTTTTTAGGAGGATGACAGCTGTGGAATATATTGCTACATTCAAATTTCACACTGGCTTAATTGGTGCATAAAATTTGGTAAAATTGGAAATTTTCTTGATTCTACTTTCCAAATCATCAATATAGTTGGAATAGGATTTCTCAAGATAAGTTATTGGGCAAATCAATCTAGCTTGTTCATTATTCCTCTAGAAATTAGAATTGCCAAGTCAAACATCCAATAAACTATGGTTTAGAAAATGATTGATATAGTATGGCCAGGTCAAGAAAAACTAATACCATGTTGGTGGGTATTTCCTAATAATGGAAAGCATCTTTTGATTGATGTGCCCAAAAAGGTTGGATTTCAAGAGCTTCAACATACAGTGGAAGGTAACACTAGCATGATGAAGGGCTTCATTATTGGAACCTTTTGGAAATGGGAAATTAAACTGCAATTATGATGAGCTTGTGCAACAGGTTGCCTAAATGTTGGTATGTAGAACTATTCTTATATCTACTAAAATACTTTAGGATAATCATTTATAGGTTATAGCTCTCATATAATTCTCACTATACATTTTTTGGTGCACTAGAGTTAAATTACATATGTATGCTAGGGTTATCTTTGTATAACCATAGTAGTGCAAAAATTTGATGCAAGAATATGGTGTATAAATATTGTATTCTTTCTTCTCATAGGAGTTATTTTATGTACTTTGGAGCATAAATCAAATCATGATTTTCAAGGACACCCAAAGGAGCAAGCCACATTATTAGCAAAGGCATTTGCTACATTGTTTGTTTTCATTTTCAATGGATAAAGATCAAAGTTAAGTGTTATAATGTTGTAAAGAGAAAGTGTTATTTACATGAACCATTTTTTCTTTTCCCTATTAATAATTATCAAATTGTAACATAAATATTAGTAAAATTCCATCAAAATAAATCCAAAGGCATAAAGAAAAGAACATAATAATATGACATTTATTTCTATATAATTTGTACAAATATAATAATTAAGGTTTACCTTCGCTGAAGAAGCTGTGTGAGCTAGTACATCCCCACTTGTGCCTTGTGGTGGGTCCATGTCACCCTATGAAAAAGATTAGTAATTCTTAGCAATTAGCAGTAAAATGAAAGTAATAGACTTACCAAAAAAATTATTAATAAATCATGATCCCATCATACTTGACATTGATCATACATCGACATACATTTCATTGATCATCATCTTCATCCATGTCATCATCATCATCGTCATCATCATCATCACCACCATCTTCATTTCCATCATCATCATTTTCATCACCACTATCATGACCATCATCATCATGACCATCATTGCCTTGATCATCAACATCACCATCATTATCAGCATCACCAAAATCATCATCATCATTTTCTTCTTCATCATTTTATAATAGTCATTCATGATCATCATTTACTTCATCTTCTAATTCTTCACTATCTTCTTTTTTCATCACATTATATTTTACCATCCTTCCTCTTGGATCATGCCTAAAAACAAATGAACAACCTAGTTTATGTGGAATGCCAAACTCACATTGGCTTGAAAGAACATAGGGCTCACTCCAACTAGCTCAAATGACCTTGTATTAATCACTGTAAATCCACTATCATGTTCAATAATAATCTTATCAAAATTATTTTGATTTAGTTATAGCCTATACCATCTGACAACAAATAGAACTAATTTTAATGAATTAAAGTCACAATCAAGTATATCATCCAAAGAATGTCATACTATCAATTTTCAAATTGTTGAGGATGTATGTCATTTTTAGATGAAATATTGGTGACCTTGAAGACTGCATTTACCCTAGAATCACAAGTTTTCTTCATTTTGTCTAACATTTTTATGCAAAATTTACAGCCATGGTAGTACATAGTTTTGTGGTATTTGATATGCAATTATTCAAATATATCAAGATTATTTGCATTGATCTATGAGTTGATATTAGACTTATGGGTAATAATTATTAATCTTCTACGTACCTTTATATATGTTAATCCATATGTTAAATCAAGTATCATTGGTGTAATATTAGGATCTCCATTACAATGAGCTTCTTTAACCTATAATGCAATATCATCCCATGTTATTGAGCAACCATTTTCTTGAGATAGTTGAATCCATACCGTTATCAAATAAAGATTATTTATAATATACAAATGTAATGCATCCCACTCAAAACCAACTATAAAGATAACTAGACAAGTTAGAAACAACTTATATTAATGATGGATAAGAATTAATTAACTACAATAACATCTTATAATTACCTCTCACTTTCCTCTTTCCTCAATCTACCTTTCACCATCAAGTACTCCATTTTGAATATGTTAATGGAGTTGGGATCCCAAATGCAATTTACATGGAACTTTGATGCAAACTTGGGAAGGTGTTCACTAATGTACACCATGGTCTAGTATACCATATATCCCTCCACCATAGAACCTTCAAGATGTGTTATTTCTTGAACCAAGCCCTTCATAAATTTCAAGTTTCTCTCAACCATCCACATTGACCTAGTTTGTATTAGTACAAATAATTCAATCTCCTCAACTTGATGTATGAGGTAGTTTTCTTGAGCATTGAAAAAAATTGAAGGTAGACACTTTTTATTTCACACATAAGATGTGAAATTTTTCTCTTACAATATTTTATATCTTTTTTATCAATTTCTTTAGATGACAACCACCTAAAAGACATTCAACATGAAAGAACATGTAAACAAGATTTCAGATAAAAATATACAATAAATTACATAAAAAGTAAAGCAAGTAATAAATATAATATATGTATAAAAAATCTAAGAAATAATACTTCTAACCTCATGTATTTTCTAAGATCATACAAAATTTATTTAATAATATTGTTAGACTAGTGTGGGAGGGATAGAGGTAGAATGCACTACAATTATTAAAAATTGATATTTTCAATATATTATAAATAAAGAACAAGACTTACCTTGATGAAGATATGCCAATCATGTGTTTTCAACCCTGACCAAAAATAACCTTTCTTTGATACATTTGCAAACAAATCCTATGGAATTTTTTTTTTTTTTTATGACTTCTTTTAATGCATCACATTGCTACTCCATTAATAAACAAGGAAGGACACTTGTATTTATGTGGTCTCCATTGCTATTTGGTTCAATAAAAAAATTTAGTGCATAACTGGATTCATGAATATCATTATAAATTTTGGAAATTTTTTTTCTATCATGCCTTCCATCCAATATTTTTCATAGTGTCTATGTTACATTCTTTCTAATACACATAGCATCAAAAAAATGTACGATTAGGAGATCCTTGTAGTATAGTAAGCTATTAAATTGAGTAGGATAACCTTTTATTCCTTTAGAAAGTTGGTCATTAATGCCTTGATGACCTTCACAAGTATCAATTGCATCATTACTAAATAAAAGACAATATCAAAAAGTTTGAAAAAATAGAGGAACTCTTCCTGTTAGAAATAATGATGGAAGATTCTTCGGAAATGCATTCGCAAGATATTCATGTAGAAATGCAGAAAAAAATGATCCAATTAGTGAAAATATACAATCAAGATTGTATCCAAATCATCTCACATCTAATAGCAAATCTAATAGGTTTGGTTTTTTTAAGTGTTTGTCTCATTCTGGGTAAGAAGAAACTTGGCATTCTAAATTCTTGGATCCAAGAAGTCTTTTATAGCCTAAGCGATACAATGAAAGCCTTTTCTATTCTTTTAGCAACCGATCTATGTATTGGGTTTCACTCGCCCCATGGTTGGGAATTGATAATCGATTGGATCTTCAAAAATTATGGATTTGCCCATAACGAACAAATAATATCTGGTCTTGTTTCAACTTTTCCAGTTATCTTAGACACAATTTTCAAATATTGGATTTTCCGTCGTTTGAATCGTACATCTCCTTCACTTGTAGTAATTTATCACTCGATGAATGAATAACAAATGGTATATAAATTTCAAACTTTAGACAACAAATTGGACATTACCTTTCCAGCTTCCATAGATGAGGTGTCATTCTTCATGAATTTGATGTTTTCTCTTATTTTCCAATAAAAAGATACTTTTTAATAATTTGATACTTATGATTATTGTGGAAAAAGTTCCAAAACTCATCGAACACCTACTTTCCTAAACTTCTTGAATGATGGGATTTCATCATTGGACCATAAATTGGACATACAAAATTTCTCTTTATCTAAAGATCTAAAATATCATGTACAATTATCATGCACAACTTAAACATACAAAAATTATGTGTAAGAACTATAACAGACAAAAAATATGTGACTTTAACAGTGTAACATACCGCAAAAATGAGTTAGGCTAGGGGCATCATGTATTGTCCATACAAGCATTGCATGGAATTGAAATTGTCTTTATCTTATTGGTCTAGAGATGTCATATATAGTGACCCTGTCTCATAACTTTAACAACTCATCAATAAGGGGCTCAATATACATGTTCATATCTTTAACTTGGTACTTACCTAATAATTGAATGAATAGAAACATTACATAATTATTACAACTATTTTGATGCATCCCACTCACAACCAACTAGAAACATTAAATAACTAGTACAATCATTAACAATATTGTGTCCTCCCTCTTTATAGACATCCAAGGAGTAATGTTATTTTTAATAACAAAAATAGGCCACACTAAGTAAATAGATCGCATATCTCTAAATGGATTGACATCATCTACTGCAAATGAAAGCTTGAGATTATAAGGTTCTTCTTTATAGTGTTGCCATATTTTTCCCATCTCTTTAAATTTAGAACCATCTATAGGCATTTACATAATGTCATCTTGACTTTTATTGCATGCATGGTAATCCATAAATTGTGCCAAGGTAGTGCACCTAAATAATCATTCAAGATGTGAAATAATGGGAATGTACTAGAGAACCTTGTGAGAAATTTTTTTTGTTATTTGATCTGATCAATATCTACTAATATGACAAGCATAGCATTCTTTTATAAATTCATGTTGTTTGTGATATAGAATGTGATCATTGGGACATGCGTGAATTATATGATATTTCATTCCAATTTGATTCTTAACAGTAGATAATTCTCAATACAAATAAAGCATAATGTTTGATGGTGGCAACAAAAACTCACATATCAACCTAGAACAACAAATATGAATTGTTAATATAATGAATAGTAACATTAAAGATGACAAAAATGGCATATCTTAGCATATGTGACATTATTACATTGGATAAACCATTCATAACCTTCAAGTTCACCAACAACACTATAGCAGAGAGAAGAGTTATTTAGGATCCTTGGTATAGGGGATCATATGGCTTCTCAAGTATAGGTTCATCATCATTATCAGTTGTGCTAGTACCATCATGATGATCATCTTCATCAGCTATGCCAATACCATCTTATTCAATCCTGTATTCTGGCACATTATTTTCTTCTTCCATGGGAGTGTTATCCTCATCTTGGATATTCAGGCCTCCATGTTCCTCTAGTTGGAAATCCACAATCACTAATTGACAAAAATCATGGTCCCTTTCTATGTGCCATATTGCGTATAATGACTCTAGGCTATTGTGATTAGAATTCTTTGATTCTTTAAGCCCTTACACTTTTTGCAAGGACAATTACATTTATCAACTTTTCTTTAGAATTGAGACCACAATCTAGCAATTATCTCATAATTTTGTTTTGGGTTCATATATCTAGGTGTGGTCTTTCTTCATAGAAAAATATATCTACAAAATTATTGGACATGCTATACTTAATGTTTATATCTACATATATGATTTTGAAAGAAAAATTGGTGTAATTAATGTGTATATCTGTAAAAATCTTGGACATGTTTTACTTAATGTTTATATTTGCACATATGGTTTTGAAAGAAAAATTTGGTCTAATCAATGTGTATATCTAAAAAAATATTGGACATGTTGTACTTAATGTTTATATCTACACATATGGTTTTGAAAGAAACATTTGGTCATCTCACTCAAATTCACCCATATTATAATCAATGAAAAGTTTTCTGCTTACAATGCTCTTTGTTAATTGTATAATATACAATGCTTATTATACAATATTTAGTCATCAAGCTCATCACCTTGGTATTTAATTTTTCATCTATAATAAGTTTATAGTCAACATGTTACATAGGAGATCTCATTACAACATAGTGGTCTTCTACAAATCATTGTGCCCACAAGGAGTACTTGAGCTCACTCGAGGAGAACATGTTAGCCCAACTTTATAATCAAAGTGTTTTATCTGTTACCTCCTCAAATACTACTACACAATCTAAAATTTTTTATTCTTATTCTCATTCACATCTATAATAAATTCTCATGGATAGTTATTGAAACTATACCTCTCCATGTTGAAATCAAATTTCAAAGATTTGCTAATGTTGCTTCTCACTAAATCCTACATTCATATCACTCTAAGCTTTCCTTTTTAGTGAAAATTAAGAAAAATACAAATATAGTAATAAGTGCAATCCTATACCTTGAACTAATTAAGAAATTTAGATGAATTGATTATACAAGTTTAAGATATAACTAAAGCTAACCCTAGAGTGCCCCTAGATTTTATGAGAAAGTTGGCTCTGCGATATTTTTAAGTTATATTTACTTTTAGGATGACATAGTTATGAAAACTAACCAATTATTGGTAATTTTAAAACATAAAATTTCATTATTTGTGGTTAAAGATTTATTGTTAAGGAAATTGGAAAGGAAGCAAGGACAAAAACACACTTCTAGTTTAGAATTTTCATTGTGAGTTGTTGAACTAAATAAGTTCCAAAAGAGAGATAATGTCAATATGCAAAAACTAGAAGGTCCCAAGTCCAAATGTTAGAAGAACCCAAAGATTTCATTACAAGTATCACCTCCCAAAATCCAATCATAGAAACAAAAAGAAATAATTTGTAGAAATGCAAGATGGAGAAGCAAAAGAGTTGGACAAGGTTCTAGTCTTCCAAAAAATTGGAATTCTTATATGTTGGATGTACAAAAATCCAAAGTGGGGTAGTATATACTTGTAGACATGGGAGGTGTGGACCCAAATGAAGAAGGGAAAAAATGTTATATGTTGAAGGCATTATGCAAGGGGATAAAAGAAAACTTGTCAAAAATATCTACAATGTGAAACAACATAATAAATGCTACAGTTAGAAAGCAACAAGGATAAAATGTGGCACAAAACATATCTAAGACACATGCAGGAACCAAACTAGTGTATCAACATTTCTTGTAAACTTAGATGAAGAACAATTGATAATTTTAGGTAAAAGATGCCTAGAGAATAAATGCAATCTAAGAAGAAATATCACGAGAGATTTTAATGACCCCCCCATTGGTTTGATGTGAGGATGATGATTATGAGCTCATTTAATATCAAGTTAATATGAATAATCTAAAAAATGTCACAATAATACTTAGCCTCCCAAATGAATGTCTTCCATTAAAAAATAGTCTTGTTGCCTTAACTTTGCATAGTTTAACTATGACTGAAAGTCATCTGTCTCCTTATTAATCCAACTACAACTTGGAAGCTCTTTAATTAATTAATTTTCAAACTCTTTAGCATTGGATCGCATGATTTGTCCACTTCTGTGAAGATCTTTAAAACAAAAAGATTGGTCACATAATTCCTAAGATCCAAATTAAAAAATAATGTTGATGAAACACTCGAGAGCTTATTTTCATATTTAACTTATAGTTGGCAAGAAAGAAAATGCACAAACCCACCCCAGATTTTAACTCACATCTTGGTAATAAATATTTATGGATGTCCTCAAGACAAAATGAGGAATTCAGATTTTTCTGTCTAGACAATCATTTTCTAGAAAGATAGGATTCCTTTAAAAATGCAATTGTTCCAATGACATTTAGTACTATCTGTAGACACCTAAAAATCCTTTAGAAAATAAAATATTTTTATTTTCTGAAAAAAGTCCCTGATGACATCATCATTAATTAATTAATTAATTAATTTTGTATGCTATTAAATCCCTTTATCTTAATTAAAAATATTTAATTAAGGAATCCCTCCCAAAAATGTTTAAATCTTATTTAAACATTATTTCCTTATTTATTAATTATTTAAATAATAAATTGACCAAAAATCTCAAAATAAATAAATAATTTATTTTTTGCCCAAAATTTGGCCAATTTCCTTAAGACTACTAACCTCTTCCAAAATCTTCTAATCCTTCCCATCATTTCCTATCCCTAATCCCAACTTAAAATATTTAATTAAGATTAAATATTAATCCTCATGTTTATTAAAAATGTTTTAATAAATATCTCCTCAACCCAAACCTTTGAAATAAATAAAACTTTATTTATTTTCTAAAAAAACTTTTTTATCCTCACCCTAAGAAGTTCTAGACACTTTTAGAAAGTCTTCATCCTCATCCAAAGCCTAGACTCTTCTAAAAGATGTCAATCCTTATCTTTAATCCTAATCCTAATCCCCTCCTAACCTTGTCACATTCCTTAAACATAGGTTAAGACTTGCTAACCCAAGCCAAAGTTAACAAATATCTCCTCCTTCACCCACCCTCATTTATTGCCATCCACTTGCCTATCCCTAAGCTAATCCTAAACCATCCTAATCCATCCTCTAATCATTTGCACCATCCTAAGCAAGCTTAAAACCTTCCTAATCCAACCCAAGTCAAAATTCCTCACCCTCCAACATAAATAACCCTCGAATATCTCTTACACTCTCCTTCAATGCTCTTACAAAGCACTTATGAAGGGTCTTTATGAAGATATTATCCCTTGAGCCTCCTTTGTTGAATCATCCTTGCCCTTTCCTCCATCCTCTCAACCTGTGACATGTGTCACTGCCTAATTGGCTGTAAGGAAGCACAATCCATGTGCTCTCCTCTCATTCAATCTGAGCCCTCCATAAGCTTTCTCCTTTCCTTCCATCTTAGCCCTCCATCCCTCAAGCCCCTTGCCTATAAATTGGATCCTTCCCCTTTGCAAAAACAACACAATCTAGAAAGTAAAGCCATAATGCCATTTTGAAAAGCCATTTTTTCCATCAAATCCATTCACCAAAATCTATCAAAAATCCTCCATTGAAGCCTATTTGAGCATTTGAGCATACATACATAATCAAACCATTTTAGCTATTAGACACACCTATACATCAAGTGATCATCCTCATTGAGAGAGCCTATCCATGGCTCATATTCTCATTTGAGGACTTCACTTTGTCTCTCATGAAGTTATGTTAAATTAGTATGCAAATGCTTTTTGATTGTTTAAATTTAGTGTTTCTAACATACTAAAGTAGCATATACATTTTGGCACACCCGGTGGGACCCCACATGGGTCATCTTCATTAGCTTTTTTAATCAAGTTTTGTATGTCATTTGCTAATTTTGGCTAATTTTTCTTATATTTGTGATTTGTAGGATTGTATAAATTGGTTTTGTAGGTCCACATGAGCATGAAGAAGACAAAGGAACTCATAGTCTATCTCATAGTGTTTGCAGATTTTTCAAGCTTATAGGTGGACGAAGCACTTGGAATTCGTCTTCCTCTTTTTGTCTATATTCTTCTTCTATTCCATCTACTTCTTCTTCTTCTTCTTGAGGGATCTTGGCCTTTTTTTTTTTAAGGAAGAAAAATCATACACACTTTTTTTTAAGTGCTTAAAATGAACCCCCAAATCATACTTAAATCCATTAAAAATTAAAAATTTGCGAAAAAAAAATAAAATCTTTTAACAAGTGAAACTAAACCAATCCAATCATTTGCATCCTTGCAATATCAAGGTTTTAGATGCATTCATGCAAAGTTAAGAACACTTCATTTTTGGAAATTTAAAAAAAAATTCAAGTTTCCATTTCAAAAGGTTCAAAATCAACACTAAGTGCACACTAAAATCTAAATCAAACTCAAAGCATCAATCAAGGATAAAATGAACCTCATTTGCAAATATTTTAAAGTCAGGGTAAACTTTAAGAAAGCCACCTCCAAAAAAAGATATAAAATATTGGCGAAGTTTTCATTATTTTGAAACAAATTTTTTTTTCTATTGGCGAATCTCTCAATTTTTTATTCTAAAGATGATTAATATTGGCAATTATTTTTAAATCATAATTTTTTTTTGCATAAAATATTGACAAATCTCAATAATAATAGGAAGTTCATTAATCACCATGGAATATTACAAATCAAAATTGAACATTTTTTTACCTTGTGAAATATTATGAGAATTGTTACATATACTTTAAATCAATAGTGAAAAATAAATATTGGTGATATATCCCTAAAGTAACTAATAATTATGATAATTATTGGTTAGTTCAAATTAATTTCTCTAATAATATATTATATTTAGGTAACTCAAATCTATTCATGTAACAAATATTGTGGCAAATATTTGAGTTTAAATTTTTTAATAAAATAAATTATTGAGCGATCTTAAATATTCTAGAACTGAATTTTATATAACTATGGTGATTTAGGTTGTATCAAATCTTAAATTATTAGCCAAATTACTAGCCAAAAAATTTTAAAATTAGCCAATTTACGAATATTAGCCACTAAATTATACCCTATTTAAAGTTCTTTTAAAAATCTCATGAAAACTAAGAATCCTAAATGGTTGCCAAAATTGTCCTAAAAGCTTTGTTATTTATTCCAAACAAATGTCTTGTTGCAAAATCTTGAATGTTTCCTAGGTTTTTCATGCATCAAAACAATCTAGGAATATCATTTTTTTAGGCTTAAAACATGCAAACTAGAACACAAAATCTTGAATGAAAACCAAAGTCCAAAGAGTCATTTTCACTTTTAAGTCCAAAACAATCTTGAATGGTCTAAGGTTAAAACAAAGTACTTCAAAGTTCTTAAAGCAACATGTAAAATCTCAATCTTGAATGCTCAAAGGAAAAAACTTGAATGTTTAATCACTTGTCTTTGAATGCATGTTGCTAAAATCACTCTTGAGTGCCATGGATTAAAATCAAGTTTGTTTTTTTTGTATGAATGCATGATTAAAATGAAAAATCCAATCTTGAATGCCATAGATCAAATAATCATCTTTTGGGGCATAAAAAGAATCCACATTTTAGAAACTTTCTAAGTTATAAAAACAAATAAAGACACTTTGAGTGAATTTGTTGTTGGACTCACCCTCTTTAATCACCCATCATTCTAACCATTGGTTGCAATATCAGTGCCATATATGGGGATCGGTCTACCTAAGAAGGTGTTAAGTGCTCCACAAAAATCAAATTCCACTCACTTGAGTTTTTATTAGTTTTTCTAAGATATAAAAATTTTTGAATGCACATTAGTCTCACTAACACTTCATTTGGGCATAAAAATTGAACAAATCTTGACGTGGAGGGCCTTCAGGCGTGCGCTTGAAATCGAGCTTTACACACATCTTTGTTTTGGGCTTAAAACAAACTCACACTCAATCTTGAATGCCTTAAAGAAAATCAATCGATACTTGATGTGGAGGGCCTTCGGGCATGCGAGTTTACTTTTTGTTGACCCTAAATCTTCTTGGTGTATTCATTCTTCGATCACTTCTCTTTTGTTGGCGCATTTCAAATTGGAATTGAACCTTTGCATCTTAAATCACGTGTGTTTTCAAAAGGTCTAGATCAGAAAACTTAAAGCGTTAGTTGGAAAAGAACTCTATCTTTTAGCCCAAGATCATCCAAGTCTTCTCTCCCCTTGTCGTCTTTCGAGGCCATCTTGGGTGTATAAGATTAGGATCCAAAATCTTGTCTTAGCTTTTAGGAGGCCTGCTTAGGGATTTAATCACCCCTTGGGATGACCTCAACTCCAGTGTTCTGACAAAGTATAAAAATCGAGAGGTGAATCCAAAGACACCTCTCTTGGGATCAAAATTTTGTCACTTGGGCTAAGCCTCAAGAAACTTTATACCCTTGAGAAGTGAAAGAGGAGAAGTGGGTTACTGCTCCTCTCAGCTGTGTGACATTGTTTTGGTTTCATCTACGGATTTGGGCCTCATGTACCTTGAGTATATCGAGGACTCCCTAGCTAAACCAACTGTCAACTTTATAGACAATCATCTAGGATGTTAATGTGTTTGAAGTGACTAATTGAAATATTTGTAGAATATACACACTCCACGGTGCAGTTACTATCTTTTGAGAATCAAAACTTCTATCTGGTTGTTCCTATCTATTGCTTGATCTTTTACTTGTTCAATGAATGTTTTCCAAACTCAATCAATCCTAGCTTAGGGCACACTTAGTGTAGTCACTACTTGTTTCAGAAGTTGAACAAAGTTGAAGCAAAACAACCACAATCTCTCAAAGCCAAACAGATTCAAGAATTTATGTCAGAATAACGCAAACCCAAATAGAAATTTCACAAAGCCAAACTGATGGAGACACAACCCAAGAACAGAATGGACACAACAGAAAAGGAAAATTATATTAACTAAGAAAATAAGCTAGTACAAATAGTACAGAGAAAATAAACTTTAGAACATGCCCTAAGGGCTTACAATAGCATAAATCTGGAGAATATTTCTCCTTCTAGCACCTCCTCTCAAACTCCACCCTGAACTACCTTTTACAATGCCAGAAATCTCCTTAAAAAGACCCCAGAGGGTTAAGAACTAGGAGTACATTCTAGAAAGTGCTAGTAGGCATCCACTGACAAAATAGAAGGTTCTGGAAGTTGCGTTAGAAGTCAGTACAAATCTAGAAGAATCTAGAAATGGTAACCAAACTTTCGGGAGGCATAACTTTTGAACCGTAGCTCTGATTGATGAACCGTTTACATTTTTGGAAAGCTCTTGAAGCGCTCTATAGCCCTATGGACTAGCTTCACTCATCCCCCATTTTTCAACCCTTTTTGAGGTCATTTAATGCCCCAAATTAGACTTTGAAGCATTCTTAAGAGGTCTCCAAAACCCGAAAAATTGCAATAACTTTCAAACCATGGGGCCTATTGACCTGATTCTTTTTTTGGAATGCTCTAAATCATGATTACATTCATCTGGCCAATTCGCACCTTCTAGTTTACCGAAATGATGGCCCAAATACATGCTCCTATTTTTTCAGGATTTTCAAACACACTGATAGTTGAACTATGAGAGTTGGAACCTTTATTTGAGCCAAATGGGTATCCAAAAATGTAAAGATATGAAACAAAAACTAAGTCTAAGTAAATTTTTTTGGGTGACACAGGATTGCCCTTATACCTCTAGATGCTCCTACATCAGACACCCAGGGTAGATTGAAAAGTGACCCTGTCACTTTATGGATGGTAGAGGAAATCCCAAATGGGAAACCTCAGCTGCTGAAATCCAAGTTGAGTCCTCGATCGGCCGTCCTTTCCATTTGACCCAATACTCTTCATAATGCCTGTTTCTGGTACTCCTACCCACACGATGATCTAGAATGTCTTCTATCTCCTCCTTCTTAGAAGCAGGAATTGGACATGGCTCTAAAACCAGCTCCTCATCTGCACCATCATCATGATACTCTGTTAAATCTGCAATATTGAAAATGGGAGAAACCTAAATACCATCTGGCAGCTCTACTTCATATGCATTTCCTGAGTCATGTTTCTTCAAAATTTTGCAGGGGCCAAATTTCTTCATTTTCAGCTTGTTGTAAGTACCAACTGGAAACCTTTCTTTTCATAAGTGCACCATGACAAGATCCCCTACTTGGATTTCCTTATGTCTTCTCCTTTGATCAGCCCTAGCTTTATACTCTTGATTCATCTTGATAATGTGTGCTTGAACCTGCTCATGTAGACGCTTGATGTGTTCAACAAATTCCTCAGCTTCAGCACTTGTTCTCTCCCCTTGTTCTATCTTCCTCAATTCTGGTGTAATCCTTGGGCTATTCCCATATACAATTTGGAATGGTGATTTTCCAGTACTCCTATTTATAGAGTTATTATAAGCAAACTCTGCCTATGGTAGAATCAAATCCCATCCCTTGGGCTTATCCCCAACTAAACATCTCAGCAAATTGCCCAAACTTCTATTTACCACTTCTGTTTGGCCATCAGTCTGTGGGTGATGCGTGGAACTGAATTTCAAGTCTGTTCTCAACTTCTTCCACAATGTCCTCCAGAAATACCCCACAAATTTAGTATCTCTGTCAAAAACTATACTCCTTGGAAGACCATGTAGTCTTACCACCTCTTTGAAAAATAAGTCTGCAATATGGACAGCATCATGAGTTTTGTGGCATGGAATAAAATGTGCCATTTTGGAGAACCTATCAACCACCACGAATACTGAGTCATTACCCCTTTGTGTCCTTGGTAATCCAAGAACAAAATCCATACTTATGTCCTCCCATGGCCTTGATGGAATAGGCAATGGCTGATAAATATCCGTATTGTGACTAAACCCCTTGGCAACTTGACAAACCTGGCAACTTTGTACGAACTTCTTCACATCCTGTGAAATTTGAGGCCAAAAATAATGTTCTCTAAGAATGGAAATGGTCTTATCTCGACCAAAATGTCCTGCCATCCCTCCATTGCATTTCTCCTTAATCAGATTTTCCCTCATGGAACTCCTTGGAATGCACAATTGACTACCTTTGAACAACATGCCATCTTGAATCAAATAGTCTAACCACTTGGTTCTATCTACAGCAACAGGTTCTTTACAAGCTTTCCATGCTTCAGCAAAATTAGGATCCTCGGGGTACAAATTCTTGAGTTCATCAAACCCGACTACTTCAACCTGCATTGTTGTAAGCAACAACTGTCTCCTACTTAGTGCATCTGCAACCCTGTTAGATTTTCCACTTCTATGCTTCAACACAAATGTATAACTCTGCAAGAATTCTACCCACTTCATATGCCTCTGATTCAATTTACCTTGGCTATTTAGGTACTATAATGCCTGATGATCAGTATACAAAACAAATTCCTTTGGTAATAAATAATGCCTCCATTTCTTTAAGGCTTGAACTATTGCATAGAACTCTTGATCATAAACAGAATACTTCTTCTTTGCATCATTCAATTTTTCACTAAAATATGCAATAGGCTTACCTTCTTGGCTTAATACAGCCCCAATAGCGCTACCACTAGCATCACAATCCACCTGGAATACTTTTCTAAAATTTGGAAGTGCCAACATAGGTTGTTCAGTCACCTTCTTCTTCAGCAATTCAAAACTTCTCGCAATTGCTGCAGTCCATTTGAACTCTTTTCTATCCCCTCTTATTGTATCAGTTAGGGGTGCACATATGCCACTGAAATTCTTAATAAACTTCCTGTAAAAACTAACCAGACCATGAAATGATCTTACCTCAGTAGCAGACCTTGGAATAGGCCATTCTAAGATGGCTTTTACCTTCTCTGGATCCATTTTGAGACCTTCAGGTGATATAAGAAATCCCAAATAGACTAACTCCCTTTTTGCAAAGACACACTTCTTTAGATTAATTAACAATTTCTCTTCCCTTAGCCTTTCAAGGACACTACGAATATGCAGTAAATGTTCTTCCAAAGTCTTGCTGAAAATTAAAATATCATCCAAATAGACAATAAAATTTTTTCCCAAGAACTTCTTAAGTACCTCATTCATGAGCCGCATGAAGGTGCTTGGGGCATTCGTCAATCCAAAGGGCATGACTAACCACTCATAAAGACCCTTCTTGGTCTTGAAGGCTGTTTTCCACTCATCTCCTTCTCGAATCCATATTTGATGATAGCCACTCTTCAGATCTATCTTTGTGAAGTACTGAGCTCCACTCAAGCAGTCCATAAGATCATCCATCCTTGGTAAAGGAAACTGGTACTTGATGGTTATCCTATTTATAGCTAGAGAATCTGTACACATCCTCCATTCTCCATCCTTCTTTGGTGCAAGTACTGCAGGTACTCCACATGGACTCAAGCTCTCTCGAATCAAGCCCTTCCTCAATAGCTCCTGAACTTGTCTATTTAGCTCCTCTGTTTTAGTAGGAGTCATCCTATGAGTAGCCTTGTTAGGCAAACTAGCTCCTGGAATCAGATCTATCTGATGACTGATTTGCCTTACTGGTGGCAATCCATCTGGAACATTATCAAAGATAATATCTTCAAATTCCCCTAGTAAATCTAAAACTTCAAATGGTATTTCACTACTACCTTCTTTATCTTTCCTAGGAATCAAAGCATAGCACATACGCTGATGTTTCATGCCATCTAAAAACTTCCTTCCATCAACAAGACAAATCCTAGCACTGCTACATACCTTTTCACCTTCCTTTTTCATGGGCTTCAATTTGTGGCGAACTCCATCCTTTGTCAGAGAGTATGTGTTTGCATGTCCATCATGTATTACATGTCTATCAAACTGCCATGGTCTACCCAACTATAGATGGCAAACATCCATCAAAATAACATCACAAAGGACTTCATCATGGTAACTCCCAATTTTGAATTTTACTAAACATTGTTCACTTATCAGGACCTTATGATCATCTTTTACCCAAGAAATCTGATAGGGCTGGGGATGTTTCTCCCTCTTGAGCTTCAGTTTAGAGACCATCTCTTCTGATACCAAGTTATCAGTGCTACCACCATCAATGATCACATCACAACATTTATCCTTACATTTGCATCTGGTACGGAACAAACTCCTTCGTTGTCCTGGTTCATTTTCACCGCTTAGTAGGACTCTTTCATTTACCAAAGTCTCTCCTCTTTCTGCATCCTCTGAATGTGATGATTGTGCACCCTCATCCACATGAGCAACCCTAGCTTGACCCTCAGCTCTCCTATCTGTCCTTCCTTTTCGTTGAGGGCATTCAAAGGCACGATGACCTTCTTCATTGCAATGGAAATAGGTACCACAAAAGCCTCCTCTTCCTTGTCCATGTCCTCTACCTCTTCATCTTTGATTTCTAAATTCTTGATCATGGGAGCGGTTGAAACCCTCATTCCTTTGGTTTCTGCTAGTACCCACATCTTCATTTTTCTTTTGGGTTTCATTGCGGCCTCCAGATGATCTACCGCTTCCCCTTCCTCCTTGACCACGCCGTCTTTGTCTTCCTTCAAACCTTTTATTCAGCTTCTCTTCAACTCGTAGGGAAAACTGGTATGCCTCTTCAACGCTGGTCATTCTTACCAGACTTAATTCCTCCTGGATCCTAGGTCACAACCCACTGATACAACAAGCAACTTTCTCCTTATTTGCTTCTGCATGCCCCGCTCTAATCAAGAGTCGGTAAAACTCCTTTGTATATTCTTGGACTGATCTTCCTGCTTGCTTTAACCCATGCATCTTTTTAAACAGATCAAGCTCGTAGTCCACAGGAATGAACTGCTTCTTCAATTTGTCCACCATGCAATCCCATCTTGTGATCTTCTCCTTTCCTCTTCTAAGTCTTTCCAGTTGAACCTCTTGCCACTAGATTTTGGCATGGCCTTTCAGTTTGGCCTTTGCAAACTTAACCCTATCTGGGTCCCTTATATCCTCATACTCAAAGTATTCTTCTAGTTCATTGATCCAATCGATCAACTCATCTGGTTTCAGATTTTCGGAAAATATACCCACTTCAATTGTAGGTCTTTCCCCAAACTTAGTAATGGCCCTAAAAAGCCTTTCCTCTACAAGATTTAGAACTTCCCCGTCAACTTCCTCTTCTAGTCCCATTACTTCCTCTTCATTGTCATCCTCACTATTGTCACCTGCGGCAACATTTGCTCCTCTACGAAGCTCCTCTTGCAATGCTTGTACCTGCCTCTGGAGGGCTCTAACCTCCTCAAGATCAATAGCTCTGGCCCTTTCGCCATGCTCTCTTCGTGGAGCCATCTTCTAACTCAAACCCACAACCACACAGTCCTGGTGCAAACTGCCTCACAGTCGGCGCTCTGTCTACACACTCAGGAAAACTCGCTCTGATACCACTTGATGGAGACACAACCCAAGAACAGAATGGACACAACAGAAAAGAGAAATTATATTAACTGAGAAAATAAGCTAGTACAAATAGTACAAAGAAAATAAACTTTCGAACATGCCCTAAGGGCTTACAATAGCATAAATCTGGAGAATATTTCTCCTTATAGCACCTCCTCTCAAACTCCAACTCGAACTACCTTTTACAATGCCAGAAATCTCTTTAAATAGACCCCAGAGGGTTAAGGACTAGGAGTACATTCTAGAAAGTGCTAGTAGGCATCCACCAACGAAATAGAAAGTTTTGAAAGTTGCGTTAGAAGTCAGTGCAAATCTAGAAGAATCCAGAAACGGTAATCAAACTTTCGGGAGGCATAACTTTTGAACCGTAGCTCTGATTGACGAACCGTTTACATTTTCGGAAAGCTCTTGAAGTGCTCTATAGCCCTATGGACTAGCTTCACTCGTCCCCCATTTTTCAACCCTTTTTGAGGTCATTTAATGCCCCAAACCAGACTTTGAAGCATTCTTAGGAGGTCTCCAAAATTCGAAAAACTGCAATAACTTTCAAACCGCGGGGCCTATTGACCTGATTCTTTTTTTGGAATACTCTAAATCATGATTACATTCATCTGGCCAATTCGCACCTTCTAGTTTACCGAAATGATGGCCCAAATACATGCTCCTATTTTTTTGGGATTTTCAAATGCACTGATAGTTGAACTATGAGATTTGGAACCTTTATTTGAGCCAAATGGGTATCCAAAAATGTAAAGACATGAAACAGAAACTAAGTCTAAGTACATTTTTTTGGGTGACACAGGATTGCCCTTATACCTCTGGATGCTCCTGCATCACAAACTCAAGCCATCTCAGGTATACCAAGAAATTTCAGCCAAGAGAAAGGAAGTAACACCAAGCCCTCGAATTACAAAACTCCACAAAGCAGAAGATAAAGCCGCCGACGAAGCCCTTCAAGATGCCTGGTTAGATCGCACTATCAGATTTAGCAAACATCTAGGAGTTAACCCTACTTATGTCTTACCAACTAGGCATGATTTCTATGATTAGGCCCCCTTGTTTCTACACATCTTCTTGCATAAGTTTCACTTTAGAGTCATCGTTGTAGAAAAGCCAGCCATTCTAGGCTATCCCTTTAAGCATTTTAGCTCATCCATCTCATCTAGTTCCTTGCCTTAGAACCAAACCATCTAGCCAGCAATCAAAAAGTTCACATCCAAGGCTTCAAAATTATTGTCACATTGCTAGAACTTGCTTTTCCTATCATCTTGCAAATCCACTAGTCTCACCAAGGTTATCCCTCTGACAGAGATTTGTCTAGGGTAATCTAGCCTTGTCACTTGTCATCCCTCATCACCTTGAGCTAAAGGTTGGGATCCACAAGTGGTCAATCTCATATTTTTCTTAAAGGATCATCAGTCTATCCTTAAGTTGACACAATCACCACCAAGCTTGCATATAAGGAAGAAAACTTTTCATGCTTTGGCAACATATCTTTGAAGTTAGAATCCCCAACCCAGTCTTCCTTAGGTTTGTCATATAGCTTTGCCTCAACCTAAGAAATCATTTGCATAGAAAAGCCTCCCCCCTTTGCATCCATCAACATTGTTGCACCTCATCCCTAGGAACATTTTCATGCCACTCGTCACTCACTTAGCCAAGAAGAAGAAGGAAACAATGGAGCCCTATCATTTGGATCAGACAACATCGCTCCCCTTCAGCACTCAACCATCCTTCAGCCCAAAGAATGCTATACCATCACCTACTGACATTGAAGCTTTCATGAACCAACCAGGAAATCTAGTATTGGTGAATGCCATTATAGACAAGAATAAAGAAACAATCATGGCAAACTTTCAGAGGGACAACGTAGGAGCCTTCAATTTTGGAAGACCTCCTCCCTTATTAGATCCTTCTCACCCTCTGTTTGGGTAGCTGCCACCACCCATAGGCTCTTACAATCTAAATCATCCTTTGTATATACCAAAAGAAGAGCCTCAACCCACCTCATATGATCAAACAGACCCAAACATACCAGCCTCCACTCAAGCTGAAATCTCCATTCCGCAAGCCAATCCAGCTACCACCACTCCACCATTGGTCCATACCACTCCATCCCAAACCCCCTTTGCCCAAAACACCTCATCATTCACTCCCTTCACTATTGCTGCTATTGCTCTCCAACCTAGCCTTCCAAATCCAACCATCTCCCAAATCAGTGCTAGCATCTTTGGCCAACTTCAGCAATATACAACTGGGATGCCACCCATGGGGCCAAGTAATCAACCTTTCATCACCCCCAGCTTGTTTACCTCAGCTCATAGCACAATTTCATCATTTCCACTAGGTCCTTGGAGCTCAGTGTCATTAGCCACAAATCCACAAGCTATCGCCCTCACTCCATAAAGCTATCAAACCCCACAAGCTACTACCAATGTTCTGCCAAGCTCTCAAGTGACCCAAGCTCCTGCCACCACTCTACCAAGCTTTCAAATCCAGCCACCAAGCTATCAAACTCTATCAATTCCATTACACCAACTAATCCATTACCTCCTATTACTAATTATTTTTCTATGCCACTTCTAGGAGGAAATCCACCACCACCAACCACCAATTACTAGGCCTCTTTTTCCATGCAGATACCTTCCCAAATGGGGGCATAACCCACATATATTGGTCAAACTTCTCAAATCCAAAGTCAAGTTCCACAAGCTCCCCGATCCTTTCCCCAAGCTTCACAACCATCTTATACCTTACCTCCACAAAGCAATCCATTTATCCATCCCACAACCAGCTTATGTTCCTCAATCCCAACCTCAAATCCAATATCAACATCAAGCCTCACAACACATGCAACAATATGTGCCACCTTCACCTCAGCAACCCATCATCCACCATTCAGTTGCCCAAGCCATGTACAATCCCTACCAGCCCATACCTCAAAGCCATCCATATTCAATTGCACCATTCAGCGCATATCTTGCTCAGAGTGTTCCTATAGTGGAGGCACCATAGCCATCACCCATTAATTCAGAATGGGAAGCCATGAAGACAACTTTGAAGAACATCGAGGAGGGAAATGACCCAAAAAGCTTCAAGTTTGAGAATGTGTGTCCTTACCCATTTGACAAAGTCATTACCATAACACCATTTCCCAAACACTATGAGATACCCAAGTTTGACAAATTTAGAGGAAAAGGAGACCCTATCACACATATCAAAGAATTTTACATGCACTACCAAGAAGTGGCATACAGTGACATCTTCCTTTTGCACCTCTTCCCCAAAAGTTTGGCTGGACCAGCTCTTGAATGGTTTTATAGAATCCCATATGGAACAATCAAAAACTTTGCTGAATTGTCTGAGGTATTTGTAGCCCAATATGCCCATCTTGTTGAGCTATAATTATCAATGGTTGATCTTGTCCACACCAAGAAAAAAGGTGGAGAAAGTCTTGGTGAATATCTACAAAGATGGCAAACCCTTACCACCTACATATCTTGCACCCTGCCAGAGTGCCATTTGGTGAAATTGTTTATTGATAATGCCCGTCCCAACTTAGCTCACCACATGACAATGAACTATTTGCAGACCTACAAAGATATCAAATAAAAATGAATGATCCTTGAGCAAGGACTCATTAAAGATGGTGTGGTCAAGATTTATAAGGAAGCCAACCAAAATCAAACACATTCAAATGACAGGTCTAGGTATTGGAACAAAAACAAGCACGTTGCGACAAATGGGGTCACTAACACTAGACATGTGACTATTGTTGGTCCTTCCCAAAATCAGTCCAACCCACCTTATCAACCAAACAATCAACAAGCTATTAACAACCAGTAGTAGAATCAGCAAAGCTTTCAAAGCCACAATCCAAAGCCCAACTTTCAAGGGTCTAACAATCAAGCTAATGCCATCAATGTAGCTACAATACCAAAGCCCAAGTTCCAACCTGCACCTCGAAACTATACACCCCTTGGTGAGCCATTGGATGTCATTTTTGAAAAATTAGTCAAGGAAAACCTCATCAAATTTCCTCCTACCCAACAAATTGACCCAGGCCAATCCAAAGTTGCATGGTATAGAGACAATGAGTATTGCAAGTTTCATAGGGTGAAAGGGCACACCACCCTCAGATGCATGAAGCTGAAAGATTATGTGTAGGACCTCATTGATCGAAAAAAAATCATAGTTGGAGCACAAACCTCTCCTAATGCAGGCTTGCAAATCTATCAAAATGCTTTTTACTCCTCACAACAACCAAAATCTTGGAAAAGCACCCATCCAAGCCAACACCAATAACTACTAGCCAAACCAACAACATGGGAAGAACAATGACCACACTTCATCCTACATAGACTATGGTAGCCTCATAGGTTGTATATCTAAGAAAGAGCCTTCTGTCAATGTTATCAATATCCAAGGCCCAAACAATGAGTGTGTAGTCACCACTCGAAGAGCACGATTGAACATCACAGCCCCATCAGTCCCATCAACACTATCAACCCCAGCAACATCATCAGCTCCATCAAAAAGCCAATACAATATCTTGGAATACCTTGGGAACATGCCAGCACAAATCTCCATTTTAGACCTTCTCCGCACTAATCTTGTGTACAAAGACATCCTTGATAGTACTCTCATAGAATCTCGTGTCCCTTCAGATATCAATGCGAATCTCGTGTCCCTTCAGATATCAATGCGATTGATTTTTGTAATCTTGTTGGATACCTTTCATCCTCATGTACCTTATCATTCAAGCTCACTGACATACCTATAGTCAAGCCAAATCACACCCTTCCACTTCGCATAGCCATTATGGTATCCAATTTCACCGTAAAAAGAGTAATGATAGATAATGGACCAGCCTTGAATATTTGCACCCTAAAATTCATAAAACAAGCTAGGTATACTGAGGTAGATATCATCAATGAGGTTATCACCATTAAAGCTTATGATAATCTGGAGAGAACCACAAAGGGAATAGTTTTGCTACCCATAAAGGTTGGGCCAGTCATCCAGGAAACAAATTGCCATGTTCATCTAAACCTACCATTTAACATCCTCCTTGGATGCCCATGGATCCATGCCATGAAGGTCATTCCATCCACATATCATCAGTGCCTCAAGTTTTTGCATCAGGGCACTAAAGTGACCATCCATGCCGATTTGGAACCCTTTACTTATTGCAATGCAGTTGAATCCTCATATACAAACCATTGCCCTAGCATCAAAATTGACCAATCCATCACCAGTTCATCCAACACCTGTAATGACCCAGAAGCCATCCTCGCCTCCACCCTATCTACCATAAAGATCAACAACAAAAGTTGCGAAGAATATAGCCTGTCTGATGCATTTGTAGTTGGTGCATTACCACTTGATCCACACACCCATGGATGGCCCACATATCATAATGCCAAGGAGACTCCACTTCCTCAATACACACAGCTTGGCCCAAAAACCTTTGTATCCCTGAGAATCCCTCTTCATGAGGAGCTCACTCTAGATATCAACAATTGGTTACATAAGGATGTACCTCCAAGAAATCAAGCATGCCTTGATCACTTCAGCCAGAAGTATCCCCAAGCACATAAGCTCATCACTAAAAAATGGAACTATCAAGGTGGTAGTCTAGGACCAAAGGAAAGAGGCATGCAGTGCCCCATTGAAGCACACAAATGGGAAAAGAAGTTCAGTCTAGGCTTTGGCATACCCACAACTGGGGGCACCAATATAGATGGTCATGCTTTTTTGAACATCCACTGTGACCTTGTAGAAATCAAAGACATTCTAGAGGAAGTTGAAAAGAGAGCCTATGATGATATCCCAGACCAAATCTTCCTGGGAGACTTTTTTCTCCAAGAACTATCCATCCATTTCATCGACCTACCACTTGCTCACCCTGAACTCATAGATTGGGACCAACCAAGCATCATACACATTGATGAGTTCACATCAGAGGAAGTGCTTCTAAGATTCATGGGAGCCAAAACTCCTCACAAGCAAACAAAGCTAGATTCTGCCTATATCTATAAGCTAGATCTCAAGGGGTATTTTGGAGAAAATCCCCAACCTAGTTCTGATACACCCAAAATTGGAACTAAGGCAAATTCAAGACTAGCTCAAGTAGTGAAGAGAGCCCCTTAATGAGAAAATATAGAGTCACAAGTAGAACATGAGGATTTAGCATTGCCTCCTCAAGATAATCGACCAAAGGTGTCTTTTATTCTAATTGAGGATACTAGAAAAGTCAACATTGGTTCTTTAGAGATCCCCAGACTTGTTCACATTGCTGCATCCCTATCGCAAGACCAAGCTGATCTCCTCTTTGAGGTCTTAAGAGATAACATTGGCCAATTTGCATGGTCATATCAGGACATGCCAGGACTTGATCCAAAGCTTGTAGTTCATCATCTTGCAGTCAATCCAAAGATCAGGCTCGTCAGACAAAAGCTTAGAAAAATGCACCCTAAGGTGGCATTACTAGTCAAAGCTAAATTAGACAGAATGTTAGCTGCTAAGGTTATCCGACCTATTGACTACTCAGAGTGGATCTCCAACATGGTCCCTATCACTAAGCCTTCTGGTGACATCAGAATCTGCACTGATTTCAGAGATCTTAACAAAGCTTGTCCAAAAGATGATTTTCCCTTACCCAACATAGATATGATTGTAGACCTTATAGCTAAACATGAAATTTTGTCCCTCATGGATGGATTTTCTTGGTATAATCAAATCAAGATTGCAAAAGAGGATCAGCATAAGATAGCATTCACCTATATCAGTAGAACCCTAGTTGGTTATGAACTCAATTACACTCCCATGGAAAAAGCTTGTTTGGCAGTTGTTTTCTCAACTCAAAAGCTTCGCCACTGGTTAAGTCATACCATCTAGCTAGTATCCAAAATTGATCCTCTCAAGTATATTCTCTCTAGAACAACACTTATAGGCTGTTTGGCCAAATGGGTTATGCTCCTTAGCGAATTTGACATCTAGTATGTCGATAGAAAGGAAATCAAAGGGCAAGCTACAGCAAATCACCTAGCTAATGCACCTCTAGTAGATACATATCCTTTGATCACAAAAATTTAAGATGAACATATCTGTCTAATTGAAGAATAGCCCCCATGGAAACTTTATTTTGATGGCTCATACATATCTCATGGATTAGGGGCAGGAATATTGTTGGTCACACCTCAAGGAGATTACATTCCAAAAACTTTTAAGCTACAATTCCCTAGAACCAATAATATAGCTGAATATGAGGCTCTCATAGCAAGATTAAAGATAGCCGTAGATTGGAACATCACTGAGTTACAAATCTTTGGTGATTCTTAGCTCATCATCAAGCAAGTCCTAAATGAATATCAAACCAAAGATGAAAAGCTATTACCCTACAAAGAGCTAGTTGATCAGCTAACCCAACATTTTACAAAGCTTTAGTTTATACAAGTGCCTCGAATACATAACAAAGCAATGGATGCTATGGCTACTATCGGCTCGCTCTTGGAAATTTCCCAAGTAGCTACATAGTATGAGTTTTTAGTCGAGTAGCTCCTTACACCCGCCTATGCAAATGAGGATTCAAATCATGTTTGCATCTTTTTTGGTCCTCAATCCCCTTGGTACCATGAAATCCATGCTTACCTTAAAGATGGTATCATATCCCCTCACCTCACATGAACCCAATGCCTAAACCTCATTCAAAAATCATCTCGCTATGTCATCATAGCCAATACCCTATATTATCGAGGTTATCACAATACTCTCTCTAGGTGTTTAGACCAAAAGGAGGCCACGATGGTGTTAAAAGAAGTACACTCTAAACTTTGCGATGGCCACACAAGTGGTATTGTCCTAGCATGACAAATCCTTAGAGTAGGCTACTATTGGCCTACCATCGAAGAAGACTCTTGTGACTTTGTCAAAAAATGTCTCCCATGTCAACAGCATGCCAATCTTGTGCACGCTCCAGCACAAGATCTACAACCTATTGCACCACCTTGGCCCTTTGCATGTTGGGGCCTTGATCTAGTTGGAACTATCACACCTCTCTCATCTGATGGACATAAATGGATAATAACAACTACAAATTATTTCACTAAATGGGTGGAAGCAGTCCCCCTAGTCTCAGCTACAGGAGTTCAGGTCTCCAAGTTCATCTTATACAACATTTTTTGCCACTTCGGCATCCCATCCACCATCTTCACTGACCACGGAGGTAACTTTGAAAATCTTAACATGGAAGAATTATGCACTTCCCTCTACATCCATCACCGCTTTTCTAGCCAATATTTCCCACAAGGTAATGGCCAGGCAGAGGCAACTAACAAAACCCTCCTCAAAATCCTAAAGAAAATTGTCAATGATTTCGGCCACAATTGGCACCTACAAATAAATCTAACCCTATGGGCCTATCGAACCTCCTTCCATACATCCACAAGAACAACTCCATACTCCCTAGTCTATGGTGCCGAAGCAGTACTACACATAGAGGTTGAACTTCCCTCCTTGCGCATATCTTTGCAAGGGCAAATATCAAATGAAGAATACAAAGTAGCTTGGCTCACCCAACTAGATCTCCTAGATGAGAAGTGACAACATGCCTATGATCACCTCATAGTCTATCAATCTCATCTCAAAAGGAACTTCAATAAGAAGGTGCTTCCCCGACACTTTTAGCCGGGCGACATGGTCCTCAAAGAAAATATGAAAGTCCAAGCCGATCAAGAAAAGAAAGGAAAGTTTGAACCTACATGGCTTGGTCCTTATGTTGTCACTGCCTCCTTTGTCTCCAGAGCCTATCAACTATCTACACCAGAAGGAGAACTCTTGAATGATCTTACTAACATCATTCATCTCAAGAAGTTCTATGATTGAAGATCCTTGGTATACCCAGCTTTCAAAAAATACAAAAAAAATAGTAAAGAGAAATAAGCATCCAATGGTGAAAACATGGCAATTCAAGTGCCTTGGATAGGTACCTTGGTGAAAACCTAGTAATTTAGGTGCCTTGTGTACTAAGACTAATCCATTATCTATCACTATCCTATCCCTCATCCATCCACTCACCATTCCATAAAACACTTGCTTGTTCCCTTGGTGTTCCAACCAAATATCCAACATCTAATGAAGCTTGTAAATACCTCTTGTACAGCTTGTAAATCTTGTACCTCGGCTTATAAATCTTGTTCCAAAGCTTGTATCATACCTTGTAAATCTTGTATCATCCCTTGTATCATAGCTTGTATATCCAAATCTTGTCCAAAACTTGTACCATATTCCAGCTTGTAAATAATCTTGTATCCTAGTTTGTATCCTATCGCATGCACAAAAAGAATCTCATTTTCCTTAAGCTTTTCACAAAACTATCAAATTATCCAACTATCCATCCAACACACTCTAAAACATTTCCATCTCACAAAACCCAAACATGAACAACCTTTTACATTTGTAACATATCTTGGTCTATCAACTTGTACATCTTCTTTAGCTTAGTACCATTGTATCTATTAAACTTTCGTATTAGTTCATCATTGATCAGCATCTTGTACACATCGCACAACCCTTGGTTAGCTATTCCAATGCATCCTTTAGCTAGATCTCCTATCACCAAAGTGTTATCCTTCTTAGTTCAGCTTGCTAGATGCATCACTCATCCAGATCCATCAGCTTAGGTGCTCTCTGATAGATCCTTGTAGGATATAGCTTTTCTCATGTCTGATCTTGGTCCGTTAGTACCTTGTCCTACCCATCTTGTTAGCAAATGGTTCTCTTTTGGATTTTCACTTTCTTTTGATTTAGAATCTTCCCTTTGGGTCTTGAAGTATCTTTTTCAAGCTATCATTTTGTTCCCTTCTCAAGGTTGCCACGATCTTCCAGATCATGGTATACTATGAATGGAGCAATCTAAGCGTAAGGTTTTGATCAGGTCTTTTGTTTATTTTTCTTTTCTACTTGTGGGTTACCCAGTGTTAGTTCCACGCTGCTTCCTCTGGGATTCATGTGTGCTACTGGGGCAATCCTTGCATGTTTATTTTGACTCAAGTCTGTCAGTCCTCTGGATAGTTGGTGAAAAGGCCTTGATGTTCTTGGTAACTTTGGCAATTAACCAACAGTCCTATAGCAAATCTAGTGCTCAACTACATGGTGGTACTTCTCTTTGAAGTATCCCCCCGCTCAAAAAGCTTCAATGGAATCCCTTCATCTCCATTATTCCCCATCCATATCCAGCATCTATCTCTCCTACCCTAGCTTATGCATCAATATCTCTTTGAATCAATCATCACTCTTAGCTTTAGAGATCCACAATCCTAGTCTTAGGATCCACCAATCAAATCAATCCACCAAGCTTCATCTTTCGAGATCCACAATCCTAGTCCTAGGGATCTTCGAAACCCCTCTCTCACCAATCTAGCTCTTTGAAATCCTATTGCATCAGCTTTATCATCCCATCATCCATCTCCCTATCCTAGATTCCTTTTTATAGCACTCTGCTCCTTCATCCTCCCCCCAATCCTGAAAGTCTTAAGCTTATTTACTCTTGTGCTGCTGATTTTCCCCTTTATCATTCTCCCATAGTGAGAGTTTGAGCTAACTAAACCTCTTCTCTTAAGCCACTCTTCATCCTCCCACCCGCCAAGATTCTTGTACTTTTCAAGAAGCCATCGAGCCTTGCTTTCTCTCCCCGTCGCCTTCTTGAGGGGGCATCTCGCAGTCCATTCTCTCCTCTTCTGCTCTAGCCTTGGGCATCTTATTTTCTTATCTTTGATGCCATGCCACTTGTGGCATCACATCAAAGAGGGGCAAAATGTAGACACCTAAAAATCTTTTAGAAAATAAAATATTTTTATTTTTTGAAAAAAGTCCCTAATGACATCATCATTAATTAATTAATTTTGTATGCCATTAAATCCCTTTATCTTAATTAAAAATATTTAATTAAGGAATACCTCCCAAAAATGTTTAAATCTTATTTAAACATTATTTCCTTATTTATTAACTATTTAATTAATAAATTGACCAAAATCCTCAAAATAAATAAATAATTTATTTTTTGCTCAAAACTTGGCCAGTTTCCTTAAGACCACTAACCTCTTTCAAAATCTTCTAATCCTTCTTTAATTTTGATTAAAGGCTAATCCCATCATTTCCTATCCCTAATCCCAACTCAAAATATTTAATTAAGATTAAATATTAATCCTCATGTTTATTAAAAATGTTTTAATAAATATCTCCTCAACCCAAACCCTTGAAATAAATAAAACTTTATTTATTTTCTAAAAAACCTTTTTTATCCTCATCCTAGGAAGTTCTAGACTCTTCTAGAAAGTCTTCATCCTCATCCAAAACCTAGACTCTTCTAGAAGATGTCAATCTTTATCTTTAATCCTAATCCTAATCCCCTCCTAACCTTGTCACATTCCCTAAACATGGATTAAGACTTGCTAACCCAAGCCAAAGTTAACAAATATCTCCTCCTTCACCCACCCTCATTTATTGCCATCGACTTGCCTATCCCTAAGCTAATCCTAAACCATCCTAATCCACCCTCTAATCATTTGCACAATCTTAAGCAAGCTTTAAACCTTCCTAATCCAACCCAAGTCGAAATTCCTCACCCTCCAACATAAATGACCCTCAAATATCTCTTACACTCTCCTTCAATGCTCTTACAAAGCACTTATGAAGGGTCTTTATGAAGATATTATCCCTTGAGCCTCCTTTGTTGACTCATCCTTGCCCTTTCCTCCATCCTCTCACCCTGTGACATGTGTCACTCCTTGATTGGCTGTAAGGAAGCACAATCCATGTGCTCTCCTCTCATTCAATCTAAGCCCTCCATGAGCTTTCTCCTTTCCTTCCATCTTAGCCCTCCATCCCTCAAGCCTCTTCCCTATAAATTGGATCCTTCCCCTTTGCAAAAACAACACAATCTAGAAAGTAAAGCCATAATGCCATTTTGAGAAGCCATATTTTACATCAAATTCATTCACCTAAATCTATCAAAAATCCTCCATTGAAGCCCATTTGAGCATTTGAGCATACATACATAATCAAGCCATCTTAGCTATTAGACACACCTCTACATCAAGTGATCATCCTCATTGAGAGAGCCTATCCATAGCTCATATTCTCATTTGAGGACTTCACCTTGTCTCTCATGAAGTTGTGTTAAATTAGTATGCAAATGATTTTTGATTGTTTTAATTTTGTGTTTCTAACATACTAAAGTAGCATATACACTATCATAATAGTTGAGAAGCTAGAGATGATGATGCTAATGCTGAAAATCATCTTCCTATCACTTGCAAGTCATTGTTGATGTTCTTGATATAAATGGTCACAAATCCATTCTTAAGTTTCACGCAAGCAACAAGAAGTTGGGCAAAGATGTCTTACTTGGTGTTGTTTCCATGAGAACACCTGAGTTTTAGTGGTACCAATATTTCAAACATATTGAATAAAGAAATAATTCTTTCTAGAAGATGAGGAAAACAATACATATTGAGTATGGTAATGATGATGCAATAGACAAGATTGTAGCTAGTATGGAGGGTACATCACTAACTGATGGAAAGAGTAAGAGTTTGGTGGATTACCATAAAGTTGGACATGTAATTTATGTGTAAGTACATGAAACTAAACATCTATTAGTACTTTATTGTATGATTTTATATAGACCCTTCACATATATGTATGAACCACAATTTGGAAGTCTAATTTACAATAATATATGATATCAATGCATGTTTTAGAGGCAACTAAATCTTGTTTTGGTAACTATTACAAGGTTAGCATGATGACCCTTGGACATGATCCAATTCAAAAATTTACTCTTGTACCTCAAGGACAAGCACATGGTGTTACATGGTTTTTGCTTGAAGATAACTTGAGTCTTATTACCAAGAAACAAGTCTTTGCTCAAATTTTGGGGGCTTTTAGTGGTAGAGCTGCAAAAGAAGTCATACTTGGTGAATCTAAGGTCACATCAAGTGCATCCAATGACTTGTATTAGACAAGACAAATAGAAAAATAGGTATTTTTCTCCAAGTGGAGATTGTAAAGCATTTCCAAATGCACATAGAATCTAGAGCTGAATTATATTAATCATTAATTCTAGAACTAACATTTCTAAAATATGAAATTATATCTATCTATCTATGTTTACATATGTATATACACAACTTCTAAATATTTCATTTCTTGTTACATTATCATTATGATTTTGTTTCTCATTTCTCATTTCTAGTAATATAGGTCAAATTGAGGTATCAAATGGGAAACTTAGTATTTTTATTTTATAACTTGCAGATGGTTACGAGGTTTGGAATGCCTGAAATTGGTCCATGGGCTCTATTAGACCCTATAGTCCAAAGTGGTGATATTTTTTTATGCATGATGGCAAGGAATTCCATGTCAGAGAAGCTAACAAAAGACATTGATAGAGCAGTGAGAGGAATTTTAGACAATGCATAGGAGGTGGCTAAGAGTCACATTAGGAGTACTAGGTAGTAATGGATAAGATTTTAGGGCCATCCTATTTAAATTTATAGAGATCCCAGTTAGTAGGAAAGATGTAGAGGTTGCTCCTCAACTATCATCATCTTGATGGATATGGATAAGATGATTCTAATAATATACTACAAAGTTATACAATGAAATGGGATGCAAGAACCCTTGCATTTTTTGAATATGTAGAGAGATTTGTTTGTCTCATGTTAGACACATGTTTCATTATTTATAGTATGTATAGAGTTTGTTATAATAAAAACATAAATGTTATTTATGTGATTTGTAGAGATTTGTGGCTCTATAATAAGTAATGAAGTACATATATAATCCATGAAAAATTCTAGCATTCCATGTAGCTTATTTTGGTTAGCTACTTTTCTTCCCAAAGTTGGGGCCTTTCCTATATCACAACATAACTTAGATTTCTTACACGCATGAGACCAGGAAAACCTAGGATTAAAGTTGTATTTCCTTAAGTATTATGTGGTCATTTCATTGAATCTTTAGACCATTTGTTATCTATTATACCATTTGTTGTTGGTTATAGATATTGATTATAAAGAATGATGGGTTGATCATCTTCCTTCTTTTCTTTCCTATGGGTCATTGCATGTTCACTTTTTGTTTTCTATTTAAAAATTTTAGGTGGAAATAAATAATTGATTCTTTAAAAAGACTCCCTCTTATTTATCTAAGAAGTCCCTTCATAATCAAAAGAATTCCATCTCAGATTTAACTCTCATATAAATATATAAGAATTTGGATCATTTAAATAACATTTCTTCATAGGATAATGAGAATAGGAAAAATTAAAATCACTTTCTATTCTTTCAATTTTGAGTTCCATGCCTCTTATAGAGTTTTGGGTGTTCTGGGTGCCTCTTCAAATAATCCTTGAGACTTGATGGCTTCCTTGTACACAGTTTTATCTTTAAAGTATGTTACACCAAAATTGTATGTCTTGACTACTACTCAACAAGCAACAATCTACAAAAAGAAGAGATCAATCTCATTCGTTATTGAACACAAATCATAATCCCACTAATATATAGGCATATTTAAAGATCAAAAGAAAATTATATTGCTTGAAGTCCTTCTACCATTAAACATAGATGAAATATTTCTGAACTTTGAGCTTCTTGTATATTTCAAGGTAAATTTATTTGAATGCTTAAAACACTTCTAGAGGTCAAAAATGGATCTTGTATTTTCTTGTATTCATAGAGATACAATTGAAAACAATTATTTATAATATATATGTTAAAGTAAAATTTTCCATATAATATGGTTCTTTTAATGGGAAACTAATAGATTTATAATGAATCTATATTTTTTACTTAAAATAGTAACATATATAGATTATTGAATACATAGGCATTGCAATCTAGAATTAGTCTATCATCTTTTAGTCAAAGCATCCAATGTAGTTCATTTAAGGAAACATAGTAAAAATAAATTGAACTTATTGCAAGAAAAATAAAACTTCATACACATAGTCCCATAATCTCAAATCCAAATCACCAAAATATTTGATGATCTTGCTAGGCACAATCATTTAGAGTGTCAATGCACACAACTTATAAAAGTAACCCCTACTAACTATGAAATCTAACAAGGTGGTCAAATTTGGATAGGCTAGAACTAGGGCATCAAAGTATACACATATCTACTGAAAGCATGAATCATATCCACTCGACTACATACCTCCCATGAGATATGCCCAAAATCCTCAACTCTAGCAATAGCTCCCAAAATCCTAAAATCCTTATGATTATTTATCTCTTGCAATCCTTAGCTCCAATAGTGCATAGAGATGAAATAAAAAATTAACAAACAAACTTTTCTCTATTTTTTTTATTTGAACCTGAGTTGGTCAAAATTTTGACCAACTTGGGAAACCCTAAGTTGGTCAAATTTTGACCAATTTATGCATTTTTTTTTTTTTTTAAAGTATTGAACAAGTCTCTTCATATGTTGGTCAAAATTTTACCTATAATGTACTAGTAAATATACATGCCCTTTCAAAGCTATAAATTCACATAAACTTTCATGCTTTCTCCTTCTTATTCCCTCCAAAGTAAGATCAATGGAATTTCCATTCAAGGACCCATACACCTTGCATTTCTTCCACTCCTCACTATGAGAAGAGACTCTACATAATCTTGGTGTCCAACTAACCCCTTCCCCCATACATGGCTACTTTTTCCCTATCCAAGGGTGAGTAATGCCAACACTCCCTTCACAATTTTTTGAACAAAACAAGGAAAAGAGCATAAAAAGGAAACAAGTGAAAACCCACAATACTCATCCCTCACATGATAAAAACACAAACACAACTCCAAACATACAAGAGATTTACATACAAGATATTTACACACATACTTAAGCAATGAACAAAATAAACACATCCATGGCAATGGAGAAACCTACCTTCACAAAGGTTATGGCAATAATGAGTTTGAGATGAGCTTAATCATTTCCTCCTTCCAATTCCAAATCTTGATTTCTCTAAAAATAGAGTGGGTGAACACCATCCAACTCTTCAAATGTGCTCTAAATAGCCTCTAAACACACCCATCCAAAATAGCAATAACTCCAATATTGAATCTAAGCCTCCTTTGGTCTCCCCACTTGCCCCTATCATAAAGGCAACCTCTTAGAAAGAGTGCATACTTGGGTAACCTCATGGAAATGATCCAGTTTCGCAACAAAGGTAAATTGGGATACTTTAGGGGTCATAAATGTTGCTAGGAATTTCTAGAAGGGTGGAAAAGGTTCCTAACCCATACCCCTACCACTTGGGCACTTCAATTACATTAAATTTGGCTTCTAGGATTAATTCATGACCTATAAAAGTGGTTTGAAATATTTGATCTCCAAAATCCTAAGGATGTAACATTTCCACTAAACCCTAATCAAGGGAAACTAATTTGGGTTACTAACTAAATCAGTCTTAGGTTAACGAGTTGTATTGACAACCCTAATTTACATGCCAATACACTTATGTATTCAATGACTATCAAGTTACATCATAATATTTAATTTTACATAATAATATTTAATTTTACATAACATTTGACACACCACAAAATATAGATTATGATACAAATTAAACACTTGACAATGAGTTTTGAATCACTTTATATCTTTTGACCTTGGTCTTACAATTTTCACATAGGGTTAGTTACTATTTCTCCAATTAATTCCATGGTTAAATTTCCTACACACTCAATGTGAATATCAATAGTTTGATAAAATCAAATTTATATATGTGAACCATATTTATATAATCAAACTAGTGAAAACATTATAACTTTTATTTAAATAAATATTTTACATTTATGCACATAAATTAACATCACTTATATCATAATTGAATCATCATAACATATTCATCAATTTGAATTAAAATACTAAAATAATAATCATATTACATGCATCTGTATAAACCATCATAACACTGAAGTAGCCATCACGTGGCATAAAAATACTAATAAAGGTCTAATCCATTAGATATAATGTCTCAAAATGGCATATCATAATATATCAAAATAAGTGTATCAACTATGCTTTGATGGGTTGAGGTGAGGCCTCGCATCCTCCCCCACTAAGCATGAACTTCATCCTAGAATTCATCAAAAAGATATGGATATTGAGATCTCATCTATGTTGCATTCTCCCATTAAGTTGTGACCTCATCATAAAAATCCCACTAGAATCTATCTTAGTCTTGCTCTTTGCCTCATAATGCAAGGGTCTGTCAGCCCATAATGCAAATGGGCTCTAGTGCTAGCTTCTCATCTAACTCACCTACAAGGTATCCCAATCTATAATGTGAGACTCTTCATATCCTCTATGTATAGAAACATGGAACACATTGTGGATGCATGATAGGTTAGGTGACAAAGATAGACAATAAGAAATTGGTTTTATCCTCTCTAAGATCTCAAATGGTCTAATGAACAAAGGTAACAACTTAGATCCCTTTTTGAAATGAATCAAACTCTTCTTTGGTCACACTCTCAAGAAGACTTTGTCTTTGACTTTATACTCTCGATCAATCCTCTTTATATTTTCATAATACATGCACAACATATCCTCTAATACTTGATTTACTCTCTCAGTCTAACTATCAGTCTAAGGATGGTATGTTGTACTAGAATTGATCCTAGTGCCCAATGCTTCCTACAACTCTGTCCAAAAGGTTGATGTGAAAAAGGAGTCTCTATAAGAGATGATTTTATGGGAAATACCATAAATTTTGACAATGTCCTAGAAAAATACCTAAGCTATGTCTTGTGCTATGAAATTAGTATGCATGGGTGAGAAGCGGGCGACCTTGGTCAATGTGTCAACTATCACCAAAATGGTATCATGGTGGCATGAAGAAATGGGAAGACCAACAATAAAATCCATAGAAATAGTATCTTACTTCTACAATGAAATCTCATGAGGCTAAAGAAGCCCACTGGGATGATGATGCTCTACCTTCACCCTTTGGCACTCAAGGAATCTCATAAAAATGCTAGCACTTTGCACTCTCATGCCTAGCCAATGGTATAATTTCCTTAAATCTTTGTGTAGCTTCTCAAAATCAAGGTGTGCTACATAAGGTTCTCTATGAGCCTCAAGTATAATGAACTCATGCAAACTCCCAATGGAAGGTACATAGATACATCATCTATGATGCAAAATTCCATCAGACTCTAATGAATACTCCAAATACTTCCCTTCAAGGGGTATCTGAGAACACACCAACTAACTAACTTTTTCATATAGCTCATCTTTTGGAAAATGATGTAGGATACTCTCTCTCAGATTGGTGCAAATAGTCATAGATGAAAGCTTATGGAAACTTCTACTTAAGGTTTTTGTGACCATGTTCTCCTTTATCTTAATGTAATGAACATAAAATTATACTCACAAAGGAACTCCATCCACCTTCTTTTCCTAGCATTAAGGTTTGTCTATGTGAATATGTACTGTAATCTTTAATGGTTAGAACAAAGCTTAAATCTAGGACCTAGCAAGAAGTGTCACGACCTCACTAAACCATGTACCACTACTACAAGCTCTAGGTCATGAGCAGGGTAATTAAGCTCATTATTCTTTAACTTCCTAGACTCAGGAAATAGGTTGCTCACCCTTCATAAGGATTGCCCATATACCATCCAAAGATGCATCCATACACACCACAAAATCCATAGAAGGATTTGGAACTACAAGGATCAATGCACTCATGAGGGATCTCTTGAGCTCTTGGAAAGCTCTCTCACACTTCTCCATCCACTCATACTTCTTCCCCTTTCTTTGAAGGGATGTGATAGGATGTACCAATCTAGAAAATCCCACAATGAAATATCTATAGTATCATACTAACCCCATAAGAAATCTTACCTTGGTGACACTAGTGGGTGTTGGAAAATCCATGATAGTCCTAATCTTCGATGGATCTACTGAGACCCCATCACCTGATATAACATGACCCAAATAATATATTTCAGGTATGAATAATGCACACTTTGACAAGCTTCCATAGAACTGATTTTCTCTCAACTTCTATAATACCTATCTTAGGTGCTCCTCATGCTCCTTCTCATCACAAAAATATATCAAAATATCATCTAGGAATATAATGACAAACTTATCCAAAAAGGTATGGAATACTCCATTCATGAGGCTCAAGAATATAACTAAAGCATTCATGAGGACAAATGGTACTACAATAAAATCATAGTAACCATACCTCGTACGAAATGTTTTCTTGTGGATGTCACTCTCCACAATCCTTAATTGATGATAAGAAAATTTTAGATCTATCTTTGAGAATACTCATGCACCCTATAACTAATCAAAGAGATCATCAATCCTAGGAAGTAGGTATTAGTTCTTAATGGTTACCTTGTTCAATTTTTCATAATAAATGCATAACCTAAGTGATCCATCCTTCTTCATGTAGATTATTGGTGCACCCCAAGGTGACACACTAGGTCAAATATGCCCTTTCTCTAAGAGCTCCTCTAACTAAGTCTTTATCTCACCAAGCTCATGGGTAGTCAACCTAAATGGTACTCTTGATTCTGGCTCAACTCTTGGCATAAGATCTATGTGAAAATCCACTACTCTAGGTGGAGGCATACCAAGGAGCTTTAAAGGAAATATATTCACAAACTCCTATAGGATAGGAAAGTCATCAAGGGATGTCTTCCCTTTTAAATCCTCCTCTCTATCACTTAGAAAAAAAATTGACATCCCTTTTTACACACATCTCCTAAGATGCATAGTGAAAATCATACAAAGAGATACAAGTCTCTACACTCAAGAGATCACCCTAGGAATCCCATGCTCATCCACACACTCTACCCTTTTATGTCATCAATCCATCTTGGCACTATGGGCATAAAGCTAATCCATTCTAAGGACAACATCATATGAATCTAGAGAGGTAATGTGCAGATTAGACATCATGAACATGTCTCCAATCTAAATCTGAAAATTATGTACCATGGAACTAATTGACACCCTGGCTGCTGAGGTTAACTCTATCTCCCAACTAAAATCCTATCTAACTTCCACTCGCCCATAATGCTCCACTATAAATGAAGATATAACTGAGTCAATAGCTCCATAATCAAATAAAGTAGTAACCATAATACCTTGTATCATACTCGACCTCAATAATTATGGTATGATGCTTAGCTTGACAGTTATCAACTGCTACAAACATTCTATGGGATATACCCAAATCACCAACTATAAGCTCTAAGCTAGCCCCTCTTTGACCACTAGATGACTATCCCTATGTGCACACCCTAGCTATGTGACCCAAGCCACCACAAGTGTAGTATAGTCAATGGGTATAAACTTGTACACCCTATGATCTAGACTATTGTCAACCTCCAGTCCTACTAGATCCATTATAATCAACCCTAGAGGACTACTAAGTCCTTACTGGCTATGTCTACAGGTCTTGTATCCTCTAATATTGTTTAGGACCTTGTGACTGACACTACTTGGACTTAGAGCCCTAATATCCCTATGATGGTTTCTATCAAGAATCTTGTTGTGGCCTTTTTTGTTGAGACTTTGACCTTAGAAGACCATGTTGAGTGGTTTTGATTATATTTCCAAGGGGGTCTCAGTTGTTGTGACTACTAGGTAGGGCTTTAGTTCCAAGATCGATCTTGAGACTCCTATCTACCATAAGTATCCTTAACAACTAGTGCAATCTCAACTACCTCTCTAAAAGTAGTAGGGAATGCCAAGCATATTGTACCTTGAAGAGATAAATTAAGGCCCATAATGAAAAAATAGATCTATAGTTTCTCTTCATGTATTTAACATAAGGAAGGATTGGCTCTCATACTAGTCTACTATGAGGCCCCTGTATTGTAGAGAATGGAACTCCTTTATCTACCTCTATTTAAAGTACTCATAAATATACCTCTCACAAAATTTGGCCAAAAATATCTCCTATGTGAGGGTGTTAATCTTCACTCCTCCTATAGACTCCTCTTGCTACCAACATACTAAGGCATTCCCTCACAAAAGTTAAATGGAAAGTTTCCTTTAGATTACTCACATGAGGAGTAAAGATGTATATCAAAAAGATAAACATATTGAGGATGTTTATCGAAAAGATATACATATTACTCAATATTTTTACATGTCCTATCTAATGTATTATTTCTCAAGGTCATACTTTACCTTTACCTATAAGTCACATTACACATTACTTATAACATGCTATGCTCATTGTCATAGTTCATGGGGGATTTTAATTATAATGTCTTAACATAAATAGATATAATATATATATATATATATATATATTAGCACATTCTTTAAACCTAAGATTCAATCACATTACTACTAACTATTAATTAATAGTATCCCATGACCTAATGTGCTTCCCAAAATAAATCTACCTATTATACATATTTAGATGTTACTAGCTAACATCTAAATCCAACCTCCCTAAACCCCTAACACATGATTAAATATATGTTAATCTAACCCAAACTAAACCTAACTACCATCTAACCTAACCTACCCATCTTACCCTCACTTTCTACCCACTTCCTCCTTACAATTTTTACCCATGCTAAAGTATTAAAATACAATAACTCACAACATGATTTCCTAACAACTCTAACCCCTAATGCCTAAGGCTATCCCCTTTCTCTAGGCAGCTATGCCAAGGCCTAAGCACTTCATTTAAAAATGGGCACATTACTTTTCAAGGGGGGGAGATGCCTAAGGACAAACCTAACATGTGTCAAGGACAAGAAACCTCCAAGTTCTTAAGTCCTTTCCCAGATGTGTTCGGCACCTTTTTTTTAACTTTCTTAGATTATTTTGTCTTTTATTCATGCTTAAACCTAGCGCCTAGGTCTCATCATAGTGTATTGTGTCTATTTTTTTTTTAAAATTTCTTTTGTCACCATAAAACTTAGCACCTAGATAATAGCATTTTGATTGGATTTTTTTTTTGGATTTGTTTAATGGTTGCATATAGGAGCACTTATATACTCACTAGCCTATACTTAGGGCATAATATTGTAAAGAATTTTTTTATGTGCGCAGCCATATTTTAGGTAATTATTTATATTAGTTTGTTCCTAGTCATTTAGATAGAAATGACTATTTTTATTAGTGCCCTATAATGAAGATCTTAGGTATATTCAATCTAAATTTTATATTGGTCTGTAATAGAAGAGACTTTAAAATTACAATCCCTCTAATTAGTACAGAGTATCCTTCAATCAAGTGGGAAGAAGTTGATTAAAAATGAGATTCACATGTTGAATATTACAAAAGAGGCTAGTGGAAACTCCTAGTTAGTGAACAATGGATTATTAGAAGCATGTAAGCTTGGTGTTGAATTTTTTTTTTAAAAAATATTAGGATTATTTGTAAGTAACACATTATATTGATTTGGGGTATAAGTAATTGTCAGTTGATTTGAAATACCTAGTCAAAGAACATCAATTTAGTTGGAGTTAATAAAGGATAAACATAATAATTTCATTAAATAGCTATACCTATATCATATTAAACTAGAATAAAATTGGGCATAGATTAATATGAATAAGGTTATATATGCATATGGTAAGATGACCCGAAATTGAAAACTATTAGGAGAATTATAAAACATCTTCACTCTCACAAACTATTGAATCATTACAACTTCATTGGCATAGAAATTGTACTTCACAATCATATTCTTAATTTTTAGGATAAGATGTGGAGTTTGAAGTGAAAATATCTTCTAGCCCTTAGGTTATGACATAGAATCCCAATGAATGATAAAGAGCTTATTGGCCTCCTATGGAAACTTGAAGTACAAAATTTTGAATGAAAACATATTCATCCACACCAACTAAATTAATCATCTATCAAATAAGAAACATTATAATTTTCGTGAGGAAATATGAATTTTTATATTCTAGTCACTCCATAGTTTGATAGAATATTCATAACAAAGTACAGGTTTGGTCATACTATCCTTTAGTTCACCTTTCAAAAAAAAATTGGTTGTGTTTTACCTTGTAAATTTGAGCATGGCAGTTTAATTAATTTATCTATTGGTTCTAAGCTAAGGTGATGAATATTAGTTATTCTAAGTTGTATATGAGTTGACTTGACAATATGAATGATATAATTATAAGGTCAAGTGGTAAATTTGAAAGTGTGTAAGAATGTGAATACATGGAAGATTTTGAAGATCTAATTGTGCAACAAGGAAGTGAATCAGAAGGACAAGAAGAATATCCTTGTGAAGCTAAAAAGATATATTTGATTAGGAAGGATCAAGTACAAGACAAAATAGAGATCTATAATCAGCAATTCAGTTGCATCAAAAATCAAGTTATCTCATTGTTACTCTCTAACCAGTGTAGTAGTGATCTAAATCTCTTAACAGAGTTGGCTTAATAGCTATTTGTAAAACCTCTAACAAGGTGGTAGTTCTGTCAAATTTTCTAAAGACCTCTAACAAGGCCACTCCTAATAGGATTATTAAATCCTTTAATAGGGTCACACCTAATAGTTTATTTTGTAATCTTTAATAGGGTTGGCTCCTAACATGGCTCACTTTAGAAGAGTGAAAACAGTAACTAGTTGCAATTGGTGGTTTTCCCAAATTGGGTTTCCATGTTAAATCCTAGTGTCAATTGTGTTCATGATATTTTCTTTTATGTTCTTGCATCTAAGTCAAAATAATGGTAATCATAGTTAACATCTAAGATTTGAATGTTAAGTACTTACCAAGCATATTCAGTATTTATCGAGCTACAACATTTTATGAGTGTTTTTCGAGCATTAGAAGTATTCTATTTTTAGAGTTTATTTTGTACTGACATCTAAAGGGATCAGGTAAATTAATTTTAGTGGTAACTAATTCACCCCTCCCCTCTTAGTTACTCCTCTTATATTTCCAATATCCCCAAGACATATGGTGTGCTTCACAAGAGGGGAAAAACATTTCCCAAAGTCTACAAGGGTGCACATGGAGTCTCCAAGGTGAGATGATTTCATGAAGGGGGGTAGTAAGGAATGGCTAAAGTTAAACATTTTTTTAAAAATAAAGCCCTTCTTACACTTTACCCATTTCTTCCTACTAAGTCAATGTACCAACAAAGAGGACAAAGTATGCTTGAAGTCAGAAAGATAAGTGATGTGGTAAGTTAGGGTCCCATGAAAGCAAAGAGGTAAATGGATATGTTTGTAACTATATAATATTTGTTTTATAACTCCTAATAAATTAATATGTCAAAAAGTCTTGCCCACCAGTCATGTCAGGTCTAATGTGGAGGAACACACTAGGACTTCCAAGTCAAGTATAGGGTGTCCCAAATCCATGCATGGGGATTGGAGATGGAGTTATTATTTAAAGTTTTATAGGTAAAAGTTTTGTGGGGAAGAAATGGTATCCAAATAGATATTTTGAATGTTTTATTTTTTAGTTAAACTATGTAAGAAATTAAGGGAGAATCTCTTATCGAATATTCTTTGTTACAATTTTGAAAAAAAATGGTTTTTCTCATGCAATTTCCAGAGACCCTTTTTGGCTCTCAAATACAGGGCTGGTGTTCATACACTAATAAGAGTGCACTTCCCTAAACTCTTCTATCCAAGGTTTTCCATAGATTGGAAAGCTTGAATGTCAGCTTAAAGCTCCCTAGTCATGGAGTGCAAAAGCATACAAATGAACATAAAGTGGCTCTCAACTGAGTGTTAGGAATGCAACCCTTGCTAGTAAACCATGAAATGGTAGATTCTTTAAGTAAGAGCAAGAATGCTAGTGTCAAAGAACTCTCGATGCATGCAATCAAGAATGCAACTATATTAAAATGAGATGCACAATACAACTAAGCCAAACAAATGAAAGTATTACATCCATACTAATTAGACTATGTGATCTAAGCTACTTACAAAAAGAACTACACTATATGCAAACTAAACTAGGATTCCATGGAAAAAAATGCTATGGATGCAAGGAATGTAGAAAAGAAATGGTATTCTCCACAAAAGCTCTCAAGCATTTGAATAAAAATCTTGCATCATAACAATACTCAAGAGTGTGGATCCTTTGAGGGGGAAAGCTCTCTTCTTTTTAAAGAAGTACATATGGTAGAGATCAAGATTGAGATGGTGGATGATCAATGGTTGAATTCAAAAATGAGAGGGATCCATGTGCACACACAAGTCAGCCAGTGGAAAATGAGTTGACTTGTCATATATGACAAAAGTCTCACAAGCCTTTTCTTTTAATTACAAAATAGAAAAAGAACTTTATGTGTGCACTTTAAGTGGGTTAGAAGAATGGGGTCTTTTATTTAATTATAAGGGGAAATGTTCTTTTAATAAAGTAATGAACTTATGATAGCATAGTCAAACCATAGGTTATAATCAAATTAATTGATTATTAGCAATTTAGTCTAGGTAAATGATTAATTAAATTAGCCAAAATGCTAAGAAGGGGGCTAATAGTCTAGATGACCATTTTTAGGTTATTATATTTTCCCCTCTTTGACTAATGTGTGATCGATTTGGGAACACATTACATCAAAGAAAATAGAAGCCAAGTAGGCAGTAATAGATATAGATATTCAATTATGAAGAATCAAATGGACAAAGAAATAGCAAATCCTAAATGTACAGCCTGATAGCGATCATACTGAACGTTAGGAAAAGAAAGATGATGCAAGAATCCAAGAAGGATGCTAACACCTAGAAAAGTAGATAGGTCAAGAGCAAGTGAAAAAATTAATCATATGCTCCTAAGAAATAGACAACTGTAGCAAGTGATGATAGAATATTTCTACCCTATTAAGATCAAAATTGAAATGAGGTAAGGTGACTACAAAAATGAGCTAGATATGAATAAATTGAGATATAGCAATGTCCAAGATGAGATATGAATGATTAGAACTAAAGATTCATAAGAAACTGATAGAATGCCCCAGTTTGATCAGAGTTGACCACAAAGGATAAGGCATAAAAATTAGGTCAAATCGAGTAGAAAAGTGATTTTAAGCATGAAAGGTGAATAGAAGGAGATATGAAGTGTAGAAATGGTGAAGACATGAAGAAATCAAGATGCTCCAACGATGATTTAGAGATTAAAGCTTAGAAGTTCAGGTAACTGCTCAAAAGAAGGTAGAATTTTAAAATGCAATTTTGACCATTGAGATGAACTTAGATTTTGATTTCAATCCTAAAAATGGATCTAGGACATCAAAATTAGCTAGGAGTGCAATTTTTGCACAATTTTGAGGGGTTTGAAAATTAGATCAAAAATGAGGTTGGAGGCTATAAAAGGTGCCCAAGTGTCATTTTCAAAATCATTTTGTCTTTTATGCTTTGTTGAGATCTTGTGAGTGGTTGAGAGGCTACCATGGCTTTAGAAAATATTTCACTTCATCGACACTATTTTGAGTGCAACTGGTTACACAACTAGCTAGAGTAGTATAGGGCATCGATAAGTGACCTCTTTTTGTCATTTTTTTTAGCTCTTTTGGTTTTTTTTTTTGCACATTTGTAGGGTTTTTCGTAAAATATCATGCAATACTGAAAAAGTATCACATGGGTAGTGTGGAAAATATTGCTCAATAGATTTTTGCCCAAAATGTATCACGTGAATGTTATATAGTCTATCATATGGGACATACCCATATGTCACATGAACCAATGTGAAATGTTGCACAAAAAAATTGTGTCACATGGCTTTAGAAAAAGTATCGCACGATACTATGTCAGCAAACTATGTGCCCTACATGTAGAAAAAGTATCGCATAGTTTTTTTTTAGCATGTTTTTGTGAATTATGATCATATTTTTTATGCGTTATTAATGTGTACATATTGTATGTTGATAGGAGATATTCCTAGCACTACTAATTAGGGCCCCCAAAGTGGTGGGGTTGCATGTTGTACAATATTTGAGTAATGATGAACATGTTTTCATATCTACTATGGGTTTGAGATGGATCATACAGATGCCCCATATATGGGCAAACCATGGATTGTTGATTGCACTGGCTGAGTAATGGCACAATGAGCATAACACCTTTCATCTACTAATTGGAGAAGTTGAGATTACATTGGAGGATGTCTATCACATTCTTCAAGTGCCATGTCATAGTGAGACAATAAGTTGTTTGATTAATTGTTCTTGTCATGTTTTGCAAATATTGATGTGAGGGATACTGATGTTAACCTTGGTTATGTCACAAGTGTACTATGATCAAACCCCAAAAAAGGGGCGAGTGGTGATGCAATAGTTATTTTATGATGTCACCATTTTAGATTGTCATCTAGATTGGGAGCAATTGATTATCAAGTATGGAGTAGATTTCCCTCTTCCTAGCTTACTATGTTCATTGGTAGCTCAGGCTTTGGTGACAGACAAGGGCTAGAAGGGCTTCCACTAGAATGGGATTGACTAGTGTTTGATCTGATTGCACAACCATGCAGGATGGCATGGGGGCTAGCAATATTGGCAGAGATGTACCATGAGCTACATGAGATATTTTATCACAAGGGCCACTCATGGGCATGTGACATAGTGGTGGCACAAAAATGGTCTTGGGAGCACATTGCTATGATCCAACGATGGGTGTAGCCACAAGAGCAAAGCTAGTCATACATTTTTGGTTATAGAGGATTTATCCCATAGACACATAGTGGGGATGTGACCTATTATCAGTGTATCTTTGATGAGTTGACATCATTCACATGGTGGCCTTATCGAGAGTGTTGTAGATGGTCTAATGCCGGAGTTGGACTATATGAGATATAGCAAGCCACTGGTGGGTAGGACGATAGATGTAGTGGAGTGTTTTGTGATCAACAAAGTATGGTGATAGTTTGTAGAGTGGCAGGTGATATCAATGGAGACTACCACCTACACTTAGATGCATTCGGATGAGGCACAAGGATGGTTTCCAATGTAGGATTATCAAACAATAGTATGGGATACAACAACTCTAGTGCTAACTCCCTAGGATTATCACCCAAAATTGATAGATGTAGGGGCAGATCCTACATACTTATACAAGAGATAGGGCACCTATTCCTATGATTTATAAAGCCTAATGCACTACCCATAGAAGGGGTACATGGAGGTGGTGGAGGTGGGGGTGGAGTTGGAGGTGGAGGTAGGGGTGTGAGATGGATGGAGGTTGGAAAGGTATCTTGATTAGGGAGGAGGATGTGAGCATAGGCCATGAGGGAGATGGAGGAGGAGGAGGAGGTGCCACTAAGGTGATGATGAGTGAGGAGAGCAGAGGTAGAGCTAGAGTCACCAACTAGGGGGAGTGATTATTAGGATGTGTGGATCCATACTTTATAGGCAAAGCTATAGCAGCTCAAGTTTTGATTGCGGTGGAAGATTAGCAGCTCATAGATGAGCGAGCATGAGGTGATGAGCTTCACAAGGAGTGGGATGTTGTGAGGCAAGAGGCAGCTCATCATGGTGCCCGTGTCACATACTATTATGCCACCTATAGGGGTGTAGTGCTATTGGGGTAGGGACTTCCTAATTATTTAGAGCAAGTAGGTAGATTAGAGGGTGTAGTATAGCCACTAGATAGGAGATAGGCTCCACCACTATGGCCACCACCTCCTCCTGCTTTAGAGGATGGGAGTCAGTCATAGGCTAATACCAATAGTTTTAACATTTTGATTGTACAACATTTATTTTTGAGATACATATCTAGATTTTAGTTCTCATTTTTGTATATGTATTGTGACACATTGAGATATATATATGAGATACTAGATTTGATTGGTAGTCTCTTGTGTACTTGTCTCAAATGGATGTTTCAGCATTTTGATTTCTATGTGATGTTTTAGTTTATGTTTCTTTCTCATGTATGCATTTTTTTGGATACTTATGCTCATGTATCTCTCTTACGTATGATGTTTTTAGCTCTCATGTGTATGATATAGACTTTATGATTCTGAAAATATGTGACACTTAGATAGATTAAATGTGATTTTTAGATTAACCCCTCGTGATGACAGGATAGCAAGATAGATATGAAATGAAAGATCAAGAAGGTAAAAGGCATGATAAAGAAAGCAAAGAAGTATGTAAAAGTAGTTAGCTAATATGTCTATGAAAGAAATAAAGATAAAGTTCTCCCCATATGTAAGAATGTAAGACTAGACTAGAAAAATGATCCTAAAATGCAAGCTAGTATGCAAAGTGGTTTACCACAAGGGACACATAACATTTAGACTCTTATTTCATCATTGAGCACTTATTAGGGATATCATGAGATCATACAACCATCACTAGTATAACTATGAGGATATGAATATGATTGATATTAGATAGGTATCTAGAAATCCAATCTAAGCATCAAAGACATAGAAGTCAAGATGACTATGTGATCAAATTCCCTAAGTTTAGTATAGCAAGATTACACTTGTATCAAGGCATAAGCACCAAGATAATCCCTAAGTGTGGTCTTGTGAAAAATAGTCAAGGATGATACATTTATAAGTCAAAGTGTCAAATAGTACAAGCATGGATGCTTAAAACACTATAGACAAATAAAGTATACCCACAAGTAGAAATCAAGAAAACATGCCCCATACCCCTAGTCTTCTAGTCAATGACATCCTTGAGAGACTATTAGGGAGGGAACTTATAGTAAAGAAATCATCATAAACAACACACAAAGTAAATAAAGATCAACATAGCTCAATAGTTTAAGTGTTTAAGTGCATGTGTGTAAGTTACTTGGCCATTTCTTCAAGACTTGACTCTAATAGTGATAAATATCACAAAATTAGAGACCATAGGTAAACTATCTAAAGAGTTTTGAGAAACAATTAATGTCAAGCTGGAAATAGTGTTGAGAAACACAATTTTGTGAGTTGTCAAAGAAACCCTAATGCACAAGAATACTTCAATAGGCTAAGTAGCTATGCCCCCAAGACAAGGACAAGAAAAAATCCCAAGCTAGAAAATGTGTAGCAAAATGAGTGATTGAGACTAATAGACATAGGTGCAAGGGTCTCAAGTAGTGCCTATTCCCAGGTTTTCACCACTTGGCAAATTTCTTTTTTCTAGGACTTTTTTTCAAAAAAAAAAAAATTTATTTATTATTTTTTTTATTTTTTGGGGGATACATCAAAGGGCCTATTGCTAGGTTTTCACTAAGATGATCATTTTTTTAGGACATTTTCTAATTTTTAAGATTTTCTCTAGGATCATAAATGTGTACAAGATAGTTGAGTAGTAGGCCTTTAAGCATAGAACTTTTTTAAGTGTAGGACATTAATAGGCTCTACAAGATCTTCACCTTTAGGAGTAGATATTTGATAAGCACCATACCCAAATGTTGTCATGATAATGTATGGGCCTAACCAATTGGGTTCAAACTTTCCCTTCTGCTCTTTATGCTATTGATTTTTTTGATTTTCTCCAAGTCGATCAACTGGCTAAATTTCCTCTAGAGGATATAACACCCATACAAGTTGAATTTCTAGATGCCTTAATTATTTACATCACTAAGAGAATGTGGAAAATTTTCTTTGATGGTTCTCATACACAAAATGGAGCTAGAGTAGGTATATTGTTTGTTTCCCCTCATGGGATTCCCAAATCTTACAAAATCTTGTTCTCTTGTACAAAAAATATGGTAGAATATGAGGCTTTAACAAATGGGATCAAGATGGCTCTTGAATGGAGAATAATTGAATTGTATATCTATGGAGATTCCTAACTTGTTATTAACTGAGTAAATAATGACTATTAAATGAAAGATGACAAGTTGATACCTTATAAAAATTTGATAGATGCTCTAAGGAACTACTTCACTTTTGTGACATTTTAGCAAATTCCTAGAGTAGAAAACAAAGCTATTGATGCTATGGCCACTCTAGCATCTATTCTCCAGCTACAAGAACATGAATCTCAATTTGAGTTCCTAGTGGAAGAACTACGTCATCCCGCCTATGATTCCTCTGATAATCAAGTGATCTACACTATTGTAGGTCATGATTCCTCCCACTATGCCACCATTTTCTTTTACCTACATGATCAAATTGTTTCGAAGAACCTCACGTGCAACCAAAAATGCCAATTTCTTCACACTGCCACACATTACATTTTGGTCTCTAGTGACTTGTATAGAAAGGGTCTAGACAAAACATTGCTTAGGTGTTTAGAGCTAGAAGAGTCTAAAAAGGCACTTGCCAAAGTCCATGATTACATTTGTGGGGAACATTCTTATGGCCTTGCACTTACTCAAAAGCTACTTAGAGTAGGTTATTATTGGCCAACTATGCAAACTGATGCTATTCATTATGCCAAGTCTTGTCAAAAATGTCAACTCCATGGTAATTTAATTCACACTCTTGGATGCGAGTTGATTCCTTTCATGAAATATTGGCCATTTGAACAATGGGACTTTGACTTGGTCAAAAAAATTCACCCAAGTTCATCTAGTGGCCACAAGTTTATCATTACATCAACTGAGTATTTCACTAAATGGTTTGAAGCTGTGCCATTATCTGCTGCTATAGGCAAACATGTTGCCCTGTTCATACTAAATCACATCATTTTTTGATATGCTATTCCTTCCTCTATTATCACTAATAATGTAGGACAATTCAAAAATAAGGACCTAAGATAACTATGCAAGAAGTTTCAGATCAAACAAAATTGGTCTTCTATTTATTACCCTCAAGGGAATGGTTAAGTAGAGGCCTCCAACAAAACATTGCTTAGAATCTTGCATTGCACAGTTCATAATTTTGGGATAGATTGGCACCTACAGATAAATCCAACACTTTGGGCATACAAAACTTCCATTCATACTCCTATAGGGGCCATTCCATTTTCTTTAGTCTATGGTTTTGAGGCTATTCTCCCATTAGAAGTAGAGATCCCCTCGTGATCAATGATAGCTTGTCCTTTAATGGCTTTATGTTTGACATACTGAATGTCAAATTTTGAAAGAATCATCATCCATTTAGCTAAACGACCAGTAAGTGCAACTTTGCTCAACAGATATTTCAAAGGATTAATTTTAGCAACTAGGTGGATTACATGTGCCAACATGTAATATTGAAGCTTTTGAGAAGCAAAGACCACTGCGAGACAAGCCTTCTCGATGCTAGTATAGTTCATCTCATAAGAAACCAAATTTTGACTAATATAATATATGGCCTATTCTTTACCAGCCTCATCACTTTGGGCTAATAGTGCCCATAGAGAAGAAGTTGTAGCTGAGATATACAAGATCAAAGATTTACCTGGAATAGGTGGCATCAAGACTAGAGGTTTTTCCAAATACCCTTTGATTTGATCTAGACTTTGTTGACATTCCTCATTCCAGATATGAGTAGAACCTTTGTGCAAATTCTTGTTGAAAGGTTGAGCTTTATCAACCAATTGAGAAATAAACCTTCTTATGGATTATAAATGTCCTTGTAGATTTCTAAGTTGACTGATATTTTTTGGAGGCATATCCATGATAGCCTAGACTTTTTTAGGATCAATCTCAATACCTTTCACTGAGATAATGTAGCCTAGCAATTTTCCCAAAGTGACACCAAAGGAACACTTTTTTGGATTTAACCTAAGTTGGAATTGTTCCATATGGTCTAATATCAAACTAAGGTCTTAAAGGTGTGTATCTCATGTTTCATCAACATAGTCCTCCATATTTTTATGCATCATATCATGGAATATGGTGGTCATTTCTCTTTGGTAGGTAGCACTATCATTCTTGAGCCCAAAAGGCATGACATTCCAATAGAAAGTACCCCATGCACATGTGAAGGTTGTCTTCTATTGATTAGTTGGAGCTATCTTAATTTGATTATACTCGAAAAACCCATCCATAAGGGAGTACATTTCATACCTTGCAGTCATGTCCACTATCATATCAATGTTTGGTAGTAGGAAATCATCCTTGAGGTAGGCTTTGTTAAGATCTTTGAAATCATTACAAACTCAGATGGTTTTATCATGTTTGGATATAGGTACAATGTTGGAGATCCATTTGGTATAGTCAATTGCTCTAATAAAATTTGCACCCAAAAGTTTTTCCAACTCTACGTTCACCAAAAAAGCTACATGTGAATGCATCTTCCTCATTTTTTGTTAAATAGGCTTGATATTAGGAGAAGTAGACAAATGATGCATGGTAAGATCTATTGGGATTAATTTTTGTTAGTAATTGATTCACCCCCCCTCTCAGTTACTCTATCTTTAATCCCAACAATTGGTATTAGAACAATTCAACTGAACTGTCACCTTGTTAAAGGAATTACAAAATGACTACTCTATTAAGAGATTTGAAATCACTGCTACAATGGTTAAAAAGCAACAATGAATTGAACTAAACAAGATGCAACTGAATTTGCTGACTACAGGTCTCTGTTTAGCATCATTAGATCCTCCTTGATCAAGTATAGCTTTGGTACTCCTCAATGATCTCTGATCATCCTTCAAATTTGCTTCCACAATAATAAGTCTTCATATCACATTAATTCCACACACACTTCCACTTCACACTTAGAATTTGCAACTTGACCTCTTAATTATACCATTTAGATTGTCAATTCAGCCCATTTACATGTTACATTTACCAATAAACCATACATCAGTCGGCTACAAATATTACTTTTAAACAAATAAATGTTATTTCATAAAATAATGAAATCCTTTACTAGCCAACCCTGCTCAGTAAATACTGCTTCCAAAAATTTCCTAAGTTAACCTTCTTGACTTGGTTAACATTACAATATCCGTAAAATCCTTTGGCTGCTGAGTTTACTCGATAAAAATTGAATTCCTTCATGAGAGCTTGTTAAGAACTACTTCTACCACATTTCCTTTGATTATCGAGTGATCTCAGTAAAAATTGTTTCTACCACATTTCCTTTGATGATCGAGTTAGCTTGGTAAGAACTATTTACTTGGTAGATACTCTAAGTTTTCTTTACTAACCCCCTGGGCTCGATAGATTCTATCCTTTTTGCTTCACTAACCATTTGAGCTTGGTAGACTTTGTCCTTTGCCTGGCTGACCTTCTGAGCTCGGTAGACACTGTCCTTTGCCTTGCTAACCTTTTGAGCTTGGTATACATTGTCATTTTCCTTGCTGACCATCTAAGCTCAATGGACACTATCCTTTGCCTTGCTGACCTTCTGAGCTCGGTAGACTTTATCTAATGACTGATATGACATTTGTGTGACATCAAAGACAATACACAATTGAACAATTGTATCCAACAAAGATCTATGTCAAGCCCAGACATGTTCAAGTATGTCCATGTGAAATTGATCTTTTTATCCTAAAAAAATTGGGCAAATTGCTCCTTTTCTTTAGCTGACAATAATTGAGCTAAATGAATAATTTTAGGAGATTCTTTTGTCCCCAAGTTGACTAGTTGTGTAGGCTCAATGAGAACCAATGATCTATCTTGAAAATAGCTGGGTAGACTACCAAATACCTCATCTACAAGTGCCTCAAAGAGGTTGTCACCATTAGATATGTCTTTATTTTTACTATTTTTAGGTTTAGATACTACCACAATGTGGTTTTTTCCATCTGACCATTTTTTTTTCTTTTGATTTTATGACTAAGGTACTTGATATCTGATTTGGTCATGTGAATCATGGGTTCACTAGTGGAAGAAGTGACGGGTTCAATGGCATTTAGGTAACAGGTGATCTCATTATCATTGCAAAAAGACTGTATTTCTGGTGTCTAATGTTGAATGGACCAATCTATGAGATCAAGATGAACCAATAAAAGTGAGGTAGAAGCTTCAAGGTTAATGATACGAAAAGGGTCATCTCTGGTGACATGTGAAGTTGAGCCTATAATGAAAGTTGCAAAGGTATCTAGATTAGGAATAGTCCTAAAGGGACTAGCATGAGCCATTAAAGCATTTTTTGTGAGCTAAACTCATCAGACCTTACACTAGACTCATCTACTACATTTGATTGAATTGCATAAGTGTGAATGACATCAACCTCAAGTTCACAAGAGGCATCTAATAAACTTTCCCATTCATACTCTTGAGAGTCTATACTCTGATCTCTATCAATTAGATGGGCAATATTTTGTCTAATTTGTCCTCTATTTAAATATTCAAGGTCAAATTCATCATATTCTAGCTATCTAGAGGTGGAAGCTTCATCATTATTATCAGTAGTGAATGTTTCTTCTCCCCAAAGCAGAGAGGTTATAGGTATAAACTCTTCATTTTGTGAAGTGGCGACAACAAAGGGAAGATCATCATCCTCTAATTCACTAGATGTGGGTGCATTTTGAGTAGACACTAGCATATTATCCTCTAGCCTAAATCCTAAGCTAGCATATTCTCGAGCATCATGACCTCAAGTATGACTTAAAGGTTTACCAAGAGCTTTTTTGTTACCAGTTGAAGACCCATGACCTTGATAGCCCATGTTTGCAAGTATCTTATATCTTTTTCCATATCATTTGGGAGAAATGGGAGTGGTAATTGTAGTATCCTCTTCATTTTCATCTCCCTCCAATCTTTAATAGCTTGTTCTTCTTTTTCTACTTCTAGACAAAAGTGCCAAAAAGAGTCATGTAAGATGCAGAAGGTTTCTTTTTGGTAAACAATTACCCATAAGATTAAGGGGAAATAGGTAGAGCAACAACAAAGTCTAAAGTTTATTCGCCCATAACAAAACTCATCATTTTCATTTTCTATTCACATTCTATAAGAGACAGTGTTGGCTCATGAGAAGAGTGATTGTGTGGAACTAGTGTTTTAGTAGTAGACAATGTGTTGATGGCCATTGAATTGTCACCAAGGACAACCACTTCAGTACCATTAAAAGGGAACTTGATGCACTGATGGTATGTAGAAGGCATCACTTGCATGTCATGAATCCATGGTCATCCCAAAAATAAATTATATGCAAGGGGGATATCTAGGACTTGGAAAAAAAAACATCCTTCTCCACTAGACCAACTCTAATTGATAGCACAATTAGACCCTTGGAAGGTCTTTCAACCTCATATGATAGGGACACTACCCAAGCACAGAATGGACACAACAAGAAAGGAAAAATTGTATTAACTGTGTAAATATGCTATTACATTCAGTACAGAGAAAATAGACTTCAAAACATGCCCTAAGGGCTTATAACAATATAAGTTTGGAGATAATTTCTCCTTTTAGTCCCTCCTCTCAAACTCCACTCTAAACTGCCTTTTACAATGCCAGAAATGTTCTTAAAAAAACCCTGGAGGGTTAAGGATTAGGAATAAATTCTAGAAAGTGCTAGTAGGTATCCACTGACAAAATAGAAGGCTCTAGAAGTCACATTAGAAGTTGGCACAAAATTAGAAGAATCCAAAAATGGTAACCGAACTTTCAGGAGGCATAACTTTTGAACCATAGCTCTGATTGACGAACCATTTATATTTTTAGAAAGCTCTCAAAGCACTCTATAGCCCTATGAACAAGCTCCTCTTGTCCCCCATTTTTTGGCCCTGTTTGAGGTCATTTAATGCCCCTAACCTAACTTTGAAGCATTCTTAGGATGTCTCCAGAAACTGAAAAACTGCAATAACTTTCAAACCTTGGGGCCTTTTGACCTGAATCTTTTTCTGGAATGCTCTAAATTACAATGAAAATGTTCTGACCAATTTACACCTTCTAGTTCACCAAAATGATGGCTCAATTACATACTCCTATTTTTTTGGCATTTACATGTATCCCAAGGTGATTAAAAACTCTATCTTAGAACACTGATAGTGGAACTGTGAGAGTTGGAACCTTTATTTGACCCAAATGGGTATCCAGAAATGAAAACACCTAAAATAGAAACTAAGTCTAAGTACTTTTTTTGGGTGACACAGGATTGCCCTTATACTTTGGATGCTCCTGCATCATCATCATAAGCTTTTATGGTGATCTTGTGCCTAGAATCAATAGAAAATTTTGACATGACCAACTATTGGATTATATTAAAGGAAATAATATTTAACCCTGCACCATTGTCTATCAAGACTCGAAAAATGTGAGTACAGAAGATTTGGAGTTTGACATGGAGAAAAAGGCTATGGGGATGACTGGGAACTTGATCATCTTCTTTAGAGAAGGTGAGGTGATGAGGTAAAGAGATATGATTCACCATAGCTTGGAACTATTTTGCATCGATATCTGTGGGAACATTGGCAGAGCATAAAGCTTTTTCAAGGATATCCATGTGCAAAGGAGATAACTCTAATAACTTGAAAATAGAAATTTGAGCGGGGGTATGCTGTAATTGACTGACAAGGTCATAGTTAGAGACTCTAGAAGTGATTGGTTATTTATAAGATGAAGCATTCTTGAAATCCTAGGCAGCTTTAAGAACAACCTTAGATTGCCCCCTAGTAACAACATCAAGTGGTTCAATTTGTCATGAAAAAGAATCAGTCACCTAGGGTACCACCTTAGGTCTAGAGTCATTATAGTATTGAGGAACATCACATTTTTTTAAGACAACTTTAGGTCATTCATCTACATATTGGTTGTCATCATTATATCTTCCCATGCATAAATATTCAACGGGTTCAAGCATACCTATAAAATTATTGGTGTCAACATAAGCATAGGTGATCTTGGCATCATCATTCTTTTTAGAAACTTTAGAAGTTTTACCCTTCTCATATACTAGTAAGGGTTGATTAAAAGCTTTGTGATTGATATTTTTGGTGAGACCATCTGTGACAAATTTTCCTTCCTCAATAAGATCTTGAATTACATTTTTGATCTTAAAATAGTTTTCAGTATTGTGACCCTTGCTTCAATGATAACTGTAGATATGGTCCTCTCTCCACCATGAGAGTTTAACAGGTGGGTCATAGGGTTAGGAATTATCTAGCAAAGTAATCAAGTTATTTGCAATTAGATTTTTTAAGACTGTTTCATAGGGTTCAACCATTGGTGTGTAAACAGATCATTTCTTGGTAAACTTTGAGCTTTTGTCAAGCGCTTGTGGTTTTGCATTTTCTTGTTGCTTTGTGGCATAGATGGTAGTAGAAAGATTAAACATAGGTTCCTTGGTCTTAGGAGTTTCTGCTACTCCACCATTAACAACATACTTATTTTTATTCCAAGGTTTACCTTTGTCTTTACCATTTCCATTGTTGTTCTTCTCTTTTTTATGACAATATCACCCCTTTTGATAGCAACATCTTCAATACGATACACACTCTCAACCATGGCATTGAAAGATGTGAATGGTTGTTTCCTTAGATCAAAATATAATTGTAGTGCAAGCATATTGACAAAAATATCAATTTTTTCAGCCTCAGGAACTTGCTAGGGATATCGAATGTATAATGACCTCCATCATTGAAGATATGTTGCAAAAGGTTCTCCCAATTTTTGTTGGATGTTGCATAAGTCTAGCACTATTACATGTGTTGAATTCTATAGGAGTATTACTAGATAAAACATTGCACAACCTTGTCAAATGTTTTAATAGGAGGACTCAATTTGGTGAACCATTCCATAGCTTGCCCTCTTAGAATCCTAGGGAATAACCTCATAAAAATGGTGTCTTCATGCATACAATCCATTCTAAGAGCAAAAAAATGCCTCACATGACCATAAGGATCACCATTTCCATCATATTTTTAATATCTAGGAACCTCTATATCCTTAGGAAATGGTAGCATGTAGAGACTCCTATCAAATGGAAGTGCACATATTGATTCAACAAATGAAGTTTTAGGTGGTTCTTTTGAAGCTTGCAGTTGTGTAAATTGTTTCCTTAGTTCTTGTATTTCTTCCCTTAATATTTCAACTTTAGTGGGTTCTCATTTTGGAATTATGTGCTCTATAACAAAATCTTGGGAAAGTTTCCATCCTCTTGCTACCATGTATCAGAAGTATTGGTCTCCATTTTCCTCTAAAGCTCTAAGCATCAATTTTTGAGGAAATCCATCTTGCTGGAATTTTATAACATCTTCACTAGTTACTTCTTCATCACTTTCATGATGAGAAGGGCATGCGCCCATGGTGACTCTAGGAGTTTTTGGAGGTGTGTTGTTGCCATCATTGCAATCAAAAGGATTTCAAGAGAAAGTCCCCTTGTTCCCTTCATGGTGAGTATAGTTATTATTTTCAGCTTGTTCATGTTCTTTCTCCTTAGCATACATGGCTTCAATGATCCTTTGATTTTCATGTGCTTGTTTCTCCAAATGATGTTGGACTTCATCAGGGTGCACCATGGTGACCAAACCATTCTCACCCTTAGGTGTGCCAAATGGGTTTTCAAAACTGTAAAGTGGATTATGCCTAACATTAGCTATTTGCATTTCAATAGGCTTAAGGTCTTCCACACAAGGCTATCCATGAGGATGTCAAGGTGGGGTTTCTAATTGTTTGAAAACAAAAGGGGTATGGCTACCACTCCCAACTTGAAATCTAGTTGTATTTGGCATGTAAGGACTTGTCTTTGTTTAATAGGATGAGAAAAGTAATTTAGATTTGAAGCTTTTACAATCAAGATTAGTTACTTGTCAAAGTGTGAGAGATGGCTTGTTAAACAATGCTCAAGAACTTATAGCACTAGTGACATGAGCTAAGCAAGCAAGCAAGAAGCTCAATAGCAAGTAGCTAAAAAAATTGGTAACTGAATTTTGACAAGTGATTTATTAGTGATGTTTCAAGACTTACATTTGACAAACCAAACCCATCTTTTCAACCTAGGACAGCTTCCTAACATATGGATGTGCAACTAGAACCTAGGAAGTGGAAGTGATGTACCCTAGACTAGAAAAACTAGAATGCAAATGTTGTTGTGGAAAGAAATAGTTCCAAGAAATGCTTTCTCAGTTACCAAGTGATAGTAGGATAGCATAAAAAGTTGTATGATACTCTTTAGAACAAGAGGGCTATACTTTTCTTGCAGACAACAGTTCACACAAAGTGATGAAATAGACCTTAGTATATAAGGGTGAGATAACTCATAATAGGTAGGCAATACAATTTTGGAAAATTATTGTCGCATGATATTTCATTAGAAACCATGAACTAAAGTGCCAGTTTGTGTGTACAAAACATAAGTTTTGACTCCAAATTTTGTGTTTCAGTCTTAACAATAGGGTGATTTTTTGAATCAGACAGTGTATGTTTCTAGTTCATGTCAGTTATCAACAAGGTTTACAAATAGTAAGTGTTTCAACATGTCTTCAAATAGTTTGAACAAGGGTAAAAATGAGCTTGCCAATATGCATTTTTGATATGATAATAGCCTTTCTACTAATATAACTATGGTTGTTTGATGTGTAAGAATGTTAATATTAGTCAACACATTCAAAAATAGTAGCCAAGCAATCTACCTTAAGGTCACGGTTCATTACCCAACAACTTGGCCCATGCTTGATGCTCCTTCACCTCACACCAAGTGTTTACCCACAAGAGATATTGGCTTTGTCATGGAAGTTCCATAAGCATAACCAAGGGAACACATATTGTGAGTGTAAATCTTGGGGTGATCCGGGTAGTCCACTAGGATCAATCCTTGCACCAAGAAGTTGTGCAGCAAAATAAGGTGGATACTAACCTAGGGTGTCTAGATAGGGCTTCCATTCATAGTGTTCCTCTTGCACCCAATTAAGGGACACCCCACCTTATTGTGGGTAATAGACCTCGTGGTCACAAGAGCACCTTTAGTGTTCTGGCCTAGTGATCTCCCTATGGTCAAAATCTCATAAGTGATCACACTAAGCTAAGACAAACACTATGTCTACCAAGGTTTTATGTCTTTGATAGCCTTGAGTTTATAGTGGGTTGGAAGAGCTAGATAATTTTTTTATCTCCCCTTGGTTCATTCCTCTCGGGTTGTTCAAGAGCAAGCCCTCTAAAGGATGCTAACTACCACAAAATGGATCCACTCTCAAGGGTCAAGATTTTTGATTCACCTCAAGGGTGAAGACCATACTCTCCTACATCAATTTCTTCCCCAAACATGCCAATAAGATTGAATTATCCACTTACTTTTGAAATCCAAAGGTGGATCAAGATATCTAATTCACCACAAGGGTGAAGAGCATACTCTCCTTTCACCAAAGAACCTCAATCATAAGTTTAATGTGCCTAGAAAAGAACAACTAGTAGATGTCACACATGAAACAAAAGAACAAGCAAATGTTTGATTTTTATGCGTCAGGAAACCTTGCAAACAATCATTAGTAAACCTTTTGCATTTGGAGCTTTGACATGCATTCTTTTAAGCAATGTTTCAAGTTTTCAAAATGGAAACCTACAACCACAACCATTAGCACCATGAGTTAGCTCTAAAAACAAAAGGAAACCTATAAATGGACCTTTGTAAAATAGTTTAAAGACCTATAAAAACTAGCAAGCAATCAATAATAATTGAAAACTAATCAAAATACCTCAAACAACAAGCAACCTCTATTAGGTGATAGTTTTAACTGGAAGACTATCATACAATACTTCTTAGTATAACCATGTGACATAACTTCTCTATGCGATATATTTGCTTCAGCCAAATGATAGAAATTTGTATACAAAGGTGATAGAATCTAGTATGGCCATGGAACACTATTTCCAAAATAGTATCATACAAAACTAGAAAAATGTCACCTAGAACTGTGACTATAATTTTTTTTAAAAAAATGTAGGATAGTGAATGAAAATAGTGACAAAAATAGTAAAAAAGAGGACAAAACCCACTGTTCTGCCCCACTGTGGGCACCAAAAATGTACACTAAGAAGAATGCACTTCCCTAAACCCTTCTATCCAAGGTTTTCTATGGATTGGAAAGCTTGAATGTCGGCTTAGAGCTCCCTAGTCATAGAGTGCAAAAGCATATAAATGAACATAAAGTGGCTCTCAGTTGAGTCTTAGGAATGCAACCCTTGCTAGTAAACCATGAAATGGGAGATTCTTTGAGCAAGTGCAAAAATGCTAATGTCAAAGAGCTCTTGATGCATGCAATGCAAGAGTACAACTATGCTAAAATGAGATGCATGATACAACTAAGCTAAACAAATGAAAGTGTTACATCCATACTAATTAGACTATATGATCTAAGCTACTTGCAAAAAGAACTACACTATATGCAAACTAAACTAGGATGCCATGTAAAAAAATGCTATGGATGCAAGGAATGTAGACAAGAAATGGTATTCTCTACAAAATTCTCAAGCATTTGAATAGAAATCCTACAGCATAACAATACTCAAGAGTGTGGGTCCTTTGAGGGGGAAAGCTCTCTTCCTTTTAAAATTGTATGAATGGTAGAGATCAAGATTGAGATGGTGGATGATCAATAGTTGAATTCTAAAATGAGAGGTATCCATGTGCATACACAAGTCAGCCAATAAAAAATAAATTGAATTTTCATATAAGACAAAAGTCTCACAAGTCTTTTCTTTTAATTACAAAATAGAAAAAGAACTTTATGTGTGCACTTTAAGTGGGTTAGATGAATGGGGTATTTTATTTAATTAAAAGGGTACATGTTCTTTTAATCAAATAATAAACTTAGGATAGCATAGTCAAACCATAGGTTATAATCAAATTAATTGATTATTAGCAATTTGGTCTAGGTAAATCATTAATTAAATTAACCAAAATGCTGAGAAGGGGGCTAATAGTCTAGATGACCATTTTTAGGTGATTACAGTGGTTTTATTTATTTTCTCCTTTTTTTTACAAGGTGTTTCCTTCTTAGGAGTTTTATAGTGGCATTGTGTATTAATATTTTGTTCATTTTATTGAGTTGGTTTATAAATACAATATTGATATCCATTTTATATCCAAGTGTGGAATGATTCTAGGTAATTTACATACATTGCATCATAGGGTATACTTCATTTATTAATCAAAATTTATACTAGCTAAGGTTTTAAGGTGCAAGTAGAATGGATGTATCTTAATCAAGCATTAGTTATATCTTATAATCTTAAGGATGAATTATTGCATCTATAAGTTAAATAATTCATACATCGACATCCTATAACATGAACTTTTAAATACAACGAATTAAATCCAAGCTTTCATGGAGGAAATGGAGACTATTCAACTTGAAATTTTTGCAAAGCAATAAACTTGAAAGTAAGATATAATTGTCAATCTAATAATACTTTATCACATAACTTTCTTATTTCATGCTATAACTATATTTATATTATGAATATTGAAGTTACAACATTTAATCCATTCCTTTCATGTTTATTTTCAACATGAATGTACAATACAACATGTGGTATTACAATTGAGAAAACTGTAATACAATGACATCAAGAACACCATTAGTGCCCCATAAACTAGGTTGCTCCATCATAGGAACTTATCCAAGCAATCTACAAAAATACATGGAACAACCATGGAGAGCTCACCTCCCATCTTAGGCCTCAAAAGGCCACTCATAGACTTAGGAGAAACTGTAACTGACCATGTGACAACCAAATCAAATCGCACATCTTGAAACGCTACATACAAACACCTTTACAAGGCTTGTACAATTGGGTTCATATTGAACCTATAACATGGGGTGAAGGTGGACTACCAAGTATGAGATTCCTCAATGTAAAAACATACAATATACATGCCTTTTCAAGGCTAAAAATTCACATTAACTTTCATATTTTCTCCTCCTTATTGTTGGAATTACAATAGGAAAGGTAAACTTCTAGGAGGGGGTGAATCAATACTTTAAACTTTGACCCATAAAACATTCACCACACATCCATATCATACATTTAATAAGTAAACTGAAATACCATGTAAAAATATGTACATCTAAAGTACATAAGCAAGTAATCATTCATGCATATATGTTAGAAGATATGATTACCCAAAAACCCTCCAATGAGAAGGTAAAACTAGGGTGGGGATGATACCCAAAAATCTTCACTACTACTATAATAAAGTGTATCTAATCAAGGTTACAATGATTGATCATGAGACATAATCTACCCTGTGAAAGGTATGCCCTATTAAAAGCTTACAAAGACTATTAGGTCTTACACTACTAAAGGATTTCAACATCCTATTAAAAGTGTGCCCTTTTAAAGGACTTCAACTAATAATAAAGTAAGCACCTTGTTAGAGCATTTCAATATAGTCAGTTAGGACTACTTTATTAAGATATTTAATTGCTTCACCTATTAGAATGTCTTAACATTGGTCCTATGGTTAGCACTTTATTGATTGATGATAGATCACCTTTAAACTAATGTATTCTTGATCCTTCTTGATCAGATGTCTCTCTATTGTTCACTATTTCCTTCCTCTATTCTCCTAAAATTGATTTTACAATACAATTTTAGATCATAATACCTTAGTCACCATGAATGTCTTAGTTTGTGCAAGCAAAACTCTCCTTGATCATTCATTCATTCCTTTTCATGCTCATAGAAAGTTTAGGGTTTGCCCTCCTTAAGAAGACCTAGGTGACTTAGGGTTAGGTATAAATCAATGGCTCTGATTCTTCCATTTTACCTCTTAAGCCTTCCCTTTACCTAATTGGATGCATGTAATTCATAGAGATTCCAACTTAAGATTCATACTTATCACCAAAATATCATAATTCAATCTATAAGAAAGCTCAAAAATGGTTTACATAGTAGTTTGTGCCAATACAAATAACTATGACAAAATTGTGTTACTCAACATCTGAAGTCTCTAATGCTTGACATATACTAATGTCAATATTGTGACTCAGCATCTAAATGACTCAACATGCATTTTTTGCTCAACTCCTGAATCACTTGACATATATTGTCTACTTGGCACTTCAGTGACTTAGCACTCATTATTGACTTGACATGCTCTAACTTATACACGTGCTTGGCATATACTACTTGTTTGACATGAACTAAGTAAATGAGTTAGATGTATAGACACTCACTTGTCAAAACTAATCTAAGATCAATAATCTTCCCCTTTAACATGAGTGTTCAAAATACTTGGTCATACATTAATACTTTTATTCTTACAAGAATAACATAACTCTTATTCAGCTTTTGTACAAAATTTCAAAATATCAAAATTTTGTGACAACTTATTTACCTCAAAATCATATCTCTTATTACTCCCTCAAAGTTGTTTGATATTTTTATTGCTCAAAATCCTACTCCTACTAAGTATATGTGTTTCAACTCTTTCACTAGCTTTCTATTCTTTATAGTGTTCTTTCCTAGCTCTTCCATGCTTGCTCCCCCATGCTCTACCTCCCCCTTTTTGACATTGATGTCAATGGATTATACACTAATGGTGTGTCTGTCCAAGAAAGATTTATGGACCTCAAGAATAATTTAAAGAGTGGCATCCTAATTGTCACAAGCTACCTCCAAAGACTTAATTTGGATGGCTAGTTTGGCAGCAAGGTGTACTAGGCCATCTAATGTAAAAAGATTGGGGTCTTTCTTCATAAGTGTTTCTTCATAGCCTAACTTCTTGTGCAAAATCTCCATATGAGGAGTCAATGAAGTCTAGATGCATATGAGTTTAGCCCTTATGTTGGCTTCATCTACAAATAGTGTTGCTAACTAAATCTATATTTGCAATAGGGTCTTGAAGTGTTTCTCACTTTGAGTTGGAGTCATGGGCAATTTATCTCTAGATGAGTGTATTTAACTTTCCAAGCTTAGGATGTGATTCCTTATCTCTTGTGTGAAGAGTGTAGGATTACACAGCTTGGTGTGTAAAGAGAAAAATGTTCTCAAGTACCTTCTTCACACTATCTATTTTAGTTGCCAATACAACTTGTGTAAGTGATATATCACTAGGTATCTTCTCATTCACTTTATGTTGAAACTTCTTTTTGGACCGTTCTAATAATTTTGCATTAGTATAAAGGTTTGCATCACATACCTTTTCTACTAAGTGGCTTTACTTCATCTGGAAATGCATCCAAGAAGATGTGTTCAATATCAAGCAAAGCTTGCTTCTACCTATGCTCCCTTTTGAGCAGTTCTTGATGTTTCTTTCTAGCCAAGGCTTCTTGAAGTATATCCATCTACTCAATTATCATTGTTACATAATCATATTTTGGAAAAAAAAATTCTTCATCTAGGCTTACATCTCCATATGTGATTACCTCTTCTACATTTGGTGAACTTAGACTTAGCACTAAGAATTGCAAGGGTGTTGTATCTATGCTTAGTCTCTGAAGAGTGTGACTAGAAGGAGTGCCAAATTTTGGTAAAGTTACCAGTGCTTGAATGGTTGCTAGCTTCTTCAACTTGGATGCCAACTTAGACTCTTTAAGTTTGTCCTTCTCTATCTTATTGCTTTGGATTACACCTTGAACTTGTGTTGGAGTTATAGATGAGTCTACCTAACCTGCTTGATTCTGTGGTTCATTAGTGACTTGTGTTTCTACATTATCCTCTCCAATTTTCTCAACCTTTTCTAGTGCTACTTCTAGTACATTATCTTAAGATTGTACACTAATGACTTGAGGGGTAATTGTAGGTGGTTCTTATGTTTTCACCTCCTCCCTTGTAGTTATAGTCACTGATTTCTAAAGTTCATCTACACTCACCAATACAATGTTGTCACACAATTTAGCCTATAGTGTAGATTGATCAAGTATCTTTTTCAAGTCTTCCTCTATTAGGGGATTGATTTTCTAAACAATAAGATTAGAAACATCCTTTACTATGATAGTTTTAGTACTTACACTTGTTATTTGTGGAGGGATGACATTTGGAATTTGTGTATCTTGTACAATATGTTCTTGTTTCTTCTCTTTCTTAGTTGTTTCTTGATCATTTACATTCATTTCATTGCCTCCCTCAACTATGCCTTCATTATTGTCATCATCTTCATCATCTTTAACCTCAATAGGCTCTTGTCTCCTACTTTGACTATAACTAGCCCATATGTAATTTTCCACATCTATGTAGTCTTCTTTACAACATCTTCTATGTTATTATATAATATGATGAATGCTCTATATTTAGGAGCAAATCTAACAACATATTTCTTTATGGCTTTAGCTACTTGTGCCTTGCTAAGTTCGAGCATAACTAGCGCGAGGGTAGTTTGCTTAATTTTCCTTTCAGTATCTAAACAATAGTGTCATTTTTGCTCAACTCTTGCATATAGGCTTTTAGGTATGGAGTTGGCAATCTCTAAAGGAGCTTTCTTGAAAGTAGTCAGTGTACACTCGAAAGTGTCCCACTCTAAACCCTTCTATCCAAACGATTCCATGAGTTTGGAATGCTTGGATGCCGGCTTAGATCTCCCTATCCATGGAGTGTAAGAGAGTATATTTCAAGAATAAGAAGGCTCTCAGATGAGTCTTAGAGATACTCTTCTTACTAGTAAACCATGCAACGGGAGGTTCTTTAAGACAAGAGCAAGAGTGCAAATATCTTGAAAGAATCCCTCAAGAATGCAATGCAAGTATAGAAACTAAGCTAAGATGATAATGCAAAATGCAGCTATGCTAAGCATGTATGAGAGTGTTACAATACCATTATTAAGCTATGTGAGATTAAGCTACATGTAAAAATGAAAGCTAAGCTAAGCTAGAATGCCATGATGCTATGGATGAGAGAATGTAGACAAGAAATAGAAGTTCTCCACAAAGCTCCAAAGAAACCTGTTAGAAAACTTGCAGCATAACAATATTCAAAAATGAGGATTGATTTGAGGGGGAAAGCTCTCTCCCTTTTAAAGATGTATGGACGGTAGAGATCAAGATGAAGATGGTGGATGATCAACAGTGGAATTCAAAAAGAGGAGTGGTCCATGTGCACACACAAGTCAACCAATAGAATATAAGTTGACTTGTCATATAAGACAAAAGTCACAAAGCCTTTTCTTTTAATTGCAAAATAGAAAAAAGACTTTATGTGTGCGATTTAAGTGGGTTAGAAGAATGGGGTCTTTTATTTAATTAAAAGGGGACATGTTCTTTTAATCAAATAATGAAATTAGGATAGTATAGTCAAACTATAGGTTATAATCAAATAAATTGATTATTAGCAATTTGGTCTAGGTAAATGATTAAATTAATTTAGCCAAAATGCTGAGAAGGGGGCTAATAGTATAGATGACAATTTTTAGGTGATTACATTTGCCCCTCTTTGACTAATGTGTGATCGACCTGGGAACACATTATGTCAAAGAAAATAGAAAACCAAGTAGGCGGTGATAGATATAGACGTCTGATTCCAAAGAATGAAATGTAGAAATAGATAGCAAGTCCTAAATGCACAGCCTGATAGCGGTAGTACTGAACATTAGGAAGATGATGTTAAGATCCAAAAATAATTCTAACATCTAGCAAAGCGAATAGATCGAGAGCAAGTGATAAGGTCAAACAAATGCTCCTAAGAAATAGATAGCTGTAACAATCAGCAATAGAGTATTTCTGCCCCCTCGGGATTGAAATTGAAATGAGGTAAGGGGATGCAAAAACTAGCTAGATATGAGAAAATTAGAATAGAGAAATGTCCAAGATGACAGATAGATGATTAGAACCCAAGAATGACTATAAGAAATTGATAAAATGCCCCAGTTTGACTAGAGTTGACCTTGAAGGATATAGCATAAAAATTAGGTCAAAATGAGTAAAAAGGTGGTTTAGACATGAAACAATGAATTGAAGTAGATATGAAGTATGGAAATGATGAAGACATGAAGAAATGAAGATGCCCCAGTGATGACTCAGAGATTAGACCTCAAAAGGTTAGCTAACTGCTCAGAAGAAAGTAGAATTTTAAAAGACAATTTTGACCATCAAGATGAACTTGAATTTGGATTTCGATCCCGAAAATGAATCTAGGATGTCAAAATTATTTAAGAGGTCAAAACTTTATATAATGTGATGACAAGATAGAAAAGAGATGAAGCAAAAGATTAAGAAGGTGAAAAGACATGAACAAGAAGAAAGTAAAGAAATATATGAAAGGAGTTAGCCGATATGTCCACAAAAAGATGAAGAGAGAGCTCTTCCCATATGCAAGAATGCAAGACTAAGCTAGAAAATGAACCTAAAATGCAAGCTAATATGCAAAGTGGTTTACCAGCAAGAAGCGCATAACATTTAGACTCTTAATTTCATCATTGAGCATTTATTAGGGACATCATGAGATCATACAACCATCACTAGTATAACTATGAGGATATAAATATGATCGATATTAGATAGGTATGTGGAAATCCAATCTAAGCATCAGAGACATGTAAGTCAAGATAACTACACGATTAGATTGCCTAAGTTTAATTTAGCAAGATTACACCTGTATCAAGGCATAAGCGCCAGGATAAACCCTGAGTGTGGTCTTGCAAAACAGTCAAGGATGATACATTTGTAAGTCAATGTGTTGAATAGGACCAGCATAAATGCTTACAACACTATAGAAAAACAAAAGTATACCCACAAGCAAAAATCAAGAAAATATGTCCCATGCCCCCAGTCTTCTAGTCAATGACATCCTTGAAAGACTATTAGGGAGGGAACACATGGCAAATAAATCATCATAGAAAGCACACAAAGTAGATAAAGATCAGCATAGCTCAGTCATTTAAGTGTTAAAGTGTGTGTGTGCAAGTTACTTGGCCATTTCTTCAAGACTTGATTCTGATAGTGAGAAATATTGCGACATCGGAGACTGTAGGTAAACTATCTGAAAAGTGTTGAAAAACACTTTATGTCAAGGTGGGGGAAGTGTTGAGAAACACTATTTTGTGAGTTGTCAAAGAAACCCTAATGCACAAGAATACCTCAATAGGCGAAGTAGCTATGCCCCCAAGATGAGGACAAGAAACAATTCCAAGCTAGGAAATGTGTAGTGAAGTGGGTGATTGAGACTGATAGACAGAGGTGCAAGGGTTTCAAGTAGTGCCTGTTTCCAAGTTTTCACCACTTGACAGATTTTTTCAAAAAAATTTTCAATTTTTTTGTATTTTTCAATTTTTTTTGGTGATACATCAAAGCGCCTATTGCTAGGTTTTCACTAAGATGATCTTTTTTTCAGGGCATTTTCTGATTTTTAGGATTTTTTCAGCATCATATATGATTTTTTTTTTGGAATTTTTTAGAAGGTTTAGAGATCACTAGTTCTCAAGCAAGATCACATCATTTTCTCCCAATGTCCAGAAAGGTATAGGACATGATGGAGAAACAAGCCGATGGATAAGCAAAGATGCATAAGAAAGGAATGTGAAGCAAGTGGAAGTGATCCTCAAGAACTGACTCCTCAAGAGTACCCAAGCTAGGGAAAGAGGTGAAATAGTCATATGAAGCATATTTTGGATAAGCAATGGAAGTAATGAGAAAGATAGCATGTAGAATAAGTAATGAAGCCAACAAGTGAGATAGCATGAAGTGTTTAGTCCAAAAGAGTAGCCATGTCAAGAGACCTATGAGAACCATGTTTCATTTATTATGATCAAGACCAAGGGGTCAACTAGATAGTATAGCAATGGGATAGAGCAATAAGAATAAAGCTCAAGATGGAGGCTATGAGGGAATGAGAAAGCACAAATAGAGAATCTCATGGATAAGATAGCAAATATGCAAAGATAGCTCAACATTGTCAAGATCAAAGAGAGAAGAAGGGATAGATGGATGATGGAAGAATTACGCATGATGCTTGTTTGCCAGGTTTTCATCATGGTACTTATCTAAGGTGCCACAAGAAGTAGTTTTCACCATAGGATAAATTTATTTCTCTTTACTTTTGCTACCAAGGTGCCACAAGAAGTGGTTTTCACCAAGGCACATTTTCATTTTTTTCATTTTTCCTTTTTTTTTTTTTTTTTTTTGCTTTTGAATTTTTAGAAAGAGCTCAAGCTTTTTGAATTTAGATAGTGCTCCTATAGGAAAGATAAGCCATGATAAGCCAAGACCATAGAAAGGTATGCTCAAAGATGTTGATAGGGTGATGAAAGGGAAATGGTAGTAGGAGTATATGAAGGATAAGGGTTCATGTCTTGAGAGAAATGAACAAGCATGGATAGCAAGTGTAAGTTTTAGAGGATTTCATGAGGGTAGCTGAAATATTGGACAAGATCAACATTGACACACACCTTGAAGGGTATTGGAACAATGAAGGAATCATGGATGAAATAGCTTGAGATTTAGATGTATGAGGTGGTAGAAGAAATTTGAAAAAAAGTGGAGTGGAAGGCTTTGGAATATTTTTAGGAAGGATTTTGGAAGAAGATGGAATGGAAGCCTTTGGAAGCGTGAATGTCAACTTTGAAGTATTTTCAATATTCAAGTCTTTTAAAAGAGACTTGGGAATCCATATAGCTTTAGATTTTCCTTTGGATACTTCAAAACTCATTTCTTCAATAATGGGTTTAGGAACCCATTTTTTTTTGTTTAGCTTTTTTAATAGTGGACCTTTGCAGTCTCTTTTGTGCATTTTCCTTCTTAGCATTCACATGTCTATTAGATGAGACATAGTGATCTTCATTTTTCAATGGATTCTTATGTTTATTCTCACTTCCAAAGGACTTGGGATTTGTGGATGAACAAGGATGATATGACTGGTTTAGATGGATAGATGGGTGAAAAGTCATCAAGGATGAGTGTCTTTGTTGATCTTGAGGTGTTATAGGAGAGCTAGGGAATGAGCTAGGAGTGAATGTAGGAGATGGAGGAACATAAGGCCCTGTACACTCGAAAGTGTCCCACTCTAAACCATTCTATCCAAACGATTCCATGAGTTTGGAATGCTTGGATGCCGGCTTAGAGCTCCCTATCCACGGAGTGCAAGAGAGTGTATTTTAAGAATAAGAAGGCTCTCAGATGAGCCTTAGAGATACTCTTCTTGCTAGTAAACCATGCAATGGGAGGTTCCAAAGACAAGATGTAAGAATGCAAATGTCCCAAGGAGTTCCTCAAGGATGCAATGCAACTAAAGATTAAACTAGAATGAATATGAAAATTGCGGCTATTCTAAGCATGGATGAGAGTGTTACAATCCAAATATTAAGCTATGTGAGATAGATTATTGCAAAATAGAAACTAAACTAACATGCAACATGAATCTAAGCTAAAATGCTATGGTATGAGAGAATGTAGACAAGAAATAGAAGTTCTCCACAAAGCTCCAAAGAAACCTGTTAGAAAACCTGCAGCATAACAATATTCAAAATGAGGATGGATTGAGGGAGAAAGCTCTCTCCCTTTTAAAGATGTATGGATGGTAGAGATCAAGATGAAGATGGTGGATGATCAACGATGGAATTCAAAAAGAGGAGTGATCCATGTGCACACACAAGTCAACCAATAGAATATAAGTTGACTTGTCATATAAGACAAAAGTCACAAAGCCTTTTCTTTTAATTGCAAAATAGAAAAAAGACTTTATGTGTGCGATTTAAGTGGGTTAGAAGAATGGGGTCTTTTATTTAATTAAAAGGGGACATGTTCTTTTAATCAAATAATGAACTTAGGATAGTATAGTCAAACTATAAGTTATAATCAAATAAATTGATTATTAGCAATTTGGTCTAGGTAAATGATTAAATTAATTTAGCCAAAATGCTGAGAAGGGGGCTAATAGTCTAGATGACCATTTTTAGGTGATTACAGTCAGCATGGCATATATTTTTGGCTCCACTTGATTCTTTTCAACTTTTCCAAGATTTTAAAAATCAATGTGAGTACATTATTTCTAACATTCTCACATAGGTTGTCTAGATTAGAAGATGGATAATGACTTACCACTTGGAATTGGTTGTTTTTCATCAAATTTAGTTCTTTCCTCATCAGTTTTAGCTAGAGAAATGTATTTTCTCCTTGGTCTTTTCTATGCTTCACCTCTCCACTCTGTAGATTTTTCTTTCTCCTTAGCCTTTTGTATAGTGACATGTACACTAGCCCTTGTGGTAGGTGATGTAGGTTTGGGTTGGCATGGTTTAGCAATCTTATTGGGTCTTATCACTATTTGTGCCTTAGCCTTTCTCTTCTTTTGATTAGTAGGAGTAGGTGCTTCCTTGGCTTCTTCTTCCTTGTCACCTTCTATTGTTTATGTTTCTTCCTCTTATGTGTCTTCTTCCTCTTCATCCTCTTCTTCTTCATCTTCCTACTCAGCAACTTCACCAAATTTTGCTTTGAGTTTCTTTACTAGTTTATCCTTCCTTTTGATGATAGAGCTAGTCTTCAACTCCATAGCAATCTTTGATAGTTACCAAAAGCTTTGACATCTTTGTCTACTTCTTCAGTAAGTAAGGTTGTCATTGTTATAAAGGCCTCATCAACATTAATTTCATAGCCTAATGGCCTTAGCCATCTTACTCTTGGAATTGTTGCTTGAACAAATGTGTAATTAGCATCAACTAGAAAACAAACATCATCATAATGTTTTTTCACTAATGATACTGGAATCCTAAATCTCTTCTTCATGGATTGCTTGAAGTCCTTAAAATAAATAGTCATTACTGAATCAAAATATTTTCCTAATTGTTCAATAAACTCTCCTAATTGAATTTTTACAGACCTATTTTTCTTCCATGCAATAGTAACAAATGTAGGAAATGTGTTCTAAACATAAAAGAAGCTACATATCAAAATAGATCTTAATTTACACTAAACACTCTTTGTTTTTCTTATTGCTCTTAGGTTTTCAATCAATTGTTTTAGTTGCAGCTCAGTAAGATAAATACCTTACAAAATCTGATGAAATGATGTTGAGTAGCTATTCAAATCTCCTACAAAATACTTTGGATGAAATTTCTAGATTGTCTCTAGCTCTTCTTGCTCTCTCTAAATTTTGAATGACGTTAAATTGATCAAATACCCCTTTGAAATAATATAATTAATGTTGAGTGCTTAGACAATTGTAAGCTTAGCATCAACTAATTTCTCACTCACCTGGAATCCACTAGTCTTTCCATTCATTCGACAACCATAGGAAACTTTTCATGCTCAGCAATAACATGAAAAACATAAAGATTTTTCTTTGATTCCTACTAACACCTTGCATCTTCATTCATGTTTATATAATCTTTTTAGAACTAAATCATTTAGAACTAATTTATGAAATAATTTTTGATTACTAGTCCCACATACCTCTTGATTGCTTATTTTGATGAGGTGTGATCACCTAACCCATTGGGTGAAGTGATCCCTTCTACACTTGATGTGCTACAATCCTCCTTCTTCCATTTCTTATTCATTTCTTTTGTGACATTTTCAATATCTGCCTTTCCTTTTCCTTTATTAAACTCACAACTTGGTGCCTTTGACCTTTTTGGACAATATTAGCTTATGTGACCAATCTTCAAATAGCTAAAATATGTGGTCTAACTCAACCACCTTTTGTAGTCACTCTTTAAGTGTATTCCAATACAATTCTCAGGAACATGTTTATACTCTTGACAATAGTGACAACTATACCTTGTATTACAATCCCAATTATAAAAATTGTCATTATTCTTTACCTTTGTTTGCCTATTTGATGACCACATAGGTTTGGATCTACACTCAAAAGCTCTATAACCATACTTCTAATAGTTATAACAATATCCTTCAAATCTTTGAGTGTTCATGGTCTTAGTTATGCATTCATGTGCTTGATGACCTTGTTTGTTGCACTTATGACTGTGACCCATGCTATTTTGTTTAACATTCTAATTTAAATCTTGCTCCTACATACATTGGTATTATGTCCTTTCTTACCACAATTATGACAAGTAGGTTTGGAATTATTACCTTTTTTGCCCCTTTCTTTAGCACTTTTGGATGACTCCTCTTCTTCAGTACATGTGTATCCCCGTCCAAATGTATCATTGTTGGATTTAGGGGATCTCAATAATTGCTCAACATATTTGATGGATTCACTAGGTTTATTAAAAATTTCAAAAAATTCCTTTTCCCTTTTTAGGTCATTGTTCAATTACTCATTTTGCAGCTTCAATATTGTTATCTCAATGCTTTTGGCATTCAATTCATGCTTGGTATTCATCATTTGACCCAAAGTTTTCAATTACATGTTAGCAATCCTAGTTACTTCTAATGATTTCTCTTCCATTCTACTGGTCAAAACTATTTTGTCATCTTCAATCATGGTTTTTTCTTCCATAGCTTTCTTTCTCTATTTAGTGACCTCACATAGTAGTATGGGTTGTGTTTCTTGCTCTAACTTGAGATTTCTAATTTCTTTAGCTTGGGTTCTATTCTTTTCCATTAGATCTATAATTGCTACATCAAATTTATTTGAATCTCCATTTTCAAATACCTTAGTAGTGTCTATCTCTTTGTATTGTGTTTCATTCTCCCCAATAGCAATTTCCTTCCTTCTCTTTAAAGATTTCTTTAAATCTTCTCTTCTTTCATTCAACTGATGTAGAATGAGATGTATTTCAATCTCCTAGTTCTCAAAGATCTTTTCCAACTTGAAGACTTCCATTTCCAATATCTTTTCTCAAAGCTACAAAGCTTCACTTTTAGAGAACAAAGCTCTAATACCAATTGTTGGAATTACAATAGGAAAGGTAAACTTTTGGAGGGGAGTGAATTAGTACTTTAAAGTTTGACCCATAAAACATTCAGCACACATCCATCTCATACATTCAATAACTAAACTAAAATACCATGTAAAAGCACATACATCTAAAGTATGTAAGCAAGTAAGCATTCACACATATATGATACCAAATATGATTACCCAAAAACCATCCAATGAGAAGGTAAAACTGGGGTGGGGATGACACCCACAAATCTTCACTACCAAGTTAATTTTTAGTAGCTAATATTCATAAATTTTCTAATTTAAAAAAATTTTGGTTAATAATCTATGATTTAAGGCAACCTAAATAGCCATTTTTTTTGAAAAAAAATAGTTCAAAAATATTTAAAATCACCCAATAATTCATTTATTTTATAAAATTAAGCTCAAAGCTTCACCATAATAATCGATAAATGATTATATTAGATTCTCCTAAATATTATTTATTTTTGGAGAAATTATAATTAATTCACCAATAATTATCATAATTATTAGTTACTTTAAGGATATATCATCAATATTTAGTTTTCACTATTGATTTAAAATATAATGTAATGATCCTCATAATAATCCATGAGGTAAAAAATGTTCAAGTTTGATTTGTAATATTTCACGGTGATTAATAAACTTCTTCTTATTATTGAGATTTGCTAATATTTTCTATATAAAAATTATGATTCCAAAATAATCGCTAATATAAATAATATTCAAAATTAAAAAAATTGAGACATTCACCAATAGAAATAATTTCATTTTACAAAATAATGAAATAATTGCCAATAATTTATATTTTTTTTGGGAGGGGGTTTCTTAAATTTTACCTTGTTCAATACTGTAGTAATTAAGTGTATCCAATGAAGGTTACAATGTTTGATCATGAGACATGATCTACCCTATGAAAAGTTTGCCTTGTTAAAGGCTTACAAAGATTGTTAGGTCTTACCCTATTAAAGGATTTCAACACCCTATTAAAAGTCTGCCCTATTAAAGACTTTAACTCACAATAAAGTAAGCACCTTGTTAGAGGATTTCAATACAGCTTGTTAGGACTACTTTGTTAAGAGATTTAATTGATTCACCTATTAGAATGTCTCAGCATTGATCCTATAGTTAGAACTTTGTTGCTTGATGATTTATCACCTCTAAACTAATGTATTCTTGATCCTTTTTTATTAGATGTCTCTCTTCTATTCACTATTTTGTTACTCTATTCTCCTTTAATTGATTTTGTAATGCAATTTTAGATCATAATACCTTTGTCACCATGAATGTTCTAGTTTGTGCATGCAAAAATCTCCTTGATCATTTATTCATTCTCTTTCATGCTCATAGAAAGTTTAGAGTTTGTCCTCCTTAAGAAGACTTAGGTGATTTAGGGTTAGGTATGAATCAATGGTTGTGATTCATCCATTTTTCCACTTAAACCTTCCCTTTACCTAATTGGATGCATGTAATTCATAAAGATTGCAACTTAAGATTCATCCTTATGACCAAAATATCATAATTCAAGTGGTAAGTTATCTCAAAAATGGTTTACATAATAGTTTGTGCCAATACAAACAACTATGACAAAATAATGTTATTCAACATCTGAAGTCTTTGATGCTTGGCATATACTAATGTCAATACTATGATTTAGCATTTGAATGACTCATCATGCACTGCTTGTTCGGCTCCTAAATCACTCAACATTTACTATCTACTCATCACTTGAGTGACTTGGCACTCACTATTGACTTGGCATTCTCTAACTTATATACGTTGTGCTTGGCATATACTACTTGTTCAACATGAACTAAGTAAATAAATTATAAAGTGTATAGACACTCATTTTTCAAAACCATTTTGAGATTAACACTCATCCCCCCCCCCCCCCCCCCAGGTCTATACACCTTGTATTTCTTCCCTTCCCTCACCATTAGAAGAGACTCTACACGATCTGAGTGTCCAACTAACTCTTTCCCCAATACATAGCCACTTCTTCCCTATTTGAGGGTGAGTAATGCCAACACTACCTTCACAATTTTCCCAAAAAAACAAGGAAAAAACATAAAAAGGAAGTAAAAACCCACAATACCCATCCCTTTAGGGTGTTTTTTAGAATTTTTTTGCTAGTAAATTTGATAATAATTTAAGATTTAATGCAACCTAAATCACCATAATTTCATTACATTTAGTTCTAAAATATTTAAAATTGCTCGAAAATTTATTTTAATAAAAAAAATTAAACTTAATGATTTGTAAGAGATTTACAGACACACTTAAGCAATGAACAAAATGAACACATCCATGGAAATGGAGAAACTAACCTTCATAAAGGTTATGGAAAGAATAAGTTTGAGATGAGCTAATCCTTTCCTACTTCCAATTCCAAAGCTTGATTTCTCTAAAAATAAAGAGTTGGTGAACACCCTCCAACTCTTCAAAGAGACTCTAAATAACTTCTAAACTCACCCATCCAAAATAACAATAACTCTAATCTTGACTCTAAGCCTCCTTTTGGTCTCCTTAGTTGCCCCTATCATAAAGGAAACCTCTTAGCAAGAGTGTAAACTTGGGTTACCTCATGGAAATGATCCATTTTTGAAACAAAGGGAACTTGGGGTATTTTAGGGGTCATAAATGTTGCTAGGAATTTCTAGAAGGGTAGAAAAGATTCTTAACCCATACCCCTACCTCTTGGTCACTTGACTTACATTAAATTTGGCTTCTAGGATCAATTCATTGCCTATATAAGTGGCTTGAAATATTTGATCTCCAAAATCCTAAAGATGTAACCTTTCAACTAAACCCTAATCAAGGTTTAAAAAATTGGTTACTAACTAAATCAGTCTTAGGTTAATGAGTTATAGTGACAACCCTAATTGATATGCTAATACAAATATGCATATAAAAAGTTTCAAGTGACATTATAAGATTTACTTTTACATAACGTTCTATTAGCATAAATTCTAAGTATTGACATGTTGCAGTCATGACCATATTTGTCATTGATGTCAATATAGTAGTAAATTTGTGAAGAATGATAGAGTAGTAGAAAGAGATCCTTGTTATACCAACAAGGTTTTTCTGGTGATGATGTGTGGTCAAGGACATGTTCTACACTATGTCATGATGTTGTGGTTTAATTTACAATAAGTAAGTCAAATACATACAAAAGTTGTACCTAATTTATGGAGAGCGATATACAGACAAGCTACCTAAGAAGTAATTTCTAGATGTTGTATTATATCTTGTAATAGAGATATAATATAGTGATGCACGATTAGCCAATGCCATAAGAAAAACTAATGGCAACATCAATGAATGTGCAAGCCCTAATGTTTTACATGTGATAATTTGTATAGACTATGAGCTGACAATCCTATTATAATTAAGAATTGATTATTTATCTTGTTATAATTAATTGGGAAAGCCTCAAGGTCTACTCAAGGAATTATTTTGAAGATATTTTATAAAGGAAAGATATTTTACTTGTTTGTAAGATGTATCAAATGTGTTAAACAAGTATCAAGTGCAAATGAGAGAAGAGTGTTTGGTGAACGCGAGTGAACAATCCAAGGGATTATTGGATACAAGATTTGTGATCAAGTTACAAGATTAGAAGGAGTAGAAGTCTAATTAACATAATAGAGTAAGTGGAAGGAGAAGTACTGTTCATTTCTATTATTTTGCAAGGAATAATATAGAGATCATTTGGATAGTGGGTTCATTGGTCTTTCCCCTCAAGCTATTTGGGCAATAGTTCTAGTTGTCTTCTACAACTCCTAACAAGGTTGGCACAACTCCTACTTGGGTTGGAATATCCTAAGAGGGATTGATATGTGTACACTCAAAAGTGTCACACTCTAAACCATTCTATTCAAACAATTCCATGAGTTTGGAATGTTTGAATGCCGGCTTAGAGCTCCCTATCCACGGAGTGCAAGAGAGTATATTTCAAGAATAAGAAGGCTCTCAGATGAGCCTTAAAGATACTCTTCTTGCTAGTAAACCATGCAATGAGAGGTTCAAAAGACAAGATGCAAGAATGCAAATGTCCCAAGGAGTTCCTCAAGAATGCCATGCAACTAAAGATTAAACTAGAATGAATATGAAAAGTGCAGCTATTCTAAGCATGGATGAGAGTGTTGCAATCCAACTATTAGACTATATGATTTAAGCTACATGTAAAAATGAAAGCTAAGCTAAGCTATAATGCCATAGATGAGAGAATGTAGACAAGAAAGAGAAGTTTTCCACAAAGCTCCAAAGAAACCTGTTAGAAAACCTGCAACATAACAATATTCAAAATGAGGATGGATGCTTTGAGAGGAAAGCTCTCTCCCTTTTAAAGATGTACGGATGGTGGAGATCAAGATGAAGATGGTGGATGATCAACGGTGGAATTCAAAAAGAGGAGTGATCCATGTGCACACACAAGTCAACCAATAGAATATAAGTTGACTTGTCATATAAGACAAAAGTCACAAAGCCTTTTCTTTTAATTGCAAAATAGAAAAAGGACTTTATGTGTGCACTTTAAGTGGGTTAGAAGAATGGGGTCTTTTATTTAATTAAAAGGGGACATGTTCTTTTAATCAAATAATGAACTTAGGATAGCATAGTAAAACTATAGGTTATAATCAAATAAATTGATTATTAGCAATTTGGCTTAGGTAAGTGATTAAATTAATTTAGCCAAAATGTTGAAAAGGGGGCTAATAGTCTAGATGACCATTTTTAGGTGATTACATTTGCCTCTCTTTGACTAATGCGTGATCGATCTGGGAACACATTATGTCAAAGAAAATTGAAGCCAAGTAGGCGATGATAGATATAGATGTCTAATTCCGAAGAGTGAAATGCAGAAATAGATAGCAAGTCCTGAATGCACAGCCTGATAGCAGTAGTACTGAACACTAGGAAGAGATGATGTCAGAATTCAAGAAGAATAGTAACACTTAGAAAAGAAGATAGAGTGAGAGAAAGTGATAAGGTCAAACAAATGCTCCTAAGAAACAGATAGCTGTAACAATCAGCAACAGAGTATTTCTACCCCCTCGGGATCGAAATCGAAATGAGGTAAGAGGAAGCAAAAACTAGCTAGACATGAGAAAATTGAGATATAGCAATGTTTGATATGACAGATAAATGATTAGAACCCAAGAATGACTATAAGAAATTGATAAAATGCCCCAGTTTGACTAGAGTTGACCTTGAAGGATATAGGATAAAAATTAGGTCAAATCGAGTAGAAAGAGGATTTAGATGTGAAAAGGTGAATAGAAGTAGATATGAAGTATGGAAATGATGAAGACATGAAAGAATGAAGATGCCCCAGTGATGATTTAAAGATTAGACCTCAAATGGTCAGCTAACTGCTCAGAAGAAGGTAGAATTTTAAAAGACAATTTTGACCATCAAGATGAACTCAAATTTGGATTTCGATCCCGAAAATGAATCTAGGACATCAAAATTATTTAAGAGGTCAAAACTTTATATAATGTGATGACAAGATAGAAAAGAGATGAAGCGAAAGATTAAGAAGGTGAAAAGACATGAACAAGAAGAAAATAAAGAAATATATGAAAGGAGTTAGCTGATATGTCCACAAAAAGATGAAGAGAGAGCTCTCACCATATGCAAGAATGCAAGCTAAGCTAGAAAATGAACCTAAAATGCAAGCTAATATGCAAACACCAGCAAGAAGCGCATAACATTTAGACTCTTAATTTCATCATTGAGCATTTATTAGGGACATCATGAGATCATACAACCGTCACTAGTATAACTATGATGATATGAATATGATCGATATCAGATAGGTATGTGGAAATCCAATCTAAGCATCAAAGACATGTAAGTCAAGATAACTACACGATTAGATTCCCTAAGTTTAATTTAGCAAGATTACACCTGTATCAAGGCATAAGTGCCAGGATAAACCCTGAGTGCAGTCTTGCGAAATAGTCAAGGATGATACATTTATAAGTCAAAGTGTTGAATAGGACAAGCACGAATGCTTACAACACTATAGACAAACAAAGTATACCCACAAGCAGAAATCAAGAAGACATGCCCCATGCCCCCAGTCTTCTAGTCAATGACATCCTCGAAAGACTATTAGGGAGGGAACACATGGCAAAGAAGTCATCATAGATAGCACACAAAGTAGATAAAGTTCAGCATAGCTCAGTCGTTTAAGTGTTAAAGTGCGTGTGTGTAAGTCACTTGGCCATTTCTTCCAGACTTGATTCTGATAGTGAGAAATATCGCGACATCAGAGACCGTAGGTAAACTATCTGTAAAGTGTTGAAAAACGCTTGATGTCAAGGTGGGGGAAGTGTTGAGAAACATTGTTTTGTGAGTTGTCAAAGAAACCCTAAGTGCCCCCAAGATGAGGACAAGAAACAATTCCAAGCTAGGAAATGTGTAGCAGAGTGTGTGACTAAGACTGATATACATAGGTGCAAGGGTTTCAAGTAGTGCCTGTTTCCAGGTTTTCACCACTTGACAAATTTTTTTAGGACCTTTTTTTTTTCAATTTTTTTGTATTTTTGATTTTTTTGGTGATACATTAAAGTGCCTATTGCTAGGTTTTCACTAAGAAGATCTTTTTTTCAGGACATTTTCTAATTTTTAGGATTTTTTCAGCATCATATATGATTTTTTTTTGGATTTTTTAGAATAATTTAGAGATCACTAGTTCTCAAGAAAGATCATATCATTTTCTCCCAATGTCTAGCAAGGTATAGGATATGATGGAGCAGAAAGTTGGTAGATAAGCAGAGATGGATAAGAAAGGAGTATGAAGCAAGTAAAAGTGATCCTCAAGGATGCACTCCTCAAGAGTACCCAAGCTAGGGAAAGATAGCCATATAAAGTAGGTTATGGATAAGCAATGAAAGAAATGAGAAAGATAGAGTGTAGGATAAGCGGTGAAGCCAACAAGTGAGATAGCATGAAGTTTGTAGTCCAAAAGAGTAGCCATGTCAAGAGACCTATGAGAACCATGTTTCATTTATTATGATCAAGACCAAGGGGTCAACTAGATAGTATAGCAATGGGATAGAGCAATAAGAATAAAGCTCAAGATAGAGGCTATGAGTGAATGGGAGAGCACAATAGAAAATTTGGTGAATAAGATAGCCAATATGCAAAGATAGCTCAACATTGTCAAGATCAAAGAGAGAAGAGGGTATAGATGGATGATGGAAGAATTATGCATGATGCCTGTTTGCCAGGTTTTCAACATGGTACTTACCCAAGGTGCCACAAGAAGTAGTTTTCACCATAGGATAAATATATTTCTCTTTACTTTTGCTACCAAGGTGCCACAAGAAGTGGTTTTCACCAAGGCACATTTTCATTTTTTTCATTTTTTCTATTTTTTTGAATTTTTAGAAATAGCTCAAGCTTTTTGAATTTAGATAGTGCTCCTATAGGAAAGATAAGCCATGATAAGCAAGGACCATAGAAAGGTATGCTCAAAGATGTTGATAGGGTGATGAAAGGGAAATGGTAGTAGGAAGAATATATGGAGGATAAGAGTTCATGTATAGAAAGGAGGTGTAAGCTTTAGAGTATTTCATGTGGGTAGCTAAAATATTGGACAAGATCAACATTGACACACACCTTGAAGGGTATTGGAATGATGGAGGAATCATGGATGAAGTAGCTTGAGGTTTAGATATATGAGGTGGTAGAAGAGATTTGAAAAAAAGTGGAGTGGAAGGCTTTGGAATATTTTTAGAAATATTTTTGAAAGAAGATGGAATGGAAGCCTTTGGAAGCTTGAATGTCAACTTTGAAGTATTTTCAATATTCAAGTCTTTTAAAAGAGACTTGGGAATCCATATAGCTTTAGATTTTCCTTTGGATACTTCAAAACACATTTCTTCAATAATGGGTTTAGGAACCCATATTTTCTTTGATTTAGCTTTTTTAATAGTAGACCTTTGCAGTCTCTTTTGTGCTTTCTCCTTCTTAGAATTCACATGTCGATTAGATGGGACATAGTGATCTTTCTTTTTCAATGGATTCTTATATTTATTCTCACTTCCAAAGGACTTGGGATTTGTGGATGAATAAGGATGATATGACTGGTTTAGATGGATAGATGGGTGAAAATTCATCAAGGATGAGCGTCTTTGTTGATCTTGAGGTATGACGAGAGAGCTAGGAGTGGAAAATGTAGGAGATGACGAAACATAAGGTCCCAATATAGATGGAAGGTTTGAAGGCTTTAGCTTTGATGGATAAGGACCAAGGATAGATTTAGGAGATGCAAATGGATAGTGAAAAGGGATATCAACATCTTTAGAGTGAGCAACGTGGTCAAAGCCATCAATAGACTCATGAGTACCATTGATAGGAACACCATTTTTAATAGGAGCACTTGAATCTTGAGCACAATTTTGAAGTGGATATGGAGAAGTAGAACATGAGGGGATGCTTTGATCTTGACAAGTAGCTTTGGATAGCATATGAAGAGAACTTTTCTTATAATTTTCAGTAAGCTCAAGGGAGATAATGAAAGTGGTATCTTCATCATACTTAGGAGGTGGACAAGATATAGGATATGGAGGGGAAAAATCTTGAAAGAGATGAAAGGGTGCTTGATCTTGATCTTTCTTAACATTTATAGCTTTTTCATTTTGAGAGCCCTCTTGACATGAAGCCACTTCTAAGGACAAGGGATAATGAAGAGTGAATGGAGTAGTGCTTGGATTAGGCATAGTAGTTTGAGGATATTTAGGATTAGTAGCATGGAAAAGGTTTGCAACCAAGTGAAGGTTAGCTTGAGTTTCTTTTAGAGGTAGCCCTTGAGGATACACGTAGTCTATGTAGAAAGCATTAGGTTCTTTATTTGATGGAGGCACGTTGGAAAGATTTGAAGTGTTGGGAGATGCACGAGTGTTGGAAGAAGTGGAAGATGTAATAGAGCTGCTACTAGACATAGGTTCATTAATGTAATCTTGCTCAATAAAAGTATCCTCATCACATGAATCATTAGAGGTATCAATAATTCTATTATCAATAAGATCTTGGATTTTATGTTTCAGCTCTATGCAATCAGAAGTAGCATGGTCATTAGATTGATGATAAGCACAATAAGCATCCAAGAAAGGATTTCCATAGGAGCTAGACTTAGGCAACATGATGAGCTTAGTTTCAAGAAGTGTTTGAAAAATGTCATCATAAGAATGTTCCAAGGGAGTAAAAGTCCTCTCAAAAATATGTCTAGGATCTTCTTGTTGTTTCTTCGTCATGTCTTCATCATTATCTTCGTCAAAGATAGGTCCATCATGAAATTTTGGCATAGGCTCAAGTGCTTGTTCTCTACAAATCTCTTTAGATCTAGAAGATGAAGACATTTGATGTCTTGAAGTAGAGCATGTAGACCTAGAAGAAGAGGATGACCTCAAAGAAGGTGACTCACATGCATGTAAAGACCTTAAGTAAGATTCATGTAATGATGCAATCTTCTCCTCTAACCTTTTCTCAACTTTAGACTTCATTTCTATCATGCGCTTAGAGAGATGAAGGTAAGAAAGATCATTTGTCTCTTCTAGTTCTTTGTATTGTGCATATAGATCTTGAAACTCTTTAGTGACATGGAGGATATCATGATCATCTAGATTTGGTTGAAGTTTGGTAGCACAAGCTTTGAATTCCATAGTGGTAGATAGATAATCAAGCATGAAGGAGACTGGAGGAAGCTAATAGGGTGACACAAGATAACTTGATGTCCAAACTAGAGAGGTAGATTATTCACTTGCCAATATAGTAGAGAGAGATAAAAGTGACTTGTCAAACAATATGTCCAAGAAACTTACGAAATGAATGACTCAAGTCAATAGCTAGGCAAGATGCCCAAATAGCCAAATAGATAGAGCAAGCAAGGTGACAAGTGAACAACTTTCCCAACCCAAGAGTGTAGTCAAGAAATCAAGGTAACCATTTCAGCAAAAGGATAACTAGCAAGCATGCATAGACCATGAAGACAAAAAGACCAAGAGCACTAAGACCAACGAGCCACTTTAAGCATGTTCAAGCATTAGAGACATAACAAATCATAGCCAAATGATGAAACCCCCCTTAGTAAGTAACATAAGAAAATGTTTGCACTTGATGTTTTGACTTGGTTGGAAAAGTTTGACAATAGTTGATAGCATAGAAAGTTTGATGTTCAAAAACAATTTCTTTTCAAGCAAGATAGTGACACATGGAGTATTCTTCAAACAATCAAGCAAGGGACAAAGCAACTTTGCATGATACAAGCATATGTGATGTCTCAAAAGAATTTCTTAGAATTATCATCATGTGTATGTTCAAAAGATTTTCACAAGTGTACCACATTTGAGAACACATCAAGCAATATCTACCTAGAAGTCATGGTTCATTACTCAACAACTTGGCCCACACTTGATGCTCCTTTGCCTCACACCAAGTGGTTGCCCACAAGAGGTATTGGCTTTGTCATGGAAGTGTAATAAGCACAACCAAAGGAACACATATGGTGAGTGTAAAATCTTGGGGTGATCCGAGTAGTCCACTAGGATCGATCCTTGCACCAAGAAGTTGAGCGGCTAAAAAGGTAGTTACTAACTTAGGGTGTTTAGATAGGGCTTCCGTTCATAGTGTTCCTCTTGCTCCCAATTACGGGACACCTCACCTTGCGATGAGTAACCGATCTCGCGACCACAAGAGTACCTTAAGCATTCTTGCCTAGTGATCTCCCTATGGTCGAAATCTCATAAGCGATCACAATAGGCAAAGACAAATACTATGTCTACCAAGGTTTTGTGTCCTTGATAGCCTTGAGTTTATAGTGGGTTGGAAGAGCCGTGTAATCTTCTTGTCCCCACTTGGGTTGTTCCTCTCAGGTTGTCCGAGAGCAGGCCCTCTAAAGGATCCTAACTATACAAAGTGGATCAACTTTCGAAAGTCAAGATTTCTGATTCACCACAAGGGTGAAGAGCATACTCTCCTATTCCAATTGTTTTCTCCCAAACACGCCAGGAAGATTCAGTTACCCCTTGTTTTTGAAACCAAATGGCAAGTCAAGATTTCTAATTCACCCCAAGGGTGAAGAGCATACTCTCCTATTACCAAAAGATTCCAATCACAAGTTTTATGTACCTATAAAAATGAACAATTATTCAATGCCGCACATAGAAACAAAAATCAAGCAAGTTTGAGTTTTTATGCTTTGGGCAGCCCTGCAAACAATGTTAGTAGCCCTTGCGCATTTGAAGCTTTGACATGCGTTCTTTTTATGCAATGTTTCAATTTTTTTCATAAGGATGGCAACCTGCAATCACAACTTGTTAGCACCGCAAGTTAGTGTAAAATAACATAAAATACTGCAATAAAAAGTGGTTTTTTGACTCAAAAATCCAATTTATCTTCCAACCAAGTGCATGCAAAGAAAGTGCAAGTTAATCACAAATGCTCTCATTTTTACTCTTTGATTTATACCTAGTCAACAAGATTGGACTTGTTTGCTATGATTTCGGATCCAAAAATAAAAATGAAAAGAAGAGACCCCTATTAAAAATTAGAGAGATTTCCAAAAATGCAAGAAATTTAAAAAAATCTCTTCATTTGCGCTCTAGAGATCGATTTTGTTAAAATAGGCCAAATTTATCAAATTGAGTTTTTGATCCTTAATACGACCTCAAAATTCAAAACACAAAGAAAGAACCCCCATTAGAATTGAAAACCCTTTCTGAAAATATAAGTTTTTAAAAAAAATTCGCTGATTTGAGATCAAAAACGGCTTTTTATGAAAAATAAAAAAAAACTCATAACTCCCAAAAATCATGTAAAAATGCTCTAAAAATTGGACTGAGATATTTTGAGCACATACCTCACCTGAAAAAATAATTTCAGAACCAAACTCCAAGCGGTTTAAAAGATATGATCAAATCTTTAAACCAACTAAGTTTTTGGCCTTCAAACCAATTTACTTATGGGTTGGCCTTAAAACCAAAGTGATAATTCTACAAAAGCATTTGATTAGATCCAATATGCTGCTGTAAAAAACCAGAGATGAAAAATAAAAGCAAATGGAGCTAGAAACTTGATTCAAGCTCCACAGTGGGCGCCAAAAATGTACACTCGAAAGTGTCACACTCTAAACCATTCTATTCAAACGATTCCATGAGTTTGGAATGTTCGAATGCCGGCTTAGAGCTCCCTATCCATGGAGTGCAAGAGAGTATATTTTAAGAATAAGAAGGCTCTCAAATGAGCCTTAGAGATACTCTTCTTGCTAGTAAACCATGCAATGGGAGGTTCCAAAGACAAGATGCAAGAATGCAAAGGTCCCAAGGAGTTCCTCAAGAATGCAATGCAACTAAAGATTAAACTAGAATGAATATGAAAAGTATAGCTATTCTAAGCATGGATGAGAGTGTTGCAATCCAAATATTATATGATTTAAGCTACATGTAAAAATGAAAGCTAAGCTAAGCTAGAATGCCATGGATGAGAGAATGTAGACAAGAAAGAGAAGTTCTCCACAAAGCTCCAAAGAAACCTGTTAGAAAACCTGCAACATAACAATATTCAAAATGAGGATGGATGCTTTGAGAGGAAAGCTCTCTCCCTTTTAAAGATGTACGGACGGTGGAGATCAAGATGAAGATGGTGGATGATCAATGGTGGAATTCAAAAAGAGGAGTGATCCATGTGCACACACAAGTCAACCAATAGAATATAAGTTGACTTGTCATATAAGACAAAAGTCACAAAGTCTTTTCTTTTAATTGTAAAATAGAAAAAGGACTTTATGTGTGCACTTTAAGTGGGTTAGAAGAATGGGGTCTTTTATTTAATTAAAAGGGGACATGTTCTTTTAATCAAATAATGAACTTAGGATAGCATAGTCAAACTATAGGTTATAATCAAATAAATTGATTATTAGCAATTTGGCTTAGGTAAGTGATTAAATTAATTTAGCCAAAATTTTGAAAAGGGGGCTAATAGTCTAGATGACCATTTTTAGGTGATTACAATATGTAATGAATGTTGTTATAGACTCCTAACAGGGTCCATCCTAACAAGGAATATTTATATTAGTACATCATCTTATGGGTACCATCCCCACCATAGTTTTTGCTCTGATCAAGGGTTTCCCTAGTTAACATATCTAGTGCTATTATGCATGAGTATCTTGTTGTGGTTTCTTATTACATTGGTCATAAGGTAACAAAAAAATTAAGGTTAATCTTTGTGATCTTAGTTGGATAATTGATCTACCTCCCCTCCTCTCAATTATATTGGTGGACTATATATTCGAACAATTGGTATCATAGAATTAGGTCCTTGAAGGTAAAGCTTAAGATATTTAGGAGATCATGGTGAGAAAGATTAGTCCTCAATAAGATGGAGGAAATTTCTTCACATAGAAGATATAGTTTCTTGGTGAATTATAAGATATGTGTAAATATCTAAACATTGATCTTCTTGATCTAAAATCTTTTTGTTACATACAAAATAATAGAAGGAAAGATAGATCCATATCCAAAGAAGATAAGAAGATTGAGGAGGCTATTGATCTTCTTATGAAAAAAAAGCTAGAAGGTATGAAAAATTTCATTGTTGACATGTAAAAAGTTAGGCCATTTTTCGTCGAAATGTCCTAAGAGAGTATGAAAATCTAGAAAGAGTTCAATTTTTGATGAAGGTAAAGAATTTAAAGCAAGTATGGAAAATATTGAATTGGCTATGAAAGAGGAAGCATTAGAAGAAAAAACTATGGTAACCATCATTAATGATTTTATAGAAGAATATAACTCTAGAATTGTTAGGAAGAATGTTGAAGTTCTCTTTGAGACTAACAATGATCTAAACAATGATATACAAATCATTAAGAAACGAGGAGAATAGAGGTGTGAACCAAGAGATGAGATAAGAGTTGAGATGTCATCTCCTACCTCTAATAGGAACATGACAAATAATCACCCTCTAGAGAAGATAATTGGAAGCAAAGACAAAGGTGTAATGACAAGAAGCAGAGTTATTGAAAAATTATATCTAATTTCTCAAGTTGAACCTAAGAGTTTAGATGAAGCATGTAAAGATGATCATTAGATTCAAGAAATGAAGGAAGAACTAGATCATGTTGTGAAGAATGAAACATGGGAGTTATTACCTAGACCTAAAGACAAGAATGTAATAGAAACCGAATGGGTATTCAGAAACAAGATGAATAAACAAGGTGAAGTTGTTAGAAACAAGGCTAGACTTGTGTGCAAAGGTTATTCATAGTAAGAAGGAATATTAGATTATGAGAAGAAATATGCCCTTGTAGCCAGAATGGAAGTAGTAAGAATATTCTTGGCCTATGAAGAAAATAAGAAGTTCAAAGTATATCAGATGGATGTTAAATCAACTTTCCTAAATAGAGAAATTGAAGAAGAGGTATATATTCAGTAGCCTAAAGGTTTCCCTTTGACAAAAGAAAAAGATATGGTATGAAAAATGAAGAAATGTCTACACGGTTTGAAGCAAGCACCTAGAACCTAGTATGCAAGGTGTGATAAGTATTTGACAAAGCTTGGATTTGTTAAAGGTATGACATATAGTAATTTATATTTAAGAGAAATTAAAGATGGTTTGTTGATAGTAGTAGTATTTTTTGATGACATTATATTTCGAGGTAATGATGAAGCAAGTGATAAGTTTGATGAAGAGATGAAGAATGAGTTTGAAGTGAGTATGATAGGAGAAATGAAGTTTTTTCTAAGATTGCACATTGTGCAGAATAGTGATGGTATTTTCATTTTACAAGCTAAGTACTTGAAAGATTTATTAAAGAGATTTAGATTGAAAAGTTGTAAGCCTATTAGTACACCCATAATAACTACTCACAAGTTATGTAGAAAAGATGAGACACCTACAGTTGAGAAAAAGAAGTATAGATCCATGATTGGAGGTTTGTAATATCTGACTCACACTAGACCAAATATAGCAAGTGTAGTTGAAATTGTAGCTACATTTCAAGCTGATCCTAAGGAGTATCATTATATAGTAGTAAAGAAAATATTTAGATATTTGAAAAGAATGCTTGATTATGGAATATGGAATGATAGATCAAGTGATTTCACTCTATGTGCATGTACTAATGTAGATTGGGTAGGCAATATGGATGATAGAAAGAGCACTTGTGTTAAAGTATTTTTTCTTGGAGGAAGATTGGTTTTCTTGGCTAAGCAAGAAACAAGATTGTATTTCGTAGAGTATAGTTGAGGCAAAATATGTAATAGAAGAAAATAACTATAATCAAGTTATGTGGATGATGTATATGTTGAAAGATATTGGGATTGAGTTTATTGAACTTGTTATCATTTACTATGATAACACAAATATAGTAAGTATGTCTAAGATTCCTATATTTTATTCTAAGACTAAGCATATATCTATTAAGTATCATATCTTGAGAAAGAAGGCAGCAGAAAAAGAGATCAAACTGGAGTATGTGAGTACTAAAGATCAGATTGTAGATATCTTTATGAATACCTTACCTAAAGATACATTTGAGTATTTGAGAGGTATACTTTAGGTTATGTTCCTTCCTACTTCTAAGTAGATGATTTAGAGAGTGCATCACTCCAGTGGCACAAAGAACTATTATTAGACTAGACTAAATATTGATACTTCTCATACGGGGGAGTATTTATAATGAGATAAGTTATTAGGGACTCTTGGTATTTGGTATTGAATAGTGTCTTTGGACACTCAAGATGGTTTTTAATTGAAGTAGTAAATTAAGATAATGAGGCCTTTGCCATTGATGTCAGGCTAAAAGCATAGATCTGTGTCATCGTTTGTGATACCAAAACCTATTTTGGTCAAATCTCATTTCTCTATCAAAACTTATTTTTTTTCAAAAACTAAAAATACCCTTTTATAGATCTCAGATTCAATATCATCATTATATAAATTTTTGAGTGTTTTGATTAGTTATAATATGTTATAATCTCAAAGTATTATAAGTCGATATTTCAACATTTCAGAAGATGCTCCCTCAAAAAAAGAAAAAAAATAGTAAATCATATCAAAAAAGTTTAAAAATTATATTTATCTCTAGAGGAGAGAATCCATGAATATCTAATTTTTTTTCAAGAAGGTATAGATTTGATAGGAAAGTTTTGATGGGAGAAAAAAACTATTGGATTTTGATAAGGTCAAACTTGAGTACTTATAACAAAGAAAATATACATCAAAAATAATTATTTCTTTTTTTGTGCACTAGCTATACATGTCATCTATAAGATATTTTCAAATTAGAACAAAAAAAGATGATTTGCATATACTTGTTTGACGGGAACTACAACCTATATTTTTTATAGTTAAAAAAGGGACTTCAAAATAAAATAAAATGAATAGATTCCTACTCAAAAAAATTATAAAAATTATAGGCATAAAATTCATCCAATTCTACACATTTCATCAGTTTACATCATCTTCATATTTTAAACACAAATACCATTTTTTTTGTCACTAATGTTGAATTGTCACATTCTGATAACACATTTCTTTATAAAAGGTGACACAGGTTTGTACTTTTACCCGCCAATGGGGGCAAAAATTCATGAAAAACATCTCCTAAGTATGTATGGGGGAGAGAAATTTATTAGGGAGATTTAGAATGATTCATGTGACAAGAAAGGATAAATATCTCTATAGGGGAGATATGTATGGTAAGTTGTTTAATGTGAACAATTGTTGCTAATTATAAGAAGATTAAAACAAAGTAGTATTCTAATAATTTCATATGAAGAGGATTTGAGAAGGTGAGAACAATAGCAGCAATAGCAGAGTACTATTTGGTATTCTTGGAACTATATTTTTTCATCTATGTTGCCATCAATTCCAAGGGGGATATTGTTAGCATGAATGTTGATGGTATTCCTTTTTGGGGGAGTATCCTAAGCATTGGAGAGTATTGGCATGTTCCATTCATGATCTTGTTTATCATTGATGTTAACATAGTAGTCTGTGAAGACTAAAAAAGTAGCAAACATAGATCTTTTTTGTATGGACAAGGTTTTTCTTCTTTGATGATGCACGACTAAGGACATGTTCTACACTGTGTCCTGATGATGTGGTTCAATGCACACCAAGTAATTCAAAGATGTACAAAAGTTATACCTAATTTATAGAGGGAACTACAGAGATAAAGTACCTAAGAAGTTGTTTCTAGATATTGTATGATATCTTCTAACAAATATATAATATGGTGATGTGTGTGGTTAGCCATTGACATAAGAAATTCTAATGGTGACATCAATGAATGCGCAAGCCCTGGCATCTCATGTGTGAGAAGTTGTATAGACTATGAGCCAATAGTGCTATTGTAATTGAGAATTAATTAATCATTTTATTATAATTAATTGGGAAAGACTCAAGGCCGAATCAAGGAATTATTTTGAAGATATGGTATAAAAGAAAGGTATTTTCCTTGTTTGCAAGATGTGTCAAATGTTTTAAACAAGTATCAAATGCTAAAATGAGAAGAGTGTTTGGTGAATGTGAGTGAACGATCCAAGGGATCATTAGATACGAGATTTGTGCTCTGGTTATAAGATTAGAAGGAGTAGAAGTCTAGTTGATAGGATAGAGAAAGAGGAAGGAGTAGTACTATTTATTTCTATTATTTTGTAAGGAATAATACAAAGACCATTTGGATAGTGGGTTCGTTGGTCTTACCCCTAAGGTTGTTTGGAAAATGGATCCAACTATCTTCTACAACTCCTAACAAGGTTGACACAACTCCTAATAGGGTTGGAATCTCCTAACAGGGATTCAAAGTCTCCTAACAAGGACTGAAATGTACTAAATGTTGTTATAGACTCCTAACAAGGTCCATCCTCTGAAAAAGAATATTTATATTAGTACATCATCTTGTGGGTACCATCCCTATTGCAATTTTTCCTCTAATTAAGGGTTTTCCTAGTTAACATATCTAATGTTATTGTGCATGAGTATCTTGTGGTGGTTTCTAATTACATTGCTCATATTTTTTTTGATTAGATAAACAAGTTTTACAAGGACCCTAAAACCCAAGAGTTAAAACATTAGCAAGGCTGATAATAAGCGTGAAAAGCCTAGCCAAAAAAGTTCAAGTTCAAAGGCTGAAAATAAGCACAAGGCCCAACCGATAGACAAAAGCCAAAGAAAAGGCCATAAATAGAAACAACATGAAACAACTAGGACAAAAGCCCTTACAAAAAGCCAAAAAAAGGCTCAGAAAGAAACAAAAGAATAGGTAGAGGATTAGTCCTTATTCTTTCTCTCCAGGTCTTGCATGACCTGAGTTGCCTCATAGGCGGGTTCTCCTCTACCTCTTGCTAGAGCGCCCTTTGATCCTCTTGGTCCTGACCATTGTTGATGTTTTCCTTTGTAGTGTTGACCCCCATTCTAGCTTCTTCCTTATCTTTTCCATCCTCATCATCCTTCATAACTCTGTCTTTGATCCATCCTATTAAGGATATGATGTTGTTGTTAATGGAGCTTAGCATCAAAATCATCTGATTCAAGAGATTATGATTGTAGATTTCAAGGGTGTTGATCCTTCTCTTCACTAGACTAAGCCTCTCACCATTGTCATCTCTTTTATCAGAGTCAACTCCATTCCTATTATTCTCCATATGACCCACCTACTCTTTGACCTCCTCCAGCTCATGGAAAAGCCACTTGATTGATCCGAAGTTATCAATCATGCTATTGTGGGCATTGTTCAAGAGATTCAACCTAGTTTCCCTAGCTTTGTCCAAAATAGCCACAATAGTCGGGTCAATGAGTTCTTCAAGCCTTGTCTCTTCTTGGTTATCCACAAGGACTTATGGGATCATGGCCTCTCTAAAAATGCCCATTTTTGAGATCTTCACTTTAAAGTTTTTCCAAGCTTTCCTCTTGTTATTTACCTGCACCTCCCCACCCTTGGCCTTAGAATCCAAATTTTGTTCCTCAGGTTGTACATGCATATGGATAGGTGAAAGAGGTAGCGAAGACATGTCCCGATCTTGCTGCATAATCTTCTACTCCAGACCCTCCCTCTTGCATTTCTTCCCTCCTTGATCCTCCTTAATTTCCTCCTACATCTCCATTTCCTCCTCTTTCATCTCCACATCCTCCTCCTCATCTTTGTCATCCTTCACATCTTTCACAGGATGCTTCTGCCCATGATCCCTAGGACTTTTTCTGCTAGGGGTGATGGAGGAAGGTGAGTTCTTGACCTGATGGGTGGCTTTTTTATCAGTAAATGAAATCATGTCATCCTTACAACTAAAGCTTTGAATTTCATCTGAGTCTGAAGAGTAGTTGGAGCTACTAGAGGTCACATTCTCAGTCTGAGGGGGATCCTTGCTTATAGTCTGAGCCTTAAAATGCTCATAAATAAGCAATAGAATCCCCTCATGCAATGTGGGGTTATTAGAGGGCTTCTTTTTGAAACTAACCACTACCTTGCTCAAAGAAGTTAACAAGTAAAAAGAAAAAGAAATTTTGTAGCTTCGCCAAAAATGATTCAAAAGAAAAAAGTGGTGGGTATGAGCCTATCAAACCTAGGGTCCAAAGTAATATACTCTATAACAGCTCTCAGAATATACCTCCACAGTTTCTTCATGGTGTTAGGAACATAGTACGTGTCAATCTTCTTTAGGGATTTTAGTACGGTCTCATCCTTAACAAAATCTTGCACAGGATTAGCTGAGAGCTTCTTGTCCCTGAAAAACTTAAATTCCTCAATCGAGATTTTAGCAATGGTCAAAATCACCTCCTCAGTGATCATGAAAGAAACCCCATTCACCTTCACTCTACCATCCTTCCATGAACCAATCATACCATTGGTCACCTCTTGATCAAAGCCATGCAATTTCATTATGTACCTGGTAATCCCACCCAGATCCAGCTGCTCCCAAACTTTGTCCCTACTCTTTCATTTCTCAATTTCACCCACTAGCTCCTTTCTACACCTTTCTCCAACCATATCTGCACTCTTCGCACCCTCAATTCTCATATGCACCTTGCACTACAACAGATTGGATCCTCCATGACTAAGCAGAATGCAAAAAGAAATAACCCTTCTGTTGCTCCTATTGTAAATGTAATAAATGGCCCACAAAGCATGTCGACTAGTCTATAATAAATTGCAGCAATTACAATTTTCCATGCTAACTTTTTGGGAAGTACCCTTTCCCATTAATCCATTCATACTCATAATTGCAAGTTGATCTTCTCTGTACTTCCTTGGATCTTGTCCAGATCGATCAAGCTTTTAACATCCACTAGAAAAGTATTTTTGAGATGACATGTCATAATTTGGCTTGCACCAACCCCAATATTTGCAAACTTGTCAGCGACCAGGTTAGCTTCCCAAAAAATATGAGTGACGTGAACTCTATTGAATTTGGAAAGAGTCTCATGGGTCTCATCAATAAGATTTGCAATTGACCATGATGGCTGAGAGTTGCCATTAATACATTTTCTTATGTTGTTCAAGTCCCCTTCAAGCCAAAGATTAGTGACACCAATTTCAAAAGCCAGCTTGATAGCATTACACACAACAATCACTTTCGCAAAGTGGTTGGTTTGATAACCCAGCGAGAGGGAAAAAGTTGCAATCCCATCTCCATTTTCATTCCTTATTATGCCTTCACTTCTCAAAGAGCCAAGATTTCCCTTGGACACTCCATCAAAGTTGGCTTTATGCCATCCTTCTAAGGGGACAAGCCATTTGGCTTCCTGTCTTTTCATATTTCTATCTTTTGCCTTCTCTTTTTTTCTGCCACCTAATTCAATATCTCCCCCTTTCCTTACTGAATAGTTTTCCTTTATGTTTGCAAAAAAATAAATTCCTATCACTTTAGCTGGCTCCTCTTTATCTCTAAAGATTCTATTATTTCTCTCCTTCCAGATGCTCTAATAGAAATGAGGCAGGATCTAGGAACTTAATTCCTAAAGTTGAGACCCATTGAACATACACTTCCATTGACAGAAGAGATCTAGGAGGTTAAAAGGCACACACCAGCTGAATCCCAAGTCTTGGGTGAGGAAAACCCAAACCTCCCTGGAGAAAGAGCAATGAATGAACAAATGATTGCCAGTCTTCATCTGATCTTTACATAACTCACATCTGCTAGGCATAATATGACCTCTTTTTATGAGGTTATCCTAGGTAAAGATTTTTTCCTATAGAGCTAGCCAATAGAACATATTAATTTTTGGAATGAGGCCAAGAATCCAAGCCCTCAACCAAGGAGGAATCTCTTTTAATCTTCAAAGGGTTGAGTACCTAGAGGTAGTAGTATATTTCCCATTAGCATTATCTCCCCAAACCAACTTGTCCCTGTTGTTATTTAGGGCCATAGAGTTAAGCATAATCATAATAGGATTAAGATCTTCAGAGATGACAGAAAGGTCTATCCAACCCTAGTCATTCCTATAGTTACTAACTTTCTACCCAAAATGGTTGATGCAGTCATTCATCCAAACCTCATAGATGGGGTTGTTCATAAGGGGGCCTTGAATGAGCTGGCTATCAGACTAGAACTGGATATCCTCCCCATTTCCCAGTTTCCAAGAAACTCTAGAATTAGCCAGGTCCCTGGCTTTTAAAAAATCATTCCAAATAGTAGATCCTCTTGGGATATCTTCACTGAAGAGGGTAAACTATTTAGAGGGTTTCTTAATATACTTGTTTTCTAAAATGTCTCTCCATTCCCCTTTGCGGCTTAAGATTCACCATATTTGCTTAGCCAAAAGAGCCTTGTTAAGGTGAGTTAGCTTCTTGATGCCTAGACCCTCATATTTCTTTGGGTGGCAGACTTTTTCCCAAGCAACAAGAGGATACCTTTAATTCTTTTCAGCCCCCATCCATAAGAAATCTCTCTAAATTTTTTCCATTCTCTCGGCAAATTTCACAAGGATCATAAAGAGGCTCAAAGCATAGATAGGAAAGTTCTGAAGGGTGGATTTAACCAGTTGGCATTTTCTAGCTTGGCTAAGAGAGGCAAGCCCCCTTTCCAGCCAACCAACTTCTTACTAAATCTATCCATAATGCCATTCTAGAAAGAATCAGGAGGATTTGTGCCCAAAGGAAGCCCAAGATAGGTAGAGGGAAGCTTCCCCACACTGTATCCTAAGATTCTAGAGATTTTCTTCTATCTGTCCTCAAGGGTGTTGATAAAGAAAAGAGAGCTCTTATCCCAGTTGATGAGCTGCCCTGACCCTCTGGAGTAAATATCCAAGATGTCCTTCATAGCCTTAGCCTCCTTAACAAAAGCCTCCCCTCCCATAATGGTATCATCAACAAATTGCTGATGAGAAAAAGGGGCACTTTTAGAAGAAGGTTTAAAACCTTTGATTCTCCCTTCCTTCTTATACTTCTCAATAAGTCTGCCTAAACATTCTGCCAAGATAATGATGGGGACACAACCCAAGCACAGAATGGACACAACAAGTAAGGGAAAATTTTATTAACTGTGAAAATATGCTAGTACACTTAGTGCAGAGAAACAAACTCCAAAACATGCCCTATGGGCTTACAATAGCATAAATCTAGAGATAAATTCTTCTCCCAGTACCTTCTCTCAAACTCCACTCTAAACTACCTTTTACAATGCCAAAAATGTTCTTAAATAGACCCCGAAGGGTTAAGGATCAGGAATATATTCTAGAAAGTGCTAGTTAGCATCCACCAACAAAATAGAAGGCTCTAGAAGTCGCATTAGAAGTCGGCACAAAATTAGAAGAATCTAGAAACGATAATTGAACTTTCGAGAGGCATAACTTTTGAATCATAGCTCCAATTGACGAACCATTTACATTTTCAAAAAGCTCTCAAAGTGCTCTATAGCCCTATGGATAGCTTCACTCATCCCCCATTTTTTGGCCCTTTTTGAGGTCATTTAATGTCCCTAACCTGACTTTGAAGCATTCTTAGGAGGTCTCCAAAAACTGAAAAACTGTAATAACTTTCAAACCGTGGGGCCTTTTGACTTGATTCTTTTTTGGAATGCTCTAAATTACAATTACATTCATTTGGCCAATTGCACCTTATAGTTCACTAAACTGATGGCTCAATTACATACTCCTATTTTTTTGACATTTACATGTATCCCAAGGTGATTAAAAACTCTAACCCAGAACACTAATAGTGGAACTATGAGAGTTGGAGCCTTTATTTTACCCAAATGGGTATCCAGAAATGAAAACACATGAAACAAAAACTAAGTCTAAGTACATTTTTTTGATGACACATGATTTCCCTTATACCTTTGGATGCTCTTGCATCATATAATGAAGAGAATAGGCGAAAGAGGATCCCCCTGACAAAGGCCACGAGAGGGTTTGAAAAAATTAGAGGGGGATCCATTCACTAAAACTATAAGAGAAGTAGACACCAACTGAGATATTAGCTTACAAGTGTTGTCATCAAACCCAAAAGCCTTGAGCACTCTATCTAGGAAAGACCAGTCGACCCTATCATAGGCTTTAGAAAGGTCCAGTTTAAGTAGCATCCCTTCTCTTTTTCTCGCTTCCATGGAGTGAATCACTTCATGCACCATCATTATGGAGTCTAAAATTTGTCTTCCCAGACAAAACCAGTTTGCTAATGAAAAATAATCAGTGGGAGGAGATTGAGAAGCCTAGAAGTAAGAACCTTTGAAATAATCTTATAGAAAGAATTGCAAAGACTAATAGGTCTAAACTTGTCCAAGGAATTGGCTCCAAGAATTTTAGGAATGAGAACTAAAAAAGTAGAGTTTATCTCCTTAAGAATGCTTCTAGCCCCAAAGAATTCCTAAACAGCCTGAACCACATCCTTCCTCAAAATAGGCCAAAACAATTGGAAAAAGAAAGACAGGAAGCCATCAGGGCCAAGGGATTTATTAGCCAATAGAGAGAAGAGAGCTTCTTTAACTTCTATCTCAGAGGGAATGGCATGAAGTAGTTAGTTTATTATGGTGAGGAAGGATGACCTTAGGGAGACAAGAGACAATGTCATCTTGTTCCACTATGGAAAGCAAAGGATCCCAAGACAACAGGGAAGAGAAAAAAGAGACAGCCTCTGATGATATTTCCTCATCCTTGATCAGCAATGCCTGACCTTTCTTTAAACCTGTAATTCTATTGTTTGCACAGTGTTTAAGAGTGGTGAGATGAAAAAAAATTGTATTCTGATCTCCCTCTTTGAGCCAATTTACACTAGATCTTTGCTCCAAAACTTCTCCTCTTTACTGATAATATTGTGTAAATCTAATAGGATAGACAACTCAACCTCCCTGTTTAACTCGTCATACCCTTCCTCTTGAATTAAGGTTTGAATAGAAAAAAGATTGTCAGTTAGGATTTCCTTCTCAAAGAAAATATGGCCAAAATTTGACTTGTTCCAAGCTTTAACCATCCTTTTAACATAGCTAAGTTTTCTTGCTACCCTATACATAACAGTGTCTTCCATATAAATACTCCACCAGAGCTTAATCTTGTCTAAAAGGTTAGGGTGGGATGTCCACATTTTTTCAAAATAAAAATGGGGAGGCCTTTTGGGGCCTATAGGAACAACCAAAAGGGAAATAGGGGAGTGGTTAGAACCCACTCTGGGCAAAATAGCTAATTTGCAAGAGGAGGTCTTCAGCCAATCAAGATCAATAAGAGCTCTGTCCAGTCTGACCTGAGTATAGTCTTGACCAACGTGTTTATTTGACCAAGTAAAGGCACCTCCCATGAGGTCCATATCCAAAAAAGCCAGACCATTAATGAGGTTTGCAACGTCAGTTTTGCTTTCCCAGTCCGGAGGCAAACCTCCCTTCTTCTCCTCATCCAACAACAGAGTATTAAAGTCACCCATAATAATTCCTTTCTTTAAATTGCTGCTCTGCACTAGACTTCAAGCTCTGGTCCAATTATTCTTTCTTTCTCTCTTATTGTTAGGAGCATATAAGTTCATCAGGAACCAACAATCATTGGAAAGGAAATGAAAAACTTTGCACAAAAGAATATTACCATCATTGTAGACCGCTTCCATTCTAAAATTTTTGGTATTAAAAAGTGTCAGCAGACCTCCAAAGGCACCATCAGAGTTTGAAGCCTCTCCACTCATCAAGTTGCTAAACTTAATCTTCCCCAAAAAATCCTTTTTCATCTTAGTTTCCTAGATCATCAAGATGTATGGTCTCTGATCTCTGATTAGGTTCCTGCTAATTTCTTGTTTATGGGCTCCATTAAGGCCCCTAATATTCCATGATATGATCTTCATGATTAATTCTTGGAACACTCCTAAAGAGTTCTTTGGCATCGATTCACCAAGCTTCTTCTGGTCTCTTCATCTTTGGCTTCCTTATCAAATTTTTTGCCTCTTTTGGCCATTGAGCCCACATTCAATTTGTAGCTACTTCTAGTCTCCACCGGAGAGGCCTACTTCTTAGGCTTTGGGGGAAGGAGAACTTCACCCTTCATACCAAAATTCAATGACCTGGAAGCCTTGAGGGCAGTCTTAGGGTTGGTTGGAAGACCCTCCCACTAGTTTGGTTCCTTAACCAAAAAATCCAACTTTCCTGTGCTCCCTCTAGCTAAAGAGGAGACAAGATTTTCCTTTGGGTCTTGATAGATGATAATATCCCTATTAACTTTATCAATTTCCACCTCTAAGGGAGCCAGGGCTAGCCTACCCTTAAAAAGTGGAGACCTTAACAGCACCGCCACTTGAGCAGCCTATTGTGGGGATTTATTTCCTTCCTCAACTCCAGAATCCAACCTTTCCTTAGCTAGAGCACCCTAAGTCAGTTGGGAATGAACAATAGTTTGCTTCTCCCTAAAGACAAGAGAGGAGATCGGGGCCAGTTTCAATAGCTCCTCTTGAGGACCCATCTTATCTTCTGTGCCCTAAGGTAAAGTTGATTCATACGGTAGCATTTGATTAATGATTCATACGGTAGCATTTGATTAACCTTTGTTGAAACTTCTGCCTCCTTAATATTCACCAAAAGTGGACCCTTCTAGCCTTGGTTGGTGGTCTTTTCTCTCCATACTTTCTTGACCCTAATAAGAGAAGCCGCAAAGGGATTCTTCTTCTTAACTAGCTTTGCTTTTGGGCATTGAAAAGCTTTATGGCTTGTCTTAAAATAATGGTAACATCCAAATGGGACACTCTCATAATCCAACTTCTAAATATGAGTTCCAAGTTTGGACTAAAAGCACACCACTTCAGGAAAATCATCCCCTTCTCTAACACCTATACAGATCCTTGCATAGGTCAGCCTGGTCTTAGAAATAGTAGTTGGGTCTATGGAGAGAAGCTCTCTAAAAGAACTGACCACACCCAAAAACACATCCTCACTCCAGAATTCCACATTGCTCATATTGTTAAAATTTATTAAGGTAGATATTTTTTATAGTAGTTGTTGGATAACTAATTCACCCCCCTCTCAGTTATATTGGTGGACTATATATTCTAACACATTTGACATGTCATAAAATACATAGTGATTCACATACATTCAAATTATGATACAAATTAAACACTTGAAAATGAGGTTTGAATCACTTTATTAGATTCAACCTTGGTCTTACAGTTTGCACATAGTTCAGTTAATGTTTCTTTGAATAATTCTATGGTTAAATTTCCTAACACTCAATGCAAATATCAGTCATTTGATAAAATCATATTTATATATGTAGACCAAATTTATATAATCAAATTGGTCAAAACATTATAAATTTCATTTAAATAAAAATTTTCCATTTATGCACATATATTAACATCACGAATCTTATAATTGAATTATCATAACATATTCATCAATTCAAATTAACATACTAAAATAATCATCATACTGCATGCATCTATCTACATCATCATAACATCATAATCATAACATACTATAGTAGCCATCACATGGCATAAAAATACTGATAAATCTCTAATCTACTAGATATAATGTCTCCAAATTTTGGATCATAATTTATCAAAATAAGTGTATCAACTATGCTATGATAGGTCGAGGTGATGCCTTACAAACTAATTTTTTTGGAATGGGTTTTTCATATGGTAGTATCTATTGAAGTATGAGTTATTCTTACTAATTAGACTTTTTGAAGTATCGTTAACTTGAATTTAGAGTTTCACTATCTTTCTTTAATGGATCTTGAATGAAACTTGGAATTGTGGTCCTAGAAGACTATTTTTCAACAAGTTTTACCTACATTTTTGCCTTATGTGAAGCAATATGAAGATCGAGATTCTTTTCAAGTTCTATATTTTGTTCTCCATATTTTTTATCATAGTTTTGAATTGGGAATAAAGGTGGTTGATCCTCATGTTGAGTAGATGTAGTCTTTTGGATTGGTTGATCATTTGGGGATGTAATTTGTCTTTCTTCCTTACACTGATTTGAAACACCATTTTTTGCCTAAGCTTCTTTAATTTTTTGTATGAGGAAACCAACCCTCTGATTATAATTTTTTGATCTTGTAATTTTTTTTCACGGAATTCCTCATGTTCTTTCAACTTTCTTTAAAAAATTTCCTCATACTTATGCTTATGTACCTCATACTGCTGCTCTTTTCTAATGAGAAGCTCTTCAAATTGTCTCCTTTCTTCAACCAACTAATTAATTTTAACATAAGATTATTTGATTTCTTTCTGATTGATATGGACTTGATGAGATAACTCATATTTCTAATTAAGATAAGCCTGATAAGAACACATATCCAAAATTTCTTGAAAGTCTTGTTGCCTCTTAAGATCATCTATCTAGCTAGTGAAATCTTGCAACATATCTTTAAATTTATCATGTTTTTTTCTAGTCTCTTTAAACTCTTGGATTTCATGTTGAGTCTCATAATATTGATTCATTTAACATCCTTTGGCATTCTTATAACATCTTGTTGTAGGACTACCAATATTATGATTGTGCATATATGAGTGGGTGACCATAATAGTTTTACATATATGCTCATATAGTAAGTTAGAAATCTGAATATAAAATTATTATGAGTGTACTAGTAATTGATCCTATGAAACCATTGAATTCCTCCTTCACTGAGTCACTAGGTATGCTTGAATTTTTCTTCCAAATGATATAATATTTATCTTCACACCAGAAACTGGTAAAATTGTGTGGCTCAAATGAATTGAGAATTTGTTCAAGCCTCATTGAGTGTGCCAAAAATTGTTGTCAATAAGGATTGTTCCTATATCAAGATGAAATATCTAGCTATCCTATTGGAACATGGATACACTCTCAAGCTATGGGTAATCTTATGGCAAGAGTGAATCTCCAAGATTGAAAGGCCAAATCCTTATTTAAATCACCTAAACTATTTCTAACTATGGGAAAAGTGATGAGAAGATGAATGGTAAAATGAATACTAAATCATAATACCCTCTAGAGTATTCAAGTTTTTTTCATTATTTAAAAAGTTAGAACATTAAATCTCAAACAAACATTATTAGCATAAGGAATATGACCCTTCATTTTTTCTATTAGTAGACATTGAAAATAGAAAGAACAAAGAGCTTATATTTTTTACAATTTCTATTTAAGTTTCTTTTATGCTAATAACTTTAATTTTATGCCTTGGTTATAATATTTGTGTTGATACAAACAAAAAAATCCCCCCTTGAGTTTATTTCTTGTATGAAACCCGCATCTCTTTATTTATTTATTTTGGTCAATCTTTAACATACTATAGTTCTCTATCAAGCTATGATCTTTGGTATAAATTGCAACATCCAATAAAATATTTTTCATATAAAATATCATTCTCTTTGTGTCAAAATATGTGCAAAGTTATCTTTCATATTGGCACTTGAAGTATCTCTCTTGTGTTGTACTAAAGGTTTGTCAATGATAGTGCTTTGTTCTTTCCTAATCTTTATAAAAAATGATGATTTCCAATAAAGATGTAACAACTTCAAATGAATTGTCTTGATATTTTGAAAACACCTTTATTTAAGTTACCAATTTTTCAATGTTGTAGCTGGACATTTATTTCTCTTTGCATATTTGCCCACTTTTACTTGTTCATAGTTCTTGGCAATGTTATATACAATGTAACCTCCTTCCATTCTTAATCACCATGAAACTTTTGGTATATTTAAGAAATTATTCTCACCACAATAATACATTTCCTTTCATATTACTTGATGGCCAATAACAAACTATTTCAATTTTAATAATCATCTCATGCTGACATATTGAAAGAATGCACCCTTAGGATTATAGTGCACCCTTTCCTTTCATCTGAAACCAACCACATTTCCAACCATGCTAATCTCTCTCTAAAAGAAAAACTATTGTTACTGATTATGAACTTATGGTGCTTTGATATGTTTGATTCTTATGTATGTTGAATACTTAAGGATCTATGGGACCATCTCTAAACATTCTTTAGACATTTAATTGAAAAAATCTTTTCCATCTTTGTTCATTGCTACAAGACATATTGCTGATATGATATAATCATCCTCATTTTATAAATTGAAGCTTATGAATATAGCATTAGTCAAATGGTATATACCTATTGAAAGTAAACATGAGGATCCAAAATTCATTACCATGAGTTTGCCTTGATCCCTTAGCTATTACAATCTTCAAATATATCAATTCTCCATTTAGTTGTATGAGATAAAAAATCCTCTTTTGTATTCTATCAAAAATTTAATTTAAAATTTGAACTCCATTTCTCTGTTTTTCTTATTTAATTCATATGCCTTTCTTGAACTATATTTTCATTTATTCAATTGACACTTTTTTGATGTTTCCTTGATAAAATAACTTGTAACTCCTCCCTCCTTGAGATTTTAATATATCTTCTTGTGTTTTTTCCTACTTCACCCCTTTCTAGATGAAACCCAAAAAGCATTTTTTGGGACTCTTCTTCAATGCCCAAAATGTTTGACTCAAGATAACTATTTTTTCCTTGTTGATTACAACTTCTTCCTTTACTAGATTTTCCTTTATAGATATGTGGAAATAAAATCTCTATTGAATCTTATGAAAATATAACATGAGCACTTATAGTCTCTTGTCTTCTAAACTTTGTTGAAACTATATATACTAAAATCTAAAAATTCCTCATGGCTGAAAGGTTTGACAACTTTAATAATTGTGTCCCTTAAATAGCCTTACATCTAATGTGTCTTCAACTTCTCCCTGATTGAACTGAAAAGTGAGATACCAAAAATCTATGTACATCCCTTCAATAGTATAATCATTGTCTTTGGTCTTTGCCCCTTCATGATTTAACCAGAAGGTTATGCACTTGCAATTATTGCACATCCTTTGATGATTTCCTTATTGTCTTTGATCAACTACTTTAGCTCAATCAAAAGTCCCCATACCTGTAATGAATGTATGCCTCATCATCTCCTCAATATATTTGGTCTTCATACTTGTATCTATATATGAAACAAACTTATTGGTTATAAAACTTGTTTTTTTTTCCCCTTCTTGTAATATCCCAAAATTGACACTTTTCCATTCTAAACCAATTTTGTTATATTATTCTCAACATCAATTTCTTAATCAACAAAGTCCTATTTTACTAGGCATTTCTGACCAAATTGTCTCTATTTGATCATAGTATCAAATTGAAAAGGAATCTAAAATTACAATAGTCACATAGCTTAGTTAATTCCTAAACATTGATTTAAATTGGCTAGATAAACCTTTTGATTGAATTAATTAATTCACCTCTTTAGCTAAAATAAACATGAAAAAGAAATTAAATATATTTGATTTAATTAAATACCCTTATCCTAATTATTGAATTTAATTATTTAATTAATTAGAATATTTTATTATGAGGTCATATTTAATTCTTTAAATCAAATATCTTCTCCAATATTCTCTCTTTAATTCATAATTGGAAACATTGAGTTAACTCAAATCAAGAGAGAAACTAATCAATTAACTACTTCATTCACTCCAAAAGAAAATTGTTTACTCCTTCTCACATGGAAAGTTACCATTTCAATTGAATTTTCTTCAAATCTCCACGATTCATCTAGTTTGATCTTGACCATTGATTGATTGTGAGAATCTATAAAAGGGAACCTTCTAACTCTCATTTCAGAAGGATGCATTGGTTGAGTAATGAAACTATATCATTTTGAATAACAAAAATTACTTGTGCATTTGAAGATCTTCATCATAGTTTACTTTATTTCTCATATGGATTACATTGCATACATTTAGAGTAATTTTCTTATCTACTCTTAGCTTAATATGCATTTCATCTAGATTAATTCATATATACTTTGCATAGAAAATATGAAAAGCATAGCTTAAATCATGTTTAATTTCTTAGCTTAATCTTGCATTTGCATCCATTAAATCTATTTTTCTTAGTTGATCTGGTTACTGAACTCTCAATTATAAGAGAGCATAGTAAAACCCCATCTAGATAGAAGGTAATAGGTTTCATTGTACAAACATTTAGGATGAACAACCTCAGGTTCATTCCTAGATGAACTTGACAAGTAATGATTATGTTTAAGTGTGTGGTTGAATTAGAGGTCCATATTTAATGCATACATTTTTGGCACCCACCGTGGGGCCAAAAAATTATTTTTCTGGCCTCATTCATTTCTATTTTTTACATTTTGCATTTAATTTCCATACATAATAGAGAAAGCTTATCTAGAAAGTCATTGTCTTGTGTGAAAATATAGTTTTCTCATGAGGCCTTGTGTACTTTCGCATGCAAAGAAATGCATATTCTCACATGTGGAGGTCATTCTCTCATGTGGCACAAAGAATATCCTCATGTAGCCTAGTGCAAATCCTCATGCAAACTTGGGAAGTATTGTTATTAAATTTCTTGTATTTTTCAAATTTTGTTCTTGTTGCTTCCTACTAACCTATGTTTATGAAGCATTCTTTTATGATTTATAATTTATGGAACAATATAATAGTGGCTTACATGATGTATGTTGAAGACACCTTGAAACAAATATACCAACTTGCTAATGATTTGATTGTAGGCCTGCAAAAGAACTTCTTGTCGAAGACATTTCAAACTCACTCAAACATTTTGTCTTCTTTTACACACTTTAATTGACATATTTTAAATAGGTCATTTGAACTTCTTTAGGGTTCTAGACAAAAGAATAGGGGATTATGCTCTTTACTACTTGAAAGTGATTCCCAAGAGTAATTGAAACCTAGAACCCTTTAGATAATGGTGCCCTCTAAAGAAAAGGAAGGTAGTGGTTATCCCAAGTGAATCTTTTAGTGAGGGGATTATGCTCTTTTCCCTTTGGGAAAATTAGAAACCTAGAATCTTTTAAATAAGTTGGGATTGACAAATGAGCTCAGTAATGAATTTTTTTGGCATGTTTGGGTGAGGTGAAAAGATAGAGGAGTATGTTATTTTCCATTTTTGGAAAATTTGAAACTTGGACCCTTGAATCCAAACCAAGTTTGAGTCAACCTTTAGTGGGTCTATCAAAGTGCTCCAACCTCCAGGAATGACCAAGTAAGAACACACCTTTTTTGATGATTCCAAATCACTATAATAAAGAAGCTTCGTAGAGATAAAAACTCTAAATATTTGCTATTTTTTTCCTTGTGATTCTTGATATCATATATCTCAAGGAAGCTATGTCTATTGTATTGAGCGATGTCACTCCCATTGTCGCTAGCTAAGTTTTTACACTTTCAGATGTCAGTGTGGTTGAGAGGCCTTAACCTTGCTTAACAAGCCATCAGGGATTAATGTGAATGGAAGCTTATGTAGATAGTTGGTACTTGATTCATCTCTAAAAGGGGGCATAATTTTTGTGCAAGGAGGGGGAAGAATCTCTCTTGTAGATTGTCACCATAGGCATGTACCTAGATATTGGAATGTAGTAAATGATACTATCCCTTGCCTCAAGGGTAACCTTTGAACATATATGTTATTGAGTCCTTGGAATACACCACAAACATGGGCACCCTCTAGTGGGGTGACATGGTTGTGTGAGGTGAATGCATGCACATAAGATGTGAGGCAAAGGTTTTTATTCCTCTACCATTTTTAATTATAGGGATAAAGTGTGTCTTTTTCATGTCAACAACTATCCAAACTATTCAAAACAAAATGTGAAGATTCCCCTATCCCTTTGAGTTTCTCTATCCTCAGTTGGATTATTTATGACTATTTCTTGTGTCCCAATATCTTCTTTACAAACAAGTCTAAAAAACTAACTGTTATACTTGAAAATCAGTCCAACTATATCAATTTGACACAAAGTCAAACTCTATCTAAAAATTGGAAACATGATCTGAAGCTTGTCTAAAACCTATCAAAACTGGTCAAAATCTCTTCAAAACTTGGTCAAGATTGAGAACCATGTCCTTTACTCACCTAGTATTCTATGAAACCATGTGTGATCTAGGGTTTGAGGGTCCTATAATTTTCACTTTCTCACATCATCCTCTATATTTTCTTTGGTAGGAAGCTTTGTATCTTGTACTTTCTACAAAACCTCGCATGAGTTAGGATTTTGGGACTTGTTGTTCCTTGTCCTCACATTAGTCTCTGTGCTTTCTCACCTAGATCTACTTGGATCTTCACATAAGAATTTATCTTGAAACTATCAAAAACTTGTCAAAACTTTTTGTCATGTCTATTTTATTTCCTTAGAAGGCATTTACTTGCATAAACTATATCATAAACTCATGCAAAAGAGCATTTCCTCACATGATTCGGTTAGAAATTATCAAAAATAGTGAGCTATTCTCATTTTTCTTATCTAAACTCTATCCAAATTTGGTCTTTGTTTAGGTACAGAGTAAAACTTAGACAACTTACTTGGTTAATAAATTGTGATCCACTTGTGAACTATTTTCATCACTCTACTATGTCATTTGTCCTACTATGTCATCATACCTTGTTGTCATGATAGTCAATCTCTTGGTTCATCTAGCCACTTCTTTGAATAATGGTACCCTAATATACATCACTCTTAGTATCACTTACTGAGTTTTAGATGAAGTTCTTAGTGGGGTCCTTATCTAAACCTTGTCACATGTCATTGTCAATGACTATTGCAACTAGGAGTGGAAATGTGTTTCATTCCCATTGACCTAGAAGAGGTAAAGGTAGAGGTATGAATCATGGTAGAGGTCATTCTTGGTTCTATACATAATCCATATTAGATCCCTACTTTAGACCCCTAAGTAGTCTTATAATTCTTGGTTCTATACAGTAATTTAGACCCCTAAGTATTGGTGCATTGTCAACAGTAACTTGAGCTCTTGGAAGGAGTCATCACATTCCTTTGTCTAGGAAAATTTAGCCTCTTTGGTAACAATTGAACTCATGATAAATTTAACGATCTATTGAACCTAATTTTGACAACACAAATAGGACACCTACATTCACAAAAAAAAACATTGAACCTCTATATAATACACCTATACATTATAAACAAAATGAGAACTGGCATACTGATAGGATGACACACCAAGACTAGGAAACATGTGAAAATAGTAGAAGAAAAAATAGAGATGAATACCAAAGAAATGAAAAATTCAAGTCATTACAGCTACACAAGTGTTTATAGGGATACTGAAGAAATACCCCCAGAAGACATAGAAACTGTGGCAAAGACAAAAGTCTAAAAAAGATGATGGAAATCTTACTAAAGAGAAAGAGAAGTATTTCCTCAAAATAGCTCAAGAAGGTGATGGAGACACAACCCCAAGCACAAAATGGACACAACAGGAAAGGGAAAATTTTATTAACTATAAAAAATATGCTAGTACACTTAGTGCAGGGAAAAAGACTCCAAAACATGCCCTATGGGCTTACAATAGTAGAAATCTAGAGATAAATTCTTCTCCTAGTACCTTCTCTCAAACTCCACTCCGAACTGCCTTTTATAATGCTAGAAATGTTCTTAAATAGACCCTGAAGGGTTAAGGATTAGGAATACATTCTAGAAAGTGCTAGTGGGCATCCACCAACCAAATAGAAGGCTCTACAAGTTGCATTAGAAGTTGGCACAAAATTAGAAGAATCCAGAAATGGTAACTAAACTTTTGGGAGGCATAACTTTTCAACCGTAGCTCCGACTGACGAACTGTTTACATTTTTGGAAAGCTCTCAAAGTGCTCTACAGCCCTATGGACCAGCTTTTCTCATCCCCCATTTTTTGGCCATGTTTGAGGTCATTTAATGCCCCTAACTTGACTTTGAAACATTCTTAGGATGTCTCCAGATACCAAAAAATTGCAATAACTTTCAAACTGTGGGGCCTTTTGACCTGATTCTTTTTTTGGAATGCTTTAAATTATAATGACAATATTTCAACCAATTTACACCTTCTAGTTGACCAAAATGATGGTTCAATTACATTCTCTTATTTTTTTTGGCATTTACACATATCCCAAGGTGATTAAAAACTCTAACCCAGAACAATAATAGTAGAATTGTGAGAGTTGGAACCTTTATTTGACCCAAATGGGTATCCAAAATTGAAAACACATGAAACAAAAACTAAGTCTAAGTACATTTTTTTTGGTTGACACAGGATTGCCCTTATACCTCTAAATGCTCTTGCATCAGACACCCAAGGTAGATTGAAAAGTGACCCTATCACTTTATGAATGGTAGAGGAAATCCCAAATGGGAAACCTTAGCTGCTGAAATCCAAGTTGAGTCCTCTATCGATCGTCCTTTCCACTTGACCAAATACTCTTCATACTACCTATTTTTGGTACTCCTACCCACACGACTATCTAGAATCTCCTCTATCTCCTCCTTCTTAGAAGTAGGAATTGGACATGGCTATAACATCGGCTCCTCATATGCACCATCATCTTGATACTTTGTTAAGTCTGCAATATTGAAAATAGGAGAAATGTGAATACCATCTGGCAACTCCACCTCATATGCATTTCCTGAGTCATGTCCATACTTATGTCCTCCCATGGCTTTGATGTAACAAGAAATGGCTGATATAGTCCACTATTGTGACTAAATCCCTTGGAAACTTGACAAATTTGACAACTCTGTACAAACTTCTTCACATCTTGTGAAATCTGAGGCCAAAAATAATGTTCTCTAAGAATGGAAATGGTCTTATCTTGACCAAAATGTCCTGCCATCCCTCCACTATGTTTTTCCTTAATCAGATTCTCTCTCATGGAACTCCTTGGAATGCATAATTGACTGCCCTTGAATAACATACCATCTTGGATCAAATAGTCTAACCACTTAGTTCTATCTACAGCAACAGGCTCTTTACAAGCTTTCCATGCTTTAGCAAAATTAGGATCCTCAGGGTACAGATTCTTGAGTTCATCAAACTCAACTACTTCAACTTGCATTACTGTAAGCAACAACAGTCTCCTACTTAGTGCATCTGCAACCCTGTTAGATTTTCCACTTCTATGCTTCAACACAAATGTATAGCTCTGCAAGAACTCTACCCACTTCATATGCCTCTGATTCAATTTAACTTGGCTATATAGGTAATGTAATGCCTGATGATCAGTATAAAAAACAAATTCCTTTGGAAATAAATAATGCCTCCATTTCTTTAAGGCCTGAACTATTGCATAGAACTCTTGATCATAAATAGAATACTTGTTTTTTGCATCATTCAATTTTTCACTAAAATATGCAATAGGCTTACCTTCTTGGCTTAATACAGCTCCAATAGCACTGCCACTAGCATCACAATCCACCTAGAACACCTTTCTAAAATTTTGAAGTGCCAACACAGGTTGTTCTGTCACCTTCCTCTTCAATAATTCAAAACTTCTCGTAGCTGCCGTAGTCCATTTGAACTCTTTTCTATCCCCTCTTATTGTGTCAGACAGGGGTGCACATATGCCACTGAAATTCTTAACAAACTTCCTATAAAAACTAACCAGACCATGAAATGATCTTACCTCAGTAGCAGACCTTGGATTAGGCCATTCCAAGATGGCTTTTACCTTCTCTAGATCCATTTTGAGACCTTCAGGTGATATAACAAAACCCCAAGTAGACTAACTCTCTTTTTGCAAAGATACACTTCTTCAAATTAATTAATAGTTTCTCTTCCCTTAACCTTTCAAGGACACTACGAATATGCAATAAATGTTCTTCCAAAGTCTTGCTGAAAATTAAAATATCATCCAAATAGACAATAACAAATTTTCCCAAGAACTTCTTAAGTACCTCATTCATAAGTCACATGAAGGTGCTTGGGGCGTTTGTCAATCCAAAGGGCATGACTAACCACTCATAAAGACCCTCCTTGGTCTTGAAGGCTATTTTCCACTCATCTCCTTCTTGTATCCATATCTGATGATAGCCACTCTTGAGATCTATCTTTGTGAAATACTAATCTCCACTCAAGCAGTCCATAAGATCATCCATTCTTGGCAAAGGAAATCGATACTTGATGGTTATCCTATTTATAGCTTGAGAGTTTGTATACATCCTCCACTCTCCATCCTTCTTCAGTGCTAGTACTGTAGGTACTGCACATGGACATAGGCTCTCCCAAATCAAGCCCTTCCTCAATAACTCTTGAACTTGTCTGTTTAGCTCCTCAGTTTCAGTAGGAGTCATCTTATGAGCAGCCTTGTTAGGAAAACTAGCTCCTGAGATTAAATCTATCTGATGACTGATTTGCCTTACTAGTGGCAATCCTTCTGGAATATTATCAGAGATGATATCTCCAAACTCACCTAGTAAATCTGAAACTTCAAGTGGTATTTCATTACTACCTTCTTTATCTTTCCTAAAAATCAAAGCATAGCACATATGCTGATGTTTCATGCCATCTAAAAATAGAAAACAAGACAAATCTTAGCACTGCTACATACCTTTTCACCTTCCTTTTTCATGGGCTTTAGTTTGTGGCAAACTCCATCCTTTTTTAGAGAGTATGTATTTGCATGACCATCATGTACTACATGCCTATCAAACTGCCACGGTCTTCCCAACAATAGATGGCAAACATCCATTGGAATACCATCATAGAGAAACTTCATCATGGTTACTCCCAATTTTGAATTTCACTAAACATTGTTCACTTACCAAGACCTTATGATCATCTTTCACCCAAGTAATTCGATAGGGTTGGGGGTGTTTCTCCCTCTTAAGCTTCAACTTAGAGACCATCTCCTCTAATACCAAGTTATCAGTGCTACCGCCATCAATGATCACATCACAACATTTATCCTCACACTTGCACCTGGTGTGAAATAGACTCCTCCTTTGTCCTGGTTCAATCTCACCACTTAGTAGGACCTTTTTATTTACCAAAGTCTCTCCTCTTTTTGCATTCTCTGAATGTGATGATTGTGCATCCTCATCTACATGAGCAACCCTAGCTTGACCCTCAGCTCGCCTATCTATTCTTCCTTGTCATTGAGGGCATTCAAAGGCATGATGACCTTCTTCATTGAAATTGAAACAGGTACCAGGGAAGCCTCCTCTTCCTTGTCCATGTCCTCTACCTCTTCCTCTCTAATTTCCAAAGTCTTTATCATGGGAGCGGTTGAAACCCTCGTTTCTTTGGTTCCTACTAGTACCCTCATCTTCATTTTTCTTTTGGGTTTCATTTCGACATCCAGATGACCTACCACTATGCATTCCTCCTTGACCATGCTCTCTTTGTCTCCCTTCAAACCTTTTATTTAGCTTCTCTTCAACTCGTAGGGAAAACTGGTATGCCTCTTCAATGCTGGTCATTCTTACCAGACTTAATTCCTCATGGATGCTAGGTTGCAACCCACTGATATAACAAGCAACCTTCTCCTTATTTGCTTCTACATGCCCTACTCTAATCAAAAGTTGATAAAACTCCTCTGTATATTTCTTAATTGATTTTTCTACTTACTTTAACCCATGCATCTTCTTAAACAAATCAAGTTCATAATCAACAGGAATGAATTGCTTCTTCAATTTGTCCACCATACGATCTCACCTTTTGATCTTCTCCTTTCCTCTTCTATTTCTTTCTAATTGAACCTCTTCCCACCAAATTTTGACATGGACTTTTAGTTTGGCGTTTGCAAACTTAACCCTATCTGGATCCCTGATATCCTCATACTCAAAGTACTCTTCCAATTCATTGATCCAGTCAATCAACTCATCTGGTTTCAGATTTCTTGAGAATACACCCACATCAATTGTAGGTCTTTTTCCAAACTTAGTAATGGCCCTAAAAAGCCTTTCCTCTGCCTGATTTAGAACTTCCCCATCAAATTCCCCTTCTAATCCAATTTCTTCTTCTTCATTGTCATCCTTACTTTCGTCGCCTGTGGAAACATTTGTTCCTCTATGGAGCTCCTCTTGCAATGCTTGAACTTTCCTTTGGAGGGCTCTAACCTCCTCAGAATTAATAGCTCCAGCCCTTCCACCATGCTCTCTTTGTGGAGGCATCTTCTTAACTCAAACCCACAACCAGATAGTCCTGGTGCAAACTGCCTCACAGTCGGCGCTCTGTCTACACACTCAGGAAAACCAACTCTGATACCACTTGATGGAGACACAACCCCAAGCATAGAATGGACCAACAATAAAAGGAAAATTTTATTAACTATAAAAATATGCTAGTACACTTAGTGTAGGGAAACAAACTCCAAAACATGCCCTATGGGCTTACAATAGCATAAATCTGGAGATAAATTTTTCTCCCAGTACCTTCTCTCAAACTCCACTCCGAACTGCATTTTATAATGCCAGAAATGTTCTTAAATAGACCTCGAAGGGTTAAGGATTAAGAATACATTCTAGAAAGTGCTATTAGGCATCCACCAACCAAATAGAAGGCTCTAGAAGTCGCATTAGAAGTCGGCACAAAATTAGAAGAATCCAGAAACGGTAACCAAACTTTCGGGAGGCATAACTTTTGAACCGTAGCTCTGATTGACGAACTGTTTAGATTTTTGGAAAGCTCTCGAAGTGCTCTATAGCCCTATGGACTAGCTTTTCTTGTCTCCCATTTTTTGGCCCTGTTTGATGTCATTTAATGTCCCTAACCTGACTTTGAAGCATTCTTAGGATGTCTCCAGATATCGAAAAACTACGATAACTTTCAAACCGTGGGGCCTTTTGTCCTGATTCTTTTTTTGGAATGCTCAAAATTAGAATGAAAATCTTCCAAAAAATTTACACCTTATAGTTCACCAAAATGATGGCTCAATTATATACTCCTTTTTTGTTTGACATTTACACGTATCCCAAGGTGATTAAAAACTCTAACCCAGAACACTAATAGTGGAACGGTGAGAGTTGGAACCTTTATTTGACCCAAATGGGTATCCAAAAATAAAAAAACATGAAACATAAACTAAGTACATTTTTTTTGGTTGACACAGGATTGCCCTTATACCTTTGAATGCTCCTACATCAGACACCCAAGGTAGATTGAAAAGTGACCATGTCACTTTATGAATGGTAGAGAAAATCTCAAATGGAAAACCTCAGCTACTAAAATCCAAGTTGTGTTCTCTATCGGTCATCCTTACCACTTGACCAAATACTCTTCATACTACCTATTTCTGGTACTCCTACCCACATGACTATCCAGAGTCCCCTCTATCTCCTCCTTCTTAGAAGTAGGAATTGGACATGGCTCTAACATCGGCTCCTCATCTACACCATCATCATGATACTCTGTTAAGTCTACAATGTTGAAAATAGGAGAAATGTGAATACCATCTGGCAACTCCACCTCACATGCATTTCTTGAGTCATGTTTCTTCAAAATTTTGCAGGGGCCAAATTTTTTCATTTTCAACTTGTTGTAAGTACCAGCTAGAAATCTTTCTTTTCTTAAGTGTACCATGACTAGATCCCCTACTTGGAACTCCTTATGTCTTCTCCTTTGATCAGCCCTAGCTTTATACTCTTGATTCATCTTGGTAATGTGTGCCTGAACCTCCTCATGTAGACACTTGATATGTTCAGCAAATTCTTCAGCTTCAACACTTGTCCTCTCCCCTTGCTCTATCTTCCTCAATTCTGGTGCAGTCCTTGGGCTACTTCCATTTACAATTTGGAATGGTGATTTTCCAGTACTCCTATTTACAAAGTTATTGTAAGAAAACTCTACTTGTGGTAGAATCAAATCCCACCCCTTGGGCTTATCCCCAACTAAACATCTCAACAAATTGCCTACACTTCTCTTTACCACTTCTGTTTGGCCGTCAGTCTGCGGGTGATGTGTGCAACTGAATTTCAAGTATGTTCTCAACTTCTTCCACAATTTTCTCCAAAAATACCCCACAAATTTAGTATCTCTATCAGAAACTATACTCCTTGGGAGACCATGTAGTCTTACCACCTCTCTAAAAAACAAGTCTACAATATGGATAGCATCATGAGTTTTGTGGCATGGAATGAAATGTGCCATTTTGGAGAACCTATCAACCACCACAAATACTGAGTCATTACCCCTTTGTGTCCTTGGAAATCCAAGAACAAAATCCATACTTATGTCCTCCCATGGCTTTGATGTAACAAGCAATGGCTGATATAGTCCACTATTGTGACTAAATCCCTTGGAAACTTGACAAATTTGACAACTCTGTACAAACTTCTTCACATCTTGTGAAATCTGAGGCCAAAAATAATGTTCTCTAAGAATGGAAATGGTCTTATCTTGACCAAAATGTCCTGCCATCCCTCCACTATGTTTTTCCTTAATCAAATTTTTTCTCATGGAACTCCTTGGAATGCATAATTGATTGCCCTTGAATAACATACCATCCTGAATCAAATAGTCTAACCACTTAGTTCTGTCTACAACAACAGGCTCTTTACAAGCTTTCCACGCTTCAGCAAAATTAGGATCCTCAGGGTACAGATTCTTGAGTTCATCAAACTCAACTACTTCAACCTGCATTACTGTAAGCAACAACTGTCTCCTACTTAGTGCATCTGCAACCCTGTTAGATTTTCCACTTCTATGCTTCAACACAAATGTATAGCTCTGCAAGAACTCTACCCACTTCATATGCCTCTGATTCAATTTACCTTGGCTATTTAGGTACTGTAATGCCTGATGATTAGTATACAAAATAAATTCTTTTGGCAATAAATAATGCCTCCATTTTTTTAAGGCCTAAACTATTGCATAGAACTCTTGATCATAAATAGAATACTTGTTTTTCCCATCATTCAATTTTTCACTAAACTATGCAATAGGCTTACCTTCTTGGCTTAATACAGCTCCAATAGCACTGCCATTAGCATCACAATCCATCTTCAACACCTTTCTAAAATTTGGAAGTGCCAACATAGGTTGTTCTATCACCTTCCTCTTCAACAATTCAAAACTTCTCACAGCAGCTGTAGTCCATTTGAACTCTTTTCTATCCCCTCTTATTTTGTCAGTCAGGGGTGCACATATGCCACTGAAATTCTTAATGAACTTCTTGTAAAAACTAACTAGACCATGAAATGATCTTACCTCAGTAGAAAAACTTGGAGTAGGCCATTCCAAGATGGCTTTTACCTTCTCTAGATCCATTTTGAGACCTTCAAGTGATATAACAAACCTCAAGTAGACTAACTCCCTTTTTGCAAAGATACACTTCTTCAAATTAATTAATAGTTTCTCTTCCCTTAACCTTTCAAGTACACTACGAATATGCAATAAATGTTCTTCCAAAGTCTTGCTGAAAATTAAAATATCATCCAAATAGACAATAACAAATTTTCTCAAGAACTTCTTAAGTACCTCATTCATAAGTCGCATGAAGGTGCTTTGGGCGTTTGTCAATCCAAAGGGCATGACTAACCACTCATAAAGACCCTCCTTAGTCTTGAAGGCTATTTTCCACTCATCTCCTTCTCGTATCCGTATCTAATGCTAGCCACTCTTGAGATCTATATTTGTGAAGTACTAAACTCCACTCAAGTAGTCCATAAGATCATCCATTCTTGGCAAAGGAAATCAATACTTGATGGTTATAATATTTATAGCTTGAGAGTCTATACACATCCTCCACTCTCCATCCTTCTTTGGTGCTTGTACTACAGGTACTGCACATGGACTCAAGCTCTCCCAAATCAAGCCCTTCCTCAATAACTCTTGAACTTGTCTATTTAGCTCCTCAGTTTTAGTAGGAGTCATCCTGTGAATAGCCTTGTTAGGAAAACTAGCTCCTGGGATTAAATCTATCTGATTACTGATTTGCCTTACCGGTGGCAATCCTTTTGGAACATTATCAGAGATGATATCTACAAACTCACCTAGTAAATCTAAAACTTCAAGTGGTATTTCGCTACTTCTTTCTTTATCTTTCCTAGGAGTCAAAGCATAACACATACGCTGATGTTTCATGCCATCTAAAATCTTCCTTCCATCAACAAGAAAAATCTTAGCACTACTACATACCTTTTCACCTTCCTTTTTCATGGGCTTTAGTTTGTGGCGAACTCCATCCTTTGTTGGAGAGTATGTGTTTGCATGACCATCATGTACTACATGCCTATCAAATTGCCACGGTCTTCCCAACAATAGATGGCAAACATCCATTGGAATAACATCATAGAGAAACTTCATCATGGTAACTCCCAATTTTGAATTTCACTAAACATTGTTCACTTACCAAGACCTTATGATCATCTTTCACCCAAGCAATCCGATAGGGCTGGGAGTGTTTCTCCCTCTTGAGCTTCAACTTAGAGACCATCTCCTTTGATACCAAGTTATCAGTGCTACCACCATCAATGATCACATCACAACATTTATACTCACACTTGCACTTGGTACAAAATAAACTCCTTCTTTGTCCTGGTTCATTCTCACCATTTAGTAGGACCCTTTCATTTACCAAAGTCTCTACTCTTTTTGCATCCTTTGAATGTGATGATTGTGCATCCTCATCCACATGAGAAACCCTAGCTTGACCCTCAGCGCTCCTATCTATCCTTCCTTGTCATTGAGGGCATTCAAAGGCATGATGACCTTCTTCATTGCAATGGAAATAGGTACCACGAAAGCCTTCTCTTCCTTGTCCATGTCCTCTACCTCTTCCTCTCTGATTTCCAAAGTCTTGATCATGGGAGCAGTTGAAACCCTCATTTCTTTGGTTCCTGCTAGTACCCACATCTTCATTTTTCTTTTGGGTTTCATTTTAGCCTCCAGATGACCTACCACTACCCCTTCCTCCTTGACCGTGCCCTCTTTGTCTCCCTTCAAACCTCTTATTTAGCTTCTCTTCAACTCGTAGGGAAAATTGGTATGCCTCTTCAACGCTGGTCATTCTTACCAAACTTAATTCCTTCTGAATGCTAGGTCATAACCCACTAATATAATGAGCAACCTTCTCCTTATTTTCTTTTGCATGCCCTACTCTAGTCAGAAGTCGATAAAACTCTGTATATTCCTAGACTAATTTTTCTGCTTGCTTTAACCCATGCATCTTCTTAAACAAATCGAGCTCATAATCAATAGGAATGAATTACTTCTTCAATTTGTCCACCATACGATCCCACCTTGTGATCTTCTCCTTTTCTCTTCTATTTCTTTCCAATTGAACCTCTTGCCACCAGATTTTGGCATGGCCTTTGCAAACTTAACCCTATCTAGATCCCTGATATCCTCATACTCAAATTACTCTTCTAGTTCATTGATCCAGTCGATCAACTCATTTGGATTTAGATTTCTTGAGAATACACCCACATCAATTGTAGGTCTTTTTCCAAACTTAGTAATGGCCCTAAAAAGCCTTTCCTCTCCCTAATTTAGAAATTCCCCATCAAATTCCCCTTTTGGTCCAATTTCTTCTTCTTCATTGTCATCTTCACTTTCGTCGCCTGCGGCAACATTTGTTCCTCTACAGAGCTCCTCTTGCAATGCTTGAACTTGGCTTTGGAGGGCTCTAACCTCCTTAGGATTAATAGCTCCAGCTCTTCCACCATGCTCTCTTTGTGGAGGCATCTTCTTAACTCAAACCCATAATCACATAGTCCTGATGCAAACTGCCTCACATTCGACACTCTGTCTACACACTCAGAAAAACTAGCTCTGATACCACTTGATGGAGACACAACCCCAAGCACAGAATGGACACAACAGGAAAGGAAAAATTTTATTAACTGTAAAAAATATACTAGTACACTTAGTGCAGGGAAACAGACTCCAAAACATGCCCTATGGGCTTACAGTAGCATAAATCTGGAGATAAATTCTTCTCCCAGTACCTTCTCTCAAACTCCACTCTGAACTACCTTTTATAATGCCAGAAATATTCTTAAATAGACCCCAGAGGGTTAAGGATTAGGAATACATTCTAGAAAGTGCTAGTAGGCATCTATCGACTAAATAAAAAGCTCTAGAAGTCGCATTAGAAGTCAGCACAAAATTAGAAGAATCCAGAAATGGTAACCAAACTTTTGAGAGGCATAACTTTTGAACCGTAGCTCCAATTGACAAACCGTTTACATTTTTGGAAACCTATCGAAGCTCTCTATAGCCCTATGGACCAGCTTTGCTCATCCCCTATTTTTTGGCCCTATTTGAGATCATTTAATGCCCCTAACCTAACTTTGAAGCATTCTTAAGATGTCTCGAGATATTGAAAAATTGCGATAACTTTCAAACCATGGGGCCTTTTGACCTAATTCTTTTTTTGGAATGCTCTAAATTATAATGAAAATCTTCTAACCAATTTACGCCTTCTAGTTCACCAAAATGATGGCTCTATTACATACTCCTATTATTTTGGCATTTACATGTATAAAAACTCTAACCCAAAACACTAATAGTGGAACTGTGAGAGTTGGAACCTTTATTTGACCCAAATGGGTACCCAAAAATGAAAACACATGAAACATAAACTAAGTCTAAGCACATTTTTTTTGGTTGACACAGGATTGCCCTTATACCTCTGGATGCTCCTGCGTCAGAAGGAGCTAAACTACCCTCAAAATACAATGTTGAAACTATTTTCAGCAAAGAAGAGGAATCCAAAATCTCTAAACTCAAAAAGAAACTCCAATTCGTGCAAGAGCAATTGCTAGAAATGATGAAAGAAAAAGAAAAACCTCTAAACAATAGACACTAGATGGTATTTGTCCATTTTCTTTTGACAAGGATCTATACATGCCTCATTTTCATAGAGAAGTTGAGCTACCTAAACATGATAAGTACATGGATATGTCTAATCCCTTAGATCACTTGAGGGAGTTTGGTGCCCTATCCATGAAGTTCATACATGATCAAACATACCTCATGCACTTCTTCCCATATTGTCTAGGTCATCAAGATATGAAGTGGTTCTCATGATTACCTACAAGGATGAAATTTTTTGATGAGATTGCCAACATGTTCATAAAAAAATACTCACATAGCATCCAACATCTAGTTAACATAAGAGATCTTTGTAACCTAAAATAGAGAGTTGGAAAATCTTTCATAATGTTTCTTCAAATATGGAGATAAATATACGCCAAGTACTAATGCAAGATACCTAAAACTAATAAACTTGACATATTTATCAATGACCTCTTACCTAATTTTAGATACAAACTAAAAATTCATTGTCCAAATATGTTTGAAGACATGATCACATAGGGTATCCGGATAGAGGAATTCATGGTTAAGAAAGGTAAGTTAACCCTCCAAAAAGACAATAAACATGTGTCAAACTCTAGAAAAGACAAGTCCAAGTATGTTAACAAAAAACAAGCTGTGGTATGTGATGGAGTGATCGATAATATCACTCCTAAGGCATATTTTAAGTTCATAGATGGTATACATGCAGCCAAATCCATTGAGAAGGATACTATAGACAATAGAACATCTAGAAACAATGCAAAAAATATAGGTTGGGATTTTGGACCCAAACATGAATAAATCCATCTAGGAAAACCTCTTGAAGTGGTATACATGACTCTTCTTTAGGAGTAGATTGTCACTCCTCTAGGTAATTCTTGTCCATATGATCTACAACCATAACCTAAATGGTGGAATGAAAATGTAGACTATGAATAGCATAAAAAAAAGGTCATAAAACCAACAACTATATTAATCTAAGACATAAGATCCAAGAACTCATTGATGATGTCGATATAGTTTCTCAAATCATAAAGCTTTCAAAGAAGCATTTCCTCCATATGAAAAGGGAGAAACTTCTAAATCAAAAAACAACAAGGTCAACTACATGTATACCAATGATGACAACATAATCAACATGGTTGAACCTTTACACTCTGAATACTATGATGTAATCATAATCAAAGGGAAAGTGAAAAAGTAAAACCAAAGACTCCATTCATTCTAATAGGTGTGACATCTCTCAAATCTCATCAAAAAAAATCATAGTTCTATGCTAACATTTTCACATGATCTAATACTAAAATAGTGCTCAAAGGCCCTATGCCTTCTGCTCCTAAAACTAAAAAACACAAAGATAAGACTACTTCTAGTCCAATGAAAAAGAATACAAAACTTGCAACATCTTTTACTACTACAAACTATAGAATACTCGAACAACTACAACAAATTAATGCTCAGATAACCATTTTCAAAATGCTTAAAATCTTGCCTGCTCATAACAACACTCTTACTAAGGTGAATGTACCTAAGGATCTTGATCTTAATCAATTTCAATCCATGGTACATCAATTGACTTCACCTCATTACTTTTATTTCTTTGATGAGGACGATAATTCTTTGAGTCATCCTCATAATCAATCATTGCATATCAAAGTCATTATCAATTAGAAATATGTTACTGATGAGGCTAATTATTGCCTCTATTTTATGTTAATTTTAATACTCTATTTTAATATTTCCAAGACATTTGTGTACTTATGCTTAGTTGAACTTATGATTAAGTCTAGATAGAACCATTAACCCATGGGTAGATAGTTATGTCATATTTTGCCAATATTGTACATATAATTTAGTATTTCATATAACCATTAGAATGTGTGTTCTAATATTTGGATTTAATTTGTTTATGCTTATTTGCAAATATTTATGCATCATAACTAACTTGTTAGGGAAGAAGTTGGAAGATGGCCAACAGCATTCAAGGAGGAGTGTTAAAGTCCAGTCATAGTGGAAGAACCATAATGGTACCAAGAGACATGACTACTACAAAGGAGGAGCTATTATTCTAGGAATGCAAGGATGAAGTATTGCTATATTCCCTCTTCATTTACTATCGTGTTGAATTGGTTATCCAAACTTTATTGCTTATACCATGAGTTGTTATATTTCCTTCTTCTTTTCTAGCAGATTTGTAGTTAGTTTGTTTTCTTTCTTATTTTAAAATAAGTGTTGATCCTCTATTTATAGGGATTAGATTGATAGTTTTTGGAGGTTAGAAATTTTATGGAAAAATGTTTTTGACTCTCATAGTGATCTTTTTTATAGTTTTATGTATTGTTCTTATGTAAGAAGTTTTAGAATATAATGAAGTAATTCTTTGTTTACATTATGTGTTAGTAGATTAGTAGAAGCCAACCAAGGGGACCCATTTGGGAGGTGGAATAGACTAGAGTACTGTAGATTTACTTCTAGCATTTCTAGTATTTTAGGTAGAGTTTATAAGTTTCTTCCTGTAGCATCATACTTTGTGAGTGTTCCTATAGCATTTGCAAGGGTACTTATAGTGGATGGTCTGAGTTGATCTATAAGCCAACATATAATTGTATTTCCAACATTCATTTTAGTAAAGAGTTAAGTGTGTTACTTTCATACAACACAAGTGTAGATTCTTTCTTTGCATTTTACTCTCCTATAGCATAATCATCATGAATCCTTAAGAAACCTAGTGCACATACCATGCTGACCATTTCAAGTATTCATCCCTAGGTTGACAAATTAAATGTACCTCATGGTTGGGCAAGTAATCCTTAGATTCAATAAAATATTCCTAAGGCCTTGGGCATGATTATCACACATGTATTGTGAGGCAAACTATTTTTGACACCATTTTTGAGGATGGTGTCAAGCTAGGAACATCTTTATGGGTCATAGTTTTTTTTTAGTTAATTTTTTAGAGATTTGTAGTCCTAAAAGTTTCTTCAAAAGTGTGAAGAATTCAATTGCATGCATCGAAGAGGAATACAAAAAGATGAATATGGAAATTTTTTTCCATGAGAATATGTTAATTTGAACAACAAAATTGAAGAAGAAGTTATGTTTCCTTTTGAGGACACAAGGCATGATTTTCCTATAGGATCTTCCTCTAGAGCAAAACCTTTGGACATAAGTGATCTTCAACCTTTTGCTGAAATTTTGGCCAGCTTTCTTGATAGTTCTAGTCCAAATCCATCTATTGTTAACAATCCTATAGCCAATGCTCCTTTTCAATAGCAACCTCATAATCAAATACCTCCAATAATGGCACATCCTAATTTTTAATTTCCTCTCCCAAGCCTCATAACTAATGCTAATCTAAAAAATATACCTATAGCTGCTCTTCTAAAGTTTTATGGCCTTGTAACTAAAGATCCTGGTGCTTTATTTTTTGAGTTTGACATACTTTGTTGTAGCTTTGACTATAGCACTAGTGCCCAAAAACTCAATTTGTTTCCAACAACACTAGAAGACTCAGCCTTACGATGGTTTGTAGGCTTAGGAGCTAATGTAGCAAGTACCTAGGATGAAATGCAAACTCTATTTCTAGAGAAATACAAAGAGTACTGCAAGAAAAATGATCCAAAAGGAGATGGAATTTTTATAATATCATAAAAGGAGGAAAAAACATTAGAAGACTATGTTTCACATTTCTTCTACACACTACAGAAGAACCCTCAACATGTATTGGCAGAGGATTTACATAAACTAGTCTTCTTAAGAGGGGTAACCAATAATTGTTTGGAAGCACTAGACTTGATGGCTAGTGGTGATGTATATTAATGCTCTTGGGATGACCTCAAGAAAATTTGTCTTAACTACTCAAGGTCAACTGTAAAGAAAGGTAGAGGATACCAGTCCACAACTGCTTAAGGGATTAGTCAAGGTATTTCAAAGCTTGATATATCTAATCTACTCTCAGATTTCAAGCAAGACATCATAAATGTTGTAACTACACATTTTGACACAATGACTACAAAGAAGAAGCATTCAAAAGCTGAATCATGATTGGTATAATCATGTTCTCACTACCGCAAATATAAGCAAGATCGTGCATGTAAACTAGTAGCCAACCTAGAGAATCAATATTTTCTAATGGAGTACATGAAGATAGATGGAAATAATGATCAAGTTTTCTTTGTTGCTCAACATCAACTATGGGTTTCAAGACAAGGTATGCCTCAAGATCCTTTACAATTTTCTAATCCTTATAATAGTCAATAGCAAAACCAAAACTATAATAATCCTTCTCAGTACTCCCAATCTTCCTAGAAAAATCAGCAAAATAACCAATGGCCTAACTAGCAAAACAACCAGTGGCAAAATTAGCATAATCAATGACAACCACCGCAAGGAAATTGGTAGAAAAATAACCATTGGAGGGGGCTTCCACAATGGCCTAACCAAAATCTTGGTAACCCACAACTACCACCTCCTATAGAAAATAATACTCATCCTAAGCCTACTCAATTTCTTGCTCAGTCTCATCCAAATCCAAATAACAAGCAATAGCGGTAGCAAAGGTACACTATAGATACTCATCAATACCCTACATTTCACTCAAGGTATCTGATATCAATTTGAGATGAGGTATAGCTTTTCCTAGACCAGAACACCCTATTATCATGGAAGTTGTAGACACTCCTACGACACCCCTTCTAGAAGCTACATTTCCAAATACCAAATTGCCAATTGATGTACCTAGTAGGACTATTGACCATATAATCATGAATCCTCCCTTTCCACATAGGCTAAATAAAGAGAAATCTATATCCCAAGAGGAAAAGACATTTGACATTACTGAGTAGCTAAAAAGCATGCACATTTAAATTCCTCTATTCCAAGCTATTAAAGATATTCCTCTTTATGGAAAGACTATTAAGGAAGCATGCCTTAAGAAGTTGGGGTAGAAGAAGAAAAATCCTCAAACAATCCATGTTGTTGGGAAATCAAAAAATATCATTTTAGGAAAGGTAGTGATACCAAAGTATTCAAATCCTAGTAGTCTGGTAGTTAATCTGATCATAAATAGACAAACTATGAAAAATGCTTTAATTGATCTAGGAGTAATAATAAATATGATGAGTAAAAATACAATGCATAGGTTACATATGAAAGGCTTAAGAACAACACCCACAGTGTTACAACTTGAAAATAGTTCAATTGTCACTCTAGATGGTCTCATAGAAGATGTGATGGTGACTTTAGATTTATGGGAATACCCTATTGATTTTCTTATCTTATCACCCAAAATAAAACTTGTTGGATACCATGTCATATTAGGAAGACCCTAGTTAGCCACCATTGATGCTAAAATTAGTTGTAGATAAGGCAATGTGATAATTTCAACTGGTCAAACCATAAGGAAGCTAGAGCTATATCCACCTACCCAAACCAAACCAAACTTGGGAGAACCTATTTAGCTAGATTTAGGGGATGAAGAGGAAGAACTAAATTTTATAGCTCAGCTCATGATGTTGCATAGGCAATCCTTTCTAAAAATGTAGGAAGAAGATGATGTAGTATAGAGCATTCTAACCAATGAGTTTATAGTGGCCAGAGATATTGTTGAGAGTTCTATCTTAAAGCTATCTACTTATGAAGACTATGTCTACCTAGCAAGCCCTCAGATAGTTGACCAATTACTACCAAGTGAAGTAGCTACAATTCCAATACTAAAAGTTTCAATGGTAGAATTAACAACTACTATGGAACTTTCTCCTGGTCATAATCTCCATGTAAACAACAAGTTGTCCCTATCACGATTGGAATTGCTAACCAAGCTCCTCAATCAGCATGAAAATTCTTTTTCTTGGGATAACAAGGATATGTTAGGATTGAGTCCTAAACTCTGCACCCATAGGAATATCAATGATGAAATCTTGCCACTCCATCAACCTCAGAGGAGAATAAATCTAGCATTGCATGAAATAGTTAAGATTGAGTTATAGAAGTTGTTGGATGTTGGATTAATTTATCCAATCTCTGATAGAAAATGGGTATCACCATTAGTTATTGTACCTAAGAAAGGAGGAAATTGGTGGATATGTGTAGACTAGAAAGAATTAAATAATTCCACAAAGAAGGATCACTTTCCTTTACCCTTTATTGACTAGGCTTTGGATGCTTTGGCTGGAAAGAAATACTTCTCATTTCTAGATGGACATAGTGGATACAATCAGATAAGTATTTCTCCAAAAGATCAAGATAAGACCACATTTACGTATCCTTGGGGTACCTATGCCTGTTATGTATTACCTTTTTGCTTATGCAATGCACCTTCTACTTTCCAGAGAATTATAATTAGCATCTTTGTTGACATATCACATGATTGCATGTAGATATACATGGATGACTTCACTACATTTAGTGTCACATTTGAGGAAGCTTTGGAGAACTTGGAGAAAGTACTAATATGATGTGAAGAGCACAACTTATCTCTCAACAATGAGAAATACTTTCTGATGATGCAGGAAGGTATGGTATTGGGACATTTTATCTCTGAAGCTAGAATCTAGGTAGACCCTATGAAACCAGAGGTAATTCTCATACTCCCTACTCCTACAAAGCAAAAAGAAGTTAGGTCTTTCCTAGGACATGTTGGCTATTATAGGAGATTTATCAAGAATTTTAGTCAAATAGCTAGTCTTATTTATACTTTTCTTACCAAAGAGGTTGAATTTGCCTAGATAAAGGAATGTGCTAACTCCTTTTGGGAGCTCAAGTTACTTTTGACAACTGCACCAATACTTAGGGGTCTAAATTGGACTTTTTCCTTTCACATACATATAGATTCTTCTACTATGCCATAGATACGATTCTAGGACAAAAATCTCAACATCTTGAAAATGCAATCTACTGTATCAATAAGGGCCTTCATGGACTAGAGTTAAACTATACAATGATTGAAAAAGAATTTTTAATAGTAGTTTATGCTCTAAAAAAAATTTCACATACAAACTTGCTTTATAGGTAGGTTATCAAGATGGCTGCTTCTTTTGTAGGACTTTGATATTACAATCATTGACAAACTTGGGAAAGCAAATGTGGTGGCTGATTATCTATCCAGAATCCACCATGATGAAGAAGATACTACTTTGATATATGATACATTTCCAAATAAGCATCTATTTCATATTGCTTTCCAAACCCCATGGTATGCATACATTGCTAATTACATTATAGCTAATAAAATACCAACACATTTCTCTTACAAGGAAAAGAGGTTGCTTGTTGAGAAAAGCTTCCATTTCTCTTGGATTGATAACATACTATTTTACACTACACTTGATCAAGTTATGAGGAGATGTGTAAGAGAAGATGAGACATATGAAATTCTACATGCATATCATAATGAACCATGTGGAGGGCACTTTGCAGAAAAAAGAACAGTGTTGAAGATTTTAACAACTAGTTACTATTGGCCTACACTTCATAAAGATGTAGCCAATTATACACAAAAGTGTGATAAATGTCAAAGGATGGGCTAATCAAAAAAAAAAAAAAAAAAATCCTCTCAATCCACAAATGGTCTTAACACCATTTGACAAATGGAGCATGGACTTCATTGGTGCAATAGATCCCCCATCCAATGGGAAATTATATATCCTTGTATGGACTGACTACCTAACAAAATGGATTGAAGTCAAAACCATGAAGCATGTTCATGATCATAAAGTTGCTGAATTTTTGTATGAAGAAATATTTACTTGATATGGCATACCCAAAGAACTTGTTACTAACTAGAGTGCTTAATTCACTTCCAATCTAAGCATAGAGCTCATGAAGGAATATAATATTAGACACCCAAAATCAAGTCTCTATCACCCTCAAACTAATGAACAAGTAGAAGTTACAAATTGACAAATAGAGGCCATCTTGACAAAGATAGTCCATTTGCACTATAGAGACTGGAGAAACAAACTACTAGAAGCTGGCTGGGCATACCGAACAACATGGAAGACCACCACATGATTCACACCATTTGAACTAGTGTATGGAAAAGCAGCAATGCTACCCATTGAGTTTGAACACAAAACTTTAAGAATAGTATTGGAGTTGAACATTGACCTTCTTATAGTGCAAAGAGAGTGCCTACAACATCTTAATTCTTTGGATGAAATGCACAAGTATACCTTAGAACACATAGAAATTATACATAAGAAAAGGAAGCAATGGCACAATTCCCACATTAAGAACAAGTAATTTCAAACTAGCAATTGGGCATTACTTTATGATTCCATATTTAAAGACATACCAAGCAAGTTGCAGACATGATGGTTGGGAAAATAAGCCTTGTATTTGGCAATGGAGTCATTCAATTAACCACAATTGATCTTTTACACTTCAAGTTATTAGTCAATGGACATCAGCTAAAGTTGTATAAACAACCTCAAATAAAAGAAGATTTCCTGTAGCAATTTTAACAACCGATTTCAAATGCACAACATGTAACACTTCTTGTAATAGAAGGTGCTGACCTCTTGCCTATAGCTCTTCAATAAGAATTCCTTCAAGCATGGCCATAATAAAAACTACATGTCCACATAAAGTTCAAACTATCCATTCACTTTCTAATTTCTTCTTTTTCAACTCATCTCATTTCTTTCTCTACCACCCACCCATCTTCCATGTCATCATTTTACAATGCTTTCAATAACATGGTGAGTTTGCTGATGTATGTTGTTGTTGCTGATATTTGACTCTTGTCACCTTTGTTTGGCACATGCAATGATCAATTAGTAGGTATAAGCTTTTCAAATTTTATTCATTTTTATTGCATAGATTTTCTTGGTTATATCTATTACTTCATTAAATATATTGTTGTGGGGTTATGTAGTTCTATACCTCATGCCAAGTATGACAAGTGAGGACACTTGTCCATGTTTCATAGGGGGTAGGGAAGGTTACTAATTCCCAATTACATTTCTATTTATTCATTAAAGATCCTCAAATCTATACTCTCTCTTTATTTGATTAAAACCCAGTTGCCATAGTATGCAAGTGTCAAGTGTTGTACCCTTATTCTTGAATAATTCCTCATTGTCAAACTATGATGTTATGTGACCCCAATGAATATGATGTGACCCAAATTCAATTTTGGGATGATCCTCACATATTTATGATTTATTTATATTAAAACCACATAATTATTGCTCATGTCATATTGTTCATGATGGAAATTCACAAAAAGAATGTGAAAAGGGTCCGTGGTTTTCAAAAAAGAGGAAGAGAGATTAAAATTCACAAGAGAAGAAGGTAATTTTGCAAAGAGAGTAGAGATTGAAATTAGCAAGCACAAATGGGAGGATAGTTGTAGTGATGAGAACTAGTGGAACATAGTAGTTTACTTTCTGATGTAGAAGCAATGAGAAGATTTAATGCATGTGGTTCATTAGGATAAAGTTTGATGAAGAAGCAACTACTAAATTGATATGTACATTTGAGGAAGGTGAAGTAATAGTATAGGGATGGACTTTTTTACCATAAAGGAGCAAATAGTGGAAGTGACTAGACTGCCAATAGTACGAGAACAATACCCCAATGCACATGATGCTAGACCAGCTAGGGCTCTATTTTTCATACCAACTAACCCTCCATTGGATACAACTAAGTAGGGTTGCAAAAGAATGTCTCTTCCACCATCATACAATGAGTTAGCCATACATATTGTTAGGTATTTTACCTATGAAGGAAGATTTTCATATTTGCATGTACATCACTTTAAGTTGCTTAGTTATGTAAGGCATAATTTTCTAGTGAATGTATCCAATTTCTTATACAATATGTTATGCTTTAGTGCTAAGGAAACCTAGAAAGGGAAGGAAAACTCTATTACTCATCATTCCCTAATCAAATTTCTCATAGAAAGATCTCTTAGGGATGCCTCTCCCATGTCATGGATAGAATTTGTCTAGCATAAAACCCTACACCCTTAGACTACCCCTAATGAATAGCCCAATGAATAAAATATAGTCCCTAATGTCATAGCTACTAAGCAAAGCACTCAAGCTGTGGAAATTGAAAATGTTGAAGAAAATGTGTCTTTACCCATTAAAAAGAGCAATGTACCTACCTCTACTTGAGTAAAGAGAAAATGAAAATTACAAGAAGAAACCTCAACTCTAGTAGAAGAAAAAAAACCCTATAGTCTCAAAGCAAAAGAAAATAAAGTTGATTCCCATAGCAACCAATTCTATAGTAGAGACATCAAGAAGGGTTAGTAGGAAAATGGCCATGGTGCTTGAAGAAACCCCTATATGAAGAAGCCCTAGAATGAAAGGGAAAGCTCCTAAAGTGTCAATAGAAACCCATTCCACTTCACCCAATCCATCTAATAAAGAATCTCTAGTTCAAGTCATCCCAGATGATCCCCCCAATCAATCTAAAATTCTAGACATTACTCAAAACCTTGATGAGGAATGTAAGGTTGAAATGAATGAAAACCTAGATAATTCTCCAACAAGCCAATAGGATACATCATGCCATAAAGAAGAAAAAGTCCCAATAATACATAGTCAACTTGTTCAAAAACTATCCTAATTCCCTACAAGAAAAAATGGTTTACAAATTTCTTGGAACAGTCATGGAGGGAACAGAAGAAGAAAAATAACTATGAAGGGGAAAGTGCCCCAATTCTTGCAAATGCTTCTTTTTTAGTCATATAATAAACATGTGTTCGACACAACCCTATGGAAAGAGCAGAAAAAGGAAATGAAGAAGGTAATAACAGATCAAGGTGAAGAAATTGCAAACTTAAAAGAGAAATTGGTAAAATAGAAACAAAAGATGGGTCATGCCCTTTAATTGGATGATCAAATAATTACTTGTAGGCCACCACCTAGGATCTATGTCATTTTATTAAAAGAACAATTCCTTGTATTCCAGCGCATGATGATCCTCCGAGATATAAATACAAAATTCAAGACATCTTAAGAATTCTATCATTTATACCAAACTCTTCCATCATGGCAGTAAAATTTACTCTATGAATTATATGTGCAAAATTTCATTATCCCTACAAAAACTCAATGGAATCCTCTAACTTACATAGGGGATATACACCTTAGGACCCTAATGTCACAAATGCATAATGAGTCTAATTTTGATAGAAAGTTGAACAATTACAGAGATAAGGAGAGAATAGAACCCCTGCCATTAAGAGAAAAGAGAACTAAACTAAAAAAAATCATTAGGGATTGGTTCAAGCTGACCTATAGAGATTTTCATAAGGAGATAATAAAGAAAATATTTGAGGCCAAAACAAAGGTATACATAGAATATGATAACATGCCTTACTTTTCCTTTTAGAGAGCCATGGTTGGTATTAAAAGTAGATAGGATAGATTACCTAAGGGAGTCAAAAGATTAGAACCACAAAGTCCTATCAACCTAGAGGTAGCCCTTCACTGACCTCCAAAATACATATAGCTGGGAAGGTAAACTAGACTAGAACTTTGGTGTCCACTAATAATATAGCCACCTATGCTCCTTTGGCCCCTGTATGACATCAACTTAAATAGCTTGATAGGTTATAGGAGGACCACAAAAGGGAGGTCTAGGAAAGAACATGAGGATTATACTACACCTTTAGGAGTAGCAGGTAAGGGAGGACTAAAGCTAGAGATTTTTGATCAATGGCTAGAAGATGCAATACTTGAGGAAAAGCATTAAACTGACTAGGGGGCAGATGATGAGGCTAATTATTACCTCTATTTTATGTTAATTTTAATACTCTATTTTAATACTACCAATACATTCATGAACTTATGCTTAGATGAACTTATGATTAAGTCTAGATAGAAACGTTAACCCATGGGTAGATAATTATGTCATATTTTGCCAGTATTATACATATAATGCAGTATTTCATATAACCATTAGAATGTGTGTTCTAATATTTTGATTTAATTGGTTTATGCTTATTTTCAAATATTTCTACATCATAACTAACTTTTTAGGGAAGAATTTGGAATATGGTCAATAGTATTCAAGGAGAAGCATTAAAGTCCAATCACGATGGAAAAACCATAACAGTACCAAGAGACATGACTTCTACAAAGGAGGAGCTATTATTCTAGGAATGTAGGGATGAAGTGTTGCTATATTCCCTCTATATTTACTATCATGTTGAATTGGTTATCCAAACTTTATTGCTTCTACCACGAGTTATTATATTTCCTTCTTCTTCTCTAGTGGATTTGTAGTCAATTTGTTTTCTTTCCTATTTTAGAATAAGTGTTGATCCTCTATTTATAGGGATTGGATTGACAATTTTTGAAGGTTAGAAAGTTTATGGAAAAATGTTGTTGACTCTCATAATGATTTGTTTTATAGTTTTATGTATTGTTCTTATGTAAGAAGTTTTGGAATATAATGAAGTAATTCTTGGTTTACATTCTATGTTAGTAGATTAGCAGAAGCCAACCAAGGGAGAGGTGGATTAGACTAGAGTAGTGTAGATTTACTTCCAATATTTCTATTATTTTAGGTAGAGGTTATAAATTTCTTCCTGCAACATCATACTTTGTAAGTGTTCATGCAGCATTTGCAAGAGTAGTTATAGTGGATGGTCTAAGTTAAAATATAAGTCAGCATGTAATTGCATTTCCAACATTCATTTTAGTAAAGTGTTAAGTGTGTTACTTTCCTACAACATTGGTATAGGTTCTTTCTTTGTATTTTACTTTTTGGAGCATAAGCATAATGAATCCTTAAGAAACCTAGTGCACATATATCGTACCAACCATTTCAAGTATACATCCCTAGGTTGAAAAATTAAATGCACCTCATGGTAGGGGAAGTAATCCTTAGATTGAATAAACTATTCCTAAGTAAGGCCTTGGGTATGATTATCACACACCTATTGTGAGGCGAACCATCTACCATGTTCTTATAGATAATGGTGTTGGTCTTGACATATGTTGTGCTAGTTTTCTTACACAACTAGGTTACCATGAGGAGTCTATTGATCCTTGTAGAAAATTACCATCAAAACATATGATGAGGTAGAATCAATATCCAAAGGTCTTGTTGTGTTTTCTATTAGAGTAGAACCTATAGAATGAGATGTCATCTAGCAGGTCCTTGATATTCCTTTGGCATACAACATACTATTAAGAAGGCCTTAGATTCATGAAATGAAAGTAGTACCTTCAATATATCATCAATGTGTGAAGTTCCCATTCCAAGGATTACAGATAACAATACCTGCCAACACCAACTACACTTATAACATGCTCAAGTTAGCTAATAGTTTTGTTCTGAACAATAGAGATTCTATTGACAATCATGTTAACAAGATGAAATAAATGTGGAAGATGCTTAAAATGAAAGAAACTAGCATTGGAGAATATCAAATTGAACTATTTTTTCTCTAACATCTCTTCTTGTATCTTCCCATCATTATTTGAGACCATATGTTGTATCACCTAAGATTGTCTTTGATGAGACCTTTGTACATACTACCATAGATTTAGAAGATAAAGATGAAGATAGAGCCATTGTTGCTTGGCTATACAAGGAAGAATCCTAGCTAATCTCATAGACCAATCTCATGAAATAACTTCTAAAAAATGTGGACAAGGTCACAAACTAATGAAATGACTTGGCTACAAAGGTAATGGTTCCATATGACACAACAATAAAGGACTAATAGATCTAATTAAAGCTACATCTAGATGACCTCTTGACACTATAGGCCTAGGCTTCAAGAAGGTTCCCTTTCATTTGGGAATCAACAATTTTTTCCCAAAGTTTGATAGTCCATCTAAACATGAATATCAAACTGAGTTTGACAATCAAAAAGAAATTTCTAACAATGAGGATACCTTTCCTTATCCCATTCCATTGGATCTTGCTACACTTTTTGTAGAGCCTAATGATTTTGCACCACATGTCAATACTACTAAGACTAATAGTAATTCTACTGAGAATACTATTGATACTCCTCCTAACTCAAGTGGAAAATGATGAGTCAATTCATTCTCTTATTTTTGAGAGAATTGGTCAAAACCAAGATGATACTAATCAAAGTGGAGAGTGGGTACCCATGACTATTGGGGAATATTTCAATTTAACTCCATATAGTATTGATTCTCAAGAGTATGAATTTGATTCCCTCTCATATACAACTTCTAATAAAGATGCTGATAGAGTTCACATATATGCAAATAAACTCAAAATAGAACAGAATGAATCTAACCCTACTAATGTTGACGTGTCTTTAGTTGATGTCTTTAGGACTTGGAGGAATTAAAACATATCTCTAGATGAAATTTTTTTAGGTCTTGACATAATTGTCCATGTATTTGATGACTATAATGTGAATGCAATTGAACCCGCCACTTCTCTTTCACTCACTTATCCCAAATTGATAGACTAAAACTCAAACACTACATCTAGAAAAGTCCCCATATTCTAGAATGACTATGCTCATGATTGCTACCTACACATTGTCAAACCAATAATGTCTTCCACTAGTGAGTATAGTTTCAACATGACTAAACTTGACATAAAATATCTGTCATACAATCAAAATTAAAAAGAATAGGCACTATGATGGTGAAAACCACATTATGGTAGTATCAAAGCCAAAAATAGAAAAAAGAAAAGATGCATTCAAAGGTGAAAACCTCTCTGAGGTGCCTAAGGATGGGATATTTGATGCACTTTCAAGTTGCTTTTGGGAGTGATCATTAGTATTGATAGAACCAACCCAACCAATAAATGTGGGTATTGAAGAACATTTGCATATCATACATCTTGTACAATCATTATTTGTTGAGGAAAAAGAAGAATTCACTACTTTCTTTTGGGAAAAGAAGATCAAATTTGCATGGAAATAGTCAACTATGTCAGGTTTAGATCCTAATCTTATTATGCATCATTTGTCCTTTGTGCTTGGGGTGAAACATATTAAATAGAAACTTTGAAAGATGCACCCTCATGTGGCACTTCTTGTCAAAGCTAAATTGGAAAAACTATTGAAAGATGGTTTCATTTGAGCTATTGATTATGCCAAAGGGATAGGAAATATAATTCTTGTCTTGAGACATGAAAAATCTGTTAGTGTTTGCACTGATTTCTAAAATCTCAACAAAGCATGTCCTAAGAATGATTTTTTTCTACCGACATTAATATGATAGTGGGCATGATGGTTGGGTATGAAATATACTCACTAATGGATAGTTTATCTAGCTATAACCAAATTAAGATTGTGCCAAGATACCAAGAAAAAGAATTATTTCCTGTACATGGGGAACCTTTTGCTAGAGCATAATGCCACTAGTACATTTGCACCCAAATTGCAATGATAGGCTATCACAATTGCAATGGCTACTCATTGCCCAAGAGACAAGACCATGAATTGGCTCCCATCACATGAGTGTCAGACTTTTACTATTGTAAATTGCAACAACATGAGCATCTGTCACAAGTGTGATGGGTTAAACTATCATAAATTGAAAGAGGGCAAGGGAAAGAGCTCATCTCCATGTCAACCTAATTGTGATAGTAGGCCATTAGAATTACAATGGTTTAGGCTTTTGGTTTACCAATGCAATTATAATGGATATGTAACAATCATGTTGTAGAAGTGATGACTATCTATTAGAAATGGTCATCACAAGTGTGATAGTTGTGTCATGGGCAAGACAAACTATCTTTCAGAAGCAGCCATCACAATTGTGATGGGTAGCTGAAATATTTTTTTAAAAAATAATGCTTCTGCAATGCATATTATTAGTTCTTTTTTACAACAATGAAGATCAAGTATACATGAGCAACATGTACAATCAGTGGGTAGATGTTCTAGGTACAAAATACTATGGGACCATAGGAAAAAGGATCCAAAACTTTAAAGCTATTTGAATTATAGTAGCATATTGAACTGTGACATCCTTCTGCATTGCCTCAAACCAATAGATTCACATAGTTAGTTTTCATGAAAAAATGTTGAGCTTCATCTGGTTTTGAGAATAGTTTAATAATCTCTACTAATCAAGGTCAACCATGTGAAGGTGTAACCTCATTTGGCCCCACTACCCCCTAATATCTAAATTCCTCATTAACAAAAATTCATTCATTCATTCCATTAATAAATTCCCCATTAACATCATACCATTTATTTGATAAAATTGTGAATGCCACTCTCAATTGAGAATGCACATGCAACTATATTCTATATGCATGGACAATAGGTGCAGCTTCAAAAACACACCATTTTTATATTTATTAAATAGTTCTATGTAAATGTGTTTTTTTTCAGCTCCACCTAATGTCATGTGCATATGAATTGAGATTCAATATTAAACTACGGCATCCTTCCGCATTGCCTAAAATCAAGAGATTCACACACTTGGTTGTCATGCAATCATAGGCTAATGTTGAGCTTCACTTGGTTTCAAGAATAGTTTAATATTCTCTACTAATCAAGGCTAGCTATGTGAAGGTTGAAGCTCATTTGGCCCTACCCCACACACCTCCCACCACCACCACTCCCAACATCTAAAATTCATTCATTTAGTTAATAAATTCCTTGTTAATGTCATACCATTGATTTGATAAACTTATGAATGCCACTATGAATAATGCACATGCAACAGCATCCTATATGCATGGACAATAGACAAAGCTGAAAAAACCCACCACATTTACATTTATTTAATAGCTCTATGCAAACCTCTAACAATAATGCAAACATGTTTGGTTTTTTCAACTCCACCTGATGTCATATGTATATGATTTGAGATTTCATATTGAACTATAGTGTCCTTCTGCATTGCCTCAAACCAAGAGATTCACACAATTAGTTGTCATGCAATCATAGGTTAATATTGAAATTTACTTGGTTTTGAGAATAGTTTAATATTCTTTACTAATCAAGGCTAACCACATGAAGGTGGAAGCTTATTTGGTCCCCCTCCCCCAAACATCTAAATTGTTAACATCTAAAATCTTTAAGAAAAAATTAATCTTTAAAGTACAAAAAAGGTTCTAGACCTACAAAAGTGAAATCATTTTCCCATCTTCTGGTGCATGTCATTTTTCTATCGCATTCAAAATAAGATTCCACCACTCTAAATTGAGAATGCATGTGTAGCTACATCCTATATGCATGGACAAAAGGTAGAGCTAACAAAACATAGTATGATTACATTTATTTAATAGGTATATTAAGTTCTTAAAATTATAGACCATCATGAACATTATAACTCTAGCTACTATGGCCAAGAGAATGTCCTCAACAATCCATAACATAGAAAGTCTTGATTTTCTTGCATGCTAAGGACATTACATTTTCCTATAAGAGTCAAAGTTACCATATTCATGATGGTCTATAACTTAAAATGCCTAATTAAAGACCTCTAAAAAAAATGCAAATCTATTGTCATATGCATATGAATTGACATTGCATATTGAACTATGGCATCCTTCTACATTGCCTAAAATCAAGAGATTCACATACTTATTTGTCATATATCATAAATTAATGTTGAGCTTTTCTTTATTCTAAGAATAGTTTAATATTCTCTACTAATCGACACCAACCACATGAAGGTAGAAGCTCATTTGGCCCCACCCCCTATCCACATCTAAATTCCCTATTAACATCTAAATTTTTTAAGAATGGATCAATCTTTAAAGTACCTAGAATGTCCTCATCACCTCCTACTACTCTCAAGGGAATTTCATCTTCATTGCTCACAAGCAATTCATCACAATTCTTTAGCGATTCTTGTACATCTAACATACATCCAAGAATTTCTCCAACGTGTCCTACATAAAATATATCCAATATTACAAAATTTCCCCTAAGAAATAATAGCTCAAGTGAAATAAACACATAAAAAATGAGAGAGAAAAAGAGGAATCTACTTACCAATAGGTGTTGCCATTGCATCTGTGGCCATGCTACGTGTTGAGTGAGTTTTATTTTTTTTCTATTATTCCAAGATCTCTCAGTTTATATACATACATAGATAACACAAATGTGTGTATGTATGAATATATACACATATATACATATACATATGTATTTATATAGATGTATACACATATACATATATACATAAAAATATGTATATATATAGATGTATATAGATATACATATTTATATATATGTATATACCAACATATACAAAGATCACAAGGGCACGAGAACAAAATGTAGTGATCACAAGGACACAACAATGAAATCCTAGATTTCCACTAATCTCAACAATCCACAAGATCTCTCTCTCTATATATACATACATACATGCATAGACATACATAAATGTGTGTATATGTATGTATATATATATTTATATACATATACATGTATATACATACATACATATATATGCATACATATATACATACATACATACATATACACATACATATATACATGCATACATACATCTACATATGCAATTTTATCACCTTGGAAAATTGTATTTGATCTTGCTAGTTGGGAACAACTTATTGTTCCTGCTTTGATATGTTTTTGTAAAATTTCTTGCAAAATCTACCCATTTTTTCTAGTCTACATTATTTTTGTGCAAGATCTTGACATAACTCACTTAGCACAAGTTGAGTGAGTTCTGTTGTTTTATTATTTGGATTCTAGAATATCTATGTAGCTAGATCAATTTTTCTATTGTGCCAAGATCTCTTTGTATCTATACATGCATAGGTACACATATGTGTGTATGTGTGTATATACACAAACATATATACATATGTATATATATGTATACACATACATACATACATATATACATACATACATACATATACATAAATAAAAGTAATATAGGTATTGCATCTACATTTGCTTTTTCATTTCTTATAAAAGTGTTTCAAGGTTGGGAACCATCTCAACATCCGTAGCATGGTTTAGAGGTAGTGTCATTTTAGAAAGGGCTTCTTCAAGGGAATGAACCTCATGATTATTACATTTACACAAAAGTAGGACTTGCTTCTTCAACACCTTACACTCAACTCTTCACTAAAGTTATTCTTCCAGTAGTGAGAATAGCTTCTACAAATTCTTGGGAGCCAAGGGACTCTAAACCTATGCTACATTTTTTGGAGACATAGGAGAAGTGACTACCTGCTTCAGTACTTCATAACATTTTGGATCATTTAGTGATGCCCAAATTAATAGTGGTTGTAGATACTTGGGATCCTTGTAGGTTGGAGACTATGCCAATACATACATGGTTACATCCTTGGCTTTCATTGTTGGGCCAGCATATGGATCCTTCATATCCAACCTATCATTGTAAATTGGGGAATGTGCTTCATGCCTGGCATGCAAGTGATGCATCTACATATGCAATTTTATCACCTTACAAAATTGTATTTGATCCTACTAGCTAGGAACAACTAATTAAATTTGATCACATTTCATATTCTGTGGCTCTCTCATCCTGATGATGGATCATGTAGTATGATCCGAAATGTTGATGCTAAAAAAAAAAAAAAAAAAACCTCACACAATCTAATCCAGAAACATTGCTCACATTACTAATGGATTGTGAAAATCTGATTATGTTAACAACTAATTGTTCATTTTATTGTACCTAATTTGATGATGATTCTACAAGAATTTGTAATCTACCTAGCTAATTAAAAACTAGACCAATTTAACTAGGTTGTGGCTTATTTCTTTCTAAAAATATCTATTATGATATGTTTTTGTAAAATTTCTTGTGAACTCTAAACATTTTTGTGGTTTGTATTATTTTTGTGTTGGACTACCCATGTCACATGTAGGTACATTAAACTTGGATTGATTAAGGGAAGCAAGTTGTTGTTACAAGGAAGAACAATTTGAGTAATACTAATGATAGTGGAATAGGAAATAGGTGGCAGTGATATGTTTGACACACTAGGAAGAGTGTAAAAATTAGTTGGAATAGAAGGTTCTACAAGGTGGGACATTAGGAACCATAGTAGGAGGATTAGGATAAGTGAAAGGAACACTATTGTATAAAGGTTGTGAGATAGGAAATGAAGTAGGTGGAACATTCATAGGTAGATAACAAATAGTAAGATTGCTAATAGGATAATTAAGTGGTTGAATATGAGTAGTCACAATAGGAGAAACAAAAGAAGGAATGCTAGAGATAGGTTTGGAAAGAGACAAGGTAGGTTCAACACTAGTGATGTGTGAAACCATTCCTATTTCAGATGTGGCTTGAATTGAAGGCTTAACATGAGTGTGGAAAAAGTGAGTAAGACCATGCAAAATATCCATGTTCATCATTACATATCACTTTGTTAAGAGCATCAAAAGAAGCCATAGTATTAATATTGTGATTCACTTGAGGAGGTCAATCATGCAATTTATCAATCTCAATAGCAATCTTATGAACTTATTCAGGAGGAAACTTAAAGCCTCATCCTCATCATGAGATGAATGAGAAGAGTCATGTGTTGGAAATATAAGAGGAGTAACTGAGAGGGGAGGGGTTGAATCAATTACCAAAAAAATAAATCTTAGATCCCTTAGATGTCAATACAAAACATAAACTCTAGTTAAACTATATTCTATTGTTACTCGGTAAGCACACAGGCACTCGGTTAACACTACCAAATACTATAACTTGGAAAGCACCAAGAATCAACAATAACTTGGAAATAACTAGACATACTAAACTTAATGTGATTAACTATGATTAACCTTAAACTTAGTTGCATACACATAAAAGAAATAGCATGAATACAAGTGACACCAAGATTTAATGTGGAAACCCTATTTGAAAAACACAACCAATTGCAATTAGTTATTTTTTTTACTCTTTTGAAATGAGCCCTATTAGGAGCCAACCTTGTTAAAGGTTACAAAACACACTATTAGGTGAGACCCTATTAGAGGATTTAATCAGCTTGTTAGGAGTGGCCTCGTTAGAGGTCTTTAGACACTTCAATCTAGAGATGCCACCTTGTTAGAGGATTTACAAATAGTTGTTAAGCCAACTCTATTAAGAGATTTAGATCACTCCTACAATGGTTAGAAAATAACAATAAGATGACCTAATTTTTGATGCAACTAAATTTCCAATTATAGATTTCAATTCTAGCTTTTATACTTGATCCTTCCTGATCAAATGTATCTTTACAGCTCCATAGGGATATTATACTTATCCTTCATATTGGCTTCCTCTTGGCATCTTCAAATATTCTTTTTCTTACCACCCCTTCAATCCTCAACTTGACATTATATTTATATGTTACATATTGTCTAGTGGGCTTGAATACAATTCAGAATACTTAATATTCATCTCCTCAGTCAGCTAGAACCAACAAATAAATTAATTGAACTCAATATGCCAAAACAAAAAAATCCTTCGTTAGCCAACCCTACTTGGTAGACACTAACCAAAATAGATTGTTCTTTGTTAACCAAGTGAGCTCGGTTAACATTGGTTTTCATGGAAACTTTCTTTATCTCTCAAGTGAACTTGATAGACACTACCTTCTACAAATTTTCTTTGGTAACTGAGTGAGCTTGGTTAACACTAATTATCTTCCAACTTTCCTTTGTCTCCCAAATGTACTCGATAGACACTGACTTCTAAACTTGGCATACATAGGAATGTTTGGCAAACATAGGGAACCATCTTCATCAGCCAAGTCAGCTTGGCATATACTGACTAGAAATGATATGACATTTTTTGTAACATTAGAGATGATACACAATTAACCAATTATTTTTAACAATCTCCTTAGTTTCATTCGGATTCTGATCCATGAGAACTCCCTCTATTAGTGTGAACTCCCTCTATCAGAAAAACTCTATCTTCAATGCCTTCTTCTAATATAAAACTCTTCCTTTATGATATTAGACCAAGTTCATCTCCTTTCTTAGACATCTATAAACAAAATTTCTATAAAATGTGAACTCTCTCTCTTTATAAAAATTTATGTTATATGACAACAAACTCTCCTCTTTGACATCTCATGCGAAAGGCAATATTCAGAGAATATTAGTGTACCCAATGTACTGATTTATATGATATGAACCCTTTTTAATACTACATCAACTAACTGATCTTCAAAATGCTTTGGTTGATACATCACTAAACTTCATCTAGTGAGCTTCAAATAGGAGAATGACCCCTAGCTTACCTTGTAGATACAAAAATGCATCCTAAGGTAATGATTTGATGAATATTTCTACAAGTTATTCTTTGGTATTCACATATTGAACCTTACTTCCTTTTCTTATACTAATTCTCTTAAGAAATGATATTTTATAGCAATGTATTTGGTCTTGGTATGCATCACTAGATTCTTTGATATGTTGATATCACTGGTGTCATCATAGAAGATAATCACTAGATCTTTGATTTCTATCTTTATACCTTCCAAAAGGTGCTTGAACCAAATAATATTAGAACAATTAACTTTTGTGGCCACATATTTTGCCTCTAATGTGGACTAAGAGATGCAATTCTTCTTTTTTCTTGTCCAAGACACTAGTATTTTACCAAGAAAGAATGCCCCACCACTGTTGCTCTTTCTATTATCAATGTTTCTTATCCAATCAATGTTAGTGAAGGCTTGTAAGTCTAAGTTGCCTCCTTTCTTGTACCATAAGCCATAATCTTCAATACCCTTTAGATACCTCATGATTCTCTTGATTTTCATCATATGATTTTCTTTAGGATTTGCTAAGAATCTTGCCACCATACCAGCTACAAGAGCAATGTTAGGCCTAGTATGTACAACATACTATAATTTTCCAATCATTGATCTATATGTGGTTTGATCTACTTCCTTGGAATCATCATTTTTGAAAAGCTTATGTCCAATAGACATAGGTGTTCTAACTTGTCTTGAATCTTCCATTCCAAAAAAATTTAGTATCTCCTCGATATACTTAGACTGAGCAATATAGATACCATCTTTCTTCTATTTAATATTCAATCCACCAAAGAATTTTATCCCTCCAAACATGGACATTTTAAATTTTGTACTCATCTCTTTTGAAAATGCTTTACACAAGTCATCATTTCCAGTAAACAATATGTCATCCACAAAGATTTCTACTAATATACACCTTAGGTGTCTAGAACCTGATGAGTCCAAATGCACATTAATCAATGTACATGAGGGAATTTGCAGATCTCACTCTAATAGCTTGACACTAGCTAGTAAACTTATTAGAGCTAGTTACTATTGGCCAAATATGGAGCAAGAGGCAATCAAATATGCCAAGTCTTGTAAACAATGCTAGCTCCATGGAGATCCAATTCACACTCCTACCAAGGAGCTAACTCCATCTATCACACTATGGCCATTTCAACAATGGAACTTTGATATTATGTGTCAAATTCACCCATCTTCTTCAAATGGACACAAGTTCATCATTACAACTGCAGATTACTTCACTAAGTGGCTAGAGGCAATCCCTCTCTATAGAAAATGGAAAAACTATAGCTCTATTCATTATGAATTACATCATATGCAGGTGTGGTGTACCTTCCTCAATTATTACTAAAGATGGAAGACAGTTTAAAAATAAGGATCTTGAGGAGTTGTGCAAAAAGTTCAGATTCATGCAACATTGGTCTTCTCTTTATTACCCCCAATGAAATGGTCAACTATAAGCATCCAATAAGGTGATCCTTAAGATCTTGCATCACACAATTAACAAATCTAGAAGGGACTGGCACCTTTAGATTAATCTAGCTTTATGGGCTTATAGAACAGGTGTCAAAACTCCAATGGGTACAACACCCTTTTCTTTGGTATGTGGAGTAGATGTTGTGCTTCCAATTGAAGTTGAGATTCCTACTTTGAGAATCTCCATGAAGGGCCTCATTACTAATGATGACTATAAAATATCTTAGCTTCAAGAGCTAGAATTGTTAAATGAATGTTGATAAGTGGCATTATCTTACCCACAGTGTATGTCTAGAAGCTACAACAAGAAGGTTAAGCCACGTGACTTCCAACAAGGTGATCTTATTTTGAGAGAAAACCCTAAGAATTAGCAACAATAGGTATAAAAAGGGAAGTTTGAACCCAACTGGCTTGCTTCATACATAGTCACTGTAGTGTTTGGGTTTGCTACTTACCAACTTTCTATAGTCAAGGGAGAGGCACTCAAGGAGCCCATCAACACTCTCCATTTGAAGTAGTTCTATAGCTGATCTGATTCCAGAAGCTCTTTGTATATGCTTAAAAGTCCCAAAAAAATCATTATCTTGGTGAAAACCTAGTAATAGGCACCTTGGTAATACCAAAAACATTTGAAAAATATAAAAAATACAAAAAACAAATCAAAAATATAAAAAATATTAAAAAAATGAAAAAAAACAAAAAAAAAGTGTAATTGATGAAAACCTAGCGAACAGACATCATGGTAGCAAAAAAGGAATCTCTAACAAGAAGGTGAAAACCTGGTAAATAGTTGCCTCTTGTTCAAAATGATACATCTTGCAGTCCATCTTCTGACTCTTGTATAGTTGCTTTCTTTCTTTAGTTTGTTGCTTCCTCTCATGCATCCATGGACTAAATATTGTCATAACTTGGGGGCAACCCTTGTAGTGTCACTTTTGAGATTCCTCTCACAGAATCTCTCATGTCAATCACCAGTTATTCTAACTATGTCTGCCTACTATCGCTAGTGTCACTTTTGAGATTCCTCTTACAAAAAATCTCTTAAGCTTAGTCACCAGTTGTTCTAACCATGTCTACCTATTGTCTCTTATGTCACTCCAAGAGACTCCTCTCACAAAAAATCTCTTAAGCTTTAGTCACTAGTTGTCCTAACTAGGTCTGCCTACTATTTCTTATGTCACTTTTTGAGATTCCTCTCATGGAAGATCTCTCTCATGTTAGTTACCAATTTTTCTACTTGTGTCTGTCTACTATCACTCAATTTCCTACTAAGGTTCTTATTACTAAATATTCCTCTTTAACTTCAATCACTAGTTGTTCTAATTACGTCTATCTTCTATTGTCACCTTGCTGAAGAGATTTATTTTATATGTGGTCTAAACATTGACACTTGACATCAATACTATAACATAGAAAATGAACTTGAAATGATGAATTTGTTTGGGGATATGCTAAGCTTTTCTTTGTTTATTTTTCTTTTGCTTTATCATGTCTCTTTGAGCAACTTGAGAATGTCACTTTTGACTAGAGAAGTGAGGACTGGGGGCATGATCTTTTCTTTGCTTTATGTTTGCTAGTTTAGTTCCAATGATCTAAAGCATCCATATAAAAGGGGTGTCCACTATAAGAGCCTCTATCTACTATTGGATGGTTTTTTGTACCTTGAATCATTTTATGTGGACTCTTCATTGAGATTGTTTCTTCTCCTTGCTCATTGGAGTGAACTCTTTATGCTACAATAAATATTGATACTTGTCCTCTAAGTGAATGTATGAATCACTATGAGTATACTTAGCACACTTCTATCTTAGTTTATGAATGTAAGGGTCATTGTGGATAGAATACTTACTAGCTATGTAGCATAAGAAGGATCTCTCATGTGTCTGGTGTGTTTGCATGCAAGAAACATTCTGGTCATCCTAGCATTTATGCTCTAATGCTTATGTTAACTTGCTACATTAAAAGGGACATTCTGGTCATTTTGGTTTCTTGTGCCTCCAATGCTTACATTTAATCCCAACAAAAATAGAATATGTGTCATATTCATATTTCCATGATTGCAATGTCAGTGGGAATTGTATGACATTTGGGATTTAGCTAAATGCTCAATGATGATTTTTTTGGAGCTTGATAAATAGACTTAGGGTTGCATTTAGCATAGGGCTACATTTTATAAGCACATGGTTCAATCACTAATTTACTTGCATCCTTTGTAGTGAGGGATTTTTGGTTTCTTTAATGTATCACATTTCATCTTAACTACATAAGTGATCAATTAATCACCCCCTTGGCTAATCTATTTGCTCTAAACTCATTTTTGGGATCAAATTTGAAATATAACACACTTAAACAACTCAAATTCACACTTAATATTTTTACTGATACTTTGCAAATCTTGGAATCTTTTCAAATCACATTTTCTTTAAAATTTCTAATATTTTTGGAAAAAGTCAACTCTGGTTAAACTTTGGTCAAACTTGGTCTTCTAGAGCTCGAAATCACTCTAAATTTTCTTCAAACTCTTCTAATCTATTTTAAATTCTTCTAAATCTTTGATTTTTTAGTATCTCTCAATATATTGCTCTAGCTCATAGTTTCGATGTATCATCTTACAATTTATCTCCTAAAGGGGGTAGGATGATTACATCATTAAATCTTTTTAAATTGGCTTTAACTCAATCTAAACTTCATGTCCTAATTGCTAGGGGTATTTCATCACTTGGGGCATCTTTGTTTCCTCTATTTAGCATCTATCTCATATTTTGATCAGCTGATCACATTTTATAGTAGTCCTTATTAGAGTTCGATGGATAAGTATCGGGACAGTCTAACCCCAACTCCTAATGATCAAGTCTTAGGGATGATTTTGTGAGTCATGATAGGTCTTGTTATCTTTTATGGACTAGTATTTAGATGTTCGATCTGGACTCTGGGGGATTAAGCTCCATTCTAGAGATAATTTCAAATTTTTGCTAAGGATTAAGCTTTGTTATGGAGGTAATCCTAACTCTTGCTGAGAATTAAACTCCATTCTAGAGATAATTCTAAGTTCTTACTTTCAATCACTATTCAATGGACAAGAATCAAGATAGTCTAACCCTAATTCTTGAGAATTAAGCCTTGTTCTGGGGATAATTTTATGAATCATGATTAATCTTGTCATCTTCTAATGGATAGGTATCAGGATAGTGTAACCCCAACACCTAAGAATTGAGTGTCATTCTGAGAATAATTTGATGAAGTTTGACAATCTTTGTTCTATCTATTTTGGTATCTAGGTTTTCTATTTGGATTCCCAAAGGTTAAGCTTCATTCTCGAGATAACCTTAAAATACTTATAAACTTCAGTATCTAGGTATTATATCTGGAACCCCTAAGGTTAAGCTTCATTTTGGAGATAACCTTAAAAAGCTTATCAATTTTTCTCCATGTCATCAATCTCAGAACCAATCTCACCACATATTAGTATCTAGGTGTTCTATCTAGATTTCCTAAGGCTAAGCTTCATTCTAGAGACAACCTTTAAAAGCTTATCAATTGGTCTTTGTATCATCAATTTTGGAACCAATCTCATTTCTTGATCTATTCTTCGTACTTCTGATTTCTTTGATTCAAACATGTTGCTCACACATTCATTCAAAGAGGGGCAAATGTAATACCCCAAAATTGGCACATTGCCATGCTAAACCAATTCTAGTCTATTTAATCAATCCTAAGTCCTATTTTACTAGGCAATTCTGATTTTGATAATTACTACTTAACCTAAGTGTCAAATACAAAAAATCCCTAATCTATATTAATTACACTCATTTAATTCTGAAGTATTGACTCAAATTAGCTACATTAAACCTATTAATTAAGTTTAATTCAATTATAAGTCTTCATACTCTAATTAAATTAAAATTACTTTTTTTAGCTAATGTACAAAGGAATTATATGTATTTTTTTTAATAAGATATATCCTCATTTTAATTTATTGAATTTAACTATTCAATTAATTAAGGTTCTGAATTTGTAAGGTCATATTATATTTTGTTAAGTTAAATACACTCTCTAAATTCTCACTTCAGTCCAGAAATGGAAACTCTAAGTGAATTGGAATTGGAAATGGAATTAATTCTATTAACTCTTTCTCACACTCAGAAGAGAATCAATTAACTCTTCATGACACTCAAAATTGAATAAGTTAACTCCATCTAAACAAAGAAGTTTCCAATCCAACTAAATCTCATTTCCAATCTCAACTATTTGTTCTACTTGATCTTGATTGTTGATCAATTTTAGGGATTATATTTAAGAAGCCTTCAATTCCTCATTACAGAGGTTAACAATTGATAGTATCAAGCTTATGTTGGATTAAATACTCATTTTCTCACACATTCATAGCTTTTCATTTCTCTCACATTACAATATCATTCTAGTGTTAGAATGCATCCATTTAGATTTAAATGCTTCTTTTATTTCTAGATTAACTACATACATTTAGCTTTAAATTTGGATATCGTCTAGCTTAAATAAATCCTTCATTCTAGATGTCTAGTTGCTAGATTTCCAATCTAAGAGCAACAACATAATCAATCAAGTTAGAAGGAAATAGATTGAACTGTTGGACATCTTGGATAATAATCTAATGTTTATTCTAGGATGATCTCTCAGATAATGATCATGTTGAAGTGTGTGTAAAGATTGAGGCCTGCATATCCCACATACACTAATCTTGCAATAGGAGAAACAGTTTCACCATAGTCAATACCTTCTTCTTGAGAATAACCTTTACAAACTAACCTTGCTTTGTTCTTGAAATGTTTCCATCTTCATTTAGCTTATTTCTAAAAACCCATTTTGTGCCAATCACATTCTTATCCTTGGGTCTAGGAACAAGTCTCCAGGTTTTATTTCTTTCCATGTTTCTATTTCTTCATTTTTTGCTTCAATCCAAATTTTATTATCCAAAGCATCTTTAACATTTGGGGCATGGGACATGTTTTTAATTGTTTTTTTTTGCTTGCGGGTGTGGTCTTGAACTCTAGAGTGTCTTTTGTTGTCCCCTTGAAACACTTAGGAGATTTGAGACATCATCCTTGATTGTTTTTGCACAACCATTCTTATAGTCATCTTGGCATCTATGCCTTGATGTGAGCATAGTTTTTCTATATTAAATTGGGTAAGCTAACATCGAGGTCATCTTGACCTTTATGTCTTTGATGCTTATGTTAGAATCTATATCAGCAAAAACTAGTATTATGTTAGCTGAGAATAAGACTTATCCTAAATACATTTTGAAATACCTGTTTTGTTTCTTTGGACATTTTGCCTTATTCGTTTTGTCCAAGCATCAACTACAACCTGATCTCCCTCACCTTCTGAGATCACACATGATATATATAGAGGCCTATAGGACCATTGGAACAACCAAGTAGCCATTCGCCAACTTAAAACAAACAACAATTCTAGGTTCAAATTTAGCAAGAAAACATGTACCTTTCAATTATTTTCTTGTCATTGTTCCATCTGACTTGTCTCCAATTATATGATAAGGTACATGGTGTCCTCTAACATATCTTGTTCATATAGGTACTTTGGATTTGGAACTTGTTTCACATAGCTCGACATGATCTTCAAGTTTGGGTCCCATTGTCTATGACTCAGGTCCTTCTGATGACTCAAGTTGCACTGACTACAACTCAATAGCTTTTGACTATGACTCGAGTCCTTCAGATTGTGACTCAGGTTGCAATGGTTGCAACTTGGGTACTTCTAGAGATTTTTGGGACTTGGGAGATGAAGCTTCATAACTTCTAATTAGATTTGGCAATGTATTAGGTTCTTAACACACAAATCTTTTTTAATCCTTAGGTTCTTTGATGTTTTCTTCTTCACTATTTTCTTCAGAATCATCAATTCTCACATGTGCACTTTCTATGATTTTATGAGTAGTTAGATTCAAACACTTGTATGCTTTACTTTTGTAGGAGTATCCTAAGAATGTACCTTATTCACCTTTAACATCAAATTTACGTTTCCTAGATTCCTTCAAGATATAACATTTTCTACCAAATACTTTCAAGTAATACCATCATTAATAAGGGGTTTGATTTAAATTTTTCTTTAGTTGTACTATGTTCAAGGTATGCATTGTAATATTGATTGCTTCCTTCCATTATTTGATTGTAACATTCTTTTTTATCATCAAGGTTCTTCCACAATCCATGATGGATCTATTCCTTCTTTTAGCTATACCATTCAGTTGTGGTGTTCTAGGGGCTAATACTTGTCTCTTAGTTCCTCTTTCAATGAAAATTTTGTTGAACTCATTAGAAATGAATTCACCACCTCAGTCTAATCTCAAACATTTCAGTTTCTTTCCAATTTCTCTCTTACTCTTGCCAGATACCACTTAAATTTTTGAAATGCTTTAGACATTTCTTTCAGATACATTACGATCATCATTCTAGAATAATCATCAACAAAATGAATAAAACATTTATCTCCACTATAACTCTCTATTCTAATAGGTCCACATAAGTCTGTATGAACTAGCTTTAAGACTTCTTCAGAATGACAGTCCTTGCTTTTGCAACTTCTCATTCTTATCCTACCAAATTGACAATTTTTGCATAGACCTATATTAGGTTTCCTCAAACTAGGAATACCTCTTACTCTTTTGTGTTTGCTTATCTTGACTAAATTTTCAAAGTTCACATGATGCAACCTTTTATGCCATAACTATCTTTCTTCTACTTGAGCAATAAAACATGAACTTTCATTGAGATCTAGGTATAATAGATTACCTCTAGTTTGATTACCATGCCCAACTAGATTTTATTTTCCATCTATTAGCTTGGCCTTCTCATTCATGAATTCTACCTTGAATCCAATGTTATTCAAGTGTGCCACACTCAGTAGATTATGCTTTAGTCTTTCAACCCAATAAGCATTATCACATCTAAATTCATTGGTTAGTGAGATACAACCTTTTCCTTTTATACAATGAGGTTCATTATTTCCAAATCTAACACTTCCACCATCATAGTGTTCCATATGTTCAAACAGTGATTTGTCACCAATCATATGATGAGAGAACCCACTATCAATAATCCATGTATCATTCTTACTAACATGAGAAATAAGTACCATTTTATCTAACTCATCATATGATTCATCTTTTACAGCTATATATACTATTTCATCATTTTCACTACTATCTAAATCCTTAGCCATAAAACAAGATTTCTTATCTTTGTCATTGTAGTCCTTATATCTCGTGAAGTCCTTCTCTCCTTTGAACTTATTGCTTTTCTTTTCATCATTGCCTTCTTTGTTGGGACATTTTCCAATGATGTGACCAACTTCTTTACATTAAAAATAGATTAAAGGAATCTTACCTTTGTACTTTCCTCTACCTTTAGAATATTTCCTTGCAAGTAGGGCTTTAACAATTTTAAGATCACTATCTAAGTGTTCTTCCTCTTCTTCACTTTCTCAATTTTTTGGCTTTTGATTTTCCATCTTTTTTCTTGAGTGAAAGCTTGGCTTCAAATGTAGACTCAATAGCTCTAGAACTAGTGACATAGTTGCCATAGTTATCCAACTCAAAAGCAATCAATCTTCCCACTACAGCATCCAGATTTATCTTATTATTTGGATCCAATCTCATCTCTTGAATAATAGACACTCTAATTGCATATAGATATGAAGAAGGGTATTGAGTACCTTACTTACAACTATTTTGTCATCAATGTCTCTTCTAGATGTTTTGATTGCACTCACACTTACTTTAATTTGCTCAATATATTTTGCAATGTTTTCATCCTCTCTCATCTTCATTTGATCAAACTGGTCTCCAAGACTTTCTTCTTTGGCTCTCTAAACATTTTCATCACCTCTATAGATGTCTTTTAGTTTGGTCCACATTTCATGATCATTAGTGCAACTTTTGAGCTCATTAAACTTAGCATAATTAAGAGATGAAGCAATATCAATCATCATGATATTATGATTTTTCTTTTTAGCAATCTATTCAACTGTCAATGTTCCAATAGGAGCCTTGTATTGATTATCAAGATATTTACAACCTAAATTACTAATAGTTGCCAAGTATAACCTCATAAGTTCTTGTCATGTTGCAAAGTTTTCTTTGTTCAACTTGGGAATCTCTCTTTTGTAAGACATCCTGATCTTTAGCTTACATCCTTGAAACCTTTTTTGTAAGCACCAAAATATTTGATACCAATTATTGGAAATATAACAGAAGTAACTAAGAGGGGAGGGGTGAATCAATTACCACAAAAATAAATCACAGATCTCTTAGATATCAATACAAAACATAAACTAACTATATTTTGTTGTTACTCGACAAACACACTGGCACTCAACTAACACTAGCAAATACTATAACTTGGCAAGCTCTGAGAATCAACTATAACTTGGCAATAACTAGATATACTAAAATTAGTGTGATTAACTATGATTAACCTTAAACTTAGTTGCATACACATAAAATAAATAGCATGAACACAAGTGAAACCAAGATTTAACATGGAAACTCAATTTGGGAAAAGTCACCAATTGCAACTAGTTACTATTTTCACTCTTCTAAAGTGAGCCATGTTTAAGAGCCAACCTTATTAAAGGTTACAAAACACATTGTTAGGTGTGAACCTATTAGAGGATTCAATCACCCTATTAGGAGTGGCCTTGTTAGAGGTCTTTAGACACTTCAATCTAGAAATACCATCTTGTTAGAGGATTTACAAATAAGTTTTAAGCCAACTCTATTAAGAGATCTAGATCACTTCTACAATGGTTAAAAAGTAACAATAAGATGACCTAATTTTTGATGCAACTAAATTTTTTATTACAAATCTCAATTCTGTCTTTAATACTTGATACTTCCTAATTGAATGTATCTTTGTAGCTCCACAAGGATATTCTGCTTATCCTTCAAATTCACTTCCTCTTAGCACCTTCAAATATTATTTTTCTTATAACACATTCAATCCTCAACTTGACCTTATATTTATATCTTACATGTTGTCAACTTGGCTTCAATTTGACTTAGAATACTTAATATTCATCTCCTCATTTAGGTGGAACCAACAAACAAATCAATTGAACTCAATATACCAAAACCAAAAAATCCATTGTTAGCTGGCCCTACTCAGTAGACACTAACCAAAATAGATTTTCTTTCATTAACCAAGTGAGCTTAATTAACACTAGTTTTCATGGTGACTTACTTTGTCTCCCAAGTGAACTCAGTAGACACTACCTTCTATGAATTCTCTTTGGTAACTGAGTAAGCTTAGATAATACTTGTTATCTTCCAACTTTCCTTTGTCCCTTGAGTGAACTTTTGAACTTGGCATACATAGGAATGCCTAGTAGACACAAGGAACTATCTTCATCACCCAAGTGAGCTTGGCATACATTGACTAGCAGTGATATAAAATCATGTGTAACATCAAAGAGAATACACAATTAAACAATTGTTTTCAACATCATGCTCCATAGAAGGATTGAGGTAATGTGAAACAATAGGATCACTAAGGTTCCTAAAGAGAGGAGAAGAGGAATCTTGATCAAAGTGAATCATGAGTCTATGACTTCTCCTAAGTCAATACTATAAGTAGGGCTTAAGGTAATTGAAAACATAAATCCCATGCACAGTTTTAATCCACAAATCCTCTATATCAATCATCCTATAATTTTGTCCAAACTTACTACTACATCCAACTGTATCATCAGAAATATAAACTCTTCTCTTGCTACTGTAGCTATCAGGATCAAATGAATCATATTTTTTGCAAGCATTCATCTTATTAGAAATTATATTTCTTATTCCTCTACTCTTAATCACAAGATCAGATATTTATCTTTCAACAACAAGAACCTCAACCATAGGTTTTTGTATCTTCAAACTAAAAGTCTTTAAAAAGATTAAGTTCACTACAACATCTGGGGTCAAATTGTGATGACAATTTGTGATGGTAGGGTCATTTGTGGATTTTTCATGTTTTCTTTTATAAAGTTCTAACACCTTCTAATCTTGCAACAAGAGAAAAAATTTCACCATAATCAATACCTTCTTCTTGAGAATAACCTTTGCATAATAGCCTCACTTTGTTTCTAGAAGCTTCTCCATCTTCATTCAACTTATTTCTAAAAACCCACTTTGTGCCAATTACATTTTTATCCTTAGGTCTAGGGACAAGATTCTAGGTCTTATTCTTCTCTATCTTTTCTATCTCTTCATTCATAGCTTCAATCCAACTTTCATTATCCAAAGCATCTTTAATTGATCTAGGTTCAAATTCAACAAGCAAACATGTACCTTTTAGTTTGTTTCTTGTCATTATTCCATCTAACTTGTTTCCAATGATTTGATCAAGTGCATGGTGCCTTCTAACATATCTTGCTAACATGGGTACTTTGGATTTTGAACTTGTTCTACTAGCCTCATCATGATCTTTTGTATCAAGCTTAGGTCCCACTATTTGTGACTCGGGTCCATCACACTCAATTTTCTCTAGCAATAGATCGGTAGCTTTTGACTATGACTCAGCTCCTTCAAACTGTGACTTATGTTGCACTAATTGCAACTCGATAGCCTTTGGAGATTTTGGTGACTTGGGAGGTGAACTTTGTTGACTTCCAATTGGATTAGGCAATGTATCAGTTTCATAATAGATAAACTTTTTGTAATCCTTAGGTTCCTTTCTGCTTTCTTCTTCACTCTTTTCTATAAACTTGTCAATTCTCACATGTTCACTTTCTATGATCTTATGAGTTGATAAATTCAAATATTTATATGCTATACTTCTGTAGGAATATGTCTTCATCACCTTTAACATTAAATTTACCTTTTTCTAGATTCCTTCAAGATATAACATTTTCTACCAAATACTTTCAAATAACTTATATTTTGTTTGTAGCCATATCATAGTTCATAAGGAGTTTGATTTGAATTTTTCTTTAGCTATGCTTTGTTTAAGGTATGCACTGTAGTATTGATCACAATATTTTTTTCTATCACCAAGGTTCTTGCACAATGCATGATGGATATGTTCCTTCTTTTAGTTATACCATTCTATTGTGGTGTGGGGTTGATACTTGTCTTTTAATTCCTCTTTCAATGTAGAATTCATTGAATTCATTGGAAATGAATCCACCACATTCATCTGACCATAAACACTTCAACTTCTTTCTAGTTTCCTTCTCTAATCTTGCTAGATACCATTTATACTTTTGAAATGCTTCAGACTTATCTTTCAGATACATTATAGTCATCATTTTATAATAATCATCAACAAAAAGAATAAAATACTTATCTCCACTATAACTCTCTATTCCAATAGGTCCACATAAGTCTGTATGAACTAGCTCCAAGACTTCTTTAGAATGATAATTTTTACTTTTGAAACTTTTCTTGCCCATCTTACCAATTTGATAGTATTTGCAAAGGTCCATGTCAGGTTTCCTCAAGCTAGGAATACCTCTCACTCTTTTATTTTTGCTTATCTTGATCAAATTATCAAAGTTCACATGACATGGCCTTTTATACATAATGAGCTTTCTTATACTTGAGCAATAAAACATGAACTTTCACTAAGATCTAGGTATAATAGGTTACCTTTTATTTGATTACTAGACCTAACTAGATTTCATTTTTCATCTAAAAGCTTGTCCTTCCCATTCATGAATTCTACCTTGAATCTAATGTTATTTGATTGTGCCACACTTAGTAGATTGTGTTTTAGTCCTTCAACTTAGTAAGCATTATTACATCTAAGTTCATTGGTTAGTGATATACAACCTTTTCCCTTTATGCAACATAAGGAGTTTGATTTAATTTTTTCTCTAGCTATACTTTGTTCAAGGTATGCACTACAATATTGATTGCAATATTTTATTTTCTATCATCAAGGTTCTTGCACAATGCATCATGGATATGTTCCTTCTTTTAGCTATACCATTTTGTTGTGGTGTGGGGTTGATACTTGTCTTTTAATTCCTCTTTCAAAGCAAAATTCATTGAATTCATTGAAAATGAATCCACCACATTTGTCTAAGCTTAAACACTTCAACTTCTTTCTAGTTTTCTTCTCTACTCTTGCCAGATACCATTTATACTTTTGAAATGCTTCAGACTTATCTTTCAGATACATTATAGTCATCATTCTATAATAATCATCAACAAAAAGAATAAAATACTTATCTCCACTATAACTCTCTATTCCAATAGGTCCACATAAGTCTATATGAACTAGCTCCAAGACTTCTTTACTATGATAGATTTTTCTTTTGAAACTTGTCTTGCCCATTTTACCTATTTGATAGTTTTTGCAAAGGCCCACGTTAGGTTTCCTCAAGCTAGGAATACCTCTCACTCTTTTTTTTTTTGCTTATCTTGATCAAATTATCAAAGTTCACATGACATGGCCTTTTATACCATAATGAGCTTTCTTATACTTGAGCAATAAAACATGAAATTTCACTAAGATCTAGATAGAATAGGTTACCTTTTGTTTGATTACCAAATCCAACTAGATTTCCTTTTTCATCTAGAAGTTTGTCCTTCCCATTCATGAATTCTAACTTGAATCCAATGTTATTTGATTGTGCCACACTTAGTAGATTATGCTTTAGTCCTTCAACTTAGTAAGCATTATTACATCTAAGTTCATTGGTTAGTGATATATAACCTTTTCCCTTTATGCAACATGGTTCATTATTTCCAAATGTCACACTTCCGCCATCATAATGTTCCATAAGTTCAAACTTTGTTTTGTCACTAGTCATATGATGTGAGGAACCACTAGCAATAATCCATGTATCATTTTTTCTAACATGAGAGGTGAGTTCCATTTTATCTCCGTCATCATCAGATTCATCTTTTACAACAATATATTCAATTTCATCATCTTCACTGCTATCTAAATCTTTAGCCATAATAAAATATTTCTTACCTTTGTCCTTGTAGTATTTTAAATTCTTGAAATCCTTCTTACCTTTGTACCTGATATACTTCTTTTCATCTTTGCCTTCTCTAGTTGGACATCTTGCAGCAACGTGTCCAACTCCTTCATAAGAGAAACAGATCTAAGGAATATGTCCTTCGTACTTTACTTTTCCTTTTGGATACCTTCTTGCAAAATGCCTCAATAGTTTCAAGATCATTTCTAGAACTATCTTCCTCTTCACTTTTAGATTGTTTGGCTTTTGATTTTTTGGATTCAAATGTAGATTCAAGATTTTCTAGAACTAGGAACATAATTATCATAGTTATCTAGCTCAAATGATTTCAATCTTCCAACTACTACATCCAATGTTATATCATTATCTAGATTGCATCTTATTTCTTAAATTATTGGTACTTTGATTGCATATATAGGAATAAGTGTTCTAAGAAAATTAATTTCCATTGTTTCTGTACACTTGATTGTGTCACACTCTAAACCCTTGTATCCAAATGATTCCATGAGTTCGAAATGCTTGGATGCCGACTTAGAGCTCCCTATCCATGGAGTGCAAGAGAGTATATTTCAAGAATAAGAAGGCTCTCAGATGAGCCTTAGAGATACTCTTCTTGCTAGTAAACCATGCAATGGGAGCTTCCAAAGACAAGATGCAAGAATGCAAATGTCCCAAGGAGTTCCTCAAGAATGCAATGCAACTAAAGATTAAACTAGAATAAATATGCAAAGTGCAGCTATTCTAAGCATGGATGAGACTGTTACAATACCATTATTAAACTATGTGAGATTAAGCTACATGTAAAAATGAAAGCTAAGCTAAGCTAGAATGCCATGATGCCATGGATGAGAGCATGTAGACAAGAAATAAAAGTTCTCCACAAAGCTCCAAAGAAACCTGTTAGAAAATCTACAGCATAACAATATTCAAAATGAGGATGGATTGAGGGGGAAAGCTCTCTCCCTTTTAAAGATGTACGGACGGTAGAGATCAATGAAGATGGTGGATGATCAATGGTGGAACTCAAAAATAGGAGTGATCCATGTGCACACACAAGTCAACCAATAGAATATAAGTTGACTTGTCATATAAGACAAAAGTCACAAAGCCTTTTCTTTTAATTGCAAAATAGAAAAAGGACTTTATGTGTGCACTTTAAGTGGGTTAGAAGAATGGGGTCTTTTATTTAATTAGAAGGGGACATGTTCTTTTAATCAAATAATGAACTTAGGATAGTATAGTCAAACTATAGGTTATAATCAAATAAATTGATTATTAGCAATTTGGCTTAGGTAAGTGATTAAATTAATTTAGCCAAAATGTTGAAAAGGGGGCTAATAGTCTAGATGACCATTTTTAGGTGATTACATTTGCCCCTCTTTGACTAATGCATGATCGATCTGGGAACACACTATGTCAAAGAAAATAGAAAGCCAAGTAGGCGATGATAGATATAGATATCTGATTCCAAAGAATGAAATGCAGAAATAGATAGCAAGTCCTGAATGTACAGCCTAATAGCGGTAGTACTGAACATTAGGAAGATGATGTTAGGATCCAAAAATAATTCTAACATCTAGCAAAGTGAATAGATCGAGAGCAAGTGATAAGGTCAAACAAATGCTCCTAAGAAATAGATAGCTATAACAATCAGCAATAGAGTATTTCTGCCCCCTCGGGATCAAAATCAAAATGAGGTAAGGGGATGCAAAAACTGGCTAGACATGAGAAAACTAGAATATAGCAATGTCCAAGATGACAGATAGATGATTAGAACCCAAGAATGACTATAAACAAACTGATAAAATGCCCCAGTTTGACTAGAGTTGACCTTGAAGGATATAGCATAAAAATTAGGTCAAAATGAGTAGAAAGGTGATTTTAGACATGAAACAGTGAATTGAAGTAGATATGAAGTATGGAAATGATGAAGACATGAAGAAATGAAGATGCCCCACTGATGATTCAAAGATTAGACCTCAAAAGGTCAGCTAACTACTCAAAAGAAAGTAGAATTTTAAAAGACAATTTTGACCATCAAGATGAACTTGAATTTGGATTTCGATCTCAAAAATGAATCTAGGACGTTGAAATTATTTAAGAGGTCAAAACTTTATATAATGTGATGATAAGATAGAAAAGAGATGAAGTGAAAGATTAAGAAGGTGAAAAGACATGAACAAGAAGAAAGTAAAGAAATATATGAAAGGATTTAGCTGATATGTCCACAAAAAAGATGAAGAGAGGGCTCTCCCCATATGCAAGAATGCAAGACTAATCTAGAAAATGAACCTAAAATGCAAGCTAATATGTAAAGTGGTTTACTAGCAAGAAGTGCATAACATTTAGACTCTTAATTTCATCATTGAGCATTTATTAGGGACATCATGAGATCATACAACCATCACTAGTATAACTATGAGGATATGAATATGATCGATATCAGATAGGTATGTAGAAATCCAATCTAAGCATCAGAGACATGTAAGTCAAGATAACTACATGATTAGATTCCCTAAGTTTAATTTAGCAAGATTACATTTGTATCAAGGCATAAGTTCCAGGATAAACCTTGAGTGCGGTCTTACAAAACAGTCAAGGATGATACATTTGTAAGTCAACGTGTTGAATAGGACCAGCATAAATGCTTACAACACTATAGAAAAACAAAAGTATACCCACAAGCAGAAATCAAGAAAATCTGTCCCATGCCCCCAATCTTCTAATCAATGACATCCTTGAAAGACTATTAGGGAGGGAACACATGGCAAAGAAATCATCATAGATAGCACACAAAGTAGATAAAGATCAGCATAGCTAAGTCATTTAAGTGTTAAAGTGCGTGTGTGCAAGTCACATGGCCATTTCTTCAAGACTTGATTCTGATAGTGAGAAATATCGCGACATCGGAGACTGTAGGTAAACTATCTGAAAAGTGTTGAGAAACACTTGATGTCAAAGTGGGTGGAGGTAGTGTTGAGAAACATTGTTTTGTGAGTTGTCAAAGAAACCCTAATGCACAAGAATACCTCAATAGGCTACGCAGTTATGCCCCCAAGATGAGGACAAGAAACAATTCCAAGCTAGGAAATGTGTAGCAAAATAGGTGATTGAGACTGATAGACAGAGGTGCAAGGGTCTCAAGTAGCACCTGTTTCCAAATTTTAACCACTTGAAATATTTTTTCAAAACTTTTTTCAATTTTTTTAAAATTTTTGATTTTTGCTTTTTTTGGTGATACATCAAAGTGCCTATTGCTAGGTTTTCACTAAGAAGATCTTTTTTTTAGGACATTTTCTAATTTTTAGGATTTTTTTCAGGATCATATATGATTTTTTTTGGAATTTTTTAGAAAGTTTTAGAGATCACTAGTTCTCAACCAAGATCACATCATTTTCTCCCAATGTCTAGCAAGGTATAGGACACGATGGAGAAACAAGCTAGTGGATAAGCAAAGATGGATAAGAAAGGAGTATGAAGCAAGTAAAAGTGATCCTCAAGGACGGACTCCTCAAGAGTATCCAAGCTAGGGAAAGAGGTGAAATAGTCATATGAAGCATGTTTTGGATAAGCAATGGAAGTAATGAGAAAGATGGTGTGTAGGATAAGCAATAAAGCCAACAAGTGCGATAGCATGAAGTGTGTAGTCCAAAAGAGTAGCCATGTCAAGAGACCTATGAGAACTATGTTTCATTTATTATGATCAAGACCAAGGGGTCAACTAGATAGTATAGCAATGGGATAGAGCAATAAGAATAAAGCTCAAGATAGAGGCTATGAGTGAATGGGAGAGCACAATAGAAAATCTAGTGGATAAGATAGCCAATATGCAAAGATAGCTCAACATTGTCAAGATCAAAGAGAGAAGAGGGGATAGATGGATGATGGAAGAATTATGCATGATGCCTGTTTGCTAGGTTTTCATCATGGTACTTATCTAAGGTGCCACAAGAAGTAGTTTTCACCATAGGATGGATTTATTTCTCTTTACTTTTGCTACCAAGGTGCCAGAAGATTAGGTTTTCACTAAGGCACATTTTCATTTTTTTCATTTTTTCTATTTTTTATTTTTTGAATTTTTAGAAAGAGCTGAAGCTTTTTGAATTTAGATAGTGCTCCTATAGGAAATATAAGCCATGATAAGCCATGACCATAGAAAGGTATGCTCAAAGATGTTGATAGGGTGATGAAAGAGAAATGGTAGTAGGAAGAGTATATGGAGGATAATAATTCATGTATAGAAAGTAAGTGGAAGCTTTAGAGGATTTCATGAGGGTAGTTAAATTATTGTACAAGATCAACATTGACACACACCTTGAAGGGTATTGTAATGATGGAGGAATCATGGATGAAGTAGCTTGAGGTTTAGATGTATGAGGTGGTAGAAGAGATTTGGAAAAAAGTGGAGTGGAAGGCTTTGGAATAATTTTAGGAAGATTTTTGGAAGAAGATGGAATGGAAGCCTTTGGAAGCTTGAATGTCAACTTTGAAGTATTTTCAATATTCAAATCTTCTAAAAGAGACTTGGGAATCCATATAGCTTTAGATTTTCCTTTGGATACTTCAAAACACATTTCTTCAATAATGGGTTTAAGAACCCATATTTTCTTTGATTTAGCTTTTTTAATAGTGGACCTTTGCGGTCTCTTTTGTACCCTCTCCTTCTTAGCATTCACATGTCGTTAGATGGGACATAATGATCTTCATTTTTCAATGGATTATTATGTTTATTCTCACTTCAAAAGGACTTGGGATTTGTGGATGAATAAGGATGATATGACTGGTTTAGATGTATAGATGGGTGAAAAGTCATCAAGGATGAGTGTCTTTTTTGATCTTGAGGTATTATAAGAGAGCTAGGCAATGAGCTAGGAGTGAATGTAGGAGATGGAGGAACATAAGGCCCTAATATGGATGGAAGGTTTGAATGCTTTAGCTTTGATGGATAAGGACCAAGGATAGATTTAGAAGATGCAAATGGATAGTGGGAAGGGATATCAACATCTTTAGAATGAGCAACATGGTCAAAGCCATCAATAGACTCATGAGTACCTTTGATAGGAACAACATTTTTAATAGTAGCACTTGAAGCTTGAGCACAATTTTGAAGTGGATATGGAGAAGTAGAACATGAGGGGATGCTTTGATCTTGAAAAGTAGCTTTGGATAGCATATGAAGAGAAATTTTCTCATATTTTTCAGTAAGCTCAAGGGAGATAATGGAAGTGGTATCTTCATCATACTTAGGAGGTGGATAAGACATAGGATATGGAGGAGTGACATTTTGAAGGAGATGAAAGGGTGCTTGATCTTGATCTTTCTTAACATTTATAGCTTTTTCATTTTGAGAGCCCTCTTGACATGGAGCCACTTCTAAGGACAAGGGAGAATGAAGAGTGAATGGAGTAGTGCTTGGATTAGGCATAGTAATGCATGAAGGTTGAGGATGTTTAGGATTAGTAGCATGGAAAAGGTTTGCAACCAAGTGAAGGTTAGCTTGAGTTTCTTTTAGAGATAGCCCTTGAGGATACACATAGTCAATGTGGAAAGCATTAGGTTCTTTATTTGATGGAGGCATGTTGGAAAGATTTGAAGTGTTGGGACATGCAATAGTGTTGGAAGAAGTGGAAGATGTAATAGAGCCGCTACTAGACATAGGTTCATTAATGTAATCTTGCTCAAGAGAAGTATCTTCACCACATGAGTCACTAGAGGTTCCAAGATCAACAATCTTATCATCAATGAGATCTTGGATTTTATATTTCAGCTCTATACAATCAAAAGTAGCATGGTCATTAGATTGATGATAAGCACAATAAGCATCCAAGAAAGGATTTCCATAGGAGCTAGACTTAGGCAACATGATGAGCTTAGTTTCAAGAAGTGTTTGCAAAATGTCATCATAAGAATTTTCCAAGGGAGTAAAAGTCCTCTCAAAAATATGTCTAGGATCTTCTTGTTGTTTCTCAAGTGAATAGCATGCGTTCATGTCTTCATCATTATCTTCATCAAAGATAGGTCCATTATGAAATTTTGGCATAGGCTCAAGTGCTTGTTCTCTACAAAGGTCTTTAGATCTAGAAGATGAAGAAATTTGATGTCTTGAAGTAGAGCATGTAAACCTAGAAGAAGAGGATGGCCTCAAAGAAGGTTACTCACATGCATGTAAAGATCTTAAAGAAGATTCATGTAATGATGCAATCTTCTCCTCTAACCTTTTCTCATGTTTACACTTCATTTCTGTCATGCGCTTAGATAGATGAAGGTAAGAAAGATCATTTGTCTCTTCTAGTTCTTTGTATTGTGCATATAGATCTTGAAACTCTTTAGTGACATGGAGGATATCATGATCATCTAGATTTGGTTGAAGTTTGGTAGCACAAGGTTTAGATCCCATAGCTTTAGATGCAAAGCCAAGCATAAAATAGTCTAGAAGATAACTTGATGTTGAAACTATAGGAGGTAGAGTGTTCACTTGCCAAAATATTAGGGAGAGATTAAAGCAACTTGTCAAACAATATGTCCAAGAAACTTACAACATGAATGACTCAAGTCAATAGCTAGGCAAGATGCCCAAATAACCAAATAGATAGAGCAAGCGGGGTGACAAGTGAACAACTCTCTAACCCAAGAGTGTAGTCAAGAAATCAAGGCAACCATTTTAGCAAAAGGATAACTAGCAAGCATGCATAGACCATGAAGACAAAAAGACCAAGAGCACTAAGACCAAAGAGCCACTTTAAGCATGTTTAAGCACTAGAGACATAACAAATCATAGCCAAATGATGAAACCCCCCTTAGTAGGTAACACAAGAAAATTTTTGCACTTGATGTTTTGACTTGGTTGACAAAGTTTGACAATAATTGATAGCATAGAAAATTTGATGTTCAAAAAAATTTTCTTTCCAAGCAAGATAGTGACACATGGAGTAGTCTTCAAACAATCAAGCAAGGGACAAAGCAACCTTGCATGATACAAGCATATCTGAGGTCTCAAAAGAAATCTCTAGAACTATCATCATGTGTATGTTCAAAAGATTTTCATAGGTCTAGCACATTTGAGAACACATCAACTAATATCTACCTAGAAGTCATGGTTCATTACTCAATAACTTGGCCCACGCTTGATGCTCCTTTGCCTCACACCAAGTGGTTGCCCACAAGAGATATTGGCTTTGTCATGGAAGTGCCATAAGCACAACCAAGGGAACACATATGGTGAGTGTAAAATCTTGGGGTGATCTAGGTAGTCCACTAAGATCAATCCTTGCACCAAGAAGTTGAGCGGCTAAAAAAGGTAGTTACTAACTTACGGTGTTTAGATAGGGCTTCCGTTCATAGTGTTCCTCTTGCTCCCAATTACTGGACACCTCACCTTGCGATGAGTAAATGATCTTGCGACCACAAGAGTACCTTAAGCATTCTTGCCTAGTGATCTCCTTATGGTCAAAATATCATAAGTGATCACACTAGGTGAAGATAAACACTACGTCTACCAAGGTTTTGTGTCCTTGACAGCCTTGAGTTTATAGTGGGTTGGAAGAGCTAGGTAATCTGCTTGTCCCCACTTGGGTCGTTCCTCTCAGGTTGTCCGAGAGCAAGCCCTCTAAAGGATTCTAACTACACAAAGAGTGGATCAACTTTCAAAAGTCAAGATTTCTGATTCACCATAAGGGTGAAGAGCATACTCTCTTATTCCAATCATTTTCTCCCAAACACGCCAGGAAGATTCAGTTGCCTCTTACTCTTGAAACCAAATGGTAAGTCAAGATTTCTGATTCACCACAAGGGTGAAGAGCATACTCTCCTATCACCAAAAGATCCCAATTGTAAGTTTTAATGTGCCTAAAAATAAACAACTAGTATATGTCGCACATATAAAAGTAAAGAACAAGCAAAACGGTGGGCACCAAAAATGTACACTTGATTGTGTCACACTCTAAACCCTTCTATCCAAACGATTCCATGAGTTCAAAATGCTTGGATGCCGACTTAGAGCTCCCTATCCATGGAGTGCAAGAGAGTATATTTCAAGAATAAGAAGGCTCTCAAATGAGCCTTAGAGATACTCTTCTTTCTATTAAACCATGCAATAGGAGGTTCCAAAGACAAGATGCAAGAATGCAAATGTCCCAAGGAGTTCCTCAAGAATGCAATGCAACTAAAGATTAAAATAGAATAAATATGAAAAGTGTAGCTATTCTAAGCATGGATGAGAGTGTTACAATACGATTATTAAGCTACATGTAAAAATGAAAGCTAAGCTAAGCTAGAATGCCATGATGCCATGGATGAGAGAATGTAGACAAGAAATAGAAGTTCTCCACAAAGCTCCAAAGAAACCTATTAGAAAACCTGCAGCATAACAATATTCAAAATGAGGATGGATTGAGGGGGAAAGCTCTCTCCCTTTTAAAGATGTATGGATGGTAGAGATCAAGATGAAGATGGTGGATGATCAATGGTGGAATTCGAAAATAGGAGTGATCCATGTGCACACACAAGTCAACCAATAGAATATAAGTTGACTTGTCATATAAGACAAAAGTCACAAAGCCTTTTCTTTTAATTGCAAAATAGAAAAAAGACTTTATGTGTGCACTTTAAGTGGGTTAGAAGAATGGGGTCTTTTATTTAATTAAAAGGGGACATGTTCTTTTAATCAAATAATGAACTTAGGATAGTATAGTCAAACTATAGGTTATAATCAAATAAATTGATTATTAGCAATTTGGCTTAGGTAAGTGATTAAATTAATTTAGCCAAAATGTTGAAAAGGGGGCTAATAGTCTAGATGACCATTTTTAGGTGATTACAGTTTCATCTTCAATCTTTCCTCCTAAAGCTTTGATAGCACAAAAATTGGCTTCAATTTTGTCATTGTACTTTGCAATGTTCTCATCTTCTCTCATTTTTTATTTGATAAAAATGTCCTCTAAAACTTTTTGCTTTAGCTCTTCTTACATTATCATTTCCTTCATAGCTCGCTTAAAGCTTGATCTAATTTCATAAGAAGTTTTGCAATCTTTGACCTCATAAAATTCATCATAGTTGAGAAATGAAGCAATATCAATCATCATGATGTTATGACTCTTCTTCTCTAAAATTTCTTCAACAGTCATAGTTCCACTAGTTGTCATGTATTTGGTGTCTAGATACTTTACCCTTGAATCTCCAATGGTTACCAAGTGTAGCCTCATGAGTTCTTGCATTCCTTGAAGTTATCTATGTTCATCTTAGGAATCTCCCTTCTATAAGGCATCATGATCTTTAGCTTAGGTCCTTGAAACCTAATCTGCAAGAATCAAGAAGATTTGATACCAATTATTAGAAATATATGAGTAACTAAGGAGGGAGGGGTGAATCAGTTACCACTAAAATAAATAATATATCCCTTAGATGTCAACATAGAACATAAACTTAATTAAAAATATTGATGCATGGTAAACATATAGGCACTTGGTTTACACTAGCAATTGTTGTAACTTGGTAAGCATTGAAGTAGCAACTATAACTCAAAAAATGCTTAACATTTAGATCTTAAGATAGTATATGTGATTAACCTTACTTAAGTTAGTTGCATACACATAAAATAAATAATATGAATACAAGAGATTTAATATGGAAACCCAATTTGGGAAAATCCACCAATTGCAACTAGTTACTGGTTTTCACTCTTCTCAAGTGATCCCTATTATGAGCCAACACTATCAAAGGTTACAAAACACACTATTAGGTGTGACTCTATTAGAGGATTTCATCACTCTAGTAGGAGTGGTCTTGTTAGAGGTCTTTAGACACTTCAATCTCAAAATACCACCTTGTTAGAGGATTTACAAATAGGTGTTAAGCCAACTCTATTACAAGATTTAGATCATTGCTACAATGGTTAGAGGGTTACAATGAGATTACCTGATTTATGATGCAACTAAATTTCTTATTACATATCTCAATTCTAGATTGTATACTTGATCCTTTCTGATTGAATGTATTTTTATAGGTTCACAAGGATATTTTGTTTATCCTTCTAATTTGCTTCCTCTAAGCATCTTCGAATCTTTTATTTATTTTTCACATGTTCAATCCTCAACTTGACCTTATATTCATATCTTACATATTATTAAGTCAGCTTGAATACAACTTAGAATAATCAATATTCCTCTCCTCAGTTGACAAGAACCACCAAATAAATCTATTGGATTCAATATGCCAAAACAATAAAATCCTTCGTTAGCTAACCCTGCTCAGTAGGCACTAACTCATAAATGATTTTTCTGTGTTAACCCAATGAACTCAGTTAACACTACATCTTTACAAAGTTCTTTTGGCCAAGTGAGCTTAGTTAACACTAGTTCCATCCAACTTATCCTTCATTAATTGAGTGAGCTCGATTAACACTCAATCTTCTGTAAACTTCTATTTGTTGCCTGAGTGAACTTGGTAGACACTATCTTTTGAACTTGACAAACTCTAGAATACTCAATAGATATAGGAAACTATCTTCATCACTCGAGTGACCTTGGCATACACTATTTGGAAATGATATGACATTTTTTTGTAACATCAAAGATAATAGACAATTAACAAATTGTATTCAACATCAATAGTTTTGGGCACAGTTGTTTGTAATGGCACAAACTCCTATGTAAACTATTTTTGGGCTGACTTATTTTTTTACAATTCTAGAATATATATATATATATATGAAGGTATATTGAGAATCCCTATACAATGCATGGAACTAATCAGATTAAGGGATGTTCTAAGTGAAAAAAATGGGTGAATCACAATCATTGATCCCTACCAAACCCTAGCTCACCAAATTCTTCTTAAGGAGAGAAAAACCTAAAGAGTTTGTATGTGTAGATGAGAAGAGAAAGGTGAATGCTAAGTATAGAGAGAGCATTCATGGTGACAAAGGAGGTTGCGAGAGAGATATAAATTCCATAATCAGTTAGAGAGAACAGAGAAAAGTAGCTAAAGGATAGAAGAGATACATCTGATCAAGAGGATCAAGTACAGATAAGGGAAATGGAGATATGATAACTAGTAAAGGGGTGCTAATTGAAGGATCAAGGCTAAAAAATTCCAATAGGTGAATCAGTAAAAATATCTTAACCAAGTAGTCCTAGAAGGATTTTGTAAATATCTTAACATGGTGCTTACTTTATTATAAGTTGAAGTCCTCTAACAAAGCAGACTTTTAGCAGCGTATTGAAATCCTTTAACAATGTAAGTTTTAACGACCTTTGTAAGCCTTTAACAAGGCAGAATTTCATAGGGTAGATCATAGTTTATGATAAAACAATTATAACCTTCATTGGATACACTTTACAACTATAGTAGTGAAGATTTTTCAGTGTCATCCCCACTCTAGTTTTACCTTCTCATTAGAGGGTTTCTAGGTAACAAATTTATTATGTTATGTGTTATGTGTTATTTGTTTCATGCTATGGATGAACATTTTTAGTTTGCTATTTAAATTTACTTGATAAATTGTGAGATAGATATGTGGTGAATATTTTATGGTTAAATTTTTGAAGTACTGATTCACCCCCCCTTTAGAAATTACTTTAACATTGTTAACTCCAACAATTTTTGTACCTTTTTTATCACTGCATTTTTTTTATGCCCTTATGATATCTTCATTTTGATGTCATTCCCTTGGTGGAGATCAATGGAGATCTACTATTTTTTTTTCATGCCCTTATGATCTTACATTTCATTTCCATTCCTTTGTGATCTCTACATTTCATTTTCATTCTCTTATGATGTTTGTGCCCCTTCTCTATGATTTTTTTATTGTGTTATGGGCCCTTGTGATCTTTGTGCCCTTGCTTTACAATTTTCTTCAAGGGGAGAAGAGGTACAAATGTAAATGTTCTTTTATTTTCCTTCTAAACATGTATTTCTTTATATTCCCCCTAGTAGGTGATTAGAGAATCTTCTCTTTATGTATATATGTGTATATATACATACATACACACATATATATGTGTATCTATGTATGTATGTATATAGAGATCTCTCTAGTTATATACATACATACATACATAGACACACACACATGTGTGTGTATGTATGTGTATCTACACACACATACATACATATATAGATATCACAAGGGCATGACAATGAAATCTTAAATTTCCACTTATCTCCATAGTCTACAAGACCTCTATGTATCTATATACATATATAAATATATATACATATACATACATACATACATACACACATACATATATACATGTATACATACATATACATACATACATACATATTATTGTAAATTTTTTGGCTTCCTCTTTTAAATCTTGAGGTTGTTGGCTACAGTGAGAGGTGTTTGAGTCTATTTTTGTTCACTTACTTCTCATCTTTCCTAAAGTACTCGGCTTACCTTGTTTTTCATGTCTCCCTTTGCAATACATTTACCTAACTTCCTAAGCAGGTTTCCTATTTTTCCCAGCACATGTATGGGATTTAGGTGATTTAGGCATGGTCGAGGTGTGATCTAGTGTCCTCCCAATGAGAAGTAAGTGTTCTATATTTTACTATCTAAAATCTTGCTCTATCATTCCATATCCCATAGATTCTAGGCTTTCGAACTGATTTTCCCCTTTTGTGAACTACACCGAGTGTGAATTGGAAGGTTGAAGAAATGGAAAGTGCTTAAATGGTTGTGAATATGATTTTTCCAATGCCCATGGATTTATGAAGTTGTATATAGAAGTTAGGGTGAATCTAATTTAGATTTGTGGAGATAAGATCAAGTATTACTAGTGAAAATGGGTCCATGGTTTTTCTACTACATGTTCATGGAAATGATGCTAAGAAAGGAGTTTTCTGCCCCAAGGAAATAAAATGGGCTGCTTTTTTGGGGGCTTTGAGAATAAAAATTCAAGTTACAAAATATCTTTTGGAGATGCCCAAAAGATACTTCTAGAGAAGTAAATGTTGGATATGTGAACCTATTGTGAAGGAAACACAATATTAAGCCTTAGGCAAAAAGTAGAAGAATTGAGTGCACAAGCTAATAAAGGGATTACTCCTCATGTTGTGATTCAAAATAAAAGGAAAATGAGTTTACAAAAAAGCTAAGTGTATCTTTCTCTCTCACATATGTTAAATATCATCAAGTATATTTGTATTCCAGATTTTGAAGCAATGTAAGGCACTTCTTGCAAAGCTAAGTATTTGTGTTATTTAATGACTTTTAGTCATATCACTTTACTTTAAGTAAAGTAAAAGTTCTTTTTGGAACTTAATATTTTATGTGAAAATGAATGGAAAGTCTAGATACTTATTACTCATGGAATTAAATACAAACCCTACCATTATAATTGTTGACTAAACTTAATTTCATTCAAGTGGCACCAACATTCTAAATCATAAATCTATTTCACTAGACTTTTAGGTAATTGGTTTCTATAAGTATATTTAATGGATATTTACTAAAAACTACATCTTGTGCAATCATAGTGAATTGAAATCAAAGCTTCTGGTTATGATAGATTAATTGACTTGGAAAGTGAGTTAAAATATTATACAGATACATCCTTCAAGTTATATGATTTGGGTGATCTACATCGGAGGCTAAATTCCTACCCCATTCACCCACTCACTCTAAAACTCAAGGAGAGAAGATTTGGAGAAGCATCTAGCTTTTCAATGGTAGTTCATGCACCAGAATTAGTGAAGGGGTGTATAGAGAGATACAATCTAGAAATAAGGTAGATTTTGCTTCCAAACCAATTAATTGATGCAGTTAGTATTTGTATCCCCCACAAGAGAAGTATTGTGATATTTATTTTGGGTCCTCCACATCTAAAGTGAGAGATTATGGATATCCTTGCACTTCTTTCCTAGGTTGTTTGAGGTGTTGAGAAGCTTAATTTTTACCTCTTCTACTCTCTGGTTAAGAGCATACCCCAAAACCCAAAAGACAAATTCATTACATATCTTATAGTCATAAGGGAGGTGTACCTTTCAATTCAAGGGTCTTTGATATATTACTACTTTGACCCATTCTATTATTAACATCTCTATTTTCCATAAGCCATTGGACAAGTCAACAGTTAGGGTATAAACCAAAGTATCAAGGAAGACAAACTGTTAACCAACAATTTTTGGCAACTCTATTAGGGAATGAACTTATACTTCCTAAGTTCTCTTAAGAAAGTTTATCTATTGATTTACTCAGAAAATTAGAGATTATCTCTGTGGTACTCAACAGTTTAGTGATGCATATTAACTCTTAAGGAGAAATGGTGTTGCCTCATGAGGGACAAATCCCAGTAGTGTAACCTAACCTCAATTTCTAGGAAAAGCAAGAGGATATCATAAATCAATTGAATACTCTCACCTAAAAAAGCCAAAAGTCCCTTGACCAATATAGAAGAGTAAGCTTCACCCTCAAATGAGAAGAAGCCAATGTTGAATATTGGGAGGTAGTATTATGGGAAAGAATATTAAGATAAGTGTACCCATTGTGAGAAGAGATAGTTCACCCTAGATTCTACATATACCTACAGTGCTCATGGTAAAGGGAAAGTTGACCTTGTATTCAAAGAATTATAGAAAGTTGAGTTTCCTTTATTAGAAGATCCTATAGGAAAAGGGAGAACATGCTCTCAAGATCCAGTATATCAAGGTATCCATGGTGCTCTATTTTTGCCTTCTTTCCCTATTGCCCAGATATGTGGCCATTCCTCATCACTTCCTATTTTCATGCTCAAAACCCATATTTTTGCAACGCCCTCACTCTTCATAGAGTAGTTACTCCTACTGCTATCACTTTTTAGCTTTTACTAGTAATCCTCCCTACCTCAATGGTTGTTCCATGGGGTAATTCTATTGTCCCTCTTCACCTTGCTACCAACAATGATCTCCCTAGAGCTTCTGGAAAGAATTTCCCAAAATTCAATGGTGATGGGAAGATTTTTGCTAATGAGCACATAGCATATTTCTTTGTTGCATGCAGTCTCATTTTTCCTCAACACAAAGATTTTGTAGTGAGGATGTTTATGGAAACCTTGGTTGACAATGTTGTTGACTAGTTTTAACACCTCCCAGTGGGATATATAACAACCTGAGATAACATGTAAACCTAATTTGAAGCATGTTATAAGAGTATAGAGGATGAGCACACTCTCTTGACTCAACCTACTTAGATCAAGAAGGAGCTAAGCATTCCTATGAGAGAATTTATTTCTAAATTCAATATGTAGTCAATAGGATCCTTGCTGCAACCAGGCCTACTACTGATAACCAAAAGATGTTCTTTGTTAGCTCCACACCCCTTGACATAAGCTTTCAAATTATATTTTCACATGTGGCTAATTTATTGGCTGCTCAAAATTTTGCAATTGAGTTGGAGGATGATTTGATAGCTGCTAGGAAATGGAACAAAGAGATTCAAAGTGGAGCATTTACAAGCTCTATTGCTGGCATAACTACCAATACTGAAGCAATGCTTCAAAACCTCTCCAATGAAATGATTATCATGAAGAGACAAATGGTAAACCTCTACCCTTCACTCTAGCAACCATATCATGACATTCCTCGAAGGCAACATGAAGGTAAATCATTGCAATTGTCATCTACTCAATAGAAGCTTTCTATTGAAGCATCCCCCAAGAAGAAGAATATGTGCATTTTTTATCTACAAGTTGATCATGATGGTAATTCTTGCTAAAAAATGAATAGATGTAAGCAACTCACTATTTCTAATGAGCTAACCATCAAGTATCCTAAAAGTGAAGATGATTCTACGCTGCATAGTGACTCTAGTACATTCTTTTTGGAGTATGAATTGGATTTGGAGGTTGGAGGTGACTGCTTCTCCACCTTAGATGGAATTCAAATGACTATGGCTACAAGAAGTTAGAGAGAGAGAAAAATCTAGTGAACTCTATTCCTTCCTGGAACACAACCACTAGCCCTTCACCAGCTGTAGTTGGAGCATCTACTTCCTCATCCTAGAGAAAAGAGAAATCAATTTTTTAACCAAGTGCTAAGCCTTATTTATCATTTTATATTATATAATATTGTAAGGATTCTCATATCTATAATCACCTACAAATGGTTTTCTAGACTATTAGCCTGCTTCTTAGAATTTTGGTTAAATCAATAAATCATTTACCTGGGCCAAATTGCTAAAAATTAATTAATTTGATCATAACCTATAGTTTTAACTATGCTATCCTAAGTTCACTATTTCATTAAAATAACATGTCCCCTTTTAAAATAAAATTCCCCTTTCTTATAACCCACTCAATGTGCATACATAACGCATTATTTCTATTTTGCAAATTAAACAAAAAGACTCTTTTTGTCTCACATTCAAAGTCAACTCTTTGTTTATTGGTTGACTTGTGTGTGCACATGGATCAATCTTATTTTCAAACTCCACTCTTGATCTTCCATTATCTTGATCTTGATCTCCACCATCCATATGACTTTAAAATAAAGAGCGTCCCCCTCTCAAGGAATCCATACACTTGAGTATTGTTATGTTGCAAGTTTACCATTCAAATTCTTGAGAGTCTTTGTGGAGAACTTCCATTTTCTTGTTTACATTCTCTTGTATCATGGAATTTTAGTATAATTACATGTAGCTTGGTTTCTCTTTTGGTATAATCTAGTTCACATAGCTAAATAATTGGATTGGTAATACTCTTTTTCCTATTAACATAGCTGCATTTTGCATATTCATACTAGTTTAATTCATAATTGAATTGCATATTTGAGGAAATCATTGTAGACACTCGCATTCTTTTTCTTGTCTCAAAGAACCTCCTGTTGCATGGTTTACTAGCAAGAAAATTATCTCTAAGGCTCAGTTCAAAGCCTTCATATGCTTGAAGCATACTTTCTTGCACTTCATGGATAGGGAGCTCTAAGTCAGCATCCATGTATTCCAAACTCATGAAATCACTTGGATAGAAGGGTTTAGAGTGTGACACCTTTTGAGAGTACATTTGTGGCACCCACCATGGGGTAGAACATCCTAGTTTTTCTCTTTATCTTATTGTATTTCTTGCATTTTCAGCATTATGTCCGTATTTTCTTTTTTGATAGTCGTAACTTTTAGGTGATACTTTGCTAGTATCATGTGAAATTTATTTCTACTATCATGTGATACTTTTCTGGTAAAAGTATAGCATGCTCTTATTAAAATGTATCACATCAAAATAGTAATTTTTATTGCCTGACTTAGGTAGAAATATTGCATGAAGTAAAACTATTGCACAGGTATACTAAGAAGTAATGTACAATAGTCTTCCAACAAACATTGTCATTGAGCTTAAATTTTCTTGTTGTTTGGGTGATTGAGTCAATTTCTCAATTACTACTTACTATTTGTTAGATTTTTTAGGTCTATGACTATTTAACAAAGGTCTATTTGTAGATTTTATGCTATTTTGGGACTAACTAGTGGGACTAATTATTGTGTTTGTAGGTTGTTGCCTTGAAATGCTTGCATAATTTCCTTGGAAAGAATGCATGTCAAACCTTCAAATTCACAAGGGCTACTAATGCTTGTTTATAGGGCTACCCAAAGCATAAAAACCAAACTTTCTTGTTTTGTTTTATTCCATGTGTGACACTCTACTAATTGTTTTATTTTGTAGGTACATTAAACTTATGATTAGGATTCTTTGGTGATGGAAAGTATGCTCTTCACCCTTGTGGTGAATCAAAAATCTTGACTTGCTTTTGAATTTTGAAAGTAAGGGGATAATTGAGACTTCTTGGCATGTTTGGGAGAAATGATCAAGATAGGAAAGTATGTTCTTCACCCTTGTGATGAATCAAAAATCTTGACTCTCGAAAGTGGATCCAATATGCTTTTTGTTAAAATCCTTTAGAGGGTCTACTCTTGGGAAACCAAGAGGAATGACCCAAGTGGGGACAAGTCAACTCAACTATTCCAACCCACTATAAACTCAAGGCTATCAAGGACACAAAACCTTGGTAGGCATATTGTTTGTCTTTGCTTAGTATGATTACTTGTGGGATTAGGACCATGAAGAAAATACTGAGTAAGAATTCTTAAGGTGCTCTTATGGCCACGAGGTCTATTACCCACCACAAGGTGGGGTGTCCATTAATTGGGTGCAAGAGGAACATTATGAATGGAAGCCCTTTCTAAACACCCTAAGTTAGAAGCTACCCTTTTTTTTTTCTCAACTTCTTGGTGCAAGGATTGATCCTAGCTGACTACCTGGCTCACCCCTAGATTATACACTCACCATCTATGTTCCCTTGGTTGTTCTTATGTCACTTCAATGATAAAGACAATATCCCTTGTGGGAAACCAATTTGTGTGAGATGAAGGGGCACTTAGCGTGGGCCAAGTTGTTGAGTAATGAACTATGACTTTAAGGTAGATTACTTGGAAAGTATTTTTGAATATGTTGACCTATGTAAATGTGCTCACAAATCAAACATCTTAGTAAAATTGATAGGAAGGTTATTCTAATATCATAAATGCTTATTGGAAAGATTGTTTTGACCCTTATTTAATTGTTTGAGACATGCTAAAATACCCTTACTATTTGCAAAACTTGATGTTCTTTGACATGAACTGAAGTCTTAAACTATCTGATCTAAGAACTACTTGATTTACCAACTAAAATGCAAAATTTTGATTCAAAATTATCTCTTTTCACATTTCACTAGAAAACTATTGCACAGTCTCTAGAGAAATATCGTGTGACACTATTTGTCCAAAAAAGTATCTCTTGGTTACTTCCAAGTTATCACCTAGTTATACTATGTTTTATCACCTTGCTTAAGAAGAACTATCACCCAAGAGAAAAGTATCACCTAATTACTATAAACTGTGTCATATGATACAAATTGTTGTCCTATTATTGCCTAGTTTCTAGAAGAATATTGCCTGGGTCATTTTTGTCAAAATAGAGTCTAAAATGCATTTTAACTTATCTAGGGTCTTGTAACTTCATCCCTTCTTGGGTCTTGTCTCAAATCTATATGTTAGGTTATGTCCTAAGTTGAAAAGATGAATTTATTCCATCAGATGTAAATCTCAAAATGTCATTGATAATCACTTGTCAAAATATGATTACTATTCTATGCTAGCTATTTTGTACTAAGCTTCTTGCTCACTCTCATAGCTTGAGTCACTAGTGTTATAAATTTTTGAACACTCTTGACAATCCATCTATTTTTCTTTTGACAAATGATTATTATTGATTATACAAGATTTTAATCTGAAACACTTCTCTCATCCTATTAAGAAAAAACATGTCCTTACATGCCAGCCACAACTAGGTTCCAAGTTGGTATAGTAGTCATCCCTCTTTCATTTTTTCACAATTAGAGACTCCGCCTAGGTACTCTCATAGAAAACCATGTGTGGAAGATCTTGATTCTAATCAAATGCAAATAGCCAACATCTGGCACAATCTGCTTTACATTTTTGACAACCCATTTGGAACACCCTTTGATACGCCCATCGGTGAAAACATTTTGACCAACATGCATCCTAAAGAAATCAAATTCCACTCAAAAGAGAAAGAACATGAAAATGAAATATTTATGGAAGCCATCCATGCTAGAGAAATAATAGATCAACAAGCTGAGCCTAACACTCATACACACAATGAGGAAATTAAAAGAGGTTGTTATCACAATCCATTTGAACACATTACCCTTGGTGGAAATGATGGAAACCACACACCTCCAAGGACTCCTATAGTCAATGCAAAAGCATGCTCATAACTACCCTAAAAATCACATCATGAAAGTGATGATGAGGTCACTAGTGAAGATTTCATAAGGTTTCAACAAGACAAGCTAGCTCAAAAACTTATGCTCAAAGCTTTGGAGAAAAATAGGGACCAATACTTCCAATATATGACAAAAAAGGGATGGAAAATCCCTCAAGATTTTTATGTACAAAAATAATCAAAAATTGAGAGCCCACTGGTATTGAAATCTTGAGAGAAGAAATGCAAGAATTGAGGAAACAACTTGCACAATTACAAACTTCCAAAGAGCCACCTAAAACTTCATTTGTTGAGCCAATATATGCTCTCCCATTTTATAGAAGTATATACATGCTTCCATTTCCTAAGGATATAGAGGTTCCTAAGTATGAAAAATATGATGAAAATGGTGACCCTCAAGATCATGTGAGGCATTTTTATGCTATTAGCAGGGATTTCATGCATGAAGACATGTATCTTATGCCATTTTTTTCTAGAAGCCTAAGATGGCAAGCTATGGATTGGTTCACAAAGTTGACTCCCCCTCTCAAAAAAATTGATTAATTTGTATAATACTTTATCCAATATGATGCAAGAGTATCCTGGGTTGCCTTGTTATCCTACTCATTTTGTTCAGCTAGTAGTTCCTTCATGTGCCTAGTAGTCCTTCATGTGCCTAGCAATTCCTTCATGTGCCTAGCAATTCTTCATGTGCCTAGCAATTCCTTCATGTGCCTAGCAATCCTATTTTCTTCATGTGCCTAGCAACTCCTTCATGTGCCTAGTAATCTTGTTTTCTTCATGTGCCTAGTAACCCTATTTTCTTCATGTGCCTAGTAACCCTATTTTCTTCATGTGCCTAGTAAACCTATTTTCTTCATGTGCTTAGTAACCCTATTTTCTTCATGTGTCAAGTTACTGTAGCAATTCCTTCATGTGCCAAGTTACTTAGTGTATACCGAGTGTTCTTCATGTGTATTCTAGAATGATCTGTAAGCCATTTTAGTAAGTATAAATAGAATGTTCAGGCTTAGAATTAGACAAGTTTTGGAGAAGCTTTTAAAAAAAACATTACAAACCAGAACTGAAAGTGCGAATTTGCAGTTGGATCTTTGAATGTGAATGTATTTGTAATTGGTCGTAACCTAAAAGGCCTTACAGCTGGGCATGTATGAAGATATCTTGATGAATCAATAAAACTAATTCACTCTTCTTCCTCCTTTGGTTACTATCCACTTGTGTTTGCTTCCGTTGTGTTAACTCTTGTAGGGTGGTTTGGATAGCTGGGTGAGCCTTTGGCTCTAGTTATTCACCCTTTTGCCTGTGTCAGTTGGTATCAGACCTTGAGGTTTATCCTTGTGGAGATTGAATCATGTGGAACCCTAATTTGGATTTGGTTGTAGGGTGGCAGATCTGCGGATTTGACCTATAACTTGTAGAGGGTTACGATCTTGCAGGAACCTAATTTGTAAAGATGGTTCATGGTAGAGTAAATAATGTTGATAATGCTATTTTGGATCAATTGTGACAAATTGTAGCTAGATTAGATGCTATAGAGATAGCCCAAAGGAGAGGAGCACATCTTGATGATGAAACAATAGCACCAAACCATAATCCAAAACTTGAAGAAGATCAAGATGAAGAAAGATTGTTGAGAGTATTGGCTAGAGTGAATTCAAAACCTGCTATAGAAGTTGTTCCTTATGATGGAAAATTGGACACCAATGTTGTGTTGGATTGGATCTCTGATATGGAGAATTTCTTTGAGTATGAAAACACTCCTGATAATAGAAAGGTGAAGATTGCAATCACTAGGCTGAAAGGTCATGCATCATTATGATGGGACCACTTGCAAACTGATAGACAAAGGAGAGGAAAGGAGAAGATCAGAACTTGGCCAAAGATGGTGAACAAGGTAAAGAACAAATTCCTTCCTACTGATTACCAAGTTAGCTTGTTGAGAAAGATGCAAAATTTGAAGAAAAAAGACATGATTGTAAAAGAATGTACTGAGGAATTCTATAGATTAGACATCAGATCTGGACATGTGGATGATGATGTTGAGAAAATTACAAGGTACATTAATGGATTGAGATCTGGAATACAAGATGAAATAAGTTTTGTGAAGCTGGAAAGTGTAGAAGAAGCATATCAATATGCCTTGAAAGCTGAGGAGATCTTGACAAAGAAGTGTGAACAAAGATAGAGAGGTAGAGGTGGTAGATTCTAGAGAGGTAGAGGTAGATCTTATGGAGAAAGTGGCATATCTGATAGTTCTATGCAGGATAAAGGCAAATCTGAATGGAAGAATGATGACAAAGGAAAGAGTGAATGGAAAAGTGGTAATTCTTACCAAGGAGGCACTAATTCTTACCAAGGAAGAGGTAATTCTTATTCTAGAGGTGGATTTCATGGTAATTGTTTTAGATGTGGCAAAGAAGGGCATAGATCCTTTGAATGTAGATCTTCTGAAGGTGGGTAGAATAATAGAAATGCTATGATTCAAGAAGACATTAAGAGTTCACCAAGTAGACCTAAGGCTAGAGAAAATTTAATGGTGAAAATAACCTTATGTAATAAGGGAGGTGATGAGGATCCTATTTTAAGGAGAAATCTTTTCAAGACAAGATGTAAGATGGCTGGAAAATGTTGTAAAGTGATCACTGACAGTGGAAGTTCTAAAAATTTGGCATTAGAAGAGTTAATTACAAAATTGTAGTTGCAAAGGCTAAAACGTCCCAAACCTTATCATGTTTCATGGATCAAAGATGAGCATAAGATATTGGTAAGTGAGCAATGCCTTGTGAAGTTCAAAATTGGACATTACTTTGATGAAGTTTTGTGTGATATTATGCCCATGGATTGTTCTCATATTTTTTTGGGTAGACCTTGGCAATATGATAGATATGGTGTACATAATGGAAGATTGAATCAATATACTCTTTGGGTAAATGGGAAGAAACAAACATTGTTGCCTTTGATCAAAAGTCTAGATAAGGTTAATTGTACTGCTGTAAAAATTTGCATGATTAATGGGAAACAATTTGAAAAGAAAATGAAAAATAATCAAGTCTAATTTGCTATAATTCCAAGAAAACTGAGTTTTGTCAATGGAGATCGAGTGCAAGAAAATAGTGTTAACCGAGTGCTAGTCAGTGGTGACTGAATGATAGATGCTAGTATTGACCAAGTGCTAGAAGAAATTGTAGAGTTGTTGAATGAGTTTAAAGAAATTATTGCTGATCATATTCCTAATGGTTTACCTCTAGTAAGAAGTATAAGTCATTGTATGGATCTAATCCCTGGAGTTAGTTTTCCAAACAAAGCACCATATAGATTGACACCTGTAGAGAATGAAGAACATAACAGACAAGTGCATGAGTTGTTGTAGAAAAATTTGATCAAAGAAAGCTTGAGTCCATGTATTGTACCTATTGTATTAGCACCTAAAAAGAATGGAGAATGGAGAATGTGTACTAATTCTAGAGCCATTAACAAGATAAACAGTGAAATATAGGTTTCCTATGCCAAGGATGGATGACATAATGGATTGTTTGAGTGGAGAAAAGTATTTAACCAAGATTGATTTAAAGAGTGGCTATCATCAGATCAAAATCAAAGAAGGTGATAAATGGAAGACTACTTTGAAGACAAAATATGGTTTGTATGAATGGTTGGTTATGCCTTTTGGTTTGACTAATGCACCTAGTACTTTCATGAGGTTGATGAATGAAGTTTTGAAAACATTTTTGGGTAAGTTTTTGATTGTTTATTTGGATAATATTCTGATATTTAGTAAGACTAAGGAAGAACATCTTGAGCATATTAGACAAGTATTATAGAGGTTGAAAGAGGAAAAGTTGTTGATCAATCTGAAAAAGTGTTCTTTTATGCAAGAGGAGATTGTGTATCTAGGATTTTTGATTTCAGTTGATGGTTTGAAGATGGATCCTGAGAAGGTTAAAGCAATTTTGGAATGGCCTACACCTAATAATGTGAGTGAGGTAAGATCATTTCATGGTTTGGCTAGTTTTTATAGAAAGTTTATAAAGAATTTCAGTGATGTTTGTAATGCTATGACTGAAACAATGAGGGGAGATAAAAAGGAATTCAAGTGGACACATGGAGCTGATAAGAGTTTTGAGACTTTGAAACAAAAGGTTGTTCAATTACCTGTATTGGGTTAACTTGATTTCAACAAAGTATTTCAAGTTGAATGTGATGGAAGTGGTAATGCAATAGGAGTTGTATTAAGTCAAGAAGACTTTTACATTTGTGATCAAGCACAAGAGTGCAGTTACTAACAAAGTTGTTGATGCATTGAGTAGAAGACGTTCTTTGTTGATTGAAATGAAGGTTGAAGTTCTTGGTTTTGATGAGATGAAAGAATTGTATGATGTTGATCCTAATTTTTCTGAGGCATGGAGAGAGTGCAGAGCACCAAATCTGATAGATCACATAAATAAGTATGATGAGTATTTCATTCAAGAAGGTATGTTGTTCATAAGCATTCAGTTGTGTATTCCTAGAAGTTCTATGAGGTTGAAATTGATTATGGAAAAGCATAGTGGTGGATTAGCTGGACATTTTCGAATTGATAAGACATTGAGTTTGCTGAAAGAGAAATATTATTGCTCACAAATGTATAAGTATGTTCAGAAATTTGTAAAGAGTTGTGAAGTTTGTCAAGTTGCAAAGGGAGTGAGTCAAAATACTGGTTTGTATACAACTATTGAGAAACCTTGGACTGATATCAGTATGGATTTTGTTCTTAGATTGACTAAAATAGTGAAAGGGTATGATTCCATATTTGTTGTAGTGGACAGATTTTCTAAGATGGCTCATTTTATACCATGTAAGAAGACATCAGATGCTTAGCATGTTCCTAAACTTTTCTTTAAAGATATTGTGAGATTGCATGGATTACCAAGAAGCATTATTTTAGATAGAGATAGTAAGTTTGTTGGTTATTTTTGGAAGATTTTGTGGAAGAAGATGGGTATTGAATTAAAGTTTAGTTCTACATTCCATCCACAAACAGATGGATAGAAAGAGGTTGTGAATAGAAGCTTGGGAAATTTGCTAAGATTTTTAGTTGGGAATAAGCCAAATAATTGGGAGATGGTATTGGCACAAGCTGAATTTGCATAAAATAATTCTATGAATAGGAGTATAGGGAAGACACCTTTTGAGATTGTTACTAGAATGCATCCTAGAGGTATATCAGATTTGAGATATGTTGCTAGTGAAGAAAAGAAAAGCGTTGTAGGAGAAGAATTTGCTGATTTTATGGAGTCCTTGCATAAGGAAGTGAAGTTGAGGTTGGAACAAAGCAATCAGAAGTATAAGGACAATGTTGATCAGTCTAGAAGACACCATGATTTTCAAGTTGGTGATGAGGTGTTGGTTCATCTAAAGAAAGGAAGATTCCTAGTTGGAACATATAGCAAGCTAAAGATGAAGAAATTTGGACCTTGTAAGATCTTGAAGAAGTTTGATAGTGGTAATGCTTATGAAGTTGAGTTACCTAATGACATGGATATATCTCCTATATTTAATATTGCTAATTTGTATAAGTATCAGGAGTCAGAGGATGAAGTTGTTATACTAGATGATTATCCTAAGAAATAGATTGAGGAAGTTGAATATATATTGGATCAGAGAGTTGGCAAGAGTACAAGAGGAAAAGATTACTATGAATATTTGCTGAAGTGGAAGAACAAACCTATTGAAGATGCTTTATGGATTTCTCAATTTGAGTTGGATTTAGCTCAGGTTGGGACATCTCAATGATTTAGGAGAATCATTTCTTTCAACCCTGGTTGTCTGATGTAGGAGCATCTTGGGTTTCCTTGTTATCTTGCTCATTTTGTTCATCTAGTAGTTCCTTCATGTGCCTAGCAGTCCTTAATGTGCCTAGCAATTCCTTCATGTGCCTAGCAGTCCTTTATGTGCCTAGCAGTTCTTCATGTGCCTAGCAATTCCTTCATGTGCCTAGTAATCATGTTTTCTTCATGTGCCTAGCAAGCATGTTTTCTTCATGTGCCTAGCAATCATGTTTTTTTCATGTGCCTAGTAACCTTGTTTTCTTCATGTGCCTAGTAACCCTATTTTCTTCATGTGCCTACTAACCCTATTTTCTTCATGTGCTTAGTAACCCTATTTTCTTCATGTGCTAAGTTATTGTAGCATTCCTTCATGTGTCAAGTTACCTTGTGTATGCTGAGTGATTCTTCATGTGCCAAGTTACTTAGTATATGTCCAGTTTTTCTTCATGTGCCAAGTTACTCAATGTATGCCAAGTGTTTCTTCATGTGCCAAGTTACCCAGTGTATGCCAAGTGTTTCTTCATATGCCAAGTTACTTAGTGCATGTCGAGTGTTTCTTTATATGTCGAGTTACCCAGTGTAAGCTGAGTGTTAGTATTTGGATGTGATTTTGTGAGACAACTTGCAAGATTTATTTCATTCATGACATTTATGTTAAGATATTTTCTTGGGATGAGTCCAAACCATTGTTGGGTCAGCCTTCCTCTTATATAATGATTCTAGAATGATTTATAAGCCATTTTGGCAAGTATAAATAGAATGTTCAGGATTAGAATTAGGCAAGTTTTGGAGAATCTTTTAAAAAGAAGATTAGAGAGCAGAACTGAAAGTGTGAATTTGTAGTTGGATCTTTGAATGTGAATGTATTTGTAATTGGTCATAACCTAGAAGGCCTTACAACTAGGTATGTATGAAGATATCTTGATGAATCAATAAAATTAATTTAATCTTCTTCCTCCTTTGGTTGTTGTCCACTTGTATTTGCTTCTGTTTTGTTAACTCTTGCAGGGTGGTTTGGATAGCTGGGTGAGCCTTTGGCTCTAGTTATTCACCCTTTTTCCTGTGTCAAAATAATACTCTTATAACATTCAACATCCCATAACTATGTTGGACTTGTGTTAGATCAAACAAAAATAGGGAGAACTTTTTGCAACATAGCTTTAGAGATGGAGATCCCTATACTATAGGTACACCTAAAAAGTTCTTGAGGCTGAGAAATTGACATCTTTGTCAACACACTTGTACCAAAATTATACTTTGACTTAAGAAAATAGTTGCTCACATCCTTCAATGCAATGGTTGAGATTTTATATCATATTGAGGATGTTGCTATCAAGAGGAGTGACATTGTTGTGAACAAAGATAAAAATGGCAACGAAAATGGTAAGGACAAAAAAAAACCTTGGAACAAAAAAATATGTTGTCAATGATGGAGTAGTGGATGCTCCTAAGACCAACAAACTTGTGTTTAATCTTTCCAATTCCATCTATGTTACAAAAAAACAAGAAGGTTTGAAACCAAAAACATCTGACAAGAAAACCAAGATTACTAAAAAACAACATGTTCATACACTGATGGTTGAACTTACGAAGTGGTCATAAAGACCTTAATTGCAAACAAATGGGTGATGCTGCTAGACTATTACTACCCCTATCACCCACTCGTTAGACCTCCTTAGTGGAAAGAGGATCATATTTTAAGTTATCATAGAAGAAAAGGTCATAACACTGAACACTATTTTAAACTCAAAAAAATTATTCAAAATCTCATAGAGGTTGGTAAAGTTGTCATAGATGGTCTTGTTATAAATTCAAGATCTCATAGACTCTAGTAAAGTTTTCACAGATGGTCTTGTTAAAAATTTTGACAATAAATATTTCAAGCAACCATTGCCCAAATATGAGATAGGTGAAACTTCCAAGGCTCCTAAGAAAAATCATGATTCCAAGATCAATTATGCCTATGCTAACACAAATAAAATTATAAATATGATTGAACCTATTAAGTATCTTTGCATAATGAATTCTATATCTGACAATCAACCCAATTACAATTTTTAGGATGAAAAACACAAGGTGGTCCTCAAAATACAAAATTCTCCCCAACACCATAAGGACATTAGACCTAAGGTGTTACTTCAAGTGGTTGAATCTTCCTCTTCACAAAGTGAAACACTTAACATTGTCACTAGGGGGTAGTCTAAAGTCATTCTAAAAGTTGCTAATGATCCTAAGAATGTTTTATCATCCAAACAAACAACTACCTTAGAAATCTCCAATTATGACCTTGTCAGCTAGCTACAATGTACCCTAGCACAAATATCAATTTTTGAGTTGTTAGAATTATACCTTTTCGACAAGGACATCCTTGAAAAATACTTATGTTCTACTAACTTTGCCATAGATATCAATGCAAAACAATTCCAAGCTATGGTGAACCATATCTCTTCACCTCACTACCTCACCTTTTCTAAAGAAGATGATTGAGCTCTCATTCATCCCCACAACCTTGCCCTCCATGTCAAAGTTCAATTTTTTTGTACTTACATTTGTCAAGTCTTGATAGACAATAGTGCAAGGTTGAACATCATCTCATTCAATGTGATCCAACAGTTAAGCATGTCTGAATTCACCATTGACCTTAGGTGCAAGATCACTATCCAAGCCTATGATGAGGTCAAAAGACCTTCTCAAGGTCTAATTGTGCTTCTAATCAAAGTTGGTTCAATTGAGAAAGATATCATTTTCTAAGTCCTAGACATACCACTTGCATACAATTTCTTATTGGGAAAACCATGGTTTCATACATGCAAGAAGTACCTTCTACATATCATCAATGTATCAAGTTCCCTTTCAATGGTATTGAGATAGTTATCCCCAGAGACAACTCAATTTCTATCAATATGCTATCTAGTATAGAAATATTAGCTCCACATAATCACTCTTCTCATGAGATAACACCGTCCTTTATAAAGTATGAAAAGAAATTGAAAATGATGAGCCTAGGCATGGGAGAATACATTCTACACTCTATTGTTGCTTTACCTATTTTTCCTCAGTCTTATGGGAAACCTTCTACCAAAAATAAGCACTTGGATTTTGTAACGACTCTTTGGCACCTTTGTTCAATCCTCAATTCCCCTTGAAGTAGAAAAAGAAGAACAAGCAACCAAAGATTGGATATGTAGGGAAGAGGAAGATGGGGAGGAAGTCATAGTCACTACTCCCATCTCTCCTAAATGCTATAGAAAAGGATTTAAACTTCTCGCAAACATGGTCTATCAAGGCCACAAGTCCTTAATTGGTAACAAAAAAATATCTAGTAGAACCTTTAACTCGTACTAAGGGTCATGACACTTGAGATACTATTGGCCTAGGTTTTGGGCTAGAAGATGAAATACCAACATTTAATAGAAGAGCTCCCATGTCCAATGAATTTGAGGATGATGATCCTCCCTTTATTGATGTCACTTTTCAAGATGAGGATTTCATGCCTCTCATCTCTCTTCTTTAGAGAGAAGAATTAATTACTACCCACAATGATGTTGAATCTTCTACTTCTAGGCAACAAAAATAAGATGAATTTTACCATGAAGACTTAAACAAAGGATGGATTAGACAAAATATTGCTCCCTTAATTGCTAGGGATCAAAATATAGACTCTCATGAGTATGAATGGGAAAGCCTATTAGATGCATCTTGTGAATAAGGGGTGGATGTCATCCACACCTATGAAACCCAACTGAATGTAGTCAAAGAGTCTAGTGTAGGGTTAGATGATTTTGGTTCAAAAACTACTCTAGTGTACCATGTTGGTCCCTATAGGGCTATTCATGATTTTGATTCCTTTGTAACATTCACTGTAGGCTCAACTTTGCATGTCATTAGAGGTGACTCCTTTTGTATCAACAACCTTGAAGCTTCCATATTCCTTTCCTTTCTTCACCTTGATGTCATACATTGGTCAGTTCAATATCAAATACCTGAAATATCATCTTTTCATAATGACTATGAGATTTCTTGCTATCTAAACACCATTGAACTAGTGACTTCTTCCTCTAGTGAACCCATGGTTAACATGATGGAATCATATATCAGGTACCTTAGTCATAAAATTAAAAGAAAAAACAAGTAGTCAGATGGAAAAAACCACTTTGTGGTGGTATTGAAACCTAAATAAAGTAAAAATAAAGACATATCCAATGGTGAAGACCTCCTTGAGCCACCTATGAATGAGGTACTTGGTAGTCTACCAATCTATTTTTAGGACTAGTCTTTGGTTCTCATTTAACCTATACAGCATATCAACTTGCGGATAGAGGAATCTCTTAGAATTCCCCATGTGGCTCAGTCATTGTTAGCTAAAGAAAAGGAGAGTTTCTCCAAGTTCTTTAAAGACAAGAAGATCAATTTTTCATGGACATACTCAAATATGCTAGGACTTGACATGTATATAATTATGTATCATTTATCTATCTCTCATAGTGTAAAACTTGGTAAACAAAAACTAAGCAAGATGCATCCACATGTAGCCCTCTTGGTCAAAGTAGAGTTGGAAAAAATCCTAAGTACAAAATTTATCAGATCTATTAATTATGCAGAGTGGATTTCAAACATTCTACCTATGTCCAAACATGACAAATCCATTCGAGTTTGTACTAATCTTAGAGACCTAAACAAAGCATACCCTAAGGATGACTTTCCACTACCCAACATGGACATGATAGTGGATATAAAGATGGGTTATGAAATGTACTCCCTCATGGATACTTTTTTTGAGTATAACCAAATTAAGATTTCTCTAGCTAATCAAGAAAAGATAGCCTTTACATGTGCATGGGGCACCTTCTACTAGAATGTTGTGCCCTTTAGGATCAAAAATGTTGGCACTACCTACCAATGAGAAATGACTAACATCTTCCATGATATGATGCATAAAAATATGGAATATTTTGTTGATGACACCCTAGAAAAATCTAAAAGAAGAGACACGTATCTCGATGACTTTAGTTTGATCTTGTACTGTATGGAACAATTTCAAGTTAGGCTAAATCCAAAAAAGTGTGCCTTTGCTATCACATCTTGAAAACTACTAGGCTACATTATATCAGCAAAAGGCATTGAGGTTGATCCTAAAAAGGTACAAGCAATCATGGAAATTCTTCCTCCAATAAATACCAGTCAACTTAGAAGTCTACAAGGATGTTTGTAATTAATTAGAAGATTCATTTCTTAGTTGGCAAATAAATTTAAATCTTTTAACAAGAATTTACATAAAGGCTCTACTCATATCTAGAGAAAATATTATCAACAAAGTATATTCCAAATCAAAGGGTACTTGGCTAAACCTCCTATATCAATGCCACCCATGCCAAGAAAACCTTTAATTTTATGTACATCTTAGCTACAAATTCCTCTCTAGGAGCATTATTGGCATGTAGTAATAAGATTGGAAAAGAATGTGCAATATACTACATTAGTCATACTTTGGTGGCCTATAAGATAAACTATACCAACATTGTGAAGGCTTGCCTTGTAGTGGGTCTTTTCTTCTAAAAAAATTTTACATTACATGTTGACACATACAATTCACCTGATTACTAAAATTGATCCCTTAAAATACTTGTTAAGGAAAGTTGTGCTCAACAGTCATCTAGCTAAATGGATACTGATTTTTTTAGCATTTCACATTCAGTATGTCAAATGCAAATCTTTCAAGGGGTGAGCCATAGCTAACCAATTGGCTGATTTTCCACTAGAGGATACAAAGCCTATGCATATGAGTTTCTAGATGCCTCAATTATGTACATCACTGAGAGAACTTGGAAAATGTTCTTTGACAACTCTCATACACAAAATGGGGTTGGAGTAGGTGTCTTGTTTATTTCACCTCATGGTTATACAATCCCAAAATCCTACAAACTCATATTTCCTTGCACCAAAAATATTGTGGAATATGAGGCATTAACAAATGGGATCAAAATGGCTCTTGAATGGAGAATAATTGAATTACATATTTATGGAGACTCCCAACTTGTCATAAATCAAGTAAACAATGAATATCAAACAAAGGATGACAAGTTGATACCTTACAAGAAGTTGATTGATGCTCTAAGAAACTATTTCACTTTTGTGACATTTCAATAAATTCCTAGAGCAGAAAACAAGGTTTTCGATGCTATGGCTACTCTAGAATCTATCCTCTAGTTGTAAGAACATGAATCAAAATTTGAGTTCTTGGTGGAATAAATATGTGATTTTCATCATTGTAGATCATGATTCCTCTTGCTATGCTAGTATCTTCTCTAACCTGTGTGATTAGGTTATTCTTGAAGCCCACACATGCAACCAAAAATGCCAATTCCTTTGTAATACTTCACATTACACTTTGGTCTCTAGTGACTTGTATAGGAAGAGTCTAGATGGAATGTTTCTTAGGTGCTTAAAGATAGAATAGTCCAAAAAGCCACTCTCCAAAGTCCATGATGACATTACTGAGGCACATTCCAATGGCCTTGCACTTGCTCAAAAATTTCTTAGGGCAGGTTAGTACTGGCTACCCATGCAAGATAATGTTGTTCATTATGCTAAGTCCTATAAGATATATCAAATTCATAGAAACTTAATTCATGTTCCTGGATGTGAGCTTATTCCCTCTATGACATACTGGCCATTTCAGCAATGGGCCTTTGACTTGGTAGTTAAAATTCATCCAAGTTCATCTAGTGGCCACAAGTTCATCATTGTAGCAACTAAGTATTTCACCAAATGGATTGAGGTTGTACCACTATCTACTACTATAGGGAAACATGTTCCCTTGCTTATACTAAACCACATCATTTGTCATTACAACATTCCTTCCTTATTACTGATAATAGAGGACAATTCAAGAGTAAGGACCTCAAATAGTTATGCAAGAAATTTAGAATCAAACAATATTCGTCCTCCATCTACTAACCTCAAGGGAATGGCCAAGCTGAGGCCTCCAAAAAAATATTTCTGAAAATATTACACCAAATGGTTCATAAATCTAGGAAATACTGGCACTTAAAGATCAATCTAATGTTATGGGCCTATAGAACTACCATATGTACTCCTATATGAGCCACACCCTTTTCTTTAGTCTATGGCTCTAAGTCTATCCTCCCCTTAGAAGTTGAGATCCCCTTACTATGAGTCTCCTTATGGGTTGACAACTGATGAAGACCATAGGGTTATATGAGTACAAGAACTAGAAACTCTTGATAAACATTTCCAAGCTTCTTTTGATCACATAAGGGCTTATTAGAAGTCTATATCTACTCAATAAACCAAGAATTCTCATCCCCATGAGTTTCAAGTGGGTGAACTTGTGCTTAGAGAATACACTAAAAGACAACAAAACCAAGAGCAGAAAGGGAAGTTTGAACCTAATTAGTTGGGCCCATACATTATCACAACAACATTTGGGTATGGTTCTTATCAACTTTCTACTCCAAAAAGGGAACAACTAGTGGAGCCTATCAATGTCCTACATCTAAAGAAGCTTTATGCTTTAAGATTTTTTGCTCAGTTATTTGTACATATTTATTGATCTTGAAAAAAGCCTAAAAATTAGAAAATGTTCTAAAAAAATGATCGTCTTAGTGAAAACCTTGCAATAGGCACTTTGACTTACAATGTATCATCCTTGATTGTTTTTGCAAGACTGCACTCAAGGGTTATCCCAATGTTAATCCTTTGATATAGGTGTAATCTTTCTATATTAAACTTAGGCAATCTAATTGCATAGCCATCCTGACTTACATGTCTTTGATGCTTAGATTTGATTTCCACATTCCTATCTGATATCGATCATATTTATATCCTCATAGTTACACTAGTGATGGTTGTATGATCTCATGATGTCCCTAATAAATGCTCAATGATGAAATTAGAGTCTAAATGTTATGCATTTCTTGCTAGTAAACCACTTTCCATATTACTTTGCATTATAGGTTCATTTTCTAGCTCAACCTTGCATTATTGCATGTGGGGAGAGCTCTCTCTTCATCTTTTCTTAGACATATTCAGCTTAAAACTTTCATATCTTTTTTTTTTTCTTCTTAATAATTTATTTTCATCTTCCCAATCTTTTGCTTCACCTCTTTGATATCATGTCATCACAAGGGGTTAATCTTAATAACACATCTAATTTATCCCAAGTGTTATAATTTTCAAAAACATAAGTCTATATCATACACATGAGAGCTAAACATTATACATGAGAGAGATCCATGAGCATAAAGCAACGCATACATGAGCAAGAAACCAAAACATCACATGGAAACTTAAAATGCTGAAATATCCATCAAAATGAGATCAGTACACAAGGCTATCTATCAAATACATAGATATATATATATATATATATATATATATATATATATATATATATATATATATATATATATATATATATATATATATATATATATATATATATATATATATATATATATATATATATATATATATATCAAAATGTGTCACTATACATATAATGTGAGATCTAAAATCTAGATATTGATCTCCAAATACATGGAGTACAATCAAAAATTGTCATGATACATCAGACTAGACCTAAGACTAACTCACTCCCTCTATAGCTAGTGGTGGCCCTAGCAGAGGATCCTATCTCCTATCCAATGGTTGTACTACACCCTTTGATCTGTCAGCTCACTCCGAGTAGTCAAGAAGTTCATCCCTTAGTGCCTTCACACCATTGTAGGCTGCATAATAGTATGCATCTTATACCTCATGATGCATTGAATCTTTCTTAGCATCATCTCACTCCCTACAAATATCCTCTCCTTATGCCCACTCATCTATGAGTTGCTGATCTTACACTACAATGGTGACCCGTGCTACTTGTAACTTTGCCTCCATAATTCATAATCTTTCATCTCACTCATCATCTCTTTTGGTTGGTTTTTCTACTTGTTCCTTCACTTGCTCTACTCTCTATTGTCTTAATGGCTCCTCCTCCTCCTCCTCCCTCATGGCTTGGGCTCATGCCTACCTCCTCCCAGCTCAAGAGCTACCCCTGATCTCAATCTATCTACCTCTACCTCCACTACCATCTCCTCTAACTCCCCCCTTTTCTAATGCTACAAGTGGTGCATATGGTTGTGTAAACCTTGAAAAAGGATGTCTATTCATCTCATAGAGGTATGTCAGGTCTACACCTATATCTACTACATCTGGCCTATAATCCTAAGGTTCATGCACCAAGGTTATTTTATCCCAAAGGGATGTCTAATAATACAACATAGGAAGCCAACCCTATGCCTCCTCCCCATGGTACTATGCATAAGTCATCATCTCAATTGAGACCACTTGTCTCTTAGCAAACTAGTACCATACCTAGTTGATCACAAAATGCTCAACTATGTCCAGATGCCTCCAAACCAGTGGTCAACTATAACACATATACTCTAATTTCTAAGAGTTAGACCATCTGTGGCACCATCAATATGGCCACCATACAAAGGATGTGAGCTCATCTAAAACCTATCGATGAAAAGTGACATCTCCACTATGGCTCTATAGTATAAATCCTATATATTTGAAGATAAAAGGTTGGTTGTGCTCTCATGACTAAACCAATAGTTAAATCATAGCAATGTACTCCCAAGACCATATCTATGCTAACATTACCCCACATGCCCAAGATTATCCCTCTGTTGGAAATATAGATGGAGTAACTGAGAGGGTGGGTGAATTAGTTACCACAAAAATAAATCCACAAATCCCTTAGATGTCTTATAAACTTAGTTACTATTGTCACTCAGTAGCCATACAAAAAAATGTTGTAACTTAGTAGATGTTTGTTAACTTATTAAGCATTCACAAAGATTTAACATGCATGCATAAAAGAAATAACATCAACACAAGAGACACCAAATTTAACATGGAAACCCAATATGGGAAAAACCACCAAGTAACTAGCTACCAATTTTCACTCTTTTGAAGTGAGCCCTGTTAGGAGCCAACTCTATTAAAGGTTACAAAACACACTATGAGGTGTGATCTTGTTAAAGGATTTAATCACCTTGCTAGAAGTGGCCTTGCTAGATGACTTAAGAACAATTCAATAGAACTGTCCACCTTGTTAGAGGATTTAGAAAAATAGTTGTTAGACCAACTCTATTAAGATATTTAGGAATCACTACTACAATGATGAAAAAGTAACAACAAAGTGACCTGAATGAGATGCAACTGAACTTTGTTGTTATAGATCTCTGTTCTACTTCACTAGATCCTCTCTGATTGAATACACCTTTGTTGCTCCTCAAGGATATCTGATCCTTCTTCTAAATTCACTCATACTTTCCTCTTCACACAATTAACTCACTTGCATGCTCGCTCATTACTCATCCATTCATCATACTTTGGAATTAAAAACTTGACCTTTTATTTATGCCATACAAATTATTCAATTAGCTCATTTACAAGTTACAATTGCCAATAATCATTACATCAGTTGGCTAAAAACTTTACATGAAACAATTAAACTTTATTTTCCAAAACAATGAAACCTTCATTGGCTGACCCTACTCGATAAATACTGCTCCACGAATGATTTCTAGTGTTAACCAACTAAATCTTAGTAAACACTGCAAACTCTGTAGAATCCTTTGGAGACTGAGTGAACTCAATAAACACTAACTTTCATTCACTGACCTTGTGAGCTTAGTAGAAATTGACTTCTATCACAGAATGCTTCAATGCTCGAGTAAGCTTGGTAGAAACTGTCTCCATAGTGTAATATTAAAGAACATTCAGTAGACTCTATAATTCACTTTGCTGACCATCTGAGCTCGATAGACTCTACCTTTTGCCTTGCTAACCAACTGAGCTTGGTAGACTCTATCTAATAACTGATATGACATTTTTGTAACATCAAAGACAACACACAATTGAACAATTGTTTCCAACAATCTCCCTCTTTGGCATTCATGACAACACAACATGTCATAGCAGAATGAAATTTGAGAACAAGTCTTTTTCTGATAGAATATTTCTCCCTTTGTGATTGAATTACATAGATTCTTATCAAATAGTAGATTCTCCTCAATTAATTCAACTTTTAGATAGATATGACAGTATACTTTCCCTCTTTGACAACACATGCCAAAGACAACACAAGCCAAATGAGTAGTAATGTACCTTTAGTACTGATTCATATGCAATGTTCCCTTGATTATGTTGCATCAAATGATAGATCTTCAACTTGATACATGTTGATGCATCACTAAAACTTTATTATAGTGATCTTTAGATAGGGGAATGACCCCTAACTTACCTCTTAGATACAAGAATGCATCCTTAAGAAATGGCTTGGTGAATATGCCAGCAATTTGTTCCTTTGTATGGACATATTCCAATTTGATCTCCTTATACTACACCAATTCTTTGACAAAGTGATACTTTATTGCAATGTTCTTAGTTTTTGAATGCGTCACTTTATTCTTAGATATGTTGATTACACTTGTATTGTCACAAAACATAACAATACGTTCTTTGATTTCCACCTTCATGCCTTCCAATAATTGTTTAAACCAAACAATATTAGAATAGTTTACTACTACTACAACATACTCTACTTGTATTGTAGATTGGGATGTGCAATTTTGCTTTTTACTTGTTTAAGAAACCAACCTTTTTCCAAGAAAGAAAGCTCCTCCACTTGTAATCTTTCTATCATCAATGTTTCCTGCCCAATCAACATTAGTAAACACTTTCAAATCCATATTACCTCCAAATTTGTACCATAATCCATAATCTTCAATGCCTTTCAAATATCTCATGATCCTTTTGATTGCCATCATGTGATTCTCTCTTGGTTTTGCTAAAAATCTTGCTACAATACCAACTGCAAGAGCAATCTCTGGCCTTGTATGAACTACATATTGCAACTTTCCAATCATTGATCTATATAATGTCTAATCTACCTCCTTTGATTCATCATCCTTAGTAAGCTTTAGTCCAGTGCACATAGGAGTTCCAACTAGTTTACAATCTTCCATGCCAAACTTTTTTAGTATCTCCTTGATGTATTTAGACTGAGTGATGTAGATGAACTTCTTACTCTGTTGAATTTGAAGACCAACAAGGAATTTAATCTCACCAAATATAGACATCTCAAATTTCTTGTTCATTTTCTCAAAAAATTCTTTGCATAGATCATCATTTCCTATAAACAAAGTATCATCCACAAATATTTTTGCCAAAACAATCTTGTTATCTAGTCCTTCCTTGACATACAAGCTATTTTTATTATTAGTTTTTTGAAAACCAATCCGAATAAGATAGTTATGCAATATTTTATACCATGCTCTAGGGGCTTGTTTCAGACTATACAATTCTTTGTGTAATTTGCAGACCATGTCCTTCTTGTCTAGATCAACAAAACCTTCACGTTGTTTAATGTAGACTTCTTCTTCCAAAATACCATTAAGAAATGTAGATTTGACATCCGTCTAATAAACCTTAAATCCTTTGTGTGTAGCATATGCAAGTAGGGTCCTAACACCTTCCAATCTTGCAACAGGAGCAAAAGTCTCTCCATTGTCTATTCCTTCTTCTTTAGAGTATCCTTTACATACAAGTCTAGCTTTTTTCTTTGACACCTTACCATCTTTATTCAACTTATTTCTAAATACCCACTCAGTTCCAATCACATTCTTATCTTTAGGCCTAGGTACAAGAGTCCATATTTTTTTCTTCTCTATTTGCTTTATCCCTTCATTCATAGCCTCAATCCAACTTTCATTTTCTAATGCATCTTTGACATTTCTAGGTTCAAAATCAGCAAGTAAACAAGTACCTTTTAGCTTACTCCTTGTCATAGTGCCTTCAGATTTGTCACCAATGATCTAATCTAGTGCATGATGTCTCCTAACATACTTGGCTAATACAAGTTCCTTGCCTTTTGAATGAATTGCATTGTCAACCTCTTGTACTCCAACTTCAGGTTCTAGTTGTTATGTCTGTTGCTCAAATTCTTTAGACTCAGTAGGCATTGGCTCTATAGCATCTTAATGTGACTCGAGTTCCTGTAGCTCGATTTGAACTTCTTGCAACTCAGTGACTAAAGACTCAAGAGTAGAAGATTCCTGATTGACAGGTGTATCTAGCACTATATCAGGTTTAATGAAAACAAATCTCTTGTAATCTTTTGGTTTCTTTTTGCTTTCTTCTTTAGTGCTTTCTGCAAACTCGTCCACTTTCACATGTGCACTTTCTCTGACTTTTTGAGTAGATAAATTCAAACATCTATATGTTTTACTTTTGCAAGAATATTCAAAAAATATTCCTTCATCACTCTTCACATCAAATTTACCTTTTCTAGTTTCTTTCAGAATATAACATTTACTTCCAAATACTTTTAGGTAACTTAAATTAGGTTTATAGCCATACCATAACTCATAAGGGGTTTTCAATGAGTCCTTCTTTAGTTGTACTTGATTCAAGGTATGAATTGTAATTATGATAGCTTCCTTCTAGTATTTGATAGCAATGTTATTTTCAATCATTAAAGTTCTTGCATAGTTCATGATAGATCTATTCCTTCTTTCATCTATTTCATTTTGCTTGAGAGCTCCAGGTGCTAATACCTATCTTTTGATTCTCCTTACAATGCAATAGTTATTGAACTCGTGGGAGATGAATTCACCACCTCTATCTAACCTCAAGCATTTCAGTCTTTTTCTTGTTTCCTTCTCTACTTTGGTCAAATATCATTTGAACTTCTCAAATTCTTCTAATTTCTCTCTCAAATACATGATAGTCATCATTCTAGAGTGATCATCAACAAAAAGAATGAAGACCTTTTTTTTAGTATAGCTTTCAATTCTAATAGGACCACACAAATGAGTATGCACAATTTTCAAAACTTCCTCAGACTGATAGTTCTTACTTTTAAAGCTAGTCTTTCCCATCTTACCAATCTAACAATTCTTACATAGACCAACATTAGGTTTCTTTATACTAGGAATGCCTCTTACTTTCTTGAATTTTCTTATTTTCACTAGATTATCAAAGTTCTATGCCATAACCAACATTCTTCAACTTGAGAGATAAAGCATGAACATTCATCAAGTTCAAGATAAAACAAGTTACCTTTTGTATGTATGCCTAATCCAATCAACTTTCCTTTGTCATCCAACAGCCTTGCTTTTCCATGCATGAATTCCAATTTGAATCCATTATTGATTAGTTGTGTCACACTCAACAAATTTTGTTTTAGACCTTCAACCCAATATGCATTATCACATACAAGTTCTTTTGTTGGTGAGATTCTTCATTTTCCTTTTATGCAACAAGGTTCGTTATTACCAAATCTCACACTACCACCAACATAGTCTTCAAAATGTTCAAACTTAGTTTTATCACTAGTCATATGATGAGAACAACCACTATCTATGATCCATGTATTATTTTTTCTCACATGAGAGATAAGTGCCATTTTATCTTCCTCATCATTATCAAATTCATCTTTCACAGCAATGTAAACAATTTCATCTTCACCATCATCAGAATCATTAGAATCCTTAGCCATGAAACATGTTTTCTTACCTTTGTCCTTGAATGATTTGAAGTCTTTCTTGCCATTACACTTATGACCTTTCTTCTCATCCTTGTTTTACTTGTTTGGGCACCTAGTAGCAATATGTCCAATTTCCTCACATGAAAAATAGATCAAAGGAACCTTACCTTTGTATTTCCCTCTGCTTCTAGAATATTTTCTTGCTAGTAGAGCTTCAAACACCTCAAGATCACTATCAAGACTCTGTTATGATTCTTCTTCACTTTCTAACTGGGATTCCTTTATCTTCTTGACCTTTTCTTTGAGTGAAAGCTAGGCTTCAAATGTTGATTAAATATTCTTGAAAGCTAGAACATAGTTGTCACAGTTATCTAGCTCAAATGTAGTTAATCTTCCTATTATGGCCTCTAGATTTATCTTATGAGTTGCTTCACATCTTCTTTCTTGAATTGCATAAGTGGGAAGTAATGTTCTAAGAACTTTACTTACAACTATTTCCTCATCAATGTCTCCTCCAGAAGCCTTGATTTCACTGACAACTACTTTGAATCTTTCAACATATTTGACAATATTTTCATCCTCTCTCATCCTCATCTGATCAAATTATCCTCTTAGACTTTTTGCTTTGGCTCTTCTCACATTATCATCACCTCCATAGATATCTTTAAGCTTGTTCCACATTTCAAAGGTAGTTTTGCAATCCTTGACATCATCAAATTCTTCATAGCTTAGGGCAAATGCAATGTCTATCATCATGGTGTTATGAATCTTCTTCTTAGCAATGTCATTGATAGATAGTGTACCAGAAGGAGTCAGATATTCTTCATCAAGATATTTCAATCTTGTATCTCTAATGGATGCCAACTGGAGTATCATGAGACCTTTCCATGCAGAAAAGTTATCCATGTTAAGCCTTGGAATTACCCTCTTGTAAGACATCCTAATCTTTAGCTTAGATCCTTGAAATTCTTCTTGTAAGTACCAAAACTTTTGATACCAATTGTTGGAAATATAGATGGAGTAACTGAGAGGGGGGGTGAATCAGTTACCACAAAAATAAATCCATAGATCCCTTAGATGTCTTATAAACTTAGCAACTGCTATCACTTGGTAGCCACATAGAAAAATGTTGTAACTTGGTAGATGTTTGTTAGCTTATTAAGCATTCACAAAGATTTAACATGCATGCATAAAAGAATTAAAATCAACACAAGAGACACTAGATTTAACGTAGAAACCCAATATGAGAAAAACCACCAAGTAACTAGCTACCAATTTTCACTCTTCTAAAGTGAGCCCTGTTAGGAGCCAACCCTGTTAAAGGTTACAAAACACACTGTGAGGTGTGACCTTATTAAAGGATTTAATTACCCTATTGGGAGTGACCTTTCTAGAGGACTTAAGAATAATTCAACAGAACTATCCACCTTATTAGAGGATTTACAAAAATGGTTGTTAAACCAACTCTGTTAATAGATTTAGGAATCACTGCTACAATGATGAAAAAGTAACAATAAATTGACCTGAATGAGATGCAACTAAACTTTGCTATTACAGATCTCTATTTTGCTTCATTAGATCCTCTTTGATCAAATACACCTTTGATGTTCCTCAAGGATATCTAATCCTTCTTCTAAATTTGCTCATACTTTCTTCTTCACACAATTAACTCACTTGCATGCTTGCTCATTGCTCATCCATTCATCATACCTTAGAATTCACAACTTGACCTTTTATTTATACCATACAAATTTTTTAGTGGGCTCAGTCGACTACAAACTTTACATGAAACATTTAAAATTTATTTCCCAAAACAATGAAATCCTTCATTGGCCAACCCTGCTCGGTAAATACTGCTCCAAAAATAATTTCTAGTGTTAACCAACTGAAGCTTGGTAAACACTAAAAACTCTATAGAATCCTTTGGAGACTGAGTGAACTCAGTAAACACTAAATTTCCTTCGTTGACCTTGTGAGCTTAGTAGAAACTGACTTCTGTTGCAAAATCCTTCAACACCTGAGTGAGCTTGGTAGAAACTATCTCCATAGTGTAATATTTAGGAACATTTGGTAGACTCTATAATTCACTTTGCTAACCATTTGAGCTTGGTAGACTCTTCCTTTTGCCTTGCTAACCAACTGGGCTTGATAGACTCTATCTAATAAATTATATGACATTTGTGTAACATCAAAGACAACACACAACTAAATAATTGTATCCAACACCCTCATGCTATACGACCTTATGTAACTCATGATACATATATGCAAGGATTTTTGGTCCCCATGCCATCCTCTAGGGTTGCCCAATTAGATTTATTCCCAACCTGCCCCATTTTAGCGAGAAGACCTTTTGGCTCCTATCAATAAATAGAGCTTAGGAAAACAATGAACATAGTAGAAACTATAGTGGGTACTCATCACCATACTCATCTATAAGATGCTCCCATCTCAAATGGAAGTCTAAAATGGTGACATCACAGAACATCTCCTACACCATTGCTCTCTCCTCTATCAAGGTCTAATCATAATAAACCTATGACATATAACAAAACCTTGCATCATTATACCTCACATGGATATAAAAACCTAAAAATGCAAAAGTGAAATCAAACATAGAACTCACTAGATCACCGTAGCAGGCTACTCAAATGATGCAATACACATCCTTTAGAATTATGGTCACCTCTCTAGTAGGTAGGTGGAAGGTTTTGTGCTTGTTATGCCATTTCTCAACTAGTGTAGTCAATAACCCATGGTTCACTCATATGTGGAGCATCTGTGTAACCCACTTCATCCTCATACTCAATATAGAAATCGTCTCATCACTAGTAAGATGACCTAAAACACACAACCCCACCACTTTGGGGGCCTTGATGTGAAGTGAGAAGAACACCATTTGCAAACCAAAAGCTCAAGAAAACATTAGCAACATCAAAAAAAGATCAAAAGTATAAAATACAACTCAAAATGCTCAACAAATAGTATGTGTGATACTTCTTGTTATATGCAGGTGATACTTTTTATTGATAAAGTATTGTGTGATACTTTTCACTATACCCAAGTGATACTTATCGCTCAGATGATATTTCACATCAGCTTGCATGATATTTGGGTATAGCCCATATGAAAAAGTTGTAAAAAGAGTGTGATACTTTTTTTATGCAAAATATTGTGCAATATTTCTCAAAGAATCCATGCAATACTTTTGAAATATCATGTGATATTCCATGTTTAAACCCTTAAAATGTGCAAAAAAACTCATAAAGGCATGAAAAGCAAAAAAAATCTTGATCATGAATTCAAAAATTTCTCGTAGGTAAATGATCAAGATTTAGAGTGAAGGGTTTAGATAGAAGGGTTTAGAGTGTGACACCTTTTGAGTGTACAAGATGCACCTTGGAGGCAGCCAACATAAACTCCATAGATAGGAATCAATATTTGAAAGGATAAAGAGGAAGGAGTTAAGGCATCAATCTAGTGATGAAGACAAAGAGGCAACATATTTATTTACAGATTCTCAGCAAAGCATTTCCATGGGACATGGAAATTTTTCAAATTCAGAAGTATGGTGCAAGAGCACCTAAGAATAAAAGAATACCAAGAGGCCAAAGTTAATAATATGATTAATTTAATTTGATATTGGTCATTCATGATGTATTAAATTAATTTGAGTAAATGTGAATAATAATGTAAGGTTGAAGGACAAAATTGTAAAAGTTATCAAATATGTAAGTAAATATTGTCATAAAATGTGACAATATAAAAAATATGATTCAAAAGGAAGATGGAAGGTCATAAGGGAAGTTTGATGATTTCTAAATTCCTAAAATTTTATAAATAACTTTTATTGGTCATTTAAAATCAGAATGAGAAGAAAAGGAACATTTTAGTATTAGTTTGTGCATTCATTCCTAGCTATTTTGATTGATGTTCACTATTTTTATGTTATTTCCAGGATATGTCCAAATAGTTAAGGCCTAGAAACCCTATATAAGTTATATATTTTTATATTACAATTACTTATCTTTTTAATAATTTTGGTATGGATTAATTTCATTCTATTTTGAGGAATTTATGCATATTTTAGTGAAAGTGTATGATTGCAAATTTAAGATTCTCTGACAACAATCATATTGCAGCGCTTGGTAGAAACACATATTAACGAGTTATGACCTCTAAATATATTCATTGAAAATATATATTAATAATATTTCTTTTAATTTTAGTTTGGGTCATTTTTATGCAGATTTGTGGAAGTTATGAATCTTTTAGTATAAACTAGTGTTTTAATATTTTCAATGGAGTGGTAGGCATAACTTTGCATGCATGTAATGATTTACGGACTAGAAGAATGAATGGCTTACATATTTGGAAAATAGACTTGTGAATTATTAATATGAAATTATTTTGGGATAATCTAGTACTATTTTATGAAAGATATTGGATTTGTTATGCAAGGTTACATGTATCATTTTTGGTTTATGACAGTAAAAATGGATCACCATACAAAGACTATAATGTGTAAATGAACAGTTGGATTGGGATCAGATTTGGATATGTTTTGTAAGGACTAATTTTGAACAACACTTCTAAAGAATTTTTTAGGGATATGTTGAAAAAAAAAGTTATGAATAAAATAATTCAATATAGAAATCAGACTATGTGAATGGAGATATATTGATAAACTTGTTGAAGCATATTTTGTGTTACTTCATGAGATGCCTCTAAATCATAAATTTATTGAATGAATGTTTAAGGGATCAGAATGAATTCTATTTATTAATGGGTTTATAATATTCTACTTGCATCACTTGGCCAATGAATTGTGATGGCCCTACAAATGTTGTTGTAGTGGTTGTTGTGGTTGTAGTTGCAGATAACTGGGTGGCTCCAATAGATACTCCACCTGTAAAACTAGTACTCCTAGTCCTCTTCTTTCTCACTCAGGTCCACTCCACCCATTTTTCAATTCCTTTTATTATACCCTACATGAAAACCTCCATGGTGTTGATAATTGGCTTTGTAGGTGGGGTAGACCAAATTGGTATATTCTTGATCTTCTCATAAGGTGTGGTGTGCATGTAGGCTCCATCATCTACAAGGCCAAAGACATCAACAGATATGTTATATAATTTTATTTCATCAATAGTTAGTCTTGACAAAAATCTCTCCTAAGTTTGGTATTCATTGAGACACCCAAACCAAAAATATTCAATATTCAAGACATGTCTATAAGCATATCCCAACTTCAGATCATCCCTACCAAAATTTACTAGATCATATTGATGCTTGAGCACCTCATAATCTAAAAATTTTATGTTTCATCAAAACTCTTCACTAGATTTTGAGCACCTAATCTAGAGGCACATGAATATGAGCCTACCACTATAGGAAATGGAATCCTAACAATCTTCTTAACATTTGAACATAGGGTCTTCACCTCCAGGATTAACCGACATAGTACAAATAGAACTACTTTGTTCTCTATATATCTAGGCAACCTCTTGGGAAAACTATCATAGGATCCTATCTACAAATAGGAGAAACTTTGAAACTGGATGAATGAACATCCAAACTAGCTTATAGCTAAAATTACCTCTAGTGAGAACCTCCTTTTCAAGCATCCTTTCAATTCTTGGCACAAACTCATTGTAAAAGCATCATTGACAGTAACACACTCCTGATAGCTTCTTTGCAGTTGCAAATGTGGGTAAAAGTCATATACTTTGGTATGCTTGTCATAATTTGGAATGCTAGGAAGTCTAGGCCACAAGTGGTGGATTGCCAAAGCATAGATTGAATTAGACATGTATAACTTCTTGAATCCTTTGCTAACTGCAACTATGAGGTGAGCTCATTATAGATGATTTGTGCCCAATCGATCTTCATATCATCAACACATATTGCTTATACTAGGAAAAAGTAGTGCTCTGTGAACTCCAAAATCTCCTCTCTTCCTTTCAATTAGAGGAGAAGTGCAAGGAAATCCACATTCTTTTGCTTCAAATTTGTGCCAAATAGAGTCTTTAGTATTTTTCTCTTCTTTGAGTGGGTAGTCTGGAACCAACTCCTCTGCATGTCCTCCCATCTAAGTGTCTTTTTCTGATTAAACATGGACACAAAGGACCTAAAATCAATATCACAATACTACTCTTGCGTAGGGATGCCAAATGTTGACTACATCAGTGCCTTGTTAATTGATAATAGAATGGACTAGTCTAGAAATAAAATTTGTTTCATTTCTAGATTGTATCTCTATATACACTCCACTAATTTTGGTGCATGAACTACCATTGGAAAGATAGTTTCTTCTACTAATCCACTCTCCTTGAGTTTTAAATTGATTGGATGGATGGGATGGGAATTTAGCCTTCTATGTAGATCACCCCAATCATAGAACTTGAAAGATGTATCTATATTATTTTTTAACTCACTTTCCAAGCCAATTAATCTATCATAACCAGTAGCTTTGATTGTCATTCAATATGATTGCACAGGATGCAACTCTCAATAAATATACTTGTAGAAATCAATTACTTGCAATTCCAATGAAATAGCTTTAGGAATTAGAACATTGGTGCCACATGAATGAAATTAAGTTTAGCCAATGATTATAATGGTTGGGTTTGCATTTAACTCATGAGTAAGAACTATTTAAACTTTCCATTCATTTGGAAATAAAATATTAAGTTCTCAAAAGCACTCTTACTTTACTAAAAAGAAAGTGATATGACTAAAAGTCATTAAACAACACAAATACTTAGCTTTGTACTTTTCTTCAAAATCTAGAATCCAAATATACTTGATAATATTTAACATACATAGGAGAGAAAGATGCATTTAGCTTTTCCACAAACCCATTTTCATTTTATTCAAAATTGTAACATGGGAAGTAATCCCTTTACTAGCTTGTGCACTCTATTCTTCCACTTTTAGCCTAAGACTTAATACCATGTTACCTTCATAGCAGGTTCACATCTCCAACACTTACTTCTCTACAAGTATCTTTTGGGCATCTCCAAAAGATATTTGCATCTTAGGGTAACTTGACTTCCTATTCTCAAAGCTCCCAAAAAAGTAACCCCTTTTGTTTCCTTGGGGTGTAAAACTACTTTCTTAGCATCATTTCCATGAACATGTAGCGGAGAAACCATGGACCCATTTTCACTAGTATTACTTGATCTTATCTCCACAAATCTAAATCATATTCACCTTGACTTCTATCTACAACTTTGTAAATCCCTGGTAATTGGAAAAATTATATTCACAGCCCTTGAATCACTTTCCATGGCTTCAACCTTTGGATTTTCACTTGATGTAGTTCACAAAAGGGGAAAATCAGCTCGAAAGCCTGGAATCCATGGGATATGGAATGATAAAGCAAGATTTTAGATACTAAAATGAAGGACACTTACTTCTCATTGGGAGGACACTAGATTACACCCTAACCATGCCTAAATCACCTTAACCCCATGCACACTAGGAAAAAAAGGAAACCCACTTAAGAGGATTAGGTAAATTTATTGCAAAGGGAGACCCATAAAACAAGGTAAGTAGAGTACTTCAAGAAAGATGAGAAGTGATGTAAAATAGACTTAGATAACTCTCACTCACTTTAACCAATGACCTCAAGCTTTAAAAGGGGAAGACAAAAGCTTGGCAATAGTTGGCTCTGACTAGGGACTTAGGCATTGCAAAATGCCTAAGAAGGGACCTAGAATCTTTGGTTTTGCACAGCCAAATGGAAAAAATACAACAGGAAAAATAACTAAGCATGTAATAGAAAAGAAATCTAATATAGGGAAGTAGGAAAATAAAGCACAAAAAGAAACAAAGAAACCTACCTATACTAACACTAACTATAGGGTTTACCTTCTTTCAATTGTGAACTTGATATATCTTCAGATTCTGGCCATTTTAAGAAAATGGTAAAAACTCTCTAGAAGGATATGCTAGAATGAAGGAATTATTCTAATTTTCTTGCATAATCTTAAAAGGGCCCTTCTAGAGGGAGTCAAACTTGTGATCCATGCCTTTGGGCTTGTATCTTTTATCCCATAGTAGGACCAGATCACCTTCCATGAACTTTCTTGGTCTAGCTTTATTATCAAAGAATGTATTTATGCACTACTTGACCATTTCCCTAAGAGAAGTAATCTAATGAGTGACCTAGGTGAATACTATTATCATAGAAATTTTTGCAAAAGAAATAAGAAGCATAATCCATGACTAGCTTCATTGGCACTCCAAATCTTATCAAGATGTCCTCCTTAACAAATTCATAGACTACCTAAGAAGTAGTTTTCTTAGTTGGCTTGGCCTCTACTAATTTGGTGAAGTAGTCTGTAGCAGTGATGATATATAAGTGACTAGTAGATGAGGGTGGACTAATTGGTCCAATGAAATCAATTCCCCACTACTAAAAGGGGCCTTCAGTTACAACTAGTTTTAGAGGCAAAACAACTAACTGAGGCTTGCTAAAGAACATTTTTCACTTGTCACACTTGGCCACCCTCTTGTATGGGTCCTTGAACATGCCAAGCCAGTAGTAGCATTGCTTCAAAATCTTATATGTTGTGACTATTTTTGAGAAATAACCTCCACAAGCCTCGTTATGGAAGTTATGAAGCAACCTTTCTTTTTGGGGTGTATCTACGCACCTCAAGAAAGTTCCATCTATTTCCATTTTGTATAGTTGATCATCATATATGACATACTTAGCTGATTTGATTCTAAGGTCTCATTTATACTTATATAGTATTTCATTAAGGAAATATTTGTAAGTTACAAAGTAGGCAATATTCAAGAACCAGGGATTCTAAAGATTGACCATTAGTGTGCTTGTTGATTCATCTTCTTGGCTAGAGTCCTGAATTTTTGCTATCATCTTGCATAAACCATTTCCTTGCACTAATTTGGTTGGCTTCAAGTCAATGTCATACTCTTGAACCTTTTCTATCCATGCACCTCTAGTGTTGTAGCCTATCTCTTGTTCGGTCAATATGCTCTTAATAGCCAAATTAGGTACAAACACAACAAAGTGAGAGTGCACTAAATAGAATCTAAAGTTTTTGAGAGCTATTAACACTATATATGAATGTTTTTCCATTTGAGAATATTTTAGCTCATGCTCCTTAAGGGGGTACTCATGAAGGCAATTAATGCTTGGATTCCTTCCTTGTTCTCTTGCATGAGTATTGTCGGCAACGTATGAGCTGAGGCACAACAGCATAATATGAACTTCTTGGTATAATCTAGAGATGTACCAACATAGGTGCTTTGGCTATGACATCCTAAATTTGATCAAAAGCCACTCTTCTAGAGTCATTCCACTTGAAAATCTAACTTCCTTTCATCATATCAACAATGCACTTAGTGATTTTTGAGAAGTCAAGGATGAAGCATCTCAAAACACTCACCTATCTAAAGAAGGATTTGACTCTAGATTTGCTTCCCAAAAAATTTAGCTATTGAATGGCTCTAATATGCTCTAGGTCAATCCTAATGCCTTCCTAGGACACTATGTGACCTAGTATTTTACCTTCTATAACATAGAAGATAGATTTCTTGGGATTGAGAAAAATCCCATGCTCTCTGCATCTTTTCAACACCTTCTCCAAGTCCCTTAATGGTTTTCTCTTTTCTTGGACAAGACTATTAGATCATCCAAGTAGATAATGATGATTTTATCCTTTAGATCAGCAAATGAGGAATTCATAGCTCATTGAAAGGTGACACTAGCATTAATAAGCCCAAAGGGAATTCTATTATATGTAAATATTCCCCAAGGAATGGTAAACACAGTCTTGAAATAATCTTCCAAGTTTACCTAAATCTAGTTTAAACCTAAGAATCCATCTAGTATGGTCATAATTTCAAAGCCAAAAACTATTTGTAGTAGATGATCCATATTAGGCAAGGTGTATTTTTCCTTTAGAGATGCTTGATTCAAATTCTTGAAATGCATGCATATTCTGATATCCCCACTCTTTTTTTAGACTGGGACAATGTTATTTATCCATGTTGAATGATGAATGGGGTAGATAATTTTGGCTTCTAGCATCTTGTGTAGTTTTCTAAAGATGGCATTAGAGACCATAGGGTTTTAATTACATTTATTTTTCCTTAAGAGAGTTATGCCAGGCTTGAGGGGGATTTTTTGCTTGAACTCACCATTCCTAAATGCCTTTAGGTCCTCATATCCCCAAAAAACACATCCTAGTATTCTATCAATAAACCCTTTGCCTTTTCTCTTTCTTCCTTTGAGAAACTACTACTGATATTAACCATCTTTTTTATATACTTGGTGCCAATATTAATCCCTTCATACTCTCCAAAAGATCCACCTTTCCTTCCTCTTTCCCTTCAAATAAATACATCATGTATATCAAAAATATCCTAAAGGGAAATAAGATGTCAAGGGATCTTGTTACCTTTGACTTGTTCAACTCCTAGTTTTAACTCCTTCTTGGTGTCAAGGGAGAAGTCCTTGTAGGAATTTTCACTCCCTTCAAAGTACTGATCATTTAAAGGTTTAGATCCTTCTAGGAAGGACTAGATTTTCTTATCGTCATTGAATACTTGTTAGGTTTCAACATTGTTATGAACATTTGGCCTAAACAAGACCTCAACCTTGTATTGATTATCTATGAAATATGGATGAGGGAGAAATAGCAAGGAAGATGTTGCAAACAAGTCCACCCTTGCATTATTCTTCCTTGGAATAGATTGAATTGAAATCTTGTCCAGGTGCTCAATCTGATCCCAGACTTTTTTTCTGTAGTTCCTGAGCCATGCATTCTTTATAGTATAGTGAGTTCGGACTTGCTTCACTATGAGCTCATTTTCTCCTTAAGATCTTAAGATCTTGACTCCTCTCTGCTTTGCAATAGCAATACCCAATAACAAAGTTTTGTACTCTTTTGTTGGTATTTTTGAATTATAACTTGTATGCAAGCAGAGTTACATCTCCACTTGGGAACACAAGTACCACACCAGCTCCAAACCTAATAGTTACATTATTGCCATTGAACTCTAGGATCCAAATCCCCATATTACTAGGAGTATCTATTTTTTCTTCTAAATAATTAGAATCAAAGAACATCATATAATTCTTGATCTCCATTTCTTGATATAGGATTTGTGCCTTAGGATTGTCAGACTTTAAAACTATGAATTTGTCCTTTTCCTCGAGTTCCAACTTGATTTTCTTATTCCCCACAAGAATAATAGCATGAGACCAATCCATCTTTATTTTCCCCCCATGTCTCTACAAAAGCTTCTACTCAAAAGTATCCCCTAGCTGGCTAGAATGTCCGCTAACAAGTTGGTAAGCTTCATTCTCTTTGCAGGGTGAGCAACCAATGCTACTTGAGCTTTTTTTCTTGAACTATTAGAGGGACCTGCTTTGATTCCATGGAATAGTAATGTCCAAAGGTTTTGGTAAGGGTCAAGCCAAGGGCACAAGTAACTCAAGAGAGCATGATGTCATCACAAGCTCCAAAATCTATGATACAGTTACTAAGCTTATGGTCATTTACATACAAGGACATGTAGAATGGATTCAGCTTTAGAGTAAGGGAGGTAGCTAAAACTTATGCTTTTTCCTCTTTGAAAAGCATAGGAAAAAAGGCTCTTCTTTAGCTAGGGGGGCACTATCCAATTGAGGTTGGTCATTGCTAATGGTCTAGAGTTAATATTAGGCTAGGTTTTGGCATTAGCATCCCTGTTACAATAATCCACCAGCTTTTGTAATTTATCAAGATGAGTTTTGAGATACGTAAGGGGAGAGACCTGAATATTGTATACTTAAAAGGTATCACACTCTAAACCCTTCTATCCAAGTGATTCTATGAGTTTGGAATGCTTGGATATTGGCTTAGAGCTCGATATCCATAGAGTGCAAGAAATTATGCTTCAAGCATATAAAGGCTCTTAGTTGAGCCTTAGAGATACTTTTCTTTCTAGTAAACCATATAATAGGAGATTCTTTGAGAAAAGAGCAATAATGGAAGTGTATACAATGAGTTCCTCAAATATGAAATGCAAGTATGGATTAAACTAGTACGAATATGTAAAATGTAGTTATGTTAATAAGAATAAGATCTTACCAATCCAACTATTTAAGCTATGTGAAATAGATTATAGCAAAAGAGAAACTAAGCTACATGAAACTATACTAAAATTCCATGATATGAGAGAATGTAGACAAGAAAATAGAAGTTCTCCATAAAGGCTCTCAAGAATTTGAATGGTAAACCTAGAGCATAATATTACTCAAGAGTGTGGATCCTTTGAGAGGGGGAAATCTCTTTCTTTTAAAGTTGAATGGATGGTGGAGATCAAGATCAAGATGATGGAAGATCAAGGGTGGATTTTGAAAATAAGATTGATCCATGTGCACACACAAGTCAACCAATAAACAAAGAGTTGAATTTGCATGTGAGACAAAAAGAGTCTTTTCCTTTAATTTGCAAAATAGAAATAATGCTTTATGTGTGCACATTGAGAAGAAAGGGGGATTTTATTTAATTAAAAGGAGACATGTTCTTTTAATGAATAATGAACTTAGGATAGCATAGTCAAAACTATAGGTTATGATCAAATTAATTGATTTTTAGCAATATGGCCTAGGTAAATGATTAATTAATTTAGCCAAAATGATGAAAAGGGGGGCTAATAGTCTAGATGACCATTTTTAGGTGATTACATTTTCCCCTCTTTGACTAATTCATTATCAATCTAGGAACACATAAAAGAAAATAAAATTCAAGTAGGAAACAATAGAAATATTTGATTCCAAAGAATAAAACGTAGAAAGAGATAGTAAATCCTAAATGCATAGCCTAATAGCGATAGTACTAACACTAGGAAAGAGATGATGTCAAAATTCAAGAAGAATTCTAGCACCAAGCAAAGTAGATAGACTGAGAGAAAATGAAAAGATCAAACATATGCTCCTAGGAAATAGATAGTTGTAGCAAGAGATGATGGAATATTTCTACCCCCTCAGGATCAAAAATGAAATGAGGTAAGGTGGATGCAGAAATGAGCTAGATATGAGAAAATTGAGATATAGAAAAGTCCATAATGATAAATAGATGATTACAACCAAAGAGTGACCATAAGGAAATGATAGGATGCCCTAGTTTTACAAAGTTGATTTAGACATGAACATGTGAATTAGAGTAGTTATGAAGTGTAGAAATGATGAGGACATGAAGGAATGAAGATGCCCTACTGATGATTCAAAGATTAGACCTCAAGAGGTTAGCTAACTACATAGAAGAAGGTAGAATTTAAAAATGCAATTTTGACTAACAAGATGAAATTAGATTTTGATTTTGATCCTAAAAATAGATCTAGGATGTCAAAATTAGCCAATGTGTAATTTTTGCAGAATTTTGAGGATTTTGAAAAATGGGTCAAAATTAGGTCAGAAGGCTATATAAGGGGTCCAAGTTTCATTTTCAAATCATTTTTTCTTTTATGAATTTGGAGTGGTCTAGAGCAAGAAATATGGCATTAGCAAACATTTTGACCCACCAACACCATTTTGAGCACAACTAGTTGCACAACCAGCCTCCTGACTATGAAGTGTTAGTAAGTCATCAAGATTTTTTCACTTTTCATGCATTTATGAGCTTTTTTTTGCATGTTTTAAGGGTTTAAACTCAAAATATTGTGCAATATTTCAAAAAAATCACACAAGTACTTTGAGAAATATCATATTATATTTTTCATAAAAAAAGTATCACACCCTTTGTAAAACTTTGTCATATGGGCTATACTCAAATCTCATGTGAGCTGATGCAAAATATCACCCTAGTGAAAAGTATCACCCAGGTATAGTCAAAACTATCACACGATACTTTATCAGAAAAAAGTATTGCCTGCATATAACAATAAGTATCACACAAACTATTTTTTGAGCATTTTCAGATGTATTTTGAGCTTTTGATCATTTTTTTGATGTTGCTAATGTTTTCTTGACCTTGGTTTGTAGATGGTGTTTTTGTCACTTCACGTCAAGGCCCCCAAAGTGGTGATGTTGCATGTTTTAGATTGTCTTACTAATGATGAGACAACCAACATATCGAGTATGGGGTTGAAGTGGGTTACATGGATGCTCCACATATGGGCAAACCATGGGTTGTTGACTACACTAGCTGAGTGATGGCATAGCGAGCACAACACCTTCCACCTACCTACTAGAGAGTCAAGCATCATCTTGGAGGATGTGTACCACATCCTTTGAGTACCATGCTATGGTGATCTAGTGAGTTCTATGTTTAAATGCTCTTTTCCATTTTTAGGTTTTGATATCCATGGTATAATGATGAAAGGTTTTGTTATATGTCATAGGTTTATTATAATCAAACCTTGACATAGGGGAGAGAAGTGTTGCAAGAGATGTTTTGTGATGTCACCATTTTAGACTACCACTTAAGCTCAGAGTGACTTGTAGATGATTATGGTGATGAGTACCCACTATAGTGTCTTCTATGTTTGTTGGTTGCCCAAGATTTGGTTAACAATAAGAGCTAGAAGGTCTTCTCACTAGGATGGGGTAGGTTGGTAGCAAATTTGATTGTGCAGCCCTAGAAGATGGCGCGAGGATTGAAGATCCTTGTAGATATGTATCATGAGTTTCATGAGGTCATCTACCATGAAGAAAACTCTTCAGCATGTGGGGTACTGTTAGTATAGATATGGGCCTTGTAGTACATTATTGTGATTTGAATACAAGTTTAGTCACAAGAGTGTAGCCAACCCTTTATCTTTAGATATATAGGGTTTTAACTACAGATCCATAATAGAGATGTCACTTTTAATTTTCACCTTTTAGATGAGCTCACATCCTTTGTATGGAAGCCATATCAATGGAGCCATAGATGGTCTAACTCTTGGGAGTTAGAGTATATGCGCTATAGGCAACCACTAGTTGGGAGGCGTATGGACATAGTTGAGATTTTTGTGATCAAGCAATAGGTGGTCTTAGTGGAGATGACCACTTATGCTCAATACCATGGGGAGTAGGCATAGGATTGGCCTCCTATGTTGGATTATTAGACATCCCTTTAGAATATAGAAGCCTTGGTGCATGATCCTTGAGATTATAGGCTAGAGATAGCATATGCTAGTGCAGACTCCACATACCTATATGAGATGAAGAGACATCCTTTTCCAAGGTTTACATAGCTAGATACCCCACTCATAATAGTATTATAGTGGATATAGAGGAGATGGTAGTAGAGGCAAAGGCAGAGGTAGAAAGATGCAAGTCGGGGGTAGTTCTCAAGCTAGGAGGAGGTATATGTGGACCCAAGCCACAAGGGAGGAGGAAGAGCCATTGAGATGATGGAGAGTGGAGCAAGTGGAGGTATAGTAAAAGCATCTGGCTAGAGGAGATGATGAGTGAGATGTTAGATTATGGACTATAGAGACAACATTATAGGTAGCACAAGTCAACATTATAGTCCAAGATCAGCAGGTCATACATGAGCGAGCACAAGGAGAGTAGCTCTATAGGGAGTGAGATGTTGCTAGGTGAGATTCAGTGCATCATGATGCACAAGTTGTATACTATTATTAGCCTACAAGGTTATGGTGCCACCAAGGTAGGGACTTCCTAAATACTCAAAGTGATTTGATAGATTGGAGGGTATGGCACTACCACCAAATAGGAGACAAGCTCCTCCACTAGGGCCACCACCAACTATAGAGGGAGTGAGTCAATCTTAGGTCTAGGCTAATGTATCATGATAGTTTTTTATTGTATCCCATGTATTTTGAGATGGATATCCAGATTTTGGATCTCATGTTATATGTATAGTGACACATTTTGATATATATATGACATACTAGATTTGATGGATAGCCTTGTGTACTTGTCTCATTTTGGTGGATGTTTCAGTATTTTAAGTTTCCATTTGATGTTTCAGTTTCTTTCTCATATATGCATTATTTTATGTTCAAGTTGATATGCTCATGGATCTCTCTCATGTATAATGTTTAGCTCTCATGCATGTATGATGTAGACTTATGTTTTTTTTTAAATATAGCACTTGGATAAATTAGATGTGATATTTAGATTAAACTCTTTTGATGATAGGATAGCAAAGAAGCAAAGTGAAAGATTGAGAAGATGAAAATAAATGATTAAGAAGAAAACAAAGAAGATATGAAACTAGTTAGCCGACAATGTCTAAGAAAAGATGAAGAGAGAGCCCCACATGTAGAAATGCAAGACTGATATAGAAAATGAACTTATAATGCAAACTAATATGCAAAGTGGTTTACTAGTAAGAAATGTATAACATTTAGACTCTAACTTCATCATTGAGCTTTTATTAGGGATATCATGAGATCATGCAACCATCACTAGTATAACTATGAGGATATGAATATGATCATTATTAGATAGGAATATGGAAATCTAATATAAGCATCAAAGACATGTAAGTCAAGATGGCTATGCAAATAGACTTCCTAACTTTAATATAGCAAGATTACACCTATATCAAGGTATAAGTGATAGGATAACCTATGAGTGTGATCTTGCAAAAATAGTCAAGGATGATATCTTGTAAGTCAGAGTACCAAACAAGACAACTATGAATTCTCTTAAACACTATAGAAAAAAAAAGTACACCTATAAGTAGAAAGCAAGAAAACATGCCCCATTCCCCTAGTCTTCTGGTCCATGATATCATCAAAAGACTATTAGGGAGGGAACACATAGGAAAGAAATCATCATAGACAATAAAGAAAGTAGATAAAGTTCATCATAGCTCAGTTAGTCAAATGTTTAAGTGTGTGTGTAAGTCACTTGGTCATTTCTTCAAGACTTGATTCTGATAGTGAGAAATATCAAAACATTAGAGACTGTAGGTAGACTACCTGAAAAGTGTTGAGAAACACTTGATGTCAAGTTGGGGGTAGTGTTGAGAAACATTGTTTTGTGAATTTCCAAACAAACCCTAATGCACAAGGATACCTCAATAGGCTTAAGTAGTTATTCCCCCAAGACAAGGACCAATAACAATTCCAAGTTAGGTGATTGGGACTGATAGACATAGGTGCAAGTGTCTCAACTAGTGCCTATTTTTGGGTTTTCACCACTTGGCAAATTTTTTAAGAACTTTTTTCAATTTTTTATATTTTTATATTTTTATATTTTTTTGGTGATACATCAAAGTGCCTCTTGCTAGTTTTTCACTAAGATGGTCTTTTTTTAAGACATTTTGTAATTTTTAGGCTTTTTTTTAGGATCAATAAATATGTACAAATAGCTGAACACCGAGTCTTTAAGCATAGAACTTCTTCAGATGTAGGACATTGATAGGCTCTGCCAGTTGTTCCCCTTCTAGAATAGAAGGTTGATAAGCACTAGACCCAAATTTTGTTGTGATAATGTACGGGCCCAACCAATTAGGTTCAAACTTCCCTTTCTGCTCCTGGTTCTGCTAATTTTTAGGTTTTTTTCTAAGCATAAGTTCACCCACTTGAAACTCATGGGGATGAACTTTCTTATTGTATTGAGTAGACATGCACTACTAATAAGCCCTCTTGTGATCAAAATTAGCCTTGTGACATTCATTAAGAATTTCCAGTTCATGTACTCACATAGCCCTATGGTCTTCATCAGTTATCAACCCATGTAAGGAGACTCGCAATGAGGGGATCTCAAATTTTAAGGGGAGGACAACCTCAAAGCCATAGAATAAGGAAAATGTTGTGACCCCTATAGGAGTATGTATGGTAGCTCTTTAGGCCCATAACATCAGATTGATTTGTAAGTGCCAATCCTTCCTAGATTTATGAACCATTTGGTGCAAGGTTTTCAGCAATGTTTTGTTGGAGGCCTCAACTTGGTCATTCCTTTGGGGAAAGTAGATGGAGGACAAATGTTGTTTGATTCTAAATATCTTACATAGTTTCTTGAAGTCCTTTTTCTTGAATTTTCCTCTATTATTAGTAATAATGGAGGAAGGAATGCCATAACAACAAAAGATGTGGTTTAGTATAAATAGGGCAACATGTTTACCTGTAGTAATAGATAGTCATACAATATCAATCCATTTGCTAAAATAATTAGTCACTGTGATGATGAACTTGGGGCCACTAGATGAACTTGAATGAAGTTTACCTATCAAGTCAAAGGCCCATTGTTGAAATGGCCAATATGTCATAGAGGGAATAAGCTCAGATCTAGGAGCATGAATTAAGCTGCCATGAAGTTGGTATTTCTTGTAGGACTTAGCTTAATGAACAATGTTAGCTTGCATGGTTGGCCAGTAATAACCTTCCCTAAGCAATTTTTGAGCAAGTGTAGGCCCATTGGAATGTTCCCCACAAATTTCATCATGGACTTCAGCTAGTGCCTTTTTGGACTCTTCTAGCTCTAAACACCTAAGCAATGTTCCATCTAGAGTCTTCCCTTTACAAGTCACTAGAGACCAAAGTGTAATATGAAGCATTACGAAGGAGTTAGCATTTTTAGTTGTGCATGAGGGCTTCAAGAGTAACATGGTCATGCAAGTAAGACAAGATAGTAGCATAGTGAGAGGAATCATGACCTATAATAGTGTAGATCATATAGTTATCCAAGGAATCATAAGTAGGATGACATATTTATTCCACCAAGAACTCAAATCATGATTGATGTTCTTACAACTGGAGGATAGATGTTATAGTAGCCATAGCATGAGTAGCCTAGTTTTTTGCTCTAGGAATTTGTTGGAATGTCACAAAAGTGAAGTAGTTCATTAGAGCATCAATCAACTTCTTGTAAGGTATCAAATTGTCATCCTTTGTTTGATATTCATTATTCACTTTATTTCTAACATGATTCTCCATTCAAGAGCCATTTTGATCTCATTTGTTAATGCCTCATATTTTGCAATGTTGTTGGTGCAAGGGAATAGTAGTTTGTAGGATTTTGGTATTGTATAACCATGAGGTGAATAAACAAGACACCTGCTCCAGCCCCATTTTGAGTATGAAAACCATCAAAAAAAAATTTCCAAGTTCTCTCAATGATGTACATAATTGAGGCATCTAAAAACTCAATTTGCATAGGCATTGTATCCTCTAGTGGAAATTTAGCCAATCAGTCAACTATGGCCTATCACTTGGTAGCTTTGTGTTTGACATACTAAATGTCAAATTCTAAAAGAATCATCATCCATTTATCTAAATGGCCGATAAGCATAACTTTACTTAACAAATATTTTAAGGGATCAATTTTAACAATCAGGTGAACTGTATGTGCCAACATGTAATATCTGAGTTTCTTTGCAAGGAAAGCCTTCTCAATGTTTCTATAGTTTATCTCATAGGCCACCAAAGTGTGACTAATGTAGTATATTGTACGTTCTTTTCTAATCTCATCATTGTATGCCAATAATGCTCCTAGAGAGGAAGTTGTAGCTTAGATGTAAAAAATTAAAGGTTTTCCTAGTATGAGTGGCATTAATATAGGAGTTTTAGCCAAGTACCCTTTGATTTGGTCTAGAATTTGTTGGTAATATTTATTCTAAATATGCGTAGAGCCTTTATGCAAATTCTTGTCAAAATATTGAGCTTTATTAGCCAACTGAGAAATGAGTCTTCTAATGAATTGCAGACATCCTTGCAAACTTCTAAGTTGACTGATATTTCTTAGAGGACGCATTTCCATGATTTCTCATACCTTTTCATGATCAACCTCAATGCCTTTTGTTGATATTATGTATACCTAGCAATTTTCTAGATGTGACACCAAAAGTACACTTTTTTTGATTTAGCCTAAGTTGAAATTGTTTCATACAGTCCTAGATCAAACTAAGGTCACTGAGATGTGTGTCTCTTTTTTTAGATTTTTCTAGGGTGTCATCAACATAATATTCCATGTGTTTATGCATCATATTGAGGAAGATGGTGATCATTTCTCATTGGTAGGTAGTGCCATCATTTTTTAGCCCAAAGGGCATGATATTCCAGTAGAAGGTGCCCCATGCACATGTAAAGGTTGTATTTTCTTGATCAACAAGATCAATCTTAATTTGGTTATACGTGGAAAAACCTTCCATGAGGGAGTACATTTCATAACCCATCCTCATATCCACTATCATATCTATGTTGGGTAGTGGAAAGTCATCCTTAGGGAATGCTTTGTTAAGGTCTCTAAAATTAGTACAGACTCAAATAGATTTTTTATGTTTTGACACAAGTACAATGTTGGAAATCCACTCTACATAATCAATAGCTCTGATAAAGTTTGCACTTAGGAGTTTTTCCAACTCTGCTTTGACCAAGAGGGCTACATGTGGATGCATCTTTCTTAGTTTTTGTTTAATAGGTTACACCAGGAGAGATAGATAAATGATGCATTATCATATTTGTGTCAAGTTCTGGCATATCTGAGTATGTCCATACAAAATTAATCGTCTTTTCTTGAAAGAACTTGGAAAAACTTACCCTTTCTTTAGCTAATAATGAATGAGCCACATGGATAGGATATTCCTCTATCCCCAAGTTGATAGGTTGTGTAAGTTTAATGAGAACCAAAGATAATTCCTAAAAATAGCTTGGTAGACTACCAAGTACCTCATCCACAAGTGCATTAAGGAGGTTTTCACCATCGGATATGTCTTTTTTTTTTTACTTATTTATGTTTGGATGCCACCACAAAGTGGGTTTTTCCATCTAATCACTTATTTTTCTTTTAATTTTATGATTGAGGTACTTAATATATGATTCTATCATTTTAACTAGAGGTTCACTAGTGGAAGAAGTCATGGGTTCAATGGCATTTATGTAGCAAGTGATTTCATAGTTGTCTTGAAAGGATTATATTTCAGGTCTTCGATGTTGAACTGACCAATATATGAGCTTAGGGTGAAGCAAGGAGAGGGTTGTGGAAGCTATTAGGATTGAACCATAGATAGAAATAACAAGTACATGCAAATATAGCCAATAACAAAAAATAATAGATCACATAGAAAAGAACACAAGACACCAAGATTTAACATGGTTTACCCAATCCCTGGGCTATGTCCACCAAATAGCAAGTTCGATATTATTATGATCCAGTGATTATAACCTGATTACAATTTGTAACCCCTTACAGCTCAATACCATGGCAAGAACCAATTTTGCATCATAACTATGAAAATAATCCCTAACCCTAAGCTCTTTTATACAAGTATTTTTACTACTTTAGGGTTATAATTAATAATTACATGTCAGCCCAAAATCTCAATAAAATAGGTCCCAAAAAAAATTTCAAGAGCCCCAAAGAATTTATGGAGTATGTATAGTACTTTCCTAATCAGTCACCAGAATCTAACAATCTCCCACTTGGGGACTGATCAAGCTCCACTCTAAACAACAATCTCACACTTGAAGACTAATCTTGTAGCTATGTTGCTTCTCCATAAGGCTTCCACTAGATGAAACCACCCTAGACTCTATTATTTTTTTATTCATGTTCAGTCTAGAAGACCAACCAAAGCTGATGAGGAGTTTAGCTTCTCCCTTGTTACTACCTTTGTCAACATATCTATTGGATTGTCATTTGTATGTATCTTCTCTAGCTTTAAGTGTCCATCCTCCAAAATGGATTGAATGAAATGGTACTACAATTGTATGTGTTTGGTCTTTGAATGCAAAGTTGAATTCTTTGCAAGATGAATGGCACTTTGACTATCTATAAACAAATAATTATCCTTCTGAGGGTGTCCCAATTCTTCCAAAAAAAATTGAAGCCATATCACCTCCTTTTCTACCTCTGTAGTAGCTACATACTCTGCCTCTATAGTGGATAAAGCATTAACCTTTTATAACCTAGAAACCCGGCTCACAACTGTCCCACCAACAGTAAAGACATAACCTATAGTACTTCGCCTAGTATCAATATCCCCTACCAAATCTAAGTCAACATAGCCATGTAAGTCAGTAGTAGAGCCCCCAAAGTGTAAACACTTATTAGATGTTCCTCTCAAATATCTGAGAATCCATTTGACAACATTCCAATGTTCAATTTCTGGATGACTCATATACCTGCTAACAACTCCCACTATATGTGCAATATCTAGCCTAGTACATGCCATAGCATACATCAAGCTTCCTATAGCTGAAGCATATGGTGCCGTAGAAATCTTATCCTCCTCTTCCTATGTCTTAGGACACATCTCCTTGGTCAACTTCAAATGACCAAGTAAAGGTGTGCTGACAGCTTTAGCATTCTCCATAGAGAAATATTGTAACACCTCCACATAATTAGCCTGAGATAGCATTAATATTCTATTCTTCCTATCTCTACAAATATTCATACCAAGGATTTGTTTTTCTACCCCAAATCCTTCATAGAAAATCCATGTGCTAATTGGCATTTCAGCCCCTAAATGTGATACATGTTAAACCTAGCTACAAGCATATCATCAACATATAAACATAAAATAATGTAGATGGCATCATCCAACCTCTTAAAATAAACACAATGATCTAAATAGGACCTACGGTATCCATGCTCATGCATAAAACTATCGAATTTTAGATACCATTACTGAGGTGCTTGTTTCAAGCCATATAAACTTTTCTTCAATTTGCACACTAAGTTCTCCTTACCTTTGACCACAAATCCCTATGGCTAAGCCATGTATATCTCTTCATCCAAATCACCATGAAGGAAGGTTGTTTTTACATCAAGCTACTCTAAATGCAAATCTTTAGTAGCCATAAGACTTAAAACAGTATGGATAGAAGTCATCTTAACAACAGGAGAAAATATCTCATCAAAATCAATGCCCTTTTTCTATGCAAATCCTTTCACAACTAACCTAGCTTTAAATCTTTTCTTACCTCTTTCCTCTTCTCTCCAACCTGTAAACCCACTTATTCTGTAAAGCTCTTTTACCTGCAAGCAACTTACATAAATCCCATGTCTTATTCTTTAGCAAAGAGTCCATTTCATCTTTGATTGTAGACTCCCACTAAATCTTAGTATCCACCTGCATAGCTTCATCATAACATTCAAGTTCACAAGCATTAGTAAGTAAAATTGAATATAAAGAGGGAGAGAATCTTTTTGGAGGTCTAATTTTCCTTGTTGACCATCTAACATTCATCAGTGTGTGTGGTATTTTTTATTGTGGCTATTGCACATCATGAGGAATGGCTAGAACATCAGCTTGTGGAGTATCATCCAACACTACATAATCATCTTCTTTCTTCCAATGCTTCTAAAATAGATCTTTGTATAACACTTTCTCATTGAATATGACATCCCTACTTCTTAATTTATTTATTTTTTCAAAATCCCAAAGCCTAAAACCAAATTCATTAATGCCATATCCAAAAAATACACATTTCTTTGACTTAGCTTCCAGCTTGGTTCTATTTTCAGAATCTATGTGGGCAAATGCTTCACAATTGAAGTTTTTGAAAAAAGAATAACTCACCTTCTTACCATTCCATGCTTCCTCTAGAATACCATAGCCCAAAGGAGTAGAGAAACCTCTATTAATCAAATATATAGCAATATTGATAGCCTCTACAAACATTTGTAAGGGAAACCTAGCATGTAACCTCGTGCTCCTTCCACACTCCATTATAGTCTTGTTCATGCATTCAACCACTCCATTTTCATGTGGAGTCCTTGGAATAGTTTTCTATCTGCAAGTATCATTAGTGGAGCAATAATTTTCAAATTCATGACTACAATACTCACCACCATTATCAAATCTAAGACATTTTAATTTCTTACCAGTCTCATTTTCAACCAAGCATTTCCATTCTTTAAAAGTTTGAAATACATCAAATTTCTGCCTAAGGAAATAAACTCATACTTTTCTAGTTACATCATCAATAAATGTAACATAATAATGAAATCCACCAAGGGGAGATACCTGAGCTGGTCCCCATACATCTATGTGCATAAGCTCTAATTTCTCCCTTTTGTGTTCCTTCCTAGTCTTTACAAAACTCACTCTCTCTCTTTTTCCATACACGCAACTTTCATAGAAATCCATATTAAAACATTTTAGACCTAGTAAAACTTTCTTTGAATGAAGTACTTTCATACCTTTCTCACTCATGTGCCCAAGTGTATTGTGCCATAGCTTTGTATCAGAATCTACAATAGCTATATGTTCTCCCTAATCAACTACAACAATTGTTCTTCAACATTCATTTTTCTCTAAAACAATTAAAGTAGAAGGGACAATATGACCTGTACAAAGATATAAGGTGCCTACTTTCACACCTTTTGCTACTACAAGGGAACTTTTTGAAACCTTCCATTTTTAATTATTAAAAGTAACTACACAACCCTCATCATTGAGTTGCCCTACTAAAATTGAATTCCTACTCAGCCTTGGAACATATCTTACCTCATGTAGTAGCCAATGATTTCCATTCTACAAATTAATCTTAATTTTTTCCTTTCCAACAATCTGACAAGGTTCATTATCCCCCAAATAAACAAGCCCAAAATCTCCTTAGACATAATCAATGAAATAACCTCTATGAGATGTAACATGAAATGAAGCACCAGAATCTAAAACCCATGAATCATTAACACTTTCTAAAGATAGAAGCAAAGCATCCTCTTCAGATTTGTTACTTACCACATTTGCCTCCTTGTCTCCATCTGGTTTATCTCCTTCATTTTTCTTTTGATTCCAGCAATCTTTCTTTTTATGACCTGGTTCCCCACAATACCAATAGTCATTCAGTCCTCTCAATTGAGACCTCTCCCCTTTGACTTTCCTTTTGATTCCCCATGATTTTCAAAATTACTTCCTCTCTCAATCATTCTACCCCTACTTTGTGCATTCAAACCACTTCTTTATGTAGATCCACCTGAGGATTTCCTATGAGTTTCCTCACTCAAAATAACACCAACCACATCATCACATTTTAGGGTACTAGATCTAGGAACAAAATTACTCATAGCCATTCCAACTTTTAGGAAAGAACAAAAAATCAAGAGAGCCCTAATTTCTTCCTCAAGATTGATACCCACAAAAGATAACTAACTAGTAATAGTATTAAACTCATTTAAATGATCTACAACAGATCCACCTTTTGCCATTTTTATATTAAATAAATGCTTCATGAGAAATACCTTGTTTGAAGCAGAGGGCTTTTCATACAATGTTGCTAGGGTTTTCATCAACTCTTTTGTTGTCTTTGCTTTTGTAATATTAAATGCCACCGATGGTGCCAAGCATAATTGAATTCTTCCAAGTACCTTTCTTTCCAAAAGATCCCATTCATCATTTGACATAGATCCCTAATTCTTGGCTTTGCCTTCCAATGGCTTCAATAAATACTTCTGATAAAGATAGTCTTCCATTTGCATCTTCCATAACAAGAAGTTATACCCATTAAACCTGTCAACCCTCAACTTACCCCTATTTTCCATCGCTCCCACTCAACTATGAGACTCCACTCAATTGTGAAATTTTTTTACAGAGAATAACTGAAAAAATAACTAGGCTTTGATACCACTTGTTAGGATTAAACCATGGATAGAAATAACAATTACATGCAAATATAACTAATAACAAAAAATAATAGATCACACAGAAAATAATACAAGACACTAAGATTTAACATGGTTCACCCAATCCCTAGGCTACATCCACCAAACAGCAAGTCTAATATTATTACAATCCAGTGATTATAACCTGATTACAATTTGTAACCCCTTACAGCTCAATACCACTGCAAGAACCAATTTTGCATCACAACTATGAAAATAATCCCTAACCCTAAGCTCTTTTATACAAGTATTTTTATTACTTTAGGGTTATAATTAATAATTACATGTTAGGCCAAAATCTCAATAAAATAGGGCACAAAAAAATTCTATTTATGAAGTATGTACATTACTTTCCTAATTAGTCACCACAATCTAATAGAAGCTTCAAGGTTGTTGATACAAAAGGAGTCATCTCTAGTGACATGCAAAGTCAAGCCTACAGTGAACATTGGAAAGGAATCCACATCAAGAATAGACTTAGAGGGACTAGCATGGTCCACTAGAGTAGTTTGTAAACCACACTCATTGAACCCTGCACTAGACTCTTTGGCTACATTTGGTTGGGTTTCATAGGTGTGGATGACATCCACCCCTAAGTCACAAGATGCATCTTATAGGCTTTCACATTCATACTCGCAAGAGTCTATACTCTAATCCCTAAAATTAAGTGAGAAATATTTTGTCCAATTTGTCCTCTATTTAAGTCTTCATGGTCAGATTCATCTTGTTCCTATTGCCTAGAAGTAGAAGCTTTAGCATCATTATGGGTAGAAAGTGATTCTTCTCCCCAAAGGAGAGAGGTGAGAGGCATGAAATCCTTATCTTGCAAAGTTTCAGCAATAAAGGGAGGATCATCATCTTCTAATTCACTAGACATGGGAGCTCTTCTATCAAATATTGGTATTTCATCTTCTATCCCAAAACCTAGGACAGTAATATCTCGAGTGTCATGACCCTTAGTATGACTCAAAGGTTCTACCAGAACTTTTTTTTTACTAGTTAAGGACCCATGGCCTTAATAGCCCATGTTTATGATATGTTTATATCATTTTTCATAGAATTTAGGAGAGATGGGGGTAGTGATCATGACTTCCTCCTCATCTTCCTCTTCCCTATATATCTAATATTTCATTGCTTGTTCTTCATTTTCTGCTTTTAGGGGAACAAAGGTACCAAAAAGAGTCATTGTAGAAGTTAAAGGCTTCTTTTTGGGAGAAGGTTTCCCATAAGACCGAGGAGAAATTGATAGAGTAGCAATAAAGTAAAAATGTGTATTCGCCCATGCCTAGGCTCATGATTTTTAGTTTTTTTCACACTCTATAAAGGATGGTGTCAGCTTATGAGAAGAGTGATTATGTGGAACCAATGTTTCTATAGTAGATAGTGTATTAATAAACATTGAGTTATCTCTAAGGACAACTATCCTAGTTCCATTGAAAAGGAACTTGATACACTAATGATATGTGGAAGGTACTACTTGCATGTCATAAATCCATGGTCATCTCAAAAAAAAACTGTATGCAAGTGGTATGTCTAGGACTTGGAAAACAACATCTTTCTCAACCTGACCAACTCTATTTTGAAGCACAATTAGATATTTAAAAGGTCTTTCAACCTCATCATAGGCTTTGATAGTGATCTTGTACCTAGGGTTAATGAAAAATTTAGACATGCCTAATTGTTGGATTACATTGAAAGAGATAATGTTCAACCCTACACCATTTTCTATCAGGACTAGGTAAACATGAGTATGAAAAAATTGCACTTCGACATGGAGAGCAAGGCTATTTCTCTAAATACTATGCGATAGTTTGCCAGTGAAATGTGAAAAGAGATAGTTTTGACTCAAAATTTTGCATTTTAATTGGTCAATCAAGTAATTTTCAGATCAAACAATTTAGGATTTCAGTTTGTGTCAAAGAATAGAAAGTTTTGAAAATAGTAAGGGTATTTTAGCATGTCTCACCAAGTGGTCTCCCATAAGAGATATTGGCATTTTCATGGAAGTTCTATAAGCACAACTAAGGGAACATAGATGGTGAGTGTAAAATCTTGGGGTGATCTGGGTAGTCCATTAGGATTGATCCTTGCACCAAGAAGTTGAGTGACAAGAAAGGGTAGCTACTAACTTAGGGTATTTAGAAAGAGATTCCATTCATATTTTTCTTCTTGCACCCGATTAAGGGACACCCCACCTTGTAGTGGGTAATAGACCTCATGGCCACAAGAGCACCTTAAGATTTCTTGCTTAGCATTTTCCTCATGGTCCCAATCTCAAAAGTAATCACACCAAGAATAGACAAATAATACATCTACCAACATTTGGTGTCCTTGATAGCCTTGAGTGTATAGTGGGTTGGAATAGATAGGTTTTCTTGTCCCCACTTGGTTTGTTCCTCTTGGTTGCCCAAGAGCAGGCCCTCTAAAGAATTCTAACTAAAAATAGATTGGATCCACTTTTGAGAGTCAAGATTTTTGATTCACTGTAAGGGTGAAGAGCATACTTTCCTATCTTGATCATTTCCCCCAAACATGCCAAGAAGTTTCAATTATCCCCATGCTTTTGAAATCCAAAGGCAAGTCAAGAATTTTGATTCACCAAAAGGGTGAAGAGTGTACTCTCCTACCACTAGAGAATCCTAATCACAAGTTTAATGTGCCTACAAAATGAAAAAAACTAGTAGAGTGTTGCACATGGAATAAAAGAAAACAAGCAAGTTTAGTTTTTATGTTTTGGTTAGCCCTACAAACAAGTGTTAGTAGCCCTTGCACATTTGAAACTTTGACATGCTTTCTTTTCCAAGAAATTATGCAAGAATTTGAAGGCAACAACCTACAAACACAACCACTAGTCCCATAAATTGGTTGCATAATAGCATAAAATCTTCAAATAGACCTCTGTCAAATAATCACAAACCTATAAAATTTGACAAATAGCAAGTAGTAACTAAGAAATTGACCAAATCACCCTAACAGTAAGAAAATTTAAGCCAAGTGATAGTTTTTGCTAGAAGACTATCATTTAATACTTCTTAGTATACCCGTACAAAAGTTTTACTTTGTGTAATATTTTTTCCTAAGTTAGGCAATAAAACTTAGTATTTTGAGGTGATAAAGTTTAATAAGAGTATGTGATACCTTTACCAAATAAGTATCTCATGATAATACAAAAAAATGTCACACGATACTAGCAAAGTATCACCCAAAAGTTGCAACTATAAAAAAAGAAAATGCAGATAGAATGTTGAAAATGAAAGAAATCTAGCAAGATAAATAGAAAAACTGGGACATTCTACCCCACAGTAGGCACCAAAAATGTACACTCAAAATTTTTCACACTATGAACCCTTCTATCCATTTGATTCCATGAGCTCAAAATTCTTGGATGTCAGCTTAGAGATCCCTATCCATCGAGTGAAAGAAAGTATGCTTCAAGCATATTAAGGCTCTCAACTAAGTCTTAGAGATACTTTTCTTGCTAGTAAATCATGCAATGGGAGGTTTTTTGAGACAAGAGCAAGAATGCAAGTGTCTACAATGAGTTCCTCAAAAATGCAATGCAAGTATGGATTAAACTAGTATAAATATGCAAAATGAAGCTATGTTAATAAGAATAAGAGGTTTGACAATCCAACTATTTAAGCTATGTGAACTAGATTATAGAAAAAGAGAAATTAAGCTACATGAAATTATACTAAAATTCCATGATATGAGAGAATGTAGACAAGAAAATGGAAGTTCTCCACAAAGGCTCTCAAGAATTTAAATGGTAAACATACAGCATAACAGTACTCAAGAGTGTGGATCCTTTGAGAGGGGGGAAGCTCTTTCTTTTAAAGTTGTACGAATAGTGGAGATTGAGATCAAGATAATGGAAGATCTTGGGTAGAGTTTGAAAATTATATTGATCCATGTGCACACACAAGTCAACCAATAAACAAAGAGTTGACTTTGCATGTGAGACAAAAAGAGTATTTTCCTTTAATTTGAAAAATAGAAATAATGCTTTATGTGTGCACATTGAGTGGGTTACAAGAAGGGTGGATTTTATTTGATTAAAAGGGGACATGTTCTTTTAATCAAATAATGAACTTACGATAGTATAGTCAAAACTATAGGTTATGATCAAATTAATTGATTTTTAGCAATTTGGCCTAAGTAAATGATTAATTAATTTAGCCAAAATCTTGAGAAGGGGGCTAATAGTCTAGACAACCATTTTTATTGATTACACATCTCTCATCTAAAGTTCACTCCTCCAAGCTCTACAAACACTAACTTTTGTCCCTCACCTGGGAGTCCTCTCTTGCCTCTCTCCCCAGTCTCTTGGTGACACACAATGGACCATCTCCTATGACCCTTTTGGTATACCTCCATGTCCACCTATCTACAGAAAATGAACCTACACCTACAACCAAGTAACTTCATAACACAAATAAAAATACTCAACACTTCCTAGTGTAGATTGTCTTCTATCTCATGTAGTAATAGGAAATATGCTTCAACAAGTTTATCAATATATCTCCATTTACACAGTCTAATTGTATATTGAATTATTTTATTCATAACTTTTGTTCTCAACATCTTCCTAAAAAATACTTTGGAAGTGTTTTTAAAAATTATTCCTTACAAAACATATCCAAATATGATCCCAATCCAACTATTCCTTTACATGTTATGGTCTTTCTACCGAGACCCATTTTTACTCTCATAAACGAGAAAAGATACATGTAACCCTACATAAAAAATCCAATATCTCTCCTAAAAAAACCAAATTATCCCAAACCAATTTCATTTTAATCCTTCATGAGTCTATTTTCCAAATATGTAACCCATTCATTCTTCCAATCCATAATCATTATATGCATGCAAATTTATGCCCACAACTCCATTGAGGATATTAAAACACTAGTTTCTACTAAAAGATTCATAACTTCCACAAATCTACATTAAAACAACCCAAACCAAAAGTAAAATAAAAATTATTCATATATATTTCCAATTAATATATTTATATGACATAAATCATTAATATTTTTCTATACCAAGCGCTGCAAATATTGTCAGAGAATCTTAAATCTGCAAATAGACACTTTCACTAAAATATGCATAACTTCATCAAACTTGAATGAATTTAATCCAAACCAAAAGGGTAACAAATATAAGTCATCCTAACTTATATAGGGTTTTAAGGCCTCAACTATCTATAAAAGGCCTAGAAATAGCATAAAAATAGGGAACACCAATCAAAATAGCTAGGAATGAATGCACAAACTAATAGCAAAATGTTCTCTTTCTTCTCATTCTAATTTGAAAAGACCAGTACAAGTTATTTATAACATTTTAGGAATTTAGAAACCATCCAACTTCCCTTATGATCTTTCATCTTCCTTTTGCACCATATTTTTTATATTATCACATTTTATGACAATATTTACATACATATTTGACAACTTTTACAATTTTGTCTTTCAACCTTACATTATTATTCAACTTGACTCAAATTAATTTAATACATCATGAATGAAAAAAGGCAAAATATATTCATCATATTATTAAATGTGGCATCTTGATATTCTTTTCTTAGGTGCTCCTACACCACCAAGGAGGAGACCAACCTCCAAAAAAGAATGTGCCACTCACCCCTACCTATGAAGCTAGCCATCTTCTAAAAATTAGGAAGACTAGAGAGAAGTAAGATGAAAAGGATAAAGGGAAGGAACAAGAAACTTTAGTGTCAAAGCCATCATCCCCTATTCAATTCATCAACTTAGATGGTGACATGAACCCCATGGATGGCTAAGTATAGGAAGCATCTCAGCAAGGGGATACATTAGCCCTTTCAGTAACCAAGGTAGTTGCATTCCCTATTGCTTCCTAGAGAAAGCCAACTCCATTGATTTTGAGGAAGTTATTTGACCCATCTACACTACAATCTACTATCAATGTGCTCTCTAAAGAATCCATGCTTGAAGATACTACTGATAGAAAGAAGAGGAGATATGAGGATGCAGCCCCATCAAAGGACTTGATCACACAAGTCACCTCCTCTCAGCCATCAAAGAAAGAAAAGAAGCAGATGACTAGTGCAGCACTCACTACAAATTCAATGAATGATGACATGCTAGTTGAGATTGTTGAGCCTCAGAAAGAAGGAAGATTTCACGAGCTCTCAAAGGATGATTTCCAAATCAAGATGTTGGATCTTGGTATTCCAATTCATGACTCCATGGTGAACACATGGAAGTTGACTAATGAGAAAATTGAGGATAAGCTAGAAGATCTAAGAGTAGACAAGGACATATGGAAAGCCTCAAACAAAGAACTAATGGATTACGTAAAGTTTTCACTTAGGAGTACTTCTTCTAGTCAATTCAACCCAAATGCAAAGGAGAACAAGAACTTATTTCTCAAGTTGTAGCAAAAGAGACAATTTGGGCTAGTAGATCGGGCATGGGTAGATCAAATAAAAGATCAAGTTCCCCCACTAGTTGAGAATCTAGGAAGCCTAGTAATGGATGCTCACAAGCTTAGAGAGGCAGCTTTAGATCATCAAACAACCATATAGAAGGTAGTAGACAAGTTGATAGAGCAATTGGCCCTTCTACAGGAAGTGATAGACATGAGGACTAATGTAGCCATTTCTCATGGGATTTTAAAGACTAGCCATGAGTCACTTTTCCACTAGAAGCAATCCTTAGAGTTTGTCATAGAAAACTCTATAAGAAATATAAGTGAACTCAAGAATGTTCACAACTAGGTGCAAAAGATCATCAAAAATTTATTTCAGTATTTAAAGATCTTGCACACAGAGTCCTTTGTGTTAAGTAATTACAAGCTTGTGGACATTGAGAAAATGAAGTTTGAATTCCTGGCATTTGTTAACAAAGTTGTTAACCCCATCAACTTCCAAGTATCTAAGATCCAAGAACTCTTAGCAGCAGATGTAGTCATAAGAAGAGAAATGGAGAAGTTCCAATCAAGCATGGCCAAAATTGATGAACAGACAGACATGCATGACTATTGGATGATCCAAGCTAACAATATTCTCATTCCAGGTGTCAAAGAGCTAGATAAAGTAACCAAATCCATGAGATCTTATAGAGATAATTTAGTTACTTCTAAGAAGACATGATGCTTTGACGCTTTTCTAGGCATCTATCATTCTTGCCCTCCTCTTTCTTTTATTGCCATACATGACATTTTGTCAATCTTTGTAACAGACAATTATTCATGCTTGTCCTATTTTTAGATTATTTTGTTCAGAGTTGCTCTGCAAGGTAAATCATCCAATGTAACTGGCCATTTTTTAGAAGGCCTATAAATGTAATCTTTGATGAAGCTAATAATATTGGAAAAAACAACTTTTGAAAAACCCCTATAGCTAGGACTACTGTGTGTGACTCTGGGTTCATTTTAAGTTTTGTTATTCATTTAGTTTAGACTGGAGTGTATGGAATGAATGTGTTAATGTTGAAAGTTGAATGAAAGTGAATGAACTTGGTTTTATTCCCTTCATTCAATAGATTTCATGTCTTACTCTTTTTAGAATAAGCATGTCTTGTGTTCTCTCTTGTGGTTAGTGTGTTTAGTTTAGCTCATTGCATAAGGAAGTCAGAAATTGATATATGTAGTAGTTGAAGGATAGACAATCTGGGTATTGTCAAAACATTACCTAATTTCATAATCCAAGAATTACATGTTTCATGATCTTTTCCTCTCTTTCTATTGTTGTAGCTAGTCTTGCTTGTTTCCATTTCTCTTCATTATTAGTCTGAGTAGATCGCATTTAGTGAGTTTTTACCCCATCTTGCCTAGGTTGTTTGAGGTGTTGAGAAACTTGGTTTCTACCTCTTCTACTCTCTAGTAAGAGCATACCCCAAAACTTGAAAGAAAAATTCATTGCATGTCTTTTACTTTTAAGGGAGTTGTACCTTTCAATTCAGAGGTCTCTAATAGATTACTACTTTGACCCATTCTATTGTTAACATCTTTGTTTTCCATAAGCTATTGGGAAAGTCAAGATTTAGGGTATAAACCAAAGTATCAAGAAAGACAAACTGTTAACCAACAAATATATACATACATACATATACACATACATTCATACATCCAGATATATAATTTTATCACCTTGGAAAATTGTATTTGATCCTACTAGCTGAGAACAACTAATTGCTCACTTTATTATACCTAATCTAATGATAGTTCTATAGGAATTTGTAATCAACCTAGCTAATTAGCAACTAGACCCATTTAACTAGGTTATATCTTATTTCTTTCTAAAAATATCTACTATGATATGTTTTTGTGCAATATTTTAAGGTAACTCACTTAGCACGGGTTGAGTGACTTTTATTGTTTCATTATTTGGATTCTAGAATGTGTATGCAGTTGGATCAATTTTTCTATTGTGTTAAGATGTAATAAGCACCTTAAAAAGATCTATATATATATATATATATATATATATATATACAAAAATGCATGCATACATATATATACATATATTCATACATACATACATATACACATACATACATACATCTAAATATACATGTGTATCACCTTGGAAAATTGTATTTGATCATGCTAGCTGGGAATAGTTGATTGCTCATTTTATTATATTTAATCTAATGATAGTTCTATAGGAATTTGTAATCAACCTAGCTAATCATCAACTAGACCCATTTAGTTGGGTTATGCTTTGTTTCTTTCTAAAAATATCTGCTATCATATGTTTTTGTAAAATTTCTTGTGGACTCTACCCATTTTTCCTAGTCTATATTATTCTTGTGCAGGATTTTGAGGTAGGTTACTTAGTATGGGTTGAGTGAGTTTTATTATTTTATTATTTGTATTCTTGAATATGTATGTAGATGGATCAATTTTTTTTTGTGCTAAGATGTAATAATCTCCTTAAAAAGATCTCTCTATAAATACATACATATATAGATACACACGTGTTTGCACATATGTATATATACACATACATATACATAACGAGAAGCTTCTCTATACATACATAGATACATAGATACACATATGTGTGTATGTATGTATATATACACATACATATATAAAGAGAAGCTTCTCTATTCACCTACTAAGGGACATATAAAGAGATGTTGAAGGTGAATAGATTTCTTACAGATTTGACTATGAATGTCTTTTCTATTTTCAAAACATAATTATTAATAATCTTTGCTCTTTATATTTGAAGTTATTGAACACTAAAGGACAAGGAATTTATTGATTTCAATACCTCTCTTGGTCGTTCAGTTGGTTCTAAGTATTGTTTCAAAAGACACAAAGCCAAAAAGCATGTCACAAGAGGACATGTTCCATGTCCACTTGATGCAGAGTGCATGACTAGAAAGGTGTAAATGGGCTTTCCCACTCTAACACCAAATCAACAAGTTACCAAATCCTCAACCTTCTCACAAGGTCATAACCAATTCAAAGCCTCCAAATTTTGAAGAAAACAAGATCACCAACTTCTTCAAGTACCCATGGTCTAAGGATCAAATTCATTTAGATTATGGCTTCATGACATATTCGTCACAAATAGGCTAACATGAGGATAACACAAAAATGGTTTGCTCCAATGGTCCCAAGACATGAAATGGACTTAGGGCATCCACATAACACAAAATACATCACTAGTTTGATTCTCACACTTCCACAATTTATCAAACCCAAATTAACTTAGTCGCCCTATTAGGCCTCCTTAAGAGGTTTTTGGTGTCTAATTTCCAAAAATACCAAACAAACCTTTAAAAAAATTAGGGTTCTAGATAACCTTTTCAAAGTTATATCCAATCCCAAAGCACTAGGACTCAGTTCCACTCAAACACCCCCTTTCCTTCACTAAGTAATGCAGTTCTAATTGGCCTAATTAAGATTGGTTTACAAAGAAACTATGGGAAAGTGGGGTCATGGAAACACACCCAACACTCAAGAATGTCTATTCACCTTCCTCCAAATTCCTTCCAACACTTAGCCCTCCAAAAAGTCTCCTTCTCCTATTTGTAATGTCCCATTTTAGGACATTTTAAGTTTTTCATTTTTTTGTATCCATTTTTTAATATATTCTTATTTGATGATCTTTCCATTATTTGTGTTAGAATCTGATAAGATTAATAATCCAAAAAACTAGTGCAAAGAATAAATATCTAAACTATGAATGCAAATGATACAAAATCAAAATAGCATCATAGAGTTAGTCTATAAGAGAGTAATGCAAATGCCAGAAGCAAAATAGCATTAAGAGGATGCAAAAACAAGAGATACAAATACAAGCCAAGTAGCATGCTTATATAGGCTAGGAAGAGGGAGGAGGTGACAACACCAACCAATGAGGAGCAACCATCTATCAAACTAAAGATAGAAAAGTATCTTCCCAAGATAGCTAATGGATGCTCACATGTAGGAAGGTGACACCTCACAACCATTCACCTAATAAGACATGCTTTATTAACCTAAGTGAGATTACTGAAAGTGTAGGAAAAACCTAGCAAAATAGGAAAAATAAAAAACTACACTAACACCCCCCCCATAAGCAAAGCTTAGGTGGATGTAGAAATGGGTCCCGGCAAGTCAAGCCTGATGAGGTACCCATGTACATAAAATTTTCCCAAAAGAGAGAGAAAATAGTTTAAATGGCAACCCCATAGCTCATGAAAGCAGCTCATAAAGGGTTGCGCCCCTAGAGGACCCTACACCAAGGGTCGCCTAGGAGGTGCCAGATTATGATGCCAGCTCATGGGCTATCTTCTTCTATAAGGTAGGGTGACATGAAGGTAGGAAGGTATCGTGACATGAGGTAGTAAGGTACCATGACATGATATCATAAAGGGCAGCGCACCTAGGCTACCCTACACCAAAGTAGCCTAGCATCGAGCCATGCCAGATTATGCTACCGTGACATGATAACTTTCAGATAGGGTAACCTACAACGAGCCTAAACGAGGATGTCGGCAATGCCCTCAACTCCCCAAAGAAAATTAGGACTCCAAGTGAGAGGAAGAGGCCCCCCAAAAGATGAAGCATCCCGCACCTCCAGCAAAGCTTGCAAATTTTGTCTGGTAGATCCACTTACATCGAACAAGTTTTCTTCCCTTAGGAAAAGGGACAAGATCCCAAGTGTGGTTCCTCATCAAAGAACTATACTCTTCCTGCATAACTGTATCCCACTCAAAAATACCAGAAGCCTCATGAAAGTACTGTGGATTTGAGGCAGTAGCAATGAAGATATGTAGAGCATCCTAGAATTGTGAACAAGTTTGATTGGTATCTAATGGATCCCCAACCCAATCACCTGCAAATTGCAAGGTTTGTCAAGCCCAAAGTGGACCAAAAGATGGAGAATCTAGAGGAGAATCATCAACCTGTAAATGATGACTAGGAGAGGAAGGAGGTGAGTCCTCTGAATCACTCTCTGCATCAGAAGTGGAGGTAGAAGACTGCTCAAGTGAATCTGACCCATTAGAAGATCTATCATGTATTCCAAGTGACTCCAATGTCAAAGTAAAAGGCAACCCTGTGACCATGCTCTGTTGGTTAAGCTGATGCATGCAGTGGAAGTTAAGATGGCCAAACCGCTCATGCCATAATCTACTCACATCATTAGAGTGAGTGAGTGAAACAGTTAAAGGAGGATCAGGAACAAAGTGAGAAAACATATAGAGTTGTGATTGATGATTTTCTCTCCCAACTGCAACTGTAGAATCATTGTGCAACTTATGTATCTCCACTGAACTAGGAGTGAACTCAACCCACTTGCCTAAACCTATGTGAGTGATCTGGTGTATCGATTGGAGATTAGTTGACAACGAGGGTACACAAGGAACATCATGAAATGTGCCATTCCCCACATCAATAGACCCTCTCCCACACACCTCAATGAGAGTGTTATCACCCATCAAAATAGAAGGCATAGTACATGGCTCCAAGGATGCAAGTTCTTCCTTAGATGAAGCCATGTGGTGCGAAGCACCCAAATCAAGAACCCAAGTGGATGGTGAGGAAGCAACTGCAACAAGAGCCTTGCCCTTTCCTTTCCCCTTGTTGTTTTCTTTTGCCTTGTTAGAATCTTCATTAAAACTTTGTTTGATAGACTCAGGAACACTAATATTATTCTTCTCAATAATGTATGTCAAGTGATCAATTTTGTTTCTTCAAACATTTATGTTCATCATGACCGAGTCTTTTACAATAGGCACATTTAACCTTTTCTTTCTTAGGCTTATCGTCCTTGGAAGATGGTGTATCAATATTTTTTTTTGAAGAAATTGATATCTGATCCTTCTTCTCCTCGCTATTCTTTTGTTTCTTGTCCTTACTATTGTTGTTACTACTTTTTCCTTGTTCTTTTGTGCCTTGGTTAGCAGCCAAGGCATGTGACTTAGAGGACTTAAGAGTGCCCATCTGGATTAGCTTGTCCTATTTTCGAGTGAGATTGATAGCAAAATCATCTAAAGATGGCATGGTGAATTGAGTACCAAGTGCACCCTTAGTAGCATAGAAGGTAGAGACAAACACAAAATATTTTAAACTCAGCTTAGAGAGAATACTAAGAATCAGTTGTTCATCTTTCTTTTCAATTCCACATTGTTTTAATTGCAGCCTTAGTGATTTTAATTTGGTGAAGAAATCTTGGATTGTGTTGAAATTTCTTGGACTTAAACTAATTAATTCATTTTCAAACATATGACCCCTCATTAAATCTTGTGTGCCAAATAGTGTTTCTAGTTTTGTCCATACTTCATTTGGTGTATCCAAAGACTCAATGTGAAATAGCAAGTCAGGAGAAATAGACAAACACAATGTTCCATATGCCTCATCACATTTGTTAAACCACTTAGGCTTGTCTTCATCTTTAGCAGGTTCAGTTTCAAGTCCCATTGTTATCCTATTTAATCCAGCTTTCTTTAAGTGAATTTTCATGCATGATTTCCACTCAAAGTAATTGTATGGGAGTTAGGATGGGTATATTTGTTTGATCCATGATGAAGAAATGCAGAGAAGAAATGCTAAAAAGAAGAGAACCCAGCCACAACAATGCCCCCCCCCCCCCCCTTTTTACTCAATCAAAGAACCCCCTCCAAATAAATATGATTTGGCACTTTATTTTAGTGCATTTACAACTACCACTAGAAAGAAATACTTAGTGGTCTTGATTTCAATCCATTACAAACCCTCATGAAGAGCATATGTTGAAAGTTAAATTTAGGCACATAATTGAGGAAACAAATAGCACTACTGTGATCTACTCAAAAAATCATGCACTTTCAAAAAAAGAATCGCCTCGATACAAGGTCATATGAGAAAGTTATGATCCTCTGAAGTTTCTAAAATGAGAACTGTGCACTGTTACGGCCAAGAATCTGCAATTTTTGAAAATTTTATGAATGAAAATCATAATTCAACTCCACTAGTGGATAGAGCACAAAAAAATAGCCAAGGTCATAACAAGAATCATCAAAATCAGAGTCTGTATGATCAAGAATGAGACATTTGAAAACTGCGTTCAAATTTGCGACTGCCAACGGAGAGGGGTACGGCTGTAGCTTTCTACGCTAGATCCTGCAAAATATATAGATTGCATGCACAATCTAAAAGATACCCAGATGGTTTTTTGGGGCTGCAAACAAAACCCAGAAAATGTTTTTCTTGCTGATATATAGAAGATGTTGCTGTAGTGTAAATTGGATGCCTTTAACAGTAAAAAATGGCTCCAAAAATCAAAAAATGACCCCAGCAACCAAAATATGACATGCAAATGTTGGATCAGCTTCCTAAGTCCATCAATAGCATGCTAGAACCTGCAATACTGATTGAAAACTCCAAATATGCAAGTTGGTTGTCAGATTTGAGATTGAAACCCCAGAGAAAAACCATTTTTGTCAAAACTTTTCTGATTCTCAAGATCATCCAAAGATGCAAGAGAAGAGCATACTTTGGATTTTTCAAAAAACTACAATAAAGTTTATTAGCCCCCCCCCCCCCCTCCGAATCTCTCAAATAAGAAAACTAAAATCTACTCTTGCACATAAAAAAATTTTGATACCATGTTAGAATCTGATAAGATTAATAACCCAGAAAACTAGTGCAAAGAATAAATATCTAAACTATGAATGCAAATGATACAAAATCAAAATAGCATCATAGAGTTAGTCTATAAGAGAGTAATGCAAATGCTGGAAGCAAAATAGCATTAAGAGGATGCAAAAACAAGAGATGCAAATACAAGCCAGGTAGCATGCTTATATAGGCTAGGAAGAGGGAGGAGGTGACAACACCAACCAATGAGGAGCAACCATCTATCAGACTAAAGATAGAAAAGTATCTTTCCAAAATAGCTAATGGATGCTCACATGTAGGAAGGTGACACCTCACAACCATTCACCTAATAAGACATGCTTTATTAACCTAAGCGAGATTACTAAAGTGTAGGAAAAACCTAGCAAAATAGGAAAAATAAAAAACTACACTAACAATTTGGTATCCTATATTTATATGCATATCTCCAAGAGTCATGCCCCTTCGTTAATATTAATTACATTAATAAGATAATTATATTAATAAGATAATCATATTATATATTAATTATGATTATATATTATATTTAATCATATATATTAATTAATTTAGCATTTTAATATCCAATATATATATACACATATAGTTATATGATAATATATATAATAATATATATATTCTTAATTTATATACATGATTATTCATTTTAATATAAGTAAAATACTTATATTATACTTATCTATTATTAGATTAGATATGTCAAGATGGGAATATCACAGTCCTCCCCTCTCGAATTTGCTTGTCCTCAAGCAAAATTATTCATACATGAGCTCTTTCATAGACAAGAAACATAAAAAGGCCTAGAAGATTTTATAAAACATACATCTTTAATGAAAACATGGAGCAGACATGATGCAAACAGATGAAGACATGAAGCATACATGATGCAAACACATCATACATTCTTTATAATTTTTCACAATGAAGTAGAGTAAAGGGAATGGTTTATAACATATAGTTCCCTAGTACACCTTTTGATTGTGGATCCTTCACACAGAAATAGTTATTAGCATGTACATCTATATAATAGCTTCAAAGAAAAGATTAGTCATGATAAATTAGTTCTGAACCAATTTCCTACCAAGCACAAGAGTGAAACTTTGGCCCTCTTGGCCTTGATAGCAACCTTTGACATCCATCAAGGTGGTCTACTTGGCAGATTCTTAACTGAATTAAGTTGACATGATGTCAAATCTTAGCTTAACCAATCTAAGCCTAGGAGCAAAACTTTGGCCCTCCTAGCCTTGATGGCAGCCTTTGACATCCATCAAGGTGTTCTACTTAGATGGTAATCTTATTCTTCCTATCTAAGCCCAAGAGTGGAACTTTGGCCCTCTTGGTCTTGATGGCAACCTTTGACATCCATCAAGGTGGTCTACTTAGGAGGTAATCTTATTCTTCTTAAATATCCTACCTAAGCCCAAGAGTGAAACTTTGGCCCTCTTGACCTTGATGGCAGCCTTTGACATCCATCAAGATGGTCTACTTAGGAGGTAATTTGATTCACTAATTATTATAATTCATTTTATTACATACATATATGTATTCTACTAAAATTGCAACTCATCTAGTTTTTGTTGGTCCTTCACATTTTCATTATGTTCTTGATTATATTTAGATCTCTTATTTACCTTGTTCTTTGCTTCCTCATCAAGTGTAGCATCCATTTTTTGGACTTGGCTTCTCTTCCCACATGTGTGTCCTAGTTCCCAACTTTCCTTGCAATGAAAGCATAACTGTTTTCTTTTTAGTTTGTCACGATTTCTCTTGATCTCTCTTTTGCATTTATGGCCACGTTCCCACAGTTCCCAATGTCCATTTAAGGCTATACCTCAGGTTTCTCTCAGTTCTAGTTTAAAGACTTTAAATATTTAATTTATACTTGGAATTATTTGGAATTTGTAGTTATCTTCAAGAAATTCCAATCCTTTTAAATAATTAATATAATTATTGATAACTTGGAGATCAAGTGTATTTATAATTAAAATTCTCTCCTCATTGTATGTCAACTTAATTCCAATCTTTTAAATAATTAATATAATTATAAATTATATTTATAATTATATCAACTTAATATTCTTTCTTATTAATAATTTAATTTAACTTCAATAATTCTCCCTTCACAATAAGGTTGAGACAATAGTGATGTTTCTTGATTATTGTATTGAGTGTACAAGGGCTTCATGTGGATCTATGCTAAGAGGGGTTGCATGTACTAGCAATGTGACTGGCTTCCACATGGTGGACTCCCAATTTTACTTTGATTTATTGTCTTTTTTTATTCTCCTCCATGATCTGACTATCATTCCCCAAGAAACTTATATATCTCAGTGGTAATATTGTCTACTAGAAGTGAGACAAAGAGTTCTATGCATATTCATGGATGATTTTTAATGATGAAAGCTTTTGTAGCCGAAAATTTTTACTTTCTATTTTCCATGATAACTATCATATTCTCCCATTTTAATACTTTTAGATAGTAGTCAATCGATCCCAAATGAAAGACAAAGGATGCCTGAACTTCATTTGTTGTATATCAGTGTAACACTTTTTGTGTTTGGTTTGGTGCACCATATCCTTATGTGTTTGACCATTGGATGTGAGTCTTCCCATGTACTATCCTCAATATACATTCAAGGTAGTGCTCAAATTAGCCGCTTGCTATCTAGGATTAGGTTTGTTAATATGCTCAATGGTTCTTTCCAAAAATCTTTGCACTTTTGATACACAATTGTTACCCTCTGTTCAATGGCCACTACTTGTATTCTCTACTGCTTGTAGCTATGCTCACAATCACCTCTTTTCTCAAATCAAATAATGACTTTGTAAATTCAACACTACAATCCTGGTAATGTATTTCTCATAAGAAGATCTACATTGAAACCATTGATTGGCATTAATATATGCTAATGCTTTAAATATATCTTAGAGGTTGTAGTTTGAATCTTGACACCAAGCACCAATTTTAAAATCACGTAGAACGTTAGAATGTGTTTATTGTATATGTCTTCTCTAATGCTTGAAATGCCTTCATCATCTGACAATAACATGCACCACACTTCTGCTAATCTCCTCATACATGATAATTCACAAAATCTTTGTCTTCTTTTTTCTACGACTCTATGAAGCTTTCAAAGAAAGATACACTAGTATAATTGCTCCTTTGATTCATTTCAATATCCTCATGTTGGATCCATTGACAATGTGATCTAAAAAAAATTAGATTGGTTAATATTGCTATCTCCTTTTTTTGTATTGGTTAATATGTCCATTGAATACTTTCCACAGGATGGCAGGAAAGATGCTCTGATACCCCTTGTAATGTCCCATTTTAGGACATTTTAAGTTTTTCATTTTTTTGTATCCATTTTTTTAATATATTCTTATCTGGTGATCTTTCCATTGTTTGGTATCCTATATTTCTATGTATATATCCAAGAGTCATGCCCCTTCATTAATATTAATTATATTAATAAGATAATTATATTATATATTAATTATGATTATATATTATATTTAAGCATATTCCTTGTTATATTTAATCATATATTATACTTTATCATATATAAATTATTATAGTATTTTAATATCTTATATATATATATATATATATATATATATATATATATATATATATATTGTATACACTTATAATTATATGATAATATATATATATATATATATATATATATATATATATATATATATATATTCATTTTAATATAAGTATAATACTTATATTATACTTATCTATTATTAGATTATATATGTCAAGATGGGGATATCACACTATTATACTCTGAACAACATGCTTACAAGATCAAATTCTCGTAAGAAACTTGAACTAGGGATGGTTAGGAAAAAAAACACATTGCCCAGTCTTGACAGATTGAATAGACAAAGTACAAGAAACCAATAAACTTGCTTCAAAACTAAAAAATATCTTATTGCAACTTCTCCCAATTCATACAATCTAACTTTTTTGACCTTGAAAATTAGGTATATATCCTTCCTACATCCATCCCAATGGTTATAACTATTGTTTGAATAGTTACAACTCCTTTTCAACTAAGTTGCATTTTTTAGCAACTTTTACAATTTTGCAAATAGTAATTTTGCACAAAAAAGCGCAACTTTTGCAATTTTCACAGTTTTTCAATTCTAAGACTTGAAAAAGGTTCCAACTTATTCAAAAGCAACTAAAAACACCTAATCCTAGGCTATCTTAACCAAAAACTCAAAAAGACCCAATTTTTCCAAACTAGGAACTTTGACCTATAACTTGTCCAAAGTGACCTAGGCATACAAGAAGGTGTCTTTTCATTACAACCATGTATTTTTCATCCCATAATTATTCATCCTAGCCTAATTAAGTGAGAAACCAAAAAATTAAATTAAAACCCACAATAGTGCCTTGGTGGTCTGCTCACCACTCATGACATGACTATTGATATAAACAATTATTAAACTTATATTAAGTAGTTTAGTTAATAATTAACCAAACATTATTTATATTAAGTCATTGATCTATATAAACATAAATGGATCATCTATTATGACTTAAATTTGAATGCATCTGATCATAAGTTGGACAATATTATGCACGAGATCTTTACTCAATCACCAAGAGATAATATAATCTATAAGTATAGATTTCTGCATACTTAGTTTGGTATGAATAGTTTTGATTGGAGGCAAAGATAATTTCTTGTGTGAATTTAAGACATGAATTATGAATTTAATTTAGCACAAGTACTATGCAAGTGTGTAAATATGCATGTGAAGTAGTTCATGTAGTGAACTGATATACATACATACATGCACATATGCATACAATCATCATAATTAATTATCCTTGAATCTAACCAAAGCTATTATATATCAAAAAGAGATACATGTTTATAAGGAAAAAAAAAAGGAACATTTACATAGGTACGTCTTCTCCCCTTGGAGAAAATCATAGAGCGAGAGCATAGAGATCACAAGGGTATGACATGGCAATGAAATGTAGCGATCACAAGAGAATGGCAACAAAATCCTAGATCTCCATTGATCTCCACCAACAGTCAAAGCTCTCCAACCTCGTTCAGAGCTCCCCACCCTCTTTTGCATGTAGCTCTCCACAATCAACCAAAACAAATGGAGAATGATTAATGTTGTGTATTTTTTTGTTTGTTTTTTTATAATCCATAATCCACAATCCACAAGATCTCTCTATATGTATACATACATACATAGACACATAGATGTGTGTGTGTGTATGTATATATAAACTCACATATATACATATGTCTATATGTGTATATACATACATAAATACATACATATATATACACATGCATGTATAAATACATACATACATATATACATACATACATGAAAACAATAATGCACTTTCTAAGAGTTTACAATTATTCAAAAAAATTAATGTTTTACAAGAAAATGCACCTAAAGAACTATTAGCTCATAAGCAAGAACATGATATTGAAACAATATAGAAAGTGCTTGACATGAGAATTTTGCAACTGATGGTGTTGACCAATCTTGAATACTTGAGTACTGAAATGAAAGCTATTGATGATCAAACACCTATGCTAGAGTTTAAATACAATGAAAAATTGATTTTAGAAATGGTAGAGGTAGATATTTAGAAGTTTGATAATCAAAATTTAAGGCACGAGAGAGAAGGAGAAGGGGCAGCCTTAGAAAGAGAAGGACAAGGAATGGCTTTAGAAAAAGATTGTATGGCATAAACAACACTAAGACAACATAGAGGATATTATGGGAGCCACTGGATAGAATCTAGGAAAGTGTTATGGTAGGTACTATGACATTGGAATCAGTTTCAAGTGTTATTAAGAATCTATAGTCCAAATATTGGGAGGACTACAAGTTGTGTAATTTCTTATAAGGGTGTTTTAAGTATTGGCACAGTCTCCCTATGATGATCCCAAGTATCAATTTCTTATAAAAGTGTTTCAAGGTTGGGAACCACTTCAACATCATTTGCATGTTTTAGAGATAATGTCATTGTGGAAGAGGGTCTGGTAAGGAATGAGTCATGATTATTTCATTTACACATAAGCAAAACTTTCTTCTTCAACTCCTTATACTCAACTCTTCATTGAAGTTATTCTTTTGGTAGTGAGAATAGTTGCTAGAAATTCCTCATAGCCGAGGGACCCTAAACCTATTTTATGTTTTCTAGAGACATGGGATAAGTTACTATTAGCTTTGGTACTTCATATTATTCTAGATCATATAGTGATGCCCAAATTAATAATAGTAGATACTTGGGATCCTCACAGGGAGAGTGTGCCAATACATGCATAGTTACATCCTTGGCTTCCATTATTGGGCCAGTGTATGGAGCCTTTATATCCAACCATTCATTATAAATTGGGGAATGTGCTTCATGCTTGACATGCAAGTGATGCATCTACATATGTAATTTTATCACCTTGGAAAATTATATTTTATCCTTGCTAGCAGGGAACAACTGATTGTTCATTTTATTGTACCTAATCTGATGATAGTTCTACAAGAATTTGTAATCAACCCAACTTATCAAAAACTAAACCCATTTAACTAGCTTATGGCTAGTTTCTATCTAAAAATATCTTTTATGATACTTTTTTGTAAAACTCCTTGCGAGCTCTACCCATATTTCCTAGTATGCATTATTTTTGTGCATGATCTTGAGGTAAATCACTTAGCATGGGTTGAGTGAGTTTTATTATTATTTATTTGCATTCTTGAATATGTATCCAACTAGATCTATTTTCATATTGTGCTAAGATGTAATAAACATGTTTTAAAAGATCTCTAATATATACATGTTTAGAAGGAAATATAAAGAGATACTTGTTTAGAAGGAAAACAAAAGAACATTTACATAGCCCTTGAAGAAAATCACAGAGAAAGGGCACAATAACAAAATCATAAAGAAAGGGCACATCATGGCAACAGAATTGTAGAGCAAGGGAATGGCATGATAATGAAATTATAGAGTAAGGGCATGGAGATCACAATGGTATGACATGCCAACAAAATTGTAGAGCAAGGGCACAACAACAAAATTGTAGAGAAAGGCCATGATGGCAAATTGCAGAGATCACAAGGGCACGACAATGAAATCATAGACCAAGGGCACCACAATGAAATGAAAAGATCACAAGGGCACAACAATGGTGAAAGCTCTCCACCCTCTTTTATGCATAGCTCTCCACAATCAAATCAAATAGGGAATGATTTGTGTCATTTTTTTTGTTTATACTCACATGGGCATCACAATTACAACACCAACATTAGTATTGTGATGATGTTGGGGATAATTGGAAAAAAAAAAAAAAAAAAACATAAAAATAACCACAAATTATACCACCATCACAATTTGACCCCAAATATTGGAGTGTGTCATTTGGCTTAAAGAATGCTGGTTCAACATATCAATTAGAAGTCATGATAATATTCTATGATATGATGCAAGGGAAAATGGAAGAATGTGTTGATGATATTCTAGCTAAGAATATGCAAAGAAATGCTCATCTTCAAGACTTGGGACTCATCTGGAAAAATTTAGTCTCAGAATAAATCTTAAGAAGTTTTATTTTGGTGTCACATTAGGAAAATTACAAGGGTGCATTATTTATGCAAAAGGCATAGAGTTGGATCTCAAGAAGTTTCAAGCTATAATGGGGATGAATCCACCTCAAAAAATTAAGAAAATGAGAGGGCTACAGGGAAGACTTTAGTTTATTCATCGGTTCATAACACAATTAGAAGATAAATCCTAACCCTTCACTTAAACTTTACACAAGGGTGTGAAATACAACTAGAATATGGAATGTAATTAGAACTTAACACAAATCAAGAAGTATCCTGCTAATCCAGCTATAGTGATGCCTCCTATTCATGGGAAGCTACTTATTTTGTATATCTTTGCAACAAACTCATCTCTAGTTGTCTTACTGGCCCAAGAAGATCACAACAATAAGGAGTGAGCTATTTATTACACCAATCATACAACAACATCATTGAGAAAGCCTTCTTGGTAGTCATTTTTGCTTCTAAAAGTTAAGTCACTACATGATCACTCACACGACAAGACTGATTGCAAAAATTATCCATTAAAGTATTTTCTCAACAAAGCTACTCTAATAAGAAGACTGGAAAAATGGGTTTTGATCCTAAGTGAGTTTGACATTGGGTACATAGAATGAAAAGCCATCAAGTGACAAGCAATTGTTGATCAACTAGTAGAAGCACTACTACAAAGTCACCAACCACTTAATGTTGAATTTCCTTATGATTATATTCTATTGTTGACACACCAAATATGGTTTATGTTTTTTGATAGATTATTCAAACAAGTGTATGTTGTTGGAATTCTATTCATAACCCCACATAAATACTCTCTACATATAAGGTGTACAAGATTATTTTTCCTTGTACAAATAATATTGTTGAATATGAAGCCTTGATCAATAGGATGAAAATCGTCATTGAATGGAGGGTAGATGAGTTTAACATCTTTGGAGATTCACAGTTGGTGATCAACTAGGTGAATGATATTTATTAGAAAAAAGATTAAAAAATTGATGCCTTGCAAAATAATGGTTGATGACCTAAAGAAATACTTTCCATTTATTACTTCCAAGCATATTTCTTGAGCAGATAATATGGTAGCTAATGCAATGGCCACTTTGGCTTCCATGTTACAAATGCTAGAAAAAAACTTCCAACATGAGTTCCTAGTGGAAACATTATCCTTCCCTACCTATGACTCTCCTAAATCCCAAATGATATGTTCTATCATAGGACATGATTCATCTCACTATCACCACATATACTCCTACTTACATGACCAAATTAGTCTGGATACTTTGACTCAAAATGAGGAAGGTCTCTTTCTCCAAAATGCTTCATAATATGTCATCATCACTAATGAATTGTTTAGAAGAGATCTTGATGGTACACTCCTTAGATTTCTAGAACCCAAAGAGTCAAAATGCACATTAACTAAGGTACACAAAGGCATTCATGGATCACACTCAAATGGCCTAACACTCGCTTTCAAGTTTATTAGAGTTGGTTACTATTGGAGACAAATGGAGAAAGAGGCAATCAAATATGCTAAGTCTTGCAAGAATTTACAATTCCAAAAAAATATTATTCACACTTCATCTAGGAAGCTAATTTTGTTCTTTACACTTTCACCATTCCAATAGTGGGCTTTTGATTTGGTGGGTTATATCCATCCTTCTTCCTCAAATGGACACAAGTTCATCATAACAACTACAAACTACTTCACGAAGTGGGTAGAGGTAGTACATATTACTAAGGCTTGTCAAAAAAAATTAGCTATGTTCATTCTCAACTACATTATGTGTAGTTATGGTGTAACCTCCTCTATTATCATTGTAAATGAAGAGAAATTCAGAAAAAAAACCAGAATTTCATGAGGATCTTGTTAGTCATGTGTGGTATGCAAAGAAAGATTGGTATGGTGTTGTTGGGATAGGTGTGATTAATTCAACAAGATTGAATGAGGATGAGATTTATATTTGGATAGAGTTCATTGCAAAGGAGAGATTTCAGCAGCAAACACTTGTTCCAGCTAGGTGTTGGAAAAGAAGAAAGAAGGAAATATATCAACACGGGATACTTGTTCCAACTATGTGTTGGAGGAAGAAAAAAAAAAAATTCAATAGTGGCTACTTCATTTTGTGAATCCATACTCACAAAACTTTTCCTACCATGGGAGTCGGATGCAGGAGCATCATGCATCAGGAAAAAAAAATGTAGAAGCCTTTAGTGAAGATGAAGATGGTTGTATATCTTTCTTTTGGCGTCAAAGTGTGGGACACACTTTTCTATCTACCAGGGGAGTCTGATGTAGGAGCATCTTGCATGGGAAAATTTTTTATTAAAAAAATAAATAAATAAATAAATAAAAAAGAAGAAGAAGAAGAAGAAGAAAAAAAAATTGTGGAGGAGAGAGAAAGTGACAAAAATAGAAGGAAAAATAATTTAAAAATAAAATAAGGAAAAAAGGAGAAAAGAGGAATTTCTATTTTCAAGGTGCATAGGTGGTGTAAATAGAAAAATAATAAAAATAGTTTTTATTCCATTAATCAAGGTGTGTAGGTGGCATTTTAGAATTTTGTGGAAAGTTCCTTAAATCATGCATTTAATATTTGTTGTGATCCATAAAGAAAATTTAATTTTGTAATTGGGCCACATGGTGGTGCTTAGTTGTATTTAGGTGGAAATTCTAGAAGGTTGTGTATATTGTAGAAGGTTGTGGATATTCTAGAATGTTGTGGATAAATCATGCCTTGGGTGGTAAGTGCCTATTTAAGGAAGGCTTATGTTCATTTGTAATCAAGCTCTTTGGATGTAAAAGCTCTTCAAGTAGAAGCTCTTCAAGTGTAAGCTCTTGTAGTAAAGCTCTTCGAATGTAATCTCTTGTAAGAAAGCTTGAGAAGTAGAAGCTTGGGAAGTAGAATTCTTAAGAAGAAGCTCTTTTTTTGTAAGCTCTTCTAGTTGGAAGTCCTTAGTGAGGAAGCTCTCTTATATTGTAATAATTTGGAGTTCTTCCATGTGGAGAATATTGTAATGAATTTTCAAGTATTAATGGATGCTTAATGAAGCATTTTTGTCATCTCTCTATCTCCATATTGTTGCATTTTTGGTTGTGAGTGGGTACGGGTGGTGTGATACCATTGATGACGGGTCACCACCCGTACCAACTCACAACCAAAAATGCAACAATATGGAGATAGAGAGATGAAAAAAATGCTTCATAAAACATTCGTTAATACTTGAAATTCATTACAATATCCTCCAAATGAAAGGACTCCAAATTCTTACAATATAAGAGATATTTGCTCACTAAGAGCTTCTACTTCCCCAAACGTCTACTTCTCAAGCTTCCTTAAAAGAGATTACATTCGAAGAGCTTCACTACAAGAGCTTACACTTGAAGAGCTTGATTACAAATGGACATAAGCCTTCCTTAAATAGGCACTTACCACCCAAGGCATGATTTATCCACAACATTCTAGAATTTCCACAACCTTCTACAATATCTACAACCTTCTAGTATTTTCATCTAAATACAACTAAGCACTACCATGTGGCCCAATTACAAAATTAAATTTGCTTTATGGATCACAAAAAATATTAAATGCATGATTTAAGAAACTTTCCACAAAATTCTAAAATGCCACCTACACACCTTGATTAATGGAATAACAACTATTTTTATTATTTTTCTATTTACGCCACCTATGCACCTTGAAAATAGAAATTCCTCTTTTCTCCTTTTTTCCTTATTTTATTTTTTTATTATTTTTCCTTCTATTTGTCACTTTCTCTCTCCTCCACAATTTTTTTTTTTCTTTCTAATAATTTAATTTTCCCATGCAAGATGCTCTTGCATCAGACTCCCTTGGTAGATAAAAAAGTGTGTCCCACACTTTGACACCAAAAGAAAGATATACAATCATCTTCATCTCCACTAAAGGCTTCCACTTTTTTTTTTTTTGCTGATGCATCATGCTCCTGCATTCGACTCCCATGGTAGAAAAAATTTTGTGAATATGGATTCACAAAATGAAGTAGCCACTGTTGACATTTTTTTTCTTCCTCCAACACATAGCTGGAACAAGTATCTGGTGCCAATATATTTCCTTCTTTCTTCTTTTCCAACACCTAAGTGGAATAACTGTTTGCTGCTGAAAATACTCCTTCACAATGAACTCTATCCAAGTATAAATCTCATCCTCATTGAATCTTGTTGAATTAATCACACTTGTAATAAACCCAGCAACGTCATACCAATCTTTCTTTGCATACCACACATCACTAACAAGATTCTCATGTAAACCATCATCAATATCTTTTAAACTCATATCAAAGACAACATCTCATGATTCATAAGAATGTACCTCTTTGACATATTCATCTTCACTTGCCTCTTTCATGTTGTCAACAATGCATGTAACTACTCCATTTGCTTGATCTCTAACTAAGGCACTATACTCTTCCTCCATTATTTTAGTCTTCAAATCACCTTCATCTACTTTTGGCATACAAATCTGGTTATCTTCATGCTCTTCCTCTTCTGTTTCATCTTCTTCAACTTTAGGTTCACAAATAATTTCCTATTCATCCTCTTGCTCTTCTTTTGTATCACATGTCTGATACTCCACTGGATCTTCTATCTTTTTCGTATCCAAGGAATTATCAACATCTCTTTTTTGGTGGCGTGCTCTTCATTTTTGCAACTCAGCTTCTAATTCATTCACTTGCTTCTGCAAATCAACTAGCAATGATTGTTGATTTCTTGCTCTAAATTTCTCAAGTCGAGGAATCCTCATAATCCATCCAATCACAAAAGTCATCTTCTTCTTTCTCTTCTCCATAATCAATTCTTTAAAAGATAAATCTCGTCCAAAACAAGAACCTCGTGCAAACTGCCTCACAGTTGGTGATCTATTTACACAATCAAGAACTTCTTGACAAACTTCAACCAACTCAAGGTCCTGGTGCAAACTGCCTCACGTTCGGCGATCTGTCTGCACGCTCAGAAACTTTTGCTCTGATACCACTGATGACGGACCACCACCCATACCAACTCACAACCAAAAATGCAACAATATGGAGATAGAGAGATGACAAAAATGCTTCATAAAAGCATCCATTAATACTTGAAATTCATTACAATATCCTCCAAATGAAAGGACTCCAAATTCTTACAATATAAGAGATATTTTCTCACTAAGAGCTTCTACTTCTCCAAACTTCTACTTCTCAAGCTTCCTTAAAAGAGATTACATTCGAAGAGCTTCACTACAAGAGCTTACACTTGAAGAGCTTGATTACAAATGGACATAAGCCTTCCTTAAATAGGCACTTACCACCCAAGGCATGATTTATCCACAACATTCTAGAATTTTCACAACCTTCTACAATATCTACAACCTTCTAGTATTTCCACCTAAATACAACTAAGCACTACCATGTGGCTCAATTACAAAATTAAATTTGCTTTATGGATCACAACAAATATTAAATGCATGGTTTAAGGAACTTTCCACAAACTTCTAAAATGCCACCTACACACCTTGATTAATGGAATAACAACTATTTTTAGTATTTTTCTATTTACGCCACCTATGCACCTTGAAAATAAAAATTCCTCTTTTCTCCTTTTTTGCTTATTTTATTTTTTTTAAATTTTTCCTTCTATTTTCGTCACTTTCTCTCTCCACAATTTTTTTTTTCTTTTTTTCTTTTTTCTTTCTAATAATTTAATTTTCCCATGCAAGATGCTCCTGCATCAGTGATGCTTTACTTCAGTTATTTGATTTCTTCATTTAATGCTTTATGAACATGTATAATGATGAAATAAATCAATGCAAAACTAACACATTGATTATGCAATTCTAAAGGTTGGAAATATGAGTATAATTAGATAAACAAATTGATTATTAGAAAATGGATGCCTTAATTTATATGATTTTTCTGATACATAATTTACATAATGCATATGATTTCTTGATCTACTGATCTGTGCAATGAGTGTGCAGGAAATTTAGCCGAGAAAGCTCAATGGAAAGACGAAACTAAACTTGTTAATTTTGTGCTATCTTTGTATTGTAATTCTTTAAAGGTTGTTATTTGGTCATACTATTTTCCCTAGCTTTTGTTTGTTCTTATTAAGTCTTTAAAGCTTAAAAGCATTATATTTAAGTGCCCTAGGGGTAAGGGCATGGGTGGGGAGTATTTTCCACCCCCTTAGCCTCCTTGTTTGACTTTTAGGGGCACTCAAAAGCCCTATTTTTGATGGATTGCAAAAATTCATTGTCATCTACATGTGTTGGTGACTCAAACTCCATCTGGAGTTTGCTTGAAGTCTAGTTGAGTTAGGAATGATACTTAGAGGATTTTGGAGTAGTTTTGGGGTTGTTACCCAATCTTTGATTTTAGAGAAAGTGGAAGATTGAAGGACGAAAAGGGAAAAGCTCTTCTCAACTTACCATTTTACCATAACTCTTTGTGAAGGTAGGATTTCTTCACTCATTTGGTTTTGTTCCTCATGTTGTTCATGCTTGAATCTTGCATAAAGTATTGTGTTGTTCTTGTTTTTTCTTGCTTGTGTGTTGGGATGGATTTGGAGGGATTTTTGTTGTTCTTGGTGCATTATTAAATGCTTGTTTTGATGATTTGTTTTTGAGGGGATTTCACGGGGATTGTTTTGGCATTACTCACCCTTGGATAGGGAAGAAGTGGTCATGTACGGGGGTAGAGCCTTAGTTGGACCTCAATGGTGTAGAGTCTCCTCTTATGGTGAGAGGAGGGAAAGAGGGTAGAGTGTATGGGCCCCTACTTGTCAACACATGCCTTGTTTGATATTGTGAATTCTTGAATATGGAAAGGAATGAAAATCCTTGTGTATTAGCCTCGAAAGGGCCTTATAGAAGAACGAAAGTTCTTGAAGTTTTAGCCCTGAAAGGGCTATGTTATGGCATGGCGATTGACGTCTCCCATTGGGAAAATCCACCTCCCTCCTAGTCAAGTCCTATTTTTGGATCTATTGTGTAAAACTGAGTTAGGGTGCATGCTTGAATTATTTCTTGATGTTGTGATGATTCACCCGGGTCAGCTTTGTCTTCTCCTTGTGTTTCTTTGAAGTTTTGAAAGTATTAAAAGAGAGTACTTTTGAAGGATTTTGAAGAGAATTCTTTTGAATTGTAATACTTGTAAAATGTATTTGAATTTTGGATTTACTGGCAAAGACATCAGGTTTTCTTACTAGTTCTTTCTCGATGGAGCCTTGAACCAGGTTGATTAATAGAAGAAAAAGATTGAGTAATGTTTCTTGCATATGAGATTTGGGTATTTCAATTTTGTCTATGTTACTGGATAGTAGATGTGATGACATATTCTTTACCTCTGCATGGCATCCTTATGTTTTGTAATTATATTCATTTGATTTAGTTTAAATCTGATATCTCGACGTAATAAAATCCTGCAATTATAAGTTCAAACTATGCTAAAGAAAATTTATATTGAATTGAAATTTCATTGGTATTATCATGAAATAGCATTAGAAAAAGAATTAATAATATTGCTTGTTATGTGATTGATATGGTTGCCCTAAGCCCATTTAGAAATTGATAGAACACTTCTCCCCCTCTTATTAAAAAAAAAAATAAGTAATACCTTGCTCTCAAAATAAATTTGACACTTAGAAAAAAATAAGGTCTTGAAAAAAAAAGATATCTCCCAGGGGTCAAAAGGCTCTCTGGATTTTGTATGAGGAAGTTAATTTTTCCCCTTGTGACAACAAAGAATATTCTTTTTTGATGCTTCTTTAATTTCAATCTCTCCAAGATAAAGTAGAGCAAGGAAATATACTAAAAATATATATATAAATAAAGAAAGGAAGTAATATCCTATACATATCTTTAGACCCCAACAATAAAACTTTATGACTTAAATGCTTCCTGCCCCCACCCTCTTCCCCAAACCCTAGCTAACCTATCCTACTCATGTTCTCTACCTATCTGCCATCTTGGCATACCTTCTCCATGCATTATGTTTGGGCAGTTTTGAAAATCTTGAATATTGACATTTATAAACAAAGAGATTTCAAAACCCATTTATTCTTACCTTTTTCCATCGCCCAGCAGATGAAGCCTTTCCTTGTATGTTGATTGGAGGGCAGTTAGCATGTGTGCAAATTTAATTTTAGGATGGAATTTATTGTTGTGTTGACTTCTTAGCCAACACCCCCCCCCCCCCCTACGTACATTCTTTTGGGGCAGATCACACTGCACTTTCCAAGCATTGGTGAAAGTGTACAGTGATGGGAAAGCACTCAAGTTCTTTAGGATTGTGTGAGGCCAAGTGGCCAAGGGGAGTAGTAGGGTTAGTGGGTAGTTGGGATAGGTAGGGTGGAGTATGTTTTAGTTAAGTCTTTTTTTCATGAATAAGGAATTTTAGTTTAGTTTTAAATAAATTGGTTTCAGTTTAGTGTATCTTTTTCTAAATTATTATTTATATTTAGATATCAGTTCAATAAAGTTATGTTATAAATTGGTAATTTTAGACTTTAGTTTAAATCAGGTATAGTTAGTCAAGTCTTATGTTTAATCTATAAGTCTTAATTAAAAGTGTTAGTTAGTAATGTAAGTTATGAATTAAATTGTGATAGAACTTCATAGATTTAAAACTAGCTAGTATGTTAAAAGTTATGTTAGTGGAGATAGGTTTTAAACTTAATAAAATTAAGACTTGTTTTGTTAAATGAATTTATCGTATTATTAGATGTAGGTAGTCAGTATGGTGTTAGATCAGATGTTGGGATAATTGAATTTAAATATTGTTAATGTTATTAAAATTAGTTGCACTATTTAGAATCTAGTTAAGTTTGTTAAATGGTTTCATGTTAGCGACGATATCGTTCTTAAATCTAATGTTAGTGTTAATCTATCTTAAATTGTCTTGGATTAGTAAGGGTTGTAAAACCAAGTCAGAGTATTAGATAAAACTCTAAGTATTGAAGATTTATCTAGATAGTTGTGTAGTATTGTGAGTTTAGGATAAGTTGATTCTTTCAGTTTAATTATAATATATTGCCTTAAATTTAAGTAATAGCAAAACAAATGTTGAAATCAATAGTATAATGAATGCTCAGATATAGAGATCTTCTTTTCTCATTGATTATAAACTTAAACGGTAATGATAGGACATCAATAGGAGATCACGTACCTGGTTCTCTTTTTGCCTATGCATTAACATGTGTAATTAAACATTTCAAACTTAGTAGTGTGATTAAATTTAAGTTATAAAAAAAAATTGGTTGGTGTGATTTTGCCCCCTAAATTTTGGGCATGACATACTACACCTATGGTAATAGAAAAGTAGAAGCATCCAATAAGCTATTCTCAAAATCCTAGATTGCATAGTTAACAAATCTAGAAGGGACTTGCACTTTCAAATCAATTAGGCTATATAGGCTTACATAATATGTATTGGAATGCCTACTAGGGAAATACCCTTTTCTTTAGTATATGGAGTAGATGTTGTACTTCCAATAAAGTTCAATATTCCTACTATGTTTGTATCTCTCAAGGGCCTCATTATTGATGATGACTATAGAATATCCTGGCTATAAGAGCTAGAACTACTAGATGAATTTTGGTAAGGGATATTTGATCATCTACGATCTTACCAAAAGAGGATATCCAAGAGCTACAACAAGAAAGTTAAACTACAAGACTTCTAAGTGGGTGACCTTGTTTTGAGGGAGAATCCTAAGAATAGGCAACATCAAGTATAGAATGAAAATGTTGAGCCAAACTAGCTTGGTCCATACATTGTCACCATAGTGTTTGGATCAGGCACTTATCAACTGTCAACTACTAAAGGAGAATCACTCAAGGATCTAATCAACACCATTCATCTTAAAAGGTTCTATAATTGATGCTCATTGAAGCTCTCTATACATATTTAAATGTCCTGAAAAAAAGTACTAAAAATTGTAAAATGTCTTCAAAAATATATTATCTTGGTGAAAACCCAGGAATAGGCATGTTGATAATACCAAAAAAAAAATTTATAAAAGAGAAAATGATGGAGACACAACCAAAGACTAGAATAAACACAGAGAAAAAGGGAAATATTATTATCAATGAAAAATGCCCTATGGGCTTACAACAGTATGATTCTGAAGAAAGAAATCATCCACATAGTACCTTCTCTCTAACTCCACTAAGAGTTGCCTTTACAATGCTAGAAATGTTCTTAAATAAGCCCCAAATGTTATAGGGTTAGGAATAAATTCTAGAATATGCCAATTGGCATCCACCACCAAAATAGAAGGTTCCAAAAATCATGTTAGAAATTGGTGCAAAATTAGAAGAATCCAGAAACCGTAGTCCAACTTTCGGGAGGCATAACTTTTGAACCGCAACTCTGATTAATGAATTGTTTACACTTCTAAAAGGCTCTCAAAGTGCTCTATAGACCTATGGACCAGCTTCACTTGTCTCTTATTTTTTGGCCCCATATAAGGCCATTTAGTGCCCCATATCTAACTTTGAAGCACTCTTAGGAGATCTCTAAGAAAATTAAAACTACAATAACTTTCTAATTGTAAAGCCTTTTGACCTGATTCTTTTTCTAGAGTATTTTAAATTACAAGTACAATCATGCCTCCAAATTACACCATCTAACTCATAATAATTTTGGCTCAATTAAAAAATTACTCATTTTCTACATTTACACATATCCCAAGGTGCTTAAAAACTAATAAAACTCTAACCCAAAAAACTAATAGTGGAACTCTGAGAGTTGAAACCTTTATTTAAACCAAATGGGTATCTAGAAATGAAAACACATTAAATAGAAACTATCTCTAAGAATATTTTTGGGTGATACAAGATTTCCCTTATACCACTAGATGCTCCTGCATCAAATACCCAAGGTAGATTGAAAAGTGACCCTGTCACTTTATGGTAGAGGAAAACCCAAATGGGAAACCTCTACTGTTGATATCCAAGTTGAGTCCTCTATTGGTCATCCTTTCCACTTCACTAGGTACTCTTCATACTACCTATTTCTGGTACTCCTACCCACATGACTATCCAGAATCTCATCTATTTCCTCCTTAGAAGTAGGAATTGGACATGGCTCTAGCATCAACCCCTCATCTACACCATCATCATGATATTCTATTAAGTTTGCAATGTTGAAGATAAGAGAAATGTGAATCTCATCATATGCATTTCCTGAGTCATGTTTCTTCAAAATTTTGTAGGGGCCAAATTTCTTCATCTTCAGCTTGTTGTAAGTACCCATTGGAAATTGTTCCTTTCGTAACTGTACCATAACCAAATCCCCTACTTGGAATTCCTTATGTCTCCTCCTTTGATCTAACCTAGCTTTATACTATTGATTCATCTTGGTAATGTGTACATGGACCTCCTCATGAAGGCTCTTAACATGTTTAGTAAATTCTTCTACCTCGGCATTTGTCCTCTCTCCTTGCTCCATCTTCCTTAATTCTGATGTAGTCCTTGGGCTACTATCATACATAATTTGGAATGGTGATCTACCAGTACTCTAATTTACAAAATTATTGTAGGCAAATTCTGCCAATGGTAGAATCAAATTCCATCCCTTAGGCTTATCTCCCACTAAACACCTCAACAAATTGCCCAGACTTCTATTTACCACTTCTGTCTATCCATCAATCTATGCATGATGTGTAGGACTAAACTTCAATTCCATCCTCAACTTCCTCCATAAAGTCCTCTAGAAATACCCCACAAATTTAGTATCTTTGTTGGAAACAATACTCTTTGGGAGACCATGTAGTCTCACCACCTCTTTGAAAAACAAATCTGCAATATGTACAACATCATGAGTCTTATGGCATGGAATGAAATGTTCCATCTTGGAGAACCTATCAACCACCACAAATACCGAGTCATTACCCCTTTGTGTCCTTGGCAATCCAAGAACAAAATCCATACTTATGTCTTCCCATGGCTTCAATGGAATAGGCAATGGCTGATAGAGTCTAGTATTGTGACTAAATCCCTTGGCTACTTGACATACTTGACAACTCTATACAATTTTTTTCAAATCTTGTGACATTTGAGGCCAAAAATAATGTTCTCTAAGAATGGAAATGGTCTTATCTCAACCAAAGTTTCTAGCCATCCCCCCATTGTGCTTCTCCTTGATCAAATTTTCCCTCATGGAACTCCTTGGAATGCATAACTAACTACCCTTGAACAACATACCATTCTAAATCAAATAATCTAGCCACCTAGTCCTATCTATAGTAACAGGTTCTTTACAAGCCTTCCATGCTTCAGCAAAATCAAGATCCTTAGGGTACAAATTCTTGAGTTCATCAAACCCAACCACTTCAACCTACATTACTGCCAGCAATAATTGTCTCCTACTCAATGCATCTACAACCCTATTAGACCTTCCACTTCTATGTTTCAACACAAATGTATAGCTCTACATGAACTCTACCCACTTCAAATGTCTCTGGTTCAATTTACCTTGGCTATTTAGATACTGCAATGCCTGGTGACTAGTATACAAGACAAATTATTTTGGCAATAAATAATGCCTCCATTTCTTTAAGGCCTAAATGATTGCATAGAAATTCTAATCATAAACAAAATACTTCTTCTTTGCATCATTCAACTTTTCACTAAAATATGCAATAGGCTTACCTTCTTGGCTCAATACAACCCTAATAGCATTGCCACTAGCATCATAATCTACCTAGAACACTTTACTAAAATCAAGAAGTGCCAACATTGGTTGTTTTATCACCTTCTTCTTCAATAATTCAAAACTCCTTGCAGCTATTTTAGTTCATTTGAACTCTTTCCTATCCCCCCTTATTGTTTCAGTCAGGGGTGCACATATGCCACTTAAATTCTTAATGAACTTTCTATAAAAACTTACCAGACCATGAAATGATCTCACCTTAGTAGCAAACCTTGGAGTAGGCCATTCCAAGATGGCTTTTACCTTCTTTGAATCCATTTTGAGACCCTCAGAGGATACAACAAACTCCAAGTAGACTAACTCTTTTTTTACAAAGCTACGCTTCTTCAAATTAATCAACATTTTCTCTTCCCTCAACCTTTCAAAGACTCTACGAATGTCCAATAAATTTTCATCCACAATCTTGCTGAAAATTAAAATATCATCCAAATAGACAATAACAAATTTTCCCAAGAATTTATTTAGTACCTCATTCATAAGCTGCATGAAGGTGCTTGGCATGTTGGTCAGTCCAAAAGGCATGACTAACCACTCATATAGACCCTCCTTGGTCTTGAATGTAGTCTTCCACTCATCTCCCTCTTGTATCCATATCTAGTGATAGCCACTCTTGAGATCTATCTTTGTGAAGTATTGAGCCCCACTCAAGTAGTCCATAAGATTGTCCATTCTTCACAAAGGGAAGTAATACTTGATGGCTACTTTGTTTATAGCTTGAGAGTCTATGCACATTCTCCACTCTCCATCCTTCTTTGGTGCTAGTATTGTAGGTACTGCACATGGACTTAGGCTCTCTTGAATCAACCCCTTCCTCAATAGCTCTTGAACTTATCTATTTAGCTCCTCAGTTTCAGTAGGAGTCATCCTATGAGCAGCCTTGTTAGGCAAACTAGCTCCAAGGATTAAATCTATCTAATGATTGATTTTCCTTATTGGTGGCAACCCTTCTGGAACTTTATCAGAGATGGTGTCTCCATACTCACTTAATATGCCTAAAAATTTAGGTGGAATTTCACTACTACCTTCATTATCTTTTCTAAGAATCAAAGCATAACACATACGTTGATGTTTCATACCATCCAAAAAAATTCTTCCATCAACAAGACATATCCTAGCACTATTGCATACATTTTCACCTTCTTTTACCAAGGGCTTCAATTTGTGGTGAACTCCATCCTTTGTTAGAGAGTATGTATTTGCATGACCATCATGTACAACATGCCTATCAAATTGCCATGGTCTTCCGAACAATGAATGGTAGACATCCATTGGAATAATGTCGCAAAGAATTTCATCATGGTAACTCCCAATCTTGAACTTCACCAAACATTGTTCCCTAACCAGGACCTTATTATCATCCTTCACCCAAGAAATTTGATAGGGTTCGGGGTGTTTCTCCTTCTTGAGCTTTAGCTTAGTGACCATCACCTTAGACACCAAGTTGTTAGTTCTACCACAATCAATAATCACATCGCAACACTTATCCTCACACTTGCACCTGGTACGAAAAAAACTCCTCCTTTGTCTAGGTTTAAGTCTCACTTCTTAGTAAAGACCCTTTCATTTACAAGAACCTCTCCTCTTTCTTCATCCTCAGAATGTGATGATTATGCATCCTCATCCACATGAGCAACCCTTGCTTGACCATCAGCTCTCCCATCTATCCTTCCTTGTCGTTGACGAAATTCAAAGGCACGATGACCTTCTTCATTGCAATGAAAATAGGTACCATAGAAGCCTCCTCTTCCTAATCCTTTTCCATGTTCTCTACTTCTTCCTCTCTAATCTCCAAATTTTTGATCATGGGAGTGGTTGAAACTCTCATTTCTCTGGTTTCTGCTAATACCCACATCTTCATTTTTTTTTTGGGTCTCATTTCGGCCTCCAAATGACCAATTGTTGCCCCTTCCCCCTTGACCATTCCCTCTTTCCCTTCCTTCAAACCTTTTATTTAGCTTCTCTTTGACTCATAAGGAAAAATGGTATGCCTCTTCAATGCTAGTCATTCTAACCAAGCTTAACTCCTCTTGAATGCTAGGTCATAACCCACTGAGGCAATGGGCAACCTTCTCCTTATTTGCTTCTACATGCCTACCCTAATAAGAAGTCAATAAAATTCTTCTATATATTCTTAGACAAATTTTCCTACTTGCTTTAATCCTTGCATTTTCTTAAACAAATCAAGCTCATAGTCAATAGAAATGAATTGCTTCTTTAGTTTGTTCACCATGCAATCCCATCTTGTGATGTTCTCCTTTCCTCTTCTATTTATTTCTAGTTGAATCTCTTGCCACCAGATTTTGGTATGGCCTTTCATTTTGGCCTTCACAAACTTAACCCTATCTAGATCCCTAATATCCTCATACTTAAAATACTCCTCTAGTTCATTGATCTAGTAGACCAACTCATTCGGGTTTAGATTTCTTGAAAACATATCCACATCAATTTTAGGTCTTTTTTCAAGCTTAGAAATAGCCCTAAAAAGCCTCTTCTCTACCTAATTTAGGACTTCCCCTTTGTCTTCCCCTTCCTGTCCAATATTTTCTTCTTCTTCATTTTCTTCCTCACTTTCATTTCCTGTGGCGACATTTAGTCCTCTATGAATCTCCTCCTACAATGCTTGAACTTGTCTCTGGAGGGCTCTAACCTCAGAAGTAACAACTCCAGCTCTTCCACCACATTCCCTTCATGGAGGCATCTTCTTGTCTCAAACCCACAACCACATAATCCTAGTGCAAACTACCTCACAGTCAGCGCTCTATCTATACACTCAGGAAAACCTACTCTGATACCACTTCATGGAGACACAACCAAAGACTAGAATGAAGACATAAGAAAAGATAAATATTATTATCAATGAAAAAATCCCTATGGGCTTACAACAGTATGATTCTCGAGAAAGAATTGGTCCACACGGTACCTTCTCTCTAACTCCACTAAGAGTTGCCTTTACAATGCTAGAAATGTTCTTAAATAAGACCCAAATAGTTTAGGGTTAGGAATACATTCTAGAATATGCTAGTTGGCATCCACCACCAAAATAGAAGGTTCCAAAAATCACGTTAGAAGTTGGTGTAAAATTAGAAGAATCCAAAAACGGTAGTCCAACTTCTAGGAGGCATAACTTTTGAACCATAATTTCGATTAACGAACTGTTTACATTTCTGGAAAGCTCTTGAAGTTCTTTATAGCCCTATTGACCATCTTTTCTCATCCACCATATTTTTTCCTTATAAAAGGTCATTTAGTGCCCCATATTTGACTTTAAAGTACTCTTAAGACGTCTCCAAGAAATTTAAAATTGTAACTTTCTAACCATAGAGCCTTTTGACCTAATTCTTTTTCTAGAGTGTTTTAAATTACAAGTACAATCATCCCTCCAAATTAAACCCTCTAACTCATCATAATTTTGGCTCAATTACAAAATAACTCATTTTCTACATTTACATGTATCCCAAGGTGCTTAAAAACTAATAAAACTCTAACCCAGAAAACTAATAGTGGAACTGTGAGAGTCGGAACCTTTATTTGACCCAAATGGGTATCCAAAAATAAAAACACATTAAACAAAAACTATATCTAAGAATATTTTTGAGTGATACATGATTGTCCTTGTACCACTGGATGCTCCTACATCAAAAAAGGAGAAAAATACAAAAATAAAATTGAAAAGCAAGAAAACTACCATTGATGAAAATGTGGCAAACAAGCATCATGGTATCAAAAATAGAATCTCTACCAAGAAGGTTAAAACCCAGTAAACATGTGCCTCTTTTTTTACATGCTCCATCTTATAATGCATCTTTTGGCTTCTATACAATCACTTTCATGCTTTCATTTCTTCTTTTATTCTCTCATCACTCTCAGTTATCTTCAAGACTCTACATGGATTGAAACTAGTCATAGATTAGGGGGCAACACCTTATATTCTTAAAGGATATTTCTCACGTTAGTCACCTATTTTCTTAACAATGTCTACCTATTGTCACTTAGTCCACTAATGAGATTCCCCTTGAAGAAGATCTCCCTTATGTCAATCACCAGTTGTCCTAACTATGTCTATCTACTATCATTTTTCTATTGAAGAGATTTCTCATGCACATTCTAAACTTCAACATTTGACATCAATCTACTAAATGTAAAATTGAAAACTGAAACTGTTCGAGCTATGCTTAGATTTTTTTGTGTGTTCATTTTCTCTTTGTCATTGCCCTTTGAGAAACTCTAGGATGTCTGAGTTGAATAGAGTGAGGACTACAGGCATTATCTTTTCTTTATTTTATGTTTATTGGTTTAGTTCTAATGATCTGAAGAATCCATATAAAAGGTGTGTCCACTATAAGAGACTCTATCTCATGTTCGATGGACATGTGTATTGCAACTCATTTTATGTGGAAAATTTGGTGAGGTTGGTTCTTCTCCTTGTTTGTTTGAGATAATTTTCTATGCTATTGTAAGTATTGATACTTGTCCTATGAAGTGAACGTATGGGTCACTACAAGTGTGCTTAGCACACTTATGTCTCAAGTTACTAACACAAGGGTCATTGCAAACATAATACTTATTGATTACTTAGCATGAGAAGGATCTCTCACATGTCTAGTGTTCTTGTACACAAGAAACATTCTATCCATCCTAGAATTTATGCTCTAATTCTTATGTTCACTTTCTAAATTATCAAGAAAATATGTTTTCATCATTCTGGCTTTTGTGCGTTAGTGCTTACATCTAATTCTAACAAAACTATGAATTATTTCATATTCATATTCTCATTAATACAATGTCAGTGAGGGTTGTACAACATCTAATGGCCTTAACAAAATGCTCTATGATGAAAATTATATCTTACGAGTTCACTAACCAAGTGCTAGGGTTTGCATCTAGCATAGGACAACACTTTATTTTAAACTTACATTATGGCATAATTTTGGTAATTCATTTGATTGCATTTCTCGAATTGGGAGGTAGAAGGCTTCTTAAGAATATCACATTTCATCTCGATTGCACAAGCGTTCAATCCCACAGTCAATCTTTAATAAATTGATGGAGCACCTCTCATGATCACTAAATGTAAATCTTGCATGAAATGTTAGTACACATCCATTTTTTATTATCATAACATCCATTTACACTTATGCATAATCAAATCATGTCATAAACATACATTATACATCTATGTCTAATCCATAACATTTGCATACATATTTCATATCATCTACACTACATAGTCATATAACATAAACATCTACATAATTATATACATCTAGGAAACATCTCATGTATAAACATCATCAAAGAAACACATGACACATGTAAAAATATCAACAATATCTCTCTCATATATATATATATATATATATCAAATGAGTCAAAATGAGGGATGATACAAAATAAGTGCTACTCGATCACTCTTGGTGACAATGTCTCAAAATAATACAAAAATGCGATGTTGATACATCTAATGTACATGCTATACATCAAAAAATAGACAAAAAAGAGTGAACTAGCTATAACCTTCCCCCTCATCCCCTAGTGGAGGAGGAGGAGGAATGTTTGCTCTAGTAGGAGGTCAAGAACTCTCTAATGCCCTAGTGTACTCTAAAAAGTGAGGCACCTACTCCACAACATCTAGCACAACTCCCATGTAAATAACATCATAGTACACAAGTTGAGTTTTCTCCACACATGCCTCAACATACTATCTCTCTAGCTACTCTTTGAGCTCTCAAATCTCTTGATATTTCTCTTCTAATAATAAATCTTGCACTGTCACCTAAGTATGTTGCTCTCCCAGTTGTTTTTGTGTTGTTTGTACCGTCTCCCTTGATTAGCACAGAGAATCTTCCACCTATGCAATGTTTCCATCTCATGGTCCCTAAGTAGGTTGGTCTAGCATCTCCTCATCTCCACCATTCATTTTCTACTACCTAGCCTACTTTATTGACTGATCCTCCACCCTCTATGTGATGGAGCCAAGGGTACCCATCTCTCCTTGTGGACATATTTAGCTTGATCTACTCCCAACTACACCTGAATCTCTCCTCATCTATCAAGGAGAAATAAGGACATGTGTGGCCCTTTATTGGGGTCCCTCATGTCCTCCCTCCTATACCTCTTGTGGTTGCTACTACTGCACTAGGTGAATTAGTACCACCATACTCACTAGATCTATGAACCTAGGAAATTGATGACTCTAAAATGATCTCTATACTCAAGAGTTATCCTCCTATTTTCATGGATCATTTTGGATCTAATCTCACTAACCAGCCCTTCTTCACCTCCTCAATGAAATGGATATAGGCGTGTATGGTAGAGTGGGGTTGCTATTGCACCAAATGATCAATATGTCAATGGCTGATACAAGCACTCAACTTATAGTAAACAGGAAGTAGTTAAGCCCTTGTCACAAATATTGAGGGGAGCACTAAACAAATTTCCAACAATCTCCCCCTCAACATTACATGAGGGTTTAAGGATTCAAACTTGTGACCAAGCTCTGATACCACTTGTTAGAGTGGGGTTTTTGTTGCACCAAAAGACCAATCTATCAATGCTTGATACAGCCGCTCAACTTATAGTACATAGGAGGTGGTTAAGCCCTTGTCACAAATCCTAAGGAGAGCATTGAATGAATTTCCAACAGCGTACACTTGATAAATTTCATGTGGCAAACCATACTATCTCCATATATGTGTAAGTGTGAATCTCTTGATCACCTAGATTGATTAGTTAATTAGTGGTCATGATGCAAACATGTATCCTAACTATGCTTAAGCACCATCCCATGCCTTTGTCTCTCTCCAAGGTTTCCACACTACTAACACCAAATTATCAAAATAAGCCTCGACTTCTTAGTCTTACCTAGCATGTGATGGGTCCTCTGTCCTCTATATTGGAAAATGTATGGCTCAAGCGACTACTAAAGATCCTCACAAATCATTCTAGTAACAGGAAAGTGCTCCCATGCCCATACTTATAGATTAAATACTCTTGCTACCATGCTCTTTGCCTCTCCATAGGAAATCTTGTGGTATATATGTGCCAACATATATTGGCACCATCTAAAGTATGTGGGATACTCAATCATCTATTTTAGCATCTATCCCCATCCATACTCTTGTCCATGCTAACCTCTATTATACATCAAGAAGCAGTCAATGAAGGTACCTAGTACCACTACTAGTCTATGTGTCAAACCATACTGATGTATCAGCTTCTACCAAGGGACGACCTAACCCATGATGATATCATCCTAGAAGATGTCTCTCAATGCCAAGGTATGAGGTCTAGGCTACATATTATACTCAATGTGAGGACCATGAAAGGGGATCCTCAATTTTTAGTAGATGTCCTTTGGTGTCACTATCATGTTGCCCTACAAAAGATAGAAAGTGTTCATCTTCGAATAGAAATGCTCCACCAAGGCATCCACCAAGTCAAGATTCTCTCGAATATCATGTACCTTATGGAGATGTAACAATCCCAATGCATCTATATTTTCCATCTCAGTGGCATCTAACTTTCTCACCAACCCTCTGATGGATGGATAGTGTAACTAGAATGATATGTCTAGAAAGTCAACCCACAACCAATCAAACAACATAACATAATTAGTATGTAATCAATTAGAATGATACCTCTAAACACTACACCTATAATCACCTAAAAACATGCTAAAATGAGCCACAATGATGCTATAATGATGAAAAAATTGAGACTCGACTCACAACTAACTTGAAACAACATAGAAACTTGTGAAAGACTTTCCAATCTTGTACTAGGCTAACTCATTATCATATGAGGAAACTATTAGATGCATAAATGTTGATGATATTCCTATGGGGGAGTATTGTAGAAACATGATTAGATCATTATCATGATGATATATTACATTAATGACTGTGTCTGTCATTGATGTCAACATAGCAATTTTTTGTGATATCTGATAGAAAAATAGCAGAATGATCAAGTTGGTATGGATAGATAGTTGATCATTTTCACCTAGTGAGGTTAAAGGGAGATACTACTAAGTGTCTAGTATATGTAGCTAACTTTGGAAGCATAAAATATTAAGTTTGGAAGAAGTTATGCAAGTTTTGGTGAAGATTGTTCTAAGATAGAGTTTATAGAGGAATGTTCTGGTAAACTTGTTATATCTCTTCGTAGAGTTATTATTCTAAGAAATTGAAGTTAATTAAGTGAAGAAGACATGTTGGAGATTATGTGGCCAAGCTCACTCATCATAATGTTACATGTACAGAAAGTTATTTAAGTTGCAAGGTAAGAGATAAATGTTATCACTAAGTGTAACATGTTCTTAATGTGGTCTTAAAATAATTAATTGAGAAGGTGTAATAGCTGACTTAGGGAATTATTTTATGCATTTGATATAAAGGAAGGACATTTTCCTTTATCATGTATGATAAATGAATATGATGTATGAATGATTGTAAGAAGCATAAAGAGTGGAATATGAAGTTGAGCAGAGTAGAGCAAAGGTGAAGGACACTTTTTTGCCAAAGTTTTATTGTATGATTTGAAGTTGGATACTTGGATCTAAGGTTCATAACCTGGTCCACAAGGTCTGAAAGTGATTGGTCTGGTTGACAAGATACAGGAAAGAAGTTAAAGTATAGTACATACAATTATTCTACAAGGAATAGTTGAGATATTAGTTGGACAGTGAGTTTGGTGATCTTGCCCTAGAAGTTATTTGGATAGTGGGTCCTTCTGTCTTCTACAACTCCTAAAAAGGTTGGCACAACTCCTAATAGAGTTGGAATCTTCTAACAAGGATTTAAAGTCTCATAATATGGAATCATATATACTAAATGTTATAATAGACTCCTAACAAGGTCCATCCTCTAACAAGGAATATTTATATTAGTACATCATCTTGTGGGCATCATTCCCACCAAGGTTTCCCTTCTAATCAAGGGTTACCCTAGTTAACATATATGGTGTAATTGTGTATGTGCATCTTTGTATGGTTTTTGTTTACTTTGGTTGAATGGTTAAGTTTATTTTAAGGTGGATAAATGTTTTCATCATTGGATAACTAATTCACCCCCTTGGCCCCCAATTATCTTGGTGGACTATTGTTTCTAACAGAAACACTACTAGTCACATGAGAAAACTCCTATATGCAAGTTTATCCTACCAATTGGGTGCAAAAAGACCCTATCAAAGGGTTTCCTATATGAGACATGGTTATGTCTCATGTGATGTTTCCTTAATGGTTTCACGAGATTGTTCTTTAATAAAACTCCTTTTAGCAATGTTTTCTATGTGCTCAGGCAAGAAAATAAGTTCTTGTGTTAGGACTTGACACTAATTTACATAAAACTACTCAAAATGAAGCAAAATTCAACCAAAATGCATCAAATTTGATATCATAATCAGGTTTGTTGACAACTAGCAAGTGGTCTATAGTCCATCGACCGACTATGGCTCCTAGATCTCTCGAAATGATGATGATGCATGGGGACCACTATGATGCTCAGAGCTCTTCTCCACAAAAGATAAAAGTGAAAATGATTTGAAAAATGATCCTTTGGGGCCTTATATAGGTTTTGACCTAATTTTTCAAAGAGCTCTGATTGGCGTAAAAATCACTCCTTGGTTAATGTGATTTCTCTAAACTCATTTTCAGGATCAAGATCAAAATTTGACACTTCTGATAAGCTAAAAAAATGCATTTTAAAATTTTGGGACCAAAGTGATCGAATGCTTGTGTAGTCCATCTTTTTGATGCAATATGCATCTCTATATCTCATCATATCAATAGTTTCTCAAAATTCTTCACTTTTTCATCAAAATTCCATTTTGGTCAAACTTGGTGAAACAAACTTTTAACTCACTGAAAATCTTCTACATTCTCTTCTGATATGTTCTACATTCTTCTGAACAAATTGACTGCTCTTTATCACTGTTTCAATGTGTCATCTTTCAATTTTGCTCCTGAGGGGGCGGGATGATTGCATCATTGAATCAATCAAATCTTTCTTCAATCTAATCTAAACTTAATGTCATCATTGCTAGGGGCATCTCATCACTATGGAAATCGTGTTCCTCTATCTAGCATCATATGTTATCTATCTTATCTATTGATCTAGTCAAACTTATACTAGTCCTTACCATAACCCAATAGATATGTATCTAGGCGTTCTACCTAGACTCCTGAGGGTTAATTCTCATTTTGGGGATATTCCTACGACTCATGATAGGTATTGTTATCTCTTTTATGGACTAGTATTCAAGTGTTCTATCTAGACTCTGGAGGATTAAACTTCATTCTGAAGATGATCCTAAGCTTTCTTTTAGTCCTTGTTTAATAGATGGGTATTTGGGTGTTCTACCTAGGCTCCTAAGGATTAAGTCTCATTCTAAGGACAATTCTATAAATTGTAATTAATCTTGTCATCTTCTAATGGACATGTGTTAGAGAATCCTAACCCAGACTCCTAAGGATTGAGCCCCATTTTGGGGATAATCCTATGAATCATGAAAATTTTGGATCTTTTAGATCGGTCTTTAGGTGTTCTATCTAGACTCTGGAGGTTTAAGATTCATTCTGGAGATAACTCTAAAATTTTCATCAATTGGTCTTCATGTTGTTAATCTTAGAGCCAATCTCAATTCTCATTCTATGATTTAGACTTTCAATTATTCTTTGAATCAATGCATTGTTCACACATTAGTTCAAAGAGGGGCAAATGTAATACCCCAAAATTAGCACTTTGCCATTCTAAACCAATTTCGGTGCATTAGTCTCAACATCTTTTTCTTGATCAACAAACTCCTATTTTACTAGGCATTTGTAACCAAATTGTCTCTACTTGATCTCAGTGTTAGTTTTTTAAAAATTATAAGTCCTAGCACTTCAATTAAATTTAATTCACCCCTGTAGCCAAAATACACATGAAAAAGGAATTAATATATTTGATTTAATTAAATACCCTCATCGTAATTGTTGAATTTAATTACTTAATTAATTAGAATATTTGATTATGAGGTTATTTTTAATTCTTTAAATCAAATATCTTCTCTAATATTCTCTCTTTAGTTCAGAATTGGAAACATTGAGTTAACTCAAATTAGAAAAGAAACTAATTAGTTAACTACTTCATTCACTCCAAAAGTAAACAACTAACTACTTCTCACATGGAAAGTTAGCATTTGAATTGAATTTTCTTCAGTTTTCCACCATTCATCTGGATTGATCTTGATCACTGACTAATTGTGAGATTCTATAAAAGGAACTTTTTGCCTCTCATTTCAAAAGGATTCACTAGTTGAGTAATGAAACTCTATTATTTTGAATACTCACACTAGTAAATTTTGACCCATTTTTTGATAAAAATTGGTCAAAATTTTGACCAAGTGATGCATCACAATTTTCATCATCAAAATTTTGATGAACCCTCCAATTGGTCAGAATTTAGACCAAATACTTGGTCAAAGTAGGCTACATTTGGTATGAGTATTATTACTGGCCATTGGTTGAAATTTTGACCAAACTTCATTGAAATAGCCACCAAAGTGTGGTTAAAAGTTCAGCCAATTCTGGTCTATCAATGATGAGGAGGCCATACTCATAACCAAAGAATTGATCAAAGTTTCAACCAATATTAGTCTAAATGGACACCAAGTCATGGTCAAAAGTTTGATGAATTCTAGTCTTTCCACAACTAGGAAGCCATACTCATGACCAAAGAATTGGTCAAATTTCAACCAATAATAGTTGAAATGGACACCAAGATGTGGTCAAAATTTTGACCAATTATGGTCTATCACCAACTAGGATGCCATACTCACAACAAAAGAATTGGTCAAAATTTTGACCAATACTTGATGGAAATGTTGACCAAGATTGGTCAAAATTATGACCAATCTAATTTATTTTATAAAAAAAAATATAGTAGAGGTGAAATCCAAGTTGGCAGAGTAAATTATAGCCCAAGATGAATATAGAATTAGGGATGGAAGAAGAAAATTCCTATTTTATGCTAAATTCACATGATCATCTACCATCTTAAACATGCAAAAATTTGTTATTAAGAAAACTACTATGACAAATAGAGAAAATAATATCCATTATGAGCTTGCTAAAAGTAATGAAGCATATTACATAGTTCCTTTTCAAACAAGAAAGAATTTTCATTGCATTGATAACATGGCAGATGTTGATTTGGATCTAGCATCAGGAAAGACATGAGCTTAAGGTATGTAATATGTTGTGGAAGCTTGGGTTTGGTGGAGTAGTGAAAAAGCAATTATCAACAGTGAAACTACTACAAAGCATGCTTCTCAAAATATGGGGTAGCTACTATAGAGAAAGATAGAGTTTTTTTAGTGAAGAGGTACAACACATTTCATAATTCATAAATGCAAAGTTTACTCATAGCATGGGAATTCAATATTGGGCAAAGTTTGTCTGACCTATCATGATAGCAAGAGAGCAAGAAAGTTATACTTTTGAAAATAAATGACATAATAATGCAACAGTCAAGTATTTCATGAATAATGTGAACTATCAACATGTGAAAGAAGTAATATATTCTATAAATGGACAGGATTACCAGTTTTTCTTTCAAGAACTTGACATGTGTTTAGTTATTAAAATGCTGAGAAAATTTTCACAAATATCTAAGTAAATTAATGCCATCTATAATATTGCTTTCCTAAGTCTTGCATGAAATCCAAGCATAGATATGATTAGCAAACTTGAGAAAATTCAACATGAAGAAATGAATAATTTTTAGTTCTGAAATGAAGGGTCCTACTTGTGTTAAAATCATGACGTGAACATCTACTATAGGAATTGAAAAATGTAGTTTTTTGTTCAAAAATATATAGAGTTTTGAGTGAAAAAGATTCAACATGATCAAGCATTATGACAACGGGAAAATAGAGAGTTTTGAACAGTAACAAGAGGAAGCATGTCATGATATGCAATAAAAGGAATTTTTGAATTTTTTCAAAATGACATAATAATGTGACCATGCCATAGAATAGAGAGCTAATACAAGGATGCCATAGATCGAGAGCAAACAATATGACTATGTATAGATCGAAAGCTACAACATCCATGAGATTTTAATTGTCACTATGTATTGGAGCATACAATGTTGTATTCAACCTCTATCATATGAAAGACGATTCCAAAGTTGGAACATGAGTAATGGAAGTACTTTTAGATAGTGGGGCTCAAAAATAAATCCCCCTTCGAATGAAGCTACAATGATATGTTGCAAGAGAACTCTACATTTTTATTTTAAATCTGGAGGTTGAACTTATAGGCTACAAAAAAAAAAAAACTGATAAATTTTTGAGGGAAAATTCATGTCTAGTAAAACCCTCAAAAGTCCAGTAAAACTCTCAAAGTTACTTGATAAAATATAAAGGGAGAAAACATGTTAAGCTTGTGGCTCCCAAGGAACTGATAGGGTTTTTTAAAGAGGAACATTTTATATCAATGAATATGATACATAGGTAAGATAATACAAAGCTTTAATTATTTTGTAACAAAGAAGTAACAATAATAAATGTTGGAGATGGGTCCTTCAAAAAGATGGAGGCCGCAAATGCCAAAAGGGGAGAACATAGATTCAGAGAGGACAAAACATTAGCTTTTCTAGGTTCACAATCGCATATGCAAATCAAAAAATTGGCAATCCATGTTTAGTATTAAGGCCCAACAAATTAAACAAAATTAACTATCAATTTCTCAAGAATAATTTTAAAACAAAGGGAAGATAGAATATATCCCAATCATTAATGTTAATATTAGAGTATATCAAAGAACAAAAACCTAGCAAATAAAGTGTATGTGAAAACCTTAAAAAATGACATAGAATAATTTAAAGCATACCATTACTTTCATCTTCAAAGTGAATGTCTTGGCATCATATGGATTTGCCTTCATATTAGTAATGAGATCGAGGAATGATTCAAGGATTGTTAATCCTTCTAGAAGTGCTTCATTGTTTACTCCCAAGAGAAGTTGATATATGTCTCTTCCCATTCTTTGCAAAATGCCACATGCTCTAGGTCTAGATTCAATAAGTGTAGAAGTCTCAAGATAGAAAAAAATTAATCATTCCTCATTACAATTATGAGAATAGGGTTGGTATTTTAATTTTTATCTTGATTTTTTATATCAATGGAGCTTCTTAGCCCATCTTAAGTAGTGAGGAACTCAGAAAAATATTACCTATTCCAATGAACAAGAAGACTGTCAAAAGCTAGTTACGTATCAATGGAGCTTCTTAGCACACCTTAAGTAGCAGCAAGGGGGCACAAATAGTCAAATGACCTATTGACTAAAACATTTAATATCATGAGCATTTTCATCTTAATCTATTACTACTAAAAATAATCAAAAGAAGCCATAAAGCACCTAGAGTATACCAACAATGAAAGTCATAAAGTATGACAAACTTAGTTAGTATCTATGTGTGCAACAATCATAGTGGATAAGTGAAGAATAAAGAGATAATCCTATGGTTGTTAGCAACTTTTTGAGGTGATGCATAACAATGATAGTAGAAGATCAAAAGGATATTGTTACATGAAATTAGCCTAAGGGCGGCTTCAAAAGAAGAACTCAATCCAATTAACAATAAAATAGTGTTAAAAATATTCAAAGCCTAATCAAAAGAAATGCAATCATGTTTTTTATAGGCTGCAGGCCAATCATGGTCCTACATATCCCAATTTTTGCATCCTTATTTATTTCCTTGAAAATTTCTTCCAAATGTTATGATAAGATAACGACTTTGATATGGTAGGACAACATTAAAGCCCATGTTGAGAGATAGATATAAATAACTATAAACATTAATTAGTTAAAAACTTGAAATTTAATACTAAATAAATTGTATATAACACCCAGTTGTAATTAAATTTATTCAATAAAAAGAGATTATTTTAACAATCTTAGCCAATACTAATTATGAAAACACTTCCTATGGTGACCTATTAGTAGATGAATATAAATATATGTTATCAATATTCAGTAATCAAGTGGATTACATGTTAGGACAAACGTATCCTGAAGGTGGTAAATCTTTTAATGAAACCTTAGATGGAGCACCATCAGGTACACTAATGCAATTTTTATACCCAGCTTCTTCCATGGAAAGTTTATCTGTTTCCTCTTGAACCTACACAGAATCAAGCTTATTTACCAAAAATATCATCAACATGAATTTCAAAGAATCAAATTAAAACTAGATTAGTACAATTATGATTTCTCAAGCTCCCTTTATATCATCTAGCTCGTAAGGAATCTTTTAACCATGTTTTTCCTATACATAGAATAGAAAACACAAGTTCCTACTTAAGAACTCTATTATGGCCATTTAGTGGCTCAATAATAAGCTTCCTATAGAGAAGAAGCAATAAATATCATAAAGTTGAATTGCAATCAAGAGGTTTCTTAGTATTGACATTCATAATCTACTTTGTTCATAATTAAAAGTGCATTAAAAGCTCAAAATTAACCTAACAAAAATTCTTATGTAAATCCTAGTGCTTACAATTGACAATCATTCCATTCTTTCTATATGTGAATGAAATTATAGTTTGTAGAAAAAAAATGTAAGTTTCAAGTATGCCAAACTAGAAATTCAACTAATATAGTTGATTCAGCCCAAGTTTAGTCAAACTTCTTAGCACATAAAATCTGCATAACACCATTCCTCTTAAGTGTTTCTAAAGAAATAACTTGCTCCATAAAGTATTCAGAAATATGATATGAGAAATATGGTTTTCATAAAAAGCATCTATATATCTATGAGTAATGCATGATGTGTAGTTACCATCATAAAAACTACAAGAAATGAACAAAAATACCCAGAGTTACATTGATACATAAATAATTAGGTTGGAGAAATTACTTGCAAAAACCATACTAGAAGTACAAAATGTTTAACATCAAGCAAAATAGTTATTATACAATATTACAAGGAAACTATCCAAAAAGGATTTCTATGCTTCTTATGATATTGATTAATAAAACTTCAACTTAAATTCAAAATACTTCATAGCATCAACACAGCTACAAGAAAAACTTAACATATCATTTGAATATGAATTGGTCAATTTGAATGTCATGTTAAATATTCATTGTTACATATCAAAATAATAATTGAAAAGCTCTATGAAAGGAATTAAATTGTTACTCCCTTATAACCATAAAAGTAAAGTCCACACCTCGCCACTGTCTAATTAATGAAGAAATCTGCAATCAAAAACAAAATGCCACTTTTTATTGGTTGGCCTTATTCTTTCCACACCTCACAACTATCTAATTAATGAAGAAGCAGTCTATAATCAAAATGTGGTTATACACCACTCTTTGTTAAATTAAAGCAGTATGTAATTTTGGCTACTTGGCAAATAATCTACAATCAAAATATAAGTAAATACTCAATTATTCACAATCAAACAATCAAACCAAATGCATTAGCATTGCCACAGCACCAAAATGTAAGTAAATACTCAATATTTCATAATCAAACCAAATGTATTAGTGCATCAACACCAATTTTATTTGATTCAATACTAAATAATATAAGTGTAGCTATATAACTAGTTTTTCAAAATTAAACCAAATGCATCAGCAAGATATTATTTCATTCAATAACATGCAAAAGATGGATGGTAGTATAGCTAAATCCCTAATTTTTAGAATCATCAGCACCAAGTTTCATTTGATTCAACATTGTCAGCACCGAGTATCATCCCAAATTGTGAAAGAGACCAATTTAACAAATTGTGAAATATAAAAAGAGACCAATTTAACAAATTTTGAAAGATACAAAGAGACCAATTTAAGATACTAGGAGACTATCATCTTCATTCTATTGAAATCCTAGAATCTTGGATCCTAGCTTCTACCAAAGGTCAATCCTCATGTTTTACCAATTTGCGTATTAAAAATATAGGATAAATTTCTTTTTGGCATTTCCATTCCACATTACCAATTTATAATATAAACAGACTGTCATTTTCATTATATTGAAATCCTAGTCTGACAAAGTTCCAAAAGCATTTACAAAGGTAAATCTTCACACATTACCAATTTATGTAATAAAAAACACACAATACAAATTTGTGTATAAAAATATATAAGATACATTTTTCTCTTTGTAATTTCTATTTTAGTATATCTCATATTATTTATCTACCCTAGTTGGAAGAGAAAATCTCTTGTTGATCAAGCTTGCAAATCTGGCAATATAAAGACTAATATCTTACCACTCGGTATAGGAATGTGCACAAGGAATTTCATTTTAGTATGTCTTAACTTTTATTATTTATCTATGAATATGTGGTAAGAAGTTGAATAATCTCAAACTTTATATTGTAGTTGGTCTTATAGCAATGGAGAGTATCAACATACATTACACAATCTACAAACAACTAGTAAGAAACAAATACTTCAACATCTTACCACAAGAAGTGTTAATACATATATAGTAAAGGATTAAAAACCAAGGGCTCAATCTTAAACAATGAGAAAATGCTAACTAAGTTGTAACTAAATACATTCTATAACTCAAGACATTCTATTCTCCCATTCTCTAGCCATTATTCAATACAACTTCTATGAAATATGTGACCTTCATTGCAATAAAAATGGCATAGGCCTTGTGCAACTTTAGGACTAGATAAAAAAATGGGACATACAACATCTTCACTAATATAATTCTCAAAATATTTTACTAATAGGAGACCTTTTACCAATTGATTTACCTCTCTATCAATCATTCCCTCTATTTGTTCTGTCAATTCTTCTGACCACCATTCCAAATAAGATATAATATCTCAATGAAAACATGATCAACACTTTCAAGTAGATCATGATATTCTTTAGATTTTAGGCTAAGACTTTTGCATATACAGTTATCAACGGTTTCTTCTAATGAGGAAAACTTATCCTTTAATGACTCCATAACACCCATAAACACGTTAACTTGAAAAGAAAAGTTACCATGTTTATTATCATCTGGGTCTCTTTTGTAGGTAGTTTTTTCTCTAATAATTTTGCTTCTCAACTCACATGCTTCATCATTTATGTTAGAAATCATTTTGAACAATTGTTTCATATAACTCCTATAAAACATGTGGGCTCTATTGCAAGGCAAATGACATAGCTCTAATGGAAAGTCATAAACATGAGTTGAACAAATATTTCATTTAACAATTTGGTAGGGATAATTCTCAATAAATATATCTATGGTCGGTAGAGCTTCTACCTCTTGGACTTCCTTTCTCATCATGGAGTGCCTCTCCCCTCTTTCTTTTAGTGTTTTTATCCAGCTATTCAAATCAACTATTGAAAATCCATAAAAAGATGGAGCTCAGCATTTGTAAGTGAATTACAATATCAGTTAGAGCATCTAGGGACAAGATTGTCATATTTACAACGGTTGTGAACTTTGGACTTAAAAGAGAGAAACTCATCCTCTAATGAATATTGGATTCATTGGTAGGTTTTAAGGTGGCATACAAATTTACTTTCTTTGTATGAAGTTTTATATCAAATAATTTCACTTTTCAATTGAGAAGCTCTATCGTTTAAGGCAGAGAAATAGTGCCTGAGAGCATCTCTTCCACTCAAGCATCTAACAACCTCATTATTAATGATCTCAATATTTTCTCCTTGCTCTACCATTTTCTTGAATTCTTTATGAGTTTTTTATAGGAATAAATACCTTGTATGGTGCTTTTCTTGTGCTCACTATATCATTTTCATTGAAAATTGAAACTACATGTAGCTCTAGCAAAGAACCTATACTTTCACTCAATTGTTTTCTAAACTCTAAATCCTTGAATTCATTATTAGTGACAAGAAATTTGGCTGATGCAACTTCTAGTTGCATGATAGCAAGAGATACTTTAATTTGTGTAATGTATTGAAATAAATTCTCTTTCCTATTTATCTCCTAAGAAAGTATATTGAGTGTTAGAAATATGGCAATCATAAATAAGATTAAGGTTATTGTAAACTTGACTAAATAGACTATTATGCAAAGCCATGAGACCACTTTTCCCAATAGTAGCACATGGTTTTCCATCAAGTTCTACATGTGGTTTCTAGAGATCTACAAAATTGTTCAATATTGTAGACATCAATGTCAATATAATAGAGTATTATCAAGTCATGGATAATAGGGATGCCAACACAACCACATTAAATATGAATATGAGAATTATATAGGAAATAAAAGCATGTTGAACAAGGTCAACCATGTATTTCAACACACATTCAAACATTTGTCTGAACATGTAAGAAAAGTCACTACACTATTCATCGAAACATTGTTTCAACCAAGCAAATACACTTTGATCCATGTCACAAAAATTATCACTCTCTCTTGATAATTTATCTAATCTTATTTGAATAAAAGAACCAAGATTTGGTTTTAAATTCTATGCACTATCTTTTTGAGGTAATTGGAGAGCATTATAAAAAAATACCTTTGTAGGACATTTCTCCCCTCTTTCCTTAGTGATGTGTTGAACATCCAGCAAAAACTTGTCACATTGCTCATAAAAATCACTACAATAGTTGTTATTATCAGGTAGTGTCATTATCCCACTCACTGCAATACTCAAATGACTAGTATTTTGGAGCAGCAACACATGATCATTGTTCGTATTCAGGTTCAATAGATAGTTATTCTATGAAATAATCATAGTGTTATCTCCATTAGGTTCTTCCACTTATAGACCTATATCAACAACCCAACTAAGCTATCATCATATGATCTAATAGACCCTTATAATCCATATATAGTCCTTCTCTTCACCAAATATTAGAAAGAACCAATAAATCAAAGAATACATTTCATATAGAAATGATTAATCTTAGAAGATATTGAATCTCACTCCCTTCACCACTAATCATTGTTCATGTCACATATGTATCATATTTAATTACTAAAGTGTATCAGATTTGCACAATCTATAACAGATAATTATTTTCTCTTCTTGAATAGATACTGAGATAGCTTTTAGTATCAATGTTGATCATAGTATGGAAGGTTAGTGTAAGAATGTGTTGGACATGATTTTATTTTTTAACAAAAATATTATGAGTTTTAAATTTAATGCTATAATGAATTCAGATTTTTGTTATAGGTGGTGAATTCAATGTTGTAATGAATCCTAGAGAAATATAGTGGAGAATCACCAAAGAATCTCAATAATAATTGATTTCAATATATTGTCTCAACCCATATCCTCCCTCATTCTAGTTCAAACCACTTTGCAATTCAGCTAAATATCATTGAGGATTCACTCCCAAAACAATGTCCTTTCAAGTTTGAAAAATTGTGGGTGAGGGATGAAAACCTAATGAATACAATAGAATAGTAGTTGAAGTAGAGGTATCAAGATCAAAATTATATTGCTTGGTAACTAAGCTAAAGATGATCAATTTAATAAATTACTACTTTAGTAATAGTTTTGAAGCAAAAGAAAGAATAGAGTAGGAAATTAAGAAGCCTAAAAGGGTAGTGATTGATAAAGGAATGGAAACGGAACTCTATCTCAAAGAAAAGAAACTATTAGTTGATTAGGAAGTTATCCTTGGTATGTTAGTTTGAGCTCACTTGATTTCGAGAATACTTTAATATTCTCTACTTAACAAGGCCAACCACGTAAAGGTGGAAGCTCATCTAACCTCACCCCCCTCCCCCTAAAATCAATCTAAATTTCTCATTATCATCTAATTACATACTTCATTCATTAATTTATGAACTATAACATTCAATAAATACAATCACATAACATTCATTAATATGATATAAAATTCATTAATATGCAACAATAATCAAGAATTCATTAACACATAAAAATATTCATTAACATGAAATATTTTTAAATATTAATACACAAAATTCATATATAATTACTTAAAACAATGTTCTTTCATTATTCAACAAAGATTATCAAACAAGGTTTATCAAAGAGCCTTTTTTTAAAATCATTTGTTCTTTTTGTTTTTCTTAGCTCTCTTAAGAAAAAGGTTGATAGGAGCATCAATATCTTCCCCATTCTCCTTCTCTTGTGGCACATGTAATGTCAAATTATGATGCCTCCTCCTATTTTGAGGAGTAGGAGACTTCTGCACTAAAGGGGGCTCTATTGCAAGAACAAGTAAATGGGTTAAATTGGCATACTTTTTTTCTTTTTTGGACTATTACAAGTATTTAATTAACCAGTACAACATAACATGAATTTTCTCTTACATGACAATATCACATCATGTACATTAACATTTTGATCTGTCACCATGTCAATATGTTGAACACTTGGAACATGCTCCACTCCTTCACCATGATGTTCAACATGCTCTAAAATATTCAAAAAAAGGTTACACGTCAAATTTCAATTGAAGAAGTTAAATTATACTTATAATTGTGTTATTAATTTCCAATACCAAATTAATACCTCCACCACTATGATACACATCATGGCCTTCATCACACACAGGTTCTATGATAGGATATGAAGGTTGTAGTGAAATGTTATGTGCATTGTTATGCAGTCAATTTATATTTGAAACTAACACTAAAAAAGAAATTTCTCAACTATTTATTTTGATTTATTTTTCATTTGACCAAGTTACCTGTGTCTCATTTGGTGCACCAGATTCTTGGGTATGGCTTTCAGATTCTTGGTGAAGGCATGCAGCCGTGAATTTATAGCCTTCCTTCAAGGTAATTTTTTTATCTTCATCCGTGAGCTCTACATTGAATTATGTGCCCTATATTTTTTGCTTAATATCATCAGTTTTGCATGTATGATTTTATTAAAAAAAATTGTTTGCAACATTATATTAAAAACTTATATGAAATTCAATTGTTGCTACTTACAAGTGGAGACTGAAGATTCATATAACCACTAGAGCCAAGTTTGTGTTGGTCAACCTTTTCTAGTGTGGCTTTTGTAGTTAATGATGTGTCTTGCAGTCTATGGATAGTTTGAAAGATGTTAGATTATATATTTGAAAATATTTCTAATAAGTGCATGATTACATTCTACTTAATATTGTCATGTCATACCTTCTTTTGCCCTCTTCTCTTTCATTTATTTTATTATCATATAGGCTTTTCTCTTTTGCATCTTCTATTATTATATTTCACTTCATTGGTGGATCATGGGAGGACGGTCATACTTTGGGTTCTCCTTTAGACCCTTCTATATTGGTCATTCATAGTCTTTATATGTTTTGATGCTCTTTTGAGAAGTAGGGCAATGTCAAAAATATTTTTTCCAAAAAGGTCCTCGAAAGATGTAATGAGATAAATTTTTAATTTAGGACCCTAGTTATTCCACCTTTTTTTAAAAATGAAATTGTTAGATCAATAACTTTAATATAGTAAAATAAATGGAAGAAAAGAAAAAAATTGTAGCAATGATATGAAACTATGTAACTTTTACGTATGGTGGGTCCAAATAGCCTTAATGTCATAAGAAAAAGATGATAAAAGAAAACATTATTTCCTACAAAGACATCATGGGATTATCAGTCCAAAATGAGTTATGTATAAGTAAACTACAATTACATTGTAAATAATAACAATTTTAAAGCACCTAGAAGCTTTTATTGTTTTAACAAAAACATAGTTTTATTGTTCAACAACAATGTCCCTACAAATGAACTAGTACTAGTCACATGGACTACTCCAAGAAATGGATCAGCTTTAGTAGTAATGGTCTATGTTTCTCTATCAATTGAAGGTCTGTCTATTAGTGTATAAAATAGGTACATGAGTATAAAATCCACCCACAAAAAAACAATGCATGATTAGTACATTACAAAATATAGCAAAACAAGGTTTTACCAGTTGTACTTGGCATAGTTGAGGATGTTTGCATGATCCTTGTTGCCAATAATGCACTTGGCAATATCAGAGTGACAATTGAAGGAGGGGTTAGCACTTCATCATGAGCTAAATAATAGAATATTGTTAGCAAAGACATTTGCAATGTATAAAGATCAAATGGGATACTAGCTAGAAGCATCCAAAAATAAAATTTAAGTGTTATAATGTTGTTGAAAATAAACAATGTTGCACCAATTTCACTTTCAACATTTAATGTCCTATTTCAACACTAAGTAGGACGGGCTTTAAAATCAAATAAATGTACCCATAATAGTCATAAGGTTACTAACACAAACACAAGTACTAGGTTAGGTAAGATGGATTGATTTTTTTTCCACTACATTCAAAATGGTCCACCTACTGATGCCAACACACATAATTGACCTTGCTTGTGTACATAACTTTCAAAACACATTAGTGCATTAAATAACTTTTGTTGGTCTTAATATATGGTTGGTACCTACCTCTAATGTCACTTTTATATTAGAATTTTAAACTTTTATGAGACATCTTATACCTCTAATATTACTTCTATATTAGAATTACAAACTTTTATGAGACATCTTAAACCTCTATTTCTTTAGTTATGGTCACTAACAATATTTCTAAAATTATATTAGATATATTTAAATTCTAAGGAATTCAAATTTAGGTCACTTGGTTGACTCTATTAATTTTAACTCTAAATGAATTATTTTATTAAAATTAATATAATAGGTGAAGTGGTATTTTTCAAAAAAAAAGCAATTGATTGTTCTTACAACAACAATCTAGATGTATCTAGAATTGGTTAAGATGTGTACATTATTCTTGTGACTTTTGAAGAATATTCTAAAGAGGGTTGAAAGAAGATAATATGTGATATGATATGAATTTTACTAGTCTAACATTTGTTTTGAAATAGTGGGAGTTTTCAATTAGTGAATTCTAAATTAAGATAAATATATTCTTTCAAAAAAGGAGGGTTTGGATGTGATGATTTAATCCTCTTTTTATCCCATGTGAATATTATGTTGCCACATTTTAAGTAATCAAACATACCATAAATCAGCAGCCATGAATGTCATTAAATACCAGACTTTGTTGAGGAACTAGGATGTGCAAGGCATGTTACAATGTCTAGAAAACCTATGCCTAATTTAGTAGATTATCATTGATTTAACTAGCATAATCTTGTTCTTACATGGATCTATTAAAAATAAATAATTTCTTAGTTGAACTTGGTGGTCATAACACTCTCACCTTTCATAGTCAAGCATGTAATCACCTAAAAATGGTCATTTAGACTATTAGCCCCCTTTTCAACATTTTGGCTAAATTAATTTAATCACTTACCTAAGCCAAATTGCTAATAATCAATTTATTTGATTATAACCTATAGTTTGACTATGCTATCCTAAGTTCATTATTTGATTAGAAGAACATGTCCCCTTTTAATTAAATAAAACACCCCATTCTTCTAACCCACTTAAAGTGCACACATAAAGTCCTTTTTTTATTTTACAATTAAAAGAAAAGGCTTGTGAGACTTTTGTCTTATTTGACAAGTCAACTTATATTCTATTGGTTGACTTGGGTGTGCACATGGATAACTCCTATTTTTGAATTCCACCGTTGATCAGCCACCATCTTCATCTTGATCTCTACCGTCCATACGACTTTAAAAGGGAGAGAGCTTTCCCCCTCAAAGGATCCATCCATCTTTTGAATATTGTTATACTGCAAGTTTTCTAACAGGTTTCTTGGGAGCTTTATGGAGAACTTCTCACTCCTTGTCTACATTCTCTCATTCCATCATATTAGTATAAGATCATATGGCATTCTTAGCATATTTGCATGTTAGTTTAGCTTTCATTCTTATAATAATCTCACATAGTTTAAATAATGGTATTGTAACACTCGCATTCATATTCTAGCATAGATGCATCTTGCATTTCCATTCTAGTCTAGTCTTCCATCTTGCATTTCATACTTGAGGGATTCCTTGAAGATATTTGCACTCTTGCTCTTGTCTCAAAGAACCTCTTGTTGCATGGTTTACTAGCAAGAAGCACATTTCTAAGGCTTGGCTGAGAGCCTTCATGCTTGAATACTAGCTTCTTGCACTCTGTGGATAGGGAGCTCTAAGTCGGCATCCAAACATTCCAACTCATAGAATCGTTTGGATAGAATGGTTTAGAGTGTGACACAAATCAAGTGTACAAAGCACAACCTAAACTAGTTCAAAAAAAACCCCAAGTATGGAATAGCACTTAGTCACAATTGAATCTATCTTAAATAAACTCAATAGTTTAATAATACTATAATTTTCAATAATATTGTAAAGAGAAAGTGATACTTACACGAAGTTTGTGTTCTACAACCCTCATCATGTTCACCACGAGGTCTCATAGGTGTCACAAATTTTTGTAGAAGAACACATAATATTTTAGATCATGATCCATAAGATACTATAAGATATAAATATCTATTAAACTTTTATTATTTCTTTAGATTAATTACTACTTACCTTCAATGATTTGACTCTACGGACCAATTCTTCTTTTAGTGCCTCTATCTCCTCGCTTGTGTCATTCTTAATGATAATGTTAAGAACTTCATCACTATATCTTTGTATGAGTTGTTGGGCCATGAACATGGGGTCAACATTAAGGGCAATGTCATCTAGAAATGATGTCCATGTTTTAGATTGCATTTGATCTGCTATCATTTTAGCTTTTTCCTATCAATAAATATCAAGTTGTGACATCAATATCAGTAAAATTCCATCAAAATAACTCCAAAGCCATAAAGAAAAGAACATAATAATATGACATTTTTTTCTATATAATTTGAACAATTACAATAATTAAGGTTTACCTTCACTGAAGAAGGTGTGTGAGATGGTGCATCCTCGCCTGTGGGTGGTGGTCTATCCATTTCACCCTGTGAAAAAGACTAGTAATTCTTAACAATTAGCAGTGAGATGAAAGTAATAGACTTACCAAAAAAAATTATTAATGAAATAATACATTATATATTGGAGTCAATATTAATTAGAGGCAATTGGTTTAAATATTATACTTACCAATCTCATGATAGGGAATTTTTTTGTATTTACACAATTCCAATTGTAATCTATTAGAAGCTCTTCCCCTACACTTATTGATTTTATCACACATACAAAAAAATGATTTTCCTCACGTGCCTCGAATATATAATTTGGCCACTTATTAGTTGACACAAGTTGAGAACTATTTATAGATCCTACAATATTCCCTGTTGCTTTTTGCCTTCCATCAATATACATAACGAACCTTTTACTTTGATTATTTTCTTTGCATTGTATATAATTTGGTGATAATGCATACGTACGCATACTTTTTTTATATTGCACAATCTACATCCAATTGTTGTAATTATAACAAGGTCCTACATACTCCATCAATTCAACAAATTTATTGTAACAGACCTTTATGCCATCCATGAAAAATAGGCCCAACTAATGTAATGAAGATGGAGCTATATGAAATATCCTTTCATTAACGGAAAAATCGGTGTTAACTAGAGGTAGTTCCTTGGGTACCCATTATTTATGAAGATGTGTGTACCTTAAGGGAACCTTTCTATCACCTTCACTGTCCTTATCATAAGAACATGACCCCCCCTCAACAATAAAAAATTGCATTTGTTTATTGAATTTTCTTCTAGTCTTTTGACCTCTAGCTGATCTTCCTATTTTAGACCTATCAGATGTCTCACTTTTGTCTTCTATTCCCACATTTTCCTCACTTGATGAGGACAAATCAGACAAATACCTATTTGGTGATACTTGCAATCCATAAAATGAGAGACATACTAGGAATAAATTTGATGTTGATGGTAAAGAGAAGATATGCAAATAAAAAATTGTATATATAGGGTCTATTGACTTCTACCTGTCAATCCATGTGACTGTGCAAGATTCTAGTCAAAGGCGTTGAATAGCCTATATATGTAAATCATTTATCTTAAGTTAGCCAAAAATTAGGTCTAATTAATGTGTATATCTACAAAAATATTTGTCATGCCCAAAATATAGGGCAAAAACACACCAACAAATTTTATTTTTTTTAAGTTATAATAGGATTAAATGCAATACATAAATATTCAAATAGAATTACTTAACTTCCTCATACTCCTGTATAATTATGAAATTTAAGTACCAATTGAATGTGAATTTTTTTAACATATTTTAAACTTAAAATATATATATCACCATGTTATCTAATTAACCTCAATCAAAGGAATATGATTTCGAAACATAAGAATGTCACAAGAAGGTGAAACATCATTTTATCCATTTAACATAAATCAAGTGAATGAAATTTCAAAGTATATAATGCCACAGTAAGATAAAACATCATCACATATAATTTCAAGTAAACATATGCAAAAACTAAAATGCCAGAAATATCATATGCAAGAATATTACTCATTTTTTTATCATACATGGACTAGCCACTTCTCATTTATTTTATTTTACCACCTGATTCAAAGGTTCCGCCGAGAAAGAACCAAGAAGAAAACCTAACATCATAGCCATTTCCATAATAAGTTTAAAATACTACTTTTACATAGGAATATTATCTTGAGGAGAAATCTACAACATAATTGAATTTCAATAACAATTCTAAATTTCCTTCTTGGATCCACAATAGGGAAACCATTATGAACTCTACAACAAATCAAGATGATCATGGAGAGAACAAAAATTGACTGGGAGACAACCAATCTTAGCATGAAGATAATTTCAAACATTCACTCTCATTTAGTTTTGCACAACAAGTTTATCATTGAACCAAACTATAGAGAAGGTGGATTTTCCAATAGGAGATGTCAGCCACAACACCATAACAGGTATACTTTCGAGGCTATAATCACAAGAACTTTCATTCTTCCACTTCCTAAATTTCAAAACTCAAAATATAGGTTGTGCTAACAAGTAGGGGCCCATAACACCCTACTTTCTAACTCTCCTCATCCTGAGAAGAGACTCTACACTGTTGGAGTCCAACTAAAGACTTCCTCCAGTACATGGCCACTTCTGTCCTATCTGAGGGTGAGTAATGCCAATACAACCCATACAATCCCTTCGAAAATTAAAAAAAAATACTAAAGAAAAACATTTAATAAAAACTCATTTCAATCCCTCCCAAACATATTCATCAAACACACGAACATACATATACAAGAAAACTACTTAAGCATAAAACATAGCATGAACAAAATGAGCTTGAGGGATTCCTACCTTCAAATTAAGATTATGGCAACTAAAAAATTTGAGATGAGCTTCCCTTCCTTCTCCTTCTCCTTTATTCCTGAATTGCTCTCTAAAACTAGAGGTTGGGTGAACACTCCTTCTCTCTCAAATTTTCCCTCTAAATAAGATGCTAACTCAACCACCTTCAAAAAGTAATAACTCTCCCACTTGCCTAAGGTTCTAGAGACTTCTAACTCAACTTTTCATAAGGCTAACCTCAAGGTGGAATAAAACTTATCCAACTCATGGTGAAAACCTTCAATTTTTGCAATAAAAAAAAAATAGGATATTTGAATGACCATAAAAGTTAACAAAAGAGGCTAGAGGGGTGGAAAATTCCCCTAACCCATACCCCTTAGGTACTTAGTGTAATCACCTAAAAATGGTCATCTAGACTATTAGCCCCCTTTTCAACATTTTGGCTAAATTAATTTAATCATTTATGTAGACCAAATTGCTAATAATATATTTATTTGATTATAACCTATAGTTTGACTATGCTATCCTAAATTCATTATTTGATTAAAAGAACATGTCCTCTTTTAATTAAATAAAAGACCCCATTCTTCTAACCCACTTAAAGTGCACACATAAAGTCTTTTTTTTATTTTACAATTAAAAGAAAAGGCTTGTGAGACTTTTGTCTTATGTAAAAAGTCAACTTATATTCTATTGGTTGACTTGTGTGTCCACATGGATCACTTCTCTTTTCAAATTCCACCATTGATCATCCACCATCTTCATCTTGATCTCTACCGTCCGTACGACTTTAAAAGGGAGAGAGTTTTTTCCCTCAAATCATCCATCTTTTGAGTATTGTTATGCTACAAGTTTTCTAATAGGTTTCTTTAGAGCTTTGTGGAGAACTTCTATTTCTTGTCTACATTATCTCATACCATAGTATTTTAGCTTAGATTCATGTTGCATGTTAGTTTAACTTCTATTTTGCAATAATCTATCTCACATAGCTTAATATTTGGATTGTAACACTCTCATAACATGTTTTAGTATAGCTGCACTTTGCATCTCATTCTAGCTTAATCTTCATTTGCATTGCATCTTTGAGGAACTCCTTGAGACATTTGCATTCTTTCATCTTGTCTTTGGAACCTCCCATTACATAGTTTACTAGCAAGAAGAGTATTCCTAAGGCTCAGATGAGAGCCCTTGAACTTGAAATACACTCTCTTACACTCTGTGGATAGGGAGCTCTAAGCTAGCATCCAAGCATTCCAAACTCATGGAATCATTTGGATAGAAGGGTTTAGAGTGAGACACTTTTGAGTGTACATTTTTGGCGCCCACTGTGGGGCATGAATCAAATTTCTAGGTCCATTTGCTTTCATTTCTCATCTTTGGTTTTTTTATAGTAGCATATTGGATCTAATCAAGTGCTTTTGTAGAATTATCACTTTGGTTTTAAGGCTAACCCATAAGTAGATTGGTTTGAAGGCCAAAAATCTAGTTGGTTTAAAGATTTGATCATATCTTTTAAACCACTTGGAGTTTGGTTCTGAATTTTTTTTAAAAAGTTAGTATGTGTCCATCATGTCTTAGTCTAATTTTCAAATAATTTTGACATGATTTACAAAAGTTATGATTTTTATTTTATTTTTTCATAAAAAATCATTTTTGATCACAAATCAATGTATTTTTTTTAAAAACTTAAATTTTCAAAAAAAAAATTGAATTCTAAGGGGGGTGCTTTCTTTGTGTTTTGACTTTTGAGGTTGTATTAGGGATCAAAAATTCAATTTGATAAATCTTTCCTATTTTGACAAAATAGGTCCCTAGTTTACAAATGAAGAGATTTTTTTGAATTTCTTGCATTTTTAGAAAGCTCTCTAATTTTTATTAGGGGTCTCTTCTTTTCATTTTTGTTTTTGGATCTGAAATCATAGCAAAAAAGTCTAATCTTGTTGACTAGGTCAAAAGCAAAAAGTAAAAATGAGATCATTTGTGATTAGTTTGCACTTTCTTTGCATACACTTGATTGGAAGATAACTTGGATATTTGAGGCAACTAACCACTTTTTATTGTAATTTTTTATGTTATTTCACACTAACTTGTGGTGCTAACAAGTTGTGATTGTAGGTTGCCATCCTTGTGAAAAAAATTGAAACATTGCATAAAAAGAATGAATGTCAAAGCTTCAAATGCACAAGGGATACTAACCATTGTTTGCAGGGCTGCCCAATGCATAAAAACCCAATTTTGTTTGTTCTTTACTTTTACATGTGTGGCATATACTAGTTTTTTTTTTTTAGGCACATTAAAACTTACAATTGGGATCTTTTGGTGATAGGAGAGTATGCTTTTCACCCTTGTGGTGAATCGGAAATCTTGACTTACCATTTGGTTTCAAGAGTAAGAGGCAACTGAATCTTCCTAGCATGTTTGGGAGAAAATGATTGGAATAGGAGAGTATGCTCTTCACCCTTGTGGTGAATCAGAAATCTTAACTTCCAAAAGTTGATCCACTCTTTATGTAGTTTAGAATCCTTTAAAGGGCCTACTCTTGGACAACCTGAGAGGAACGACCCAAGTGGGGACAAGCAGATTACCTGGCTCTTCCAACCCACTATAAACTCAAGGCTATCAAGGACACAAAACCTTGGTAGATGTAGTGTTTTTCTTTGCCTAGTGTGATCACTTATGGGATTTCGACCATAGGGAGATCACTAGGCAAGAATGCTTAAGGTACTCTTGTGGTCATGAGATTGGTTACTCATCACAAGGTGAGGTGTCTCGTAATTAGGAGCAAGAGGAACACTATGAACAGAAGCCCTATCTAGACACCCTAAGTTAGTATCCACCTTATTTTTAGCCGCTCAACTTCTTGGTGCAAGGATCAATCCTAGTGGACTACCTAGATCACCCCAAGATTTTACACTCACCATTTGTGTTCCCTTGGTTATGCTTATGAAATTTCCATGACAAAACCAATATCTCTTGTGGGCAACCACTTGTTGTGAAGTGAAGGAACATCAAGTGTGGACCAAGTTGTTGAGTAATGAACCATCCTTTAGGTAGATATTGCTTGATGTGTTCTCAAATGTGGTATACCTATGAAAATCTTTTGAACATACACATGACGATAATTCTAGGGATTTCTTTTGAGACCTCAGATATGTTTGTATCATGCAAGGTTGCTTTGTCCCTTGGTTTATTGTTTGAAGACTAATCCATGTGTCACTATCTTGCTTGGAAAGAAATTGCTTTTGAACATCAAACTTGCTATTCTATCAATTATTGTCAAATTTTTTCAACCAAGTCAAAACATCAAGTGTAAACCTTTTCTTATGTTGCTTGCTAAGAGGAGTCTTATCATTTGACTTTTCTTTTATATGTATCTAGTGCTTAAACATGCTTAAATTGGCTACACTCTTGGGTTGGGAAAGTTGTTCACTTGTTACCCCACTTGCTCTATCTACTTGGCTATTTGGATTCTTGCCTAGCTCTTGACTTGAGTCACTAGTGTCATAAGTAACTTGGACACTTTCTTGACAAGTCACTTTACTCTATCTTTACTATATTGGCAAGTGAATAATCTACCTCTCTAGTTTGGACATCAAGTTATCTTGTGTCACCTTATTAGCTTCCTCTAGTCTCCTTCATGCTTGATTATCTATCTACCACTATGGCATTCAAACCTTGTGCTACCAAACCTCAATCAAATCTAGATGATCATGATATCCTCCATGTCACTAAAAAGTTTAAAGATATATATGCACAATACAAAGAACTAGAAGAGACAAATGATCTTTCTTACCTTCATCTCTCTAAGCGCATGACAGAAATGAAGTCTAAACTTGAGAAAAGGTTAGAGGAGAAGATTGCATCATTACATGAATCTTCCTTAAGGTCTTTACATGCATTTGAGTCACCTTCTTTGAGGTCATCCTCTTCTTCTAGGTCTACATACTCTACTTCAAGACATCAAATGTCTTCATCTTCTAGATCTAAAGACCTTTTTAGAGAACAAGCAAGTGATACCTCCTTTGAGCCTATGCCAAAATTTCATGATGGATCTAGCTTTGACCAAGATAATGATGACGACATGGATGCATACCACTCACTTGAGAAACAACAAAAGGACTCTAGACATACTTCTAATAGAACTTTTGCTCCCTTGGAAAATTCTTATGATGACACTTTGCAAAAACTTCTTGGAAATAAGATTATCATGTTACCTAAGTCTAGCTCATATTGAAACCCATTCTTGGATATCTATTGTGCTTATCATCGACATAATGAGCATAGTACTTCAGATTGCATTGAGCTAAAACATAAAATCCAAGATCTTATTGATAATGAAATTATTGATACCTCTAATGATTCATGTGATGAGGGTACTTTTCTTGAGAAAGATCATATTAATCAACCTATGTCTAGTGATGATTTTCTTGATACCTCCACTTCTTCTAACACTCATGCATCTCCCAACACTTCAAAGCTTTCCAACATGCCTCCATCAAATAAAGAACCTAATGCTTTCCACATTGACTACGTGTATCCTCAAGGGCTACCTCTAAAAGAAACTCAAGCTAACCTTCACTTGGCTGCAAACCTTTTCCATGCTACTAATCCTAAAAATCCTCAACCTTCATGCACTACTATGCCTAATCCAAGCACTACTCCATTCACTCTTCATTCTCCCTTTTCCTTAGAAGTGGCTCCATGTCAAGAGGACTCTCAAAAAGAAAAAGCTACAAATGTCAAGAAAGATCAAGATCAAGCACCCTTCCATCTCCTTCAAAATTTCACCCCTGTGTATTCTATTTCTTTTCCATCCCCCAAGTATGATGAAGCTACCACTTCCATTATCTCCCTTGAGCTTACTGAAAATAATGAGAAAAGTTCTCTTCCTATGCTATCCAAAGCTACTTGTCAAGATCAAAGTGTCCCCTCATGTTCTACTTCTCCACATCCACTTCAAAATTGTGCTCAAGCTTCAAGTGCTTCTATTAAAAATGTTGTTCCTATCAAAGGTACTCGTGAGTCTATTGATGGCTTTAACCATGTTGCTCACTCTAAAGATGTTGATATCCCTTCCCACTATCCCTTTGCATCTTCTAAATCTATCCTTGGTCCTAATCCATTAGAGGTAAAGCCTTCAATCCTTCCATCTATATTGGGGCCTTATGTTCCTACATCTCCTACATTCACTTCTATCTCATTCCCTAGCTCTCCTATAATACCTCAAGATCAACAAAGACACTCATCCTTGATGACTTTTCACCCATCTATACATCTAAACTAGTCATATCATCCTTATTCATCCACAAATCCCAAGTCCTTTGGAAGTGAGAATAAACATAAGAATCCATTGAAAAAGAAAGATCACTATGTCCCATCTAATCGACATGTGAATGCTAAGAAGGAGAATGCACAAAAGAGACCGCAAAGGTCCACTATTAAAAAAGCTAAATCAAAGAAAATATGGGTTCCTAAACCCATTATTAAAGAAATGTGTTTTGAAGTATCCAAAGGAAAATCTAAAGCTATATGGATTTCCAAGTCTCTTTTAGAAGACTTGAATATTGAAAATACTTCAAAGTTGACATTCAAGCTTCCAAAGGTTTCCATTCCATCTTATTCCAAAAATCTTCCTAAAAATATTCCAAAGCCTTCCACTCCACTTTTTTCCAAATCTCTTCTACCACCTCATACATCTAAACCTCAAGCTACTTCATCCATGATTCCTCCATCATTCCAATACCCTTCAAGGTGTGTGTCAATGTTGATCTTGTCCAATATTTCAACTACACTCATGAAATCATCTAAAGGTTACACTTACTTTCTATACATGAACTCTTATCCTCCATATACTCTTCCTACTACCATTTCTCTTTCATCACCCTATCAACATCTTTGAGCATACCTTTCTATGGTCTTGGCTTATCATGACTTATCTTTCCTATAGGAGCACTATCTACATTCAAAAATCTTGAGCTCTTTCTAAAAATTCCAAAAAAAAAAGAAGAAAAATAGAAAAAATGTAGAAATGAAAATGTGCCTTGGTGAAAACCACTTTTTGTGGCACCTTGGTAGCAAAAGTAAAGAGAAATAAATTTATCCTATGGTGAAAACTACTTCTTGTGGCACCTTGGATAAGTACCATGATGAAAACCTAGCAAACATGCATCATGCGTAATTCTTCCATCATCCATCTATCCCCTCTTCTCTCTTTGATCTTGACAATGTTGAGCTATCTTTGCTTATTGGCTATCTTATCCATGAGATTTTCTATTTTGCTCTCCCATTCACTCAGCCTCCATCTTGAGCTTTATTCTTATTGCTCTATCCCATTGCTATCCTATCTAGTTGACCCCTAAGTCTTGATCACAATAAATAAAACATGGCTCTCATAGGCCTCTTGACATGTCTACTCTCTTGGATTGCATGCTTTCATGCTATCTTACTCATTGGCTTCCATCATTTATCTTATATGCTATCACACTTGTTGGCTTCACCGCTTATCCTACATGTTATCTTGCTCATTTCTTCCATTGCTTATCCAAAACCTACTTTATATGGCTATCTTTCCCTAGCTTGGGTACTCTTGAGGAGTGTGTCCTTAAGGATTACTTTCACTTGCTTCATACTCCTTTCTTATCCATCTTTGTCTATCCACAAACTTTCTACTCCATCATGTCCTACACCTTGCTAGACATTGGGAGAAAATGATGTAATCTTGCTTGAGAACTAGTAATCTCTAAAAACCTTCTAAAAAATCCAAAAAATCATATATGATGATGAAAAAAATCCTAAAAATCAAAACAATTCCCTGAAAAAAATGATCATCTTAGTGAAAACCTAGCAATAGGCACTTTGATGTATCACCAAAAAAATCAAAACTTTAAAAATACAAAAAAATTGAAAAAAGTCCTAAAAAAAAAAATCTGTCAAGTGGTGAAAACCTAGAAACAAGGCACTACTTGAAACCCTTGCACCTATGTCTATCAGTCTCAATCACCTACTTCGCTACACATTTCCTAGCTTGGAATTGTTTCTTGTCCTCATCTCGGGGGCATAGCTACTTAGCCTATTGAGGTATTCTTGTGCATTAGGGTTTCTTTGACAACTCACAAAATAGTGTTTCTCAACACTTCCCCCACCTTGACATCTAGTGTTTTTCAACACTTTTTAGATAATTTACCTATGGTCTCCGATGTCGCGATATTTCTCACTATCAGAATCAAGTCTTGAAGAAATGGCCAAGTGACTTACACACACACACACTTTAACACTTAAACGATTGAGCTATGCTGATCTTTATCTACTTTGTGTGATGTCTATGACGATTTCTTTACTATATGTTCCATCCCTAATAGTCTTTCAAGGATGTCATTGACTAGAAGACTGGGGGCATGGGGTATGTTTTCTTGATTTTTTCTTGTGGGTATACTTTGTTTGTCTATAGTGTTGTAAGCATTTATGATTGACCTATTCAACATTTTGACTTACAAATGTAGCATCCTGGACTATTTCGCAAGACCGCACTCAGGGTTTATCCTGGCGCTTATGCCTTGATACAAGTGTAATCTTGCTAAATTAAACTTAGGGAATCTAATCGCGTAGTTATCTTGACTTACATGTCTCTAATGCTTAGATTGAATTTCCACATACCTATCTGATATCGATCGTAGTCATATCCTCATAGTTATACTAGTGATGGTTGTATGATCTCATGATGTCCCTAATAAATGCTCAATGATGAAATTGAAAGTCTAAATGTTATGTGCTTCATGCTAGTAAACCACATTGCATATTAGCTTGCATTTTAGGTTCATTTTCTAGCTTAATTTTATATTCTTGCATATGGGGAGAGCTCTCTCTTCATCTCTTTGTGGACATATCAGCTAACTCCTTTCATATATTTCTTTACTTTCTTCTTGTTCATGTCTTTTCACCTTCTTAATCTTTCACTTCATCTCTTTTCTATCTTATTATCACATTATATAAATTTTTGACCTCTTAAATAATTTCAACATCTTGCATTCATTTTCGAGATCGAAATCCAAATTCGAGTTCATCTTGATGGTCAAAATTGTTTTATAAAAATTCTAATTTCTTCTGAGCAGTTAGCTGACCTTTTGAGGTCTAATCTCTGAATCATCATTGGGGCATCTTCATCTCTTCATGTCTTCATCATTTCCATACTTCATATCTACTTCAATTCACCGTTTCATGTCTAAAATCACATTTCTACTCGTTTTGACCTAATTTTTATGCTATATCCTTCAAGGTCAACTCTAGTCAAACTGGGGCATTTTATCAGTTTCTTATAGTCATTCTTGGGTTCTAATCATCTATCTATCATCTTGGACATTTCTATATTCTGATTTTCTCATATCTAGCTTGTTTATACATCCCCTTACCTCATTTCAATTTCAATCCCGAGGGGGCAGAAATACTCTATCACTTCTTAGGAGCATTTGTTTGATCTTCTCACTTGTTCTCACTCTACCCGCTTTTCTAGGTGTTAACATTCTTCTTGAATTCTAACATTGTTCTCTTCCTAGTGTTCAGTACTACCACTATCAGGCTGTACATTTAGGACTTGCTATCTTTTTCTATATTTCGTTCTTCAAAATCAGATATCTATATCTATCACCGCCTACTTGGCTTTCTATTTTCTTTTACATAATGTGTTCCTAGATAGATCGCGCATTAGTCAAAGAGGGGAAAATCTAATTACCTCAAAATGGTCATCTAGATTATTAGCCCCTTTTTCAACAATTTGGCTAAATTAATTTAATCATTTACCTACACCAAATTGCTAATAATCAATTTATTTGATTATAACCTATAGTTTGACTATGCTATCCTAAGTTCATTATTTGATTAAAAGAACATGTCCCCTTTTAATTAAATAAAAGACCTCATTCTTCTAACCCACTTAAAGTGCACACATAAAGTTTTTTTTCTATTTTGCAATTAAAAGAAAAGGCTTTGTGACTTTTGTCTTATATGACAAGTCAACTTATATTCTATGGTTTGACTTGTGTGTGCACATGGATCACTCCTCTTTTCAAATTCCACTGTTGATCTTCCACCATATTCATTTTGATCTTTACCATCCGTATGACTTGAAAAGGGAGAGAGCTTTCCCCCTCAAAGCATCCATCCATCTTTTGAGTATTGTTATGTTGCAAGTTTTCTAACAGGTTTCTTTAGAGCTTTGTGGAGAACTTCTATTTCTTGTCTACATTCTCTCATACCATAGCATTTTAGCTTAGATTCATGTTGCATGTTAGTTTAGCTTCTATTTTGCAATAATCTATCTCACATAGCTTAATATTTGGATTGTAATAGTCTCATACATGTTTTAGCATAGCTCCACTTTGCATCTCATTCTAGCTTAATCTTCGTTTGCATTGCATCCTTGAGGAACTCATTGTAGAAACTTGCATTCTTACTATTGTCTCAAAGAACCTCCTGTTGCATGGTTTACTAGCAAGAAGAGTATTTCTAAGGCTCAACTAAGAGCTCTTGAACTGGAAATATACTCTCTTGTACTCCATGGATAGGGAGCTCTAAGCTGGCATTCAAACATTCTGAACTTATGTAATCATTTGGATAGAAGGGTTTAGAGTGGGACACTTTCGAGTGTACACTTAGTTTTCATGATTTTTGGCCTCTAGGACTATTTAGGGACCTAGCAAAAAGCTAAAAAATTTGGACTTCCTAACAACCCTCAAAAAATGCAAATTAATCACTAATCCTAGTTATGGTAATTAATCTTGATTACTAATCTATTAGAAAAAAGGTAACTAATCTAGTCCAACTTAGATCTTTAGGTTACTTGGTTAACCCTAACTATCAAGCTAAAATGCATATATGAGTCACCAATGTCAAGCGACACTATAAAATCACTGTTACAAAATATTAACACTTAATGCTTACAAAATGATACATTCATTCAATTCAAAATACAAATAAAATATGAACAATGGGGTCTGCATATTTTATTAGACTCAATCCTGATTTTCACAAATGGTACATAGGGTTCAGTTTCATTTCTCCATTAGATTTCTTGGCTAATAAATCTTACACACTCATTTCACACATCAGTAGCCCAAGAAAATCACATGATATATATATATATATATATATAACTCATTAGGATAATTACATAAATTATAACATAAATCTTTCATTTAAACATCCCTTTTTGTAATTTTGACACACACATTTAGTCATCAGTAATTACATAATCAATATGACATAACTTTATTCATTAATTCAAATTAAAATACTAGAATAATCATCGTTAGACATGCATAAAATCAGACATTATAAACATCATCAATAAGGCATACTGAACCATCTAAAAGCATAAAACCTAATCATCAAGGTACCATAATCAACGTTATCATCATTGGGTGAAAACACCTCATATCATTGTTAGTGAAATTTTAAAGTTTAAACAGTCAAGATAATGTAGTAGCTCTTGAATCACTAAGTATTAAAACATGGATGTATCAACTGGTCTCAATTTTTATTAGGACATTCACAACATAAAACATTACTTCATATATGTTTAAATCTCCTATAATGGCTTTAATAGAGAATTCATATTTGATAATTGCATACAAGGAGGAACCTTACAATATTGGACATATTGTACTTAATGTTTATATTTGCATATATGATTTTGAAAGAAAAAGTTGGTCACCTCACTCATTAATTCACCCATATTATAATGAATGAAAATTTATATGCTTACAATGCTATATATACTACAAATTACATAGAAGACAAAAATTAAATGATGCATTCATCAAAATCATTTTATATTTTATAATTCCTTGCCTCTACTTTATGTGTGGTAGCTATGCACTATCATTATATATACTCCATGATAGTAGAGTTCAACACATAATAAGTTAATTATAAAAACATACAAGTCAAAAAAATTCTATAAATAAATCATGACCCCATCATACTTGACATTGATTGCAACTCAAAAAAATTCTATAAATAAATCATGACCCCATCATACTTGACATTGATTGTAACTTGAAAGACATATCATTAATAATGTCATTAACATCACCTTCATCCATGTCATCATCATCATCACCATCATTTCACTTGTCACTTTCATCATCATCGTCACTACCACCATATTCATCGCCATCATCATCATCTTCATCACCATTTTATGACCATCATCATCATGACCATCATTGCCTTGATCATCACCATCTTCATCAGCATGATTATGATTGCAATCATCATCATCACCATTAGTGTTAGCATCACTAGAATCATCATCATCTTCTTCTTCTTCTTCTTCATTGTCTAGTAGTCATTTTTTATCATCATTTACTTTGTCTTCTGATTCTTCAGTATCTTCTTCTTTCATCACATTATACTTTATCGACCTTCCTCTTGGATCATGTCTAACAAAAAATGACCAACTCAGTTTGTGCGGAATAGAAAAGTAAAAAACTTACTCGCATTAGCTTGGAAGAACATAGGACTCATATCCAACTAGATCAAATGACCTTGTATTAATCATTGTAAATCCACTATCATGTTCAAAATAGTCCTATCAGGATCATTTTGATTCAGTTGTAGCCTATACCATTTGATGAAAAATAGAACTAATTTAAATAAATTAAAGTTGCACTCAAGTATATCATCAAAAATGTCATAGTATCAATTTTTAGATTGTTGAGGATGTATCTCATTTCTAGATGAAATATTGGTGACTGCAAAGATTGCACTTATCCCAGAATCACAAGTTTTCTTCATTTCGTCTAATTTTTTATGCAAAATTTAGGGCGATGGTAGTACATAGCTTTGTGGTATTTGATCTACAATTATTCAAATATGTCAAGATTATTTGAATCAATCTATGAGTTGATATTAAACTTATGGGTCATAATTAGTAATCTTTTGTGTACCTTGCTATCTCTTAATTCATATGCTAGATCAAGTACCATTGGTGTAACATTGGGATTTTCATTATGATGAAATTTTTTAATCAACAATGCAATATCATCCCATGTTAATGAGTGACCATTTTCTTGAGAATATTGAATCCATACCATCATTCAATCAAAGATTGTTTACAATATACAAATGTAGTGCATCTAACTCATGACCAACTATAAAGTAAACAACTAGACCAGTTAGAAATAACTTATATTGATGATGGATAAGAATTAATTAACTACAAAAAATAACTTATAATTACCTCTTACTCTCCTCAATCTACCTTTCCCCTTTAGGTACACCCCTTCTAATTTATTAATAGAGTTAGGATTCCAAATGCAGTCTACATAGATATTTGCTATAAACTTTGGAAGATATTCACTAATGTACACCATGGTCTGGTATACCATATATTACTCTACCATAGAACCCTTAGGATGTTCACTTTGTCGAACCAAGCCCTTCATAAATTGCAAGTATCTCTCAACCATCCACATTGACCTAGTTTGTAGAGGTCCACACAATTCAATCTCCTTAACTTGGTGTATGAGGTAGTGTTCTTAAAAATTGAAAAAGTTGAAGATATACACTTTTACATTTCACACATAAGTTGTTGATTTTTTCTCTTCCAATATTTTATATCTTTTTTATCAATTTCTTTAGATGATAACCACCTAAAAGAGATTCAACACACAAGAACATATAAATGAGATTTTAGATAAAATTATATAATAGATTACATTAAAAGTAAAGGAATTCATAAATATAATATATGTGCAAAAAATATAAGAAATAACACTTCTAACCTCATGTATTTTTCAAGATCATATATAACTTGTTTACAACTATTGTCAAATTGATGTGGGAGGGATAGAGGTAGGATGTACTGCAATCATTAAAAAATGATCATTTCAATATATTATGAAATAATATAATAGGTAGTACATGTAATTTTACCAATATATGTAAATAGAGAACATGACTTACCTTCATAAAGGTATACCAATCATGTGTTTTCAACCCTAGCCCAAAATCAACCTTCTTTGATACAAGAGTGCTTATATTTGTAGCAAATCCTATAGGAATTTTTTTTTTTTTTTTTTATGACTTCTTTTAATGCATCACTTTGTTGCTCCATTAATAACCAAGGAATGGCACTCATATTTGTGTAGTCACCATTGCTATTTGATTGAATGAAATCTTTCAGTGCATGATTGGATTCATGAATATTAGTAAAAATTTTAGAAATTTTTGCTCTGTCACACCTTTCACCCAATATTTTTCATAGTGTCTCTATTACATTCTTTCCAATATGCATAGCATCAAATAAATGCACGATTGGGAGATCCTTGTAGTATGGTAACTATTGTGGTGTCCACAACACATGCCCCATTCCTGAATAGGAATGGGGACCCCCTACTCTTTTTTCAACTCCCGAACCCACAGTTCAAGAGTTGGGAGAAGAAATTTTATTATAGTTAAAGTGTTTGAGTCAAAAAAAAAAAAAAATCAAAAAAGAAAAAAAAGAGCATGCGCACATTGGCCAAATGTGCACCACACTTGGCTCGATGTGGAGAGGGACTATAAAACCCTTGCCATGCCCTCTCAACACTTAAGCATTTTGGGTTTTCACTTTCAACACACAAGGTAAACATCGCGTCGCAATCTCCTCCACCATTTTTGGTCTTGTGTGCAGTGCAAACACAACATGCACGCATTGTGCCGAGCCGCGACCACAGCCTCGCCCCGCCACCACACCCATGCTTTCCTCTGCTCACTTCACGCCTACACCCACCTTTCTTGCCGTGCACCTTTGCTAATGACATGGCACACCCATCCATGCTTCGGACAGCTACCATTAAGAAAAACCTCAGCACGCTTGCCCACTTCAAAACCTAACCCGACACTGCATGCCCACGTGCAACACCTCACATTTTTTTTTTATAGTTTAATTTTTTAAAATAAAAATTAAAAAACTAAATATTAAAAAATAAATAATTTAAAATTTAAAAAATAAAAAATATTGAAAAATACCCAAAGGGCACATTTTTTTTCTTTTCTTTACACATATTTTAATTTAAGAGTTATATGTTTAAACTTTGGACTAATAAATGTTTATCTCATTGTGTGCAGGTGATTAAATGGCATCCACATCTGGGATCGCACCCAAACTAGTAGTGTTCAATTTCCAAGGTGTACCATCCAAATCAAGATTTCATGATGATTATGCCAAGATTCGAGATACTGATCTGGGACACACTAATTTAGGGGAATTCCTAAAAACTTGTAATAAGTCAACTGAGAGATCAAATCTGGTATCATCCTTGATACGTTCTGAGTTGGTGAACGCAGTGTCACATCCCATATCAGTGCAATCAGTAGAACTAATCATGACTCTGGCACAACATTTTGTTCTTGAAGAAAGAGTGGTGAAAAGTGCGACAAGAGAAGTAGTTCTTGATCTTTGACCTGACATGAGAGGGTCTTCCATCTCTCGAGAGAAAATTAGTTCATTAGGCTCTCCTACAAATCAGCAGAGAGATGGCATAGGGAACATGCAAAGTAGGCGATGGATATCATCCAATCATCCTACCTCATTGAGAGACCTCCTCAAGGAAGGATAACAGGGAAAATGGATATGACTCGAGGATATATAAAGGAAGATATTGGTTACTCCATCATCCTCTTGAGCAGAGCCATGGCTTTATTTATAGCTAGCCACCTCAATACCTTCATAATTAACTTTATTGAGACCATTAAAATATCAAAGATGCCATTAGACTGGGCCACCACACTAAGTGAAAACTTGTGTAAGTAGTTAAGGACAGTAAAAGACAAGAAGAAGTTCTATATGATGTCTTACATAATATACTTGCTTGCAACAAGGGCGACAGATTACCCTGGGTTGTATAGAAGAGGCAATATGCAGGATCTCAATGCTTGGCCTTACATAGTCTACCCTCAACTGGTGAAGAAGAAACTATCTCCTCAAAGCAAGGAATATAGAATTATGAATGATACGTTCATTTTTGCAATCATTCGATTCATTGAAGGAGATTATGGAAAGAGGCTATCTGATGAAGCAAAAGCACAGATAACAACTCTCAAGGCCTATTTCATTTAGTTTAAGATTTTTATATATCTATGGGTAGGTGGTGCCACTATCAACCCCAAGAAACTCCCCAGATATCCAAGTGACAAGTTAGTGCTACTGGAAATTTCTCAGCAAATTGAATCAGCATATGAAAGGGTCAAGAGACAAAGAAGACCTTGTTGGACATGGCCTCTCATCATTGGACCATACTAGGTAAAATGGAAGCAAGACATTCTAACTTTCAAATGGGAATGGGAGAATTATCCCCTTGAGGAGTACAATTCCCCTAGGATACATTTTGATAATGTCGGGAAGGTGGAGAGTATGGTAGGTAAGGAGTTTCATCATGAAGATGCTATTGAATATCATTGGATGAATGCAACAAATGACTACGATATCCACATATGGGATTATTGTAGGATGACTTTGTATCTGGCAAAGAAAACCCTCAATCTAAATATTCCAGAGGAAATAAGGCAACAAGATTCTAAGGAGCTATTGGACCCCCTGTTCAACTTGGACAAAATTGAAGAAAGACCCATTATGAATGCAAAAGTTGACAGGGAGGAGGGCAATGACATCAATCATCGGGCAAGACATGTGGTTAATTTGATGAAGGAATGGATCAAGTAGCCCTTTTCACTTGATCCCATACTTGACACTGTAGTCTTCCATGCTCAAGCCCACCCTAAGAAAGGTAGAGGAAGGAAAGTTACAGTTCCTACTTTTGCGCTCCAATCTCCCATTAGGCCAAAGACAGTATACCAACTTGATCGCGCCGATTGGATACTATCATCCTCCAGAGAGAACAGGAAAGAACAAAAGGAAGAGGACTTCCCCGCAAATAATTCAAGCAAAACAGGGTGAAGTACAAGCACCTCCCCATCAATAACGAGAAGAGGTACAAGGATCTGAGGATATCGGAGCTTCTCAAGTCCAGGAAAATCCTCCACTACCTCCCTTTGTGTCTACCCAATTAGAAGAGGAAGAGAGTCAGCAGGTTTCTATACCTCAGACATAAGAAGAAAATGCTTCCCTTTCTACCTCTATAAAACAAAAGAAGACTAAGATCTGAATGAAGAAAAGGCAAAGGGTGACTAAAAGAATGGTGCCTTTTCCTTCTATTCCTAAAACCATCCTAGAAGAAGAAGAAGAGGAAGAAGAGGAGATAGATGAAGAGAAAGAAGTGCCCATACAAAGAAGAACCCGGCTAGCTAGAGCAATGGAGGAAGAAAGGAGAAGGAGTACCTCAAGCATATCACCATCCACTCGAGCAATACCCTTGCAAGTCTCTTCTTTGGAAGATGAAGTGCAACAGTGGGTGGATGAGCAAAGTGAAGAAGGGGATGATGTATTTAAAATGTTTGATTTTGAGTTTATGCCTATGGGAACAACATTAATTGATGGCATATTAGATGTACTCCTACTAGTCAATCTCAATAGGAAGGCTAGGCACAGGTACCACCAGGCACACAAGGTCCCGATCTTGCTCACCCATCTTCACTACAAGCTATGGTGGTAGATAAAGGTTTGGTTACTCCCCCACTTCTAGGATTAGAGGAAAAAATTTAGAAGGAACCATCACAAAAGGAGAAACCAAAAAAAAGTGCAACTGATGAAGGGGCAAATAGCCAAATATTCTCAATCACCTCTCCAAGATATTGAGGCACAAATTGCTGGATCCACTGAGACCGAGCAAATAGAAGGAGAGCCCTCATAGATAGAAACAACTCTTAGGAGGAGTGATCTGGGGAAGAAAGTTGCAGAACATACTCCCTTGTCTTTAATAAGAAGACCTTTGGTTGAACACACTCCAAGATGGCTACAAAAAGAAGTCATAAGAAGCTCCAAACCTAGATTCCAAGCCTTAGAGGAAGACATTTATGAGATTGCAAAAATTTTGAATAAACCTGAGTCCCTAGCACATCAAGCAATACCATTGGCATTTGTTACGACTACACAGAATAGCTCGGAGTTGTTTGCATAGGTAGTTGTTCCTCTTGGAGATACAGACATAGAAAGCCTTGGTCCCAAGGATTATCAATTGGAAAAAATCATGTTTAGAAAACCCACACGGGATGCATCCCAATTAATGGTGACCATGGGAATTAAGGAAATCATGAAGAACATGGGGGAAGATGAGATGGAAATCCAACCACTTTGAAGGTAGGTTGAGATCCTAAAGGGATATTTGGCCAAAGTTATTGGTCCTCTTGATCCTGAGCACCCTGAGGAGACCTTGAATACTGTTCTCAGAGAATGGGGAGCAATTCATATGGATCCATTTTTGGGAGCCTGTCAGCAATGGCGGTAGAGTTTTCAGGAAAAAGGAGTCATGATCATCACAACAAACCTAAAGATGTTGCACGCTACACAAGAAAATGTAAATAAAATGGTGGTGATTTTGAAGTAGGACTTTAGCATTATTGATGAAGTACGGGCTTAGAGCAAAGATTTAAGGACTCTACAAGCTATAAAGGGACAAAGGTATCGAGTTTTGATTAATGTATAGATGGGTAATGAATTGGATATGATTGATGACTAGATAGAAAAGATAGAAGATAGAAATAAAGTAAAGGAAACATTACATGATGAAATTCATCGGCTTAATAACCAAGCCTGAGAGCAAATTTTGGAAGCAGAGAGGCACTATAGTGATGCTTGCTTGGATATTTTTGAAGATGAGGAACGTGAGAGATTGCTACCTATAGAGATAGTAGTGGAGAACTTCAAGAAGATTTTTGTGGAATTTAATGATGAGGAGGACATCTGACAAGCCTTCAAAACTGAGGAAGCATTGTTAGAGTTGGATACCAAACTTGGGGATTTTGTTGATACCTGAATTGAGGTAGACAATTACAAATGAAAGGTTAAGGACAAATATGAGGCTTTGGATTTTTTAGATGCGGCCAAAATCACTGAGATTATAGAGAAATTCAAGGGCAAACATCCAAACATACCTTTGGAATGAAGTTGAACAAAACACAGATGCTAGAATTTTAGTTTTGACACAGTGAAATTTTGAGATTTTGACCCAGTCAAGCTCTGCAGCTACACAGCTTCACAGCTCCAAAATTATATAGCTTTGTAGGTCTATAGCTTTGCAATTCAAAGGTGCACTTATAATTAACTACTAGTTCTCAAAATAACACTTTCCATGCATCGAGAGCACATCTTGATGGCAAGTTAACTCTGACACACGCCTAGTGAAGGGCTAGTTTCCATTTTTAACGCTTTCAGGCACTTCCACTTCGACTGATGAATTCCTCCTACTTTCTCTTTCATGCTTTATCTATTTTTGACATGCAAAGGACTCATGCATCCAATTAATGAAAAAATATGGATGGATTTCTCTCTAAGCACCAGTTAGATTGTCAGTTTGTATATATTTAGTTTGTTTTAATGTTTTAAAAGCATTTTATTGCATCAAGATATCTCTCACTCTCAACACAAATTGAGGAGACAATTTCTTATAAATACCTCATTGTAAAATGTAAGAAGGGCCACCATTATTATGTAATAATGTTATCCTTTTGGTGCTATCATTTAGAGTGTAGTTATTCTTGCTTGAATGTGTCATTGTTTTGTGAATTTTATTCATAAGATTGTGATTGGGCCAAAGGTTTATTGTGTTGTTTCTAGAGGTGCGATCTTTTAGTTTTGGTGTTTTCTATAGATATATGAATTCTATTGATGTAACAAGCTTGAGAAGAGATCACCCGATTGTGTCTACATAGCTTTTTGTCTCACATGAGCACACTTTCCATGGCCTTGTGATTTGATGAAGAGTGAAACATCATTTGATTTGTTAAAGATTCTCACCGACGATTGCATTAGTGGATTCTAGGAAGTACTGGTCCATTTTTCATTGGTTTCCTATCAATTTCTTCAAAGGTTTAACTCGCAGCGTGTTGTGTTCTATAGCTTATGTCCGTTTAGAAATTTTAATTTCATGTTATTTCAATTTTCACGTTATTTTGCTTTCAATTTTTTTATTTTCTTTACTAACCCCCTATTAGAATAGGACCTCATACTAGCTACATTGTTAAAGTTGCATTCATTGAAAAATAGAAAATACAAAAATATTGTTCTTTTGGTGTGATATTTTGAGACAACAAACAGATTTTACTTTGATTCCAAATTAAGAGAGTTTTTAGAACCAGCAAAGGCCTCCTTGTGAACACTCACATTTATCTTCTACTGAGAAGATTTTGGTACATCGCAAGATAAATACTAAACTTGGAGTGGATCCTTAAAAAGATTTTCTTTTCAAGAGAGGAATTACACTATGGATTCTTGCCATTGACCTCGTGCAAAATGAACGCCCAATAGTAACCTACTAGATTGAGAAGGATAACTTTTTATTCCTCTAGGAAGTTGGTCTTTAATGCCTTGAAAACTTTCATGAGCATCAGTTACATCATTACTAAATAAAAGACAATATCAAAATATAAATTTCAAACTTTGGACCACAAACTGGACATTACCTCGACAATTTTGTCAATCGCATTCCAAATTTCATAAACGAGGTGTCACCATTCATGGCCTTGATGTTGTCTCTTCTTTCCCATTACAAAGATGTTTTTCAATCATTCGATAGTTATGATTATTGTGGAGAAAGTTCCTAAACTCATCGAACACCTACTTTCCTAAACTTCTTGAATAATGAGATTTCATCTTCAAACCAAAAACTAGACATATGAATTTTTCCTTTGTTTAAAAACCTAAAAGATCGTGTACAATTATCATGCACAACTTAAGCATATAACAATAATGTGTAAGCACTATAACAAACCAAAAATATGTGACCTGAACAATATAACATACTGCAAAATTAAGTTAGCTGAGAGGCATCATGTATTGTCCATACAAAACTACATGGAATTGAAATTTTCTTTGACCTATTGATCTAGAGATGTCATACATACTAACCCCATTCCATAACTTCAACAACTCATCAATAAGGGGCTCAATATACACATTCATATCTTTAACTTGGTACTTACCTAGTAATTGAATGAACATAAATATTACATAATTATTATGACCATTTTCATGCATTGTTTATAAATTAATTTATATAACTATTAAATAAAAAAATGTCTGGTATAATCATTGACAACATTATGTGTTCCCTACATATTTAATTATCAAAATGCAAAAGAGATCATGGAGGAGGTCTGGCTAGAAACTAGGATTGCTCTTTCAGAATTTGAATTGGCTAGTTCGCTGGTAGGCAAGAATCTAGTCGGAGAGAATCTAGCAGGAGGAACCGACCCTCCAGACACTGGATGGGGTTCTAAGAAGAATGTTGGAATAGAATCCTTGGTTGACATGGATAATGGAAAGATCTTGTGTGAATCTGATCATTTTTGTGCTCAATCAAAATTTAAAATATCGGGTTCGCAGGCAGGTGGGAAACTAGTCAAAGAGAATCTAGCAAGATTTTCTATCCTTGGAGGATCTGTTGGGGGTTTTGTGAAGAATTTTGGGTCAGATTCTATGGCCAACATGGATATTGGATGGAAGTTGCATGAATCTAGTCCTTTTTGTTGGGTAGGCGAGAATCTGGTCAAAGAGCATCTGGAGGAGGAACCAACCCTCCAGGCACTGAAAGGGGTTTTGAGAAGAATGTTGGGATAGAATCCTTGTCTGATGTGGATAATGGAAAGATCTTGTGTGAATCTAATCCTTTTTGGGCTCAATCAAAATTTAAAATATCTGGTTCGCAGGCAGGCAGGAAACTGGTTAGAGAGAATCTAGCAGGATGTTCTATCCTTGGAGGATCTGTTAGGGGTTTCGAGAAGAATTTTGGGTCAGACTCTCTAGCCGACGTGGATATTGGAAAGAATTTGCATGAATCTGGTCCTTTTTTTGGGGTTCATATCCCCCCATTGGATTTTTTTCATGGGTCAGGGCAGGATCTCAAGAAGGAGAAAGATGTTGTTGATTTTAACAAGGAAAAGTTTTCAGAAGGGCTAAAAACTTGGTCTTCTCTTTTTGGAAAGAAACCTATAGGAAAACCTCTTTTCCCGTCGGTGACTACTAAGTGTTGTTGGGAGAAAGGTGATTTTCAAGTTTTTATTCTAGATCCTTTAGTTGATTTTTCTGTGTCCTCCATGGATCTCACCCTAGTGGGTAAATTTTTAGGAGCAAGACTAGCTCTTGAATCTCTTAGAAAAATGGTTAAAAGGAAATGGATTATTTGAGGAGAAGTTGATATTGCCCCAATGTTGAATGGATTCTTCTCTTTTATTTTCAATTGCATTGAAGATATGAATATGATTCTTTGTGGGGGACCATGGTCTTTTGGTAAATGTTCTCTCACAATTAAAAAATGGGAGGCTAACATGGATCTTTCAGATTTATTTATTTTAACCACCCCCATTTGGGCTAGACTTCCTGGTCTCCCTTTAGAATTTTGGCATGAGGACATTTTTAAAGCTATTGCCAATTCTTTTGGTGAATTAGTGGAACTGGATAATGCTACGGTTTCCAGAACCAAACTTCAAAGTGCCAGACTTTATGTTAAAGTGGTTGACCTGAATCATCTCCAAGAAAAGGTGGAACTAATATCCAAACTTGGTAAAAAGACTCAAGAAATTATTTTTGAAGATCTGCCTAACTCTTGCTATGCTTGTAAGAAATAGGGGCATCTAGTTAAAAACTATCCCTCCAAAAGTAAAAAGCATCTGAACAGTGTTCCGAATGGGAAAAAGACCAAGATCTAGCAAAAGCAAGTATGGAAACCAAAAGAAGATTCTAAATCATCACATGCTAAGGTGGATAAAGAGCCTTCATTTGAGAAAGCAATCTTTCAAAAAGAAGGACATGGTTTTTAATCTAATACCATAATGCCTGAGCAAAGAATAGATGATCTGGCAGATTTATCAAAACAAATTTTTTTTTATCAAAGGATAGAAGATCAAAGGAGAGATTTAGAAGATAAATCCATCTAGAGGAAGGTGAATTCTTGGCTGAAGCTGGAAATAAATTAGAGATGGGTGATCTTCCTTTTTCTCAGTCCAGGGAGTTCCAAGTTTTATCTCAGGTTGATTATGACCTTCCTTTGGATGAACCTCCTCCCTTAGATGTTGTGATTGAAAAAGGAGATAACTCAAAGCATAAACCAAACCAAAGAAAAAGAGCTGATATAAAGAACATTACTAAAGGGGTAGAGACTAGAAGTAGCAAAATAGTTCAGCAAACCAAGATAAATTCTCTTGCTTCTACTATGGATAAATTTGGAAAAAGAGTTGATCAGCATTCCAAGGTGAAATTGGATGTTGGTCCTCTAGAAAAATATGCAAGAAGAACCACTAAGAAAACTAGAGAGTTAGAAAGTATGCAAAATATTGCTGATGGTAGGTAGGAAACTATTATGGATTTTACCCCTAAAAATAGATATGAAAATCATTACTTGGTATATTAGGGGGCTTAACAGTATTCATAATATGGATATTGTTAGGATTTTGTTAGATAATAGAAGCCTAAGTTTCTCCTACTTCAAGAAAAAGCGCTAGAGAAAGAACGTTTGTAAGGAAGTTGTGACTAGAAGAAAAAAATTGATTAGCAATCCTAGGTGATTTTCCTGGTCTGGGAGACTTCTCTGGTTGCCTCACTTTCCAGTCTATTTTCTTTCTAGGTTCCAATGTCTCTTTGGTTTCTCTTTCTGAACACTTCTATTGGTTTCAGGTCCTTGCTTGACCTGGTTTAATTATACTACTGGTTTCAGGTCCATTTAAAACCTAGTCGAGCTTTGTGGTATATCTTTCTTTTTTATGTGAAGGGTTTTGGGGCCCCTTCAAAACTTGCTTTTACCTTAATCTAAAACATTATGTGCTCCCTGTTTATGGACATCCAAGGAGGAATGTTATTGTTAATAACAAAAATATGCCACACTAAGTAAACAGATCTCATATCTCCAAATGGATTGACATCATCCGTTGCTAATGAAAGCTTGAGATCATGAGGTTCTCTTTAAAGCATGGCCATGTTTCTTCTATCTCTTTAAATATAGAACCATCTGCAAGTATTCACATAATATCATCTTGACTTCTATTGTGTGCATGGTAATCCATAAATTGTGCCAAGCTAGTGCACCTAAATAATTGTTGAAAATGTGGAATAATGGGAGTATGTCAAAAAACCTTGAAAGGCACCTTTTTTTTTATTTGATCTAACCAATATCTACTATTATGACAATCAAAGAATTCTATTGCAAATTCATGTTGTTTATGATAAGGACTTGCATGTATTGTCTAATACTTCATACCAATTTGATTCATAATTGTAGATAATTCTCGGTATGAACAAGGCAAAATATTTGATAATGGTAACAAAAACTCACCTATCAACCTACAACAACAATTATAAATTTTTAATATAATTAATAGTAATGGTATACTAATATTTTTGGCATATGTGACATTGCTACATTGGATAAACCATTTATAACCTTCAAGTTCACCAACAACACTATAGTAGAGAGAAGAGTTGTTTGGGAGCCTTCATATAGGGGCGTGTGTGCCTTCTCAAGTATAGGTATGTCAAGACCATCTTCATCATCATTATCAGATGTGCTAGTACCATCATCATGAGCATCTTCATCAGTTGTGTCAATACCATCTTCTTCAATCATTTCCTGTAGTACATTATCATCTTCTTCCATGGGAGTTTTATCCTTAGCTTGGATATTCACACCTTATACTTCTCCAAAAATGTTATCATTTGCTTAGCTATTAGTTAGGCATGATATTAGCTAATGTTCCTCCTCTTATTTTCCTTTTAGTTATTGTTGTTTGTTTCCACTTGGCATCAATTCTATTATACAATTCATTAGTAATCTTGCTTCCTATCTCTATAGGTGTCAATTTGAACTTAGCCATCATATCTAATACAACTTCTTCTACCTTATTCTTATTAGTAGCACTTAATGTTCCATACTTTATAAATTTGAAACCTGATAAGCCCATAGGGTTTCTAATGTTGTCATATACCTTGTGAATACTTTTAGGCATTGTATGCACAATGACTCGACATTGACCTATTTCATCATATTTAGTCTTCTCTACATTTTCATCGTCATCATTTTGTGTTATCGGTCTTATCCCTTTTGTTTGACCTTTGGTGGCTAGCAATTTTCTCTTTTTTGCACTTATGCCACTTGAAACTTTACTAGTTTTTGTAATTCTTGCAACACCCTTCTTAGATGATGGCTTGGCACTAGTTGTTGTTGCTACCCTGGTTCTTAGTCTTAGTGGTGCAGGAGGAGAGAGGGTGTTTGATATTACCTTCTATACATTCTTCTTCACCTTAGGCACAATGATTTTGACTATCTTGGCCTTCTTTCTTGATGGGGTGACAAGTGCTAGCACTAGTAAATTTGAACTCAATTTTTGATGAATTTTGGTTGATATTTTGACCAAGCAATTCATGGTAAATTTTCTCATTGAAATTTTGACCAACTTGGAGTTGATCAAAATTTTGACCAATACATTCGTCAAAATTTGTTAATTTTAGCTATCTCTGATTTTTTATTATTGGTCAAAATTTCCATCAATGTTTGGTAAAAAAAAATTAGAATTGGTGGAAATTTTGACCAATTCTTGGTAAAAAAATATTAAGAATTGATCAAAATTTTCACCACTATTTGGTCGAAAAATTTTATAATTGGTGGAAATTTCAACCAAGTCTTGGCAAAAAACTATCAAGAATTGGTCAAAATTTCCACCAATGTTTGGTCAAAAAAGATTATAATTGGTGGAAATTTTGACCAATTCTTGGTAGAAAACTATCAAGAATTGGTCAAAATTTCCACCAATGTTTGTTCAAAAAAAAAATTATGTTCTATCAAGAAATTATTTCTTATCCAAGCCATTTAATTTTCAACCTTTTAAATCTCTGCAAAGATAAAGTTGGAGCAGGAGAATTTTTCTTGTCAAAGGTGTCCTCTGATTGTAAAGTATCCATTCCATTATGGGTTTTTAAATCTCTGCAAAGATAAAGTTGGAGTAGGAGAATTTTTCTTCTCAAAGGTGCCCTCTGAGAGATTTAAAAGGTTGCAAATTAAATGGCTTGGATAAGAAATAATTGCTTGATATAGCATGGAACAAATGGACATTTATGCATAAAAGGATGAATCAAAAACATACCAAACTTCTTACCATCCTAAATTTGATTATGTTATTCTAAGAGCATTATTGATATTACTAAAATTGACATAACAGATATAATTGTTTATATAAATTTATCTCCATTATCTGAAGTAGTCCAGATATAAGGTTTATATAGCTAATATTTGTTTGATCTAAATAACATCCACCAATGGTAAATAGTTAGCCTCTCATGTGGGAGTCTTGGGTTCGAGTCTCCTTGAACTTAACACATAATAATAATTAATTTCAAAAAATAATAAAATAATGAATAAACTAGACTTCAGCCCATTACCTATAAAAAGAATTGTCATATTATGACAAATGAGGATATAGGACAAGTGTTGAAGTTCTTCAATTGTTTTACCTACCTAGTTGTTTACCTAAAGAATAAAATAAATACAAGGATGCATAGTTATGGCTACAACAAGTTGGAAAGAAAGAAAGTTTATTAAGATTTGATGATGTTGAAATTCTTCTTACTAAGGTAAACAAATTCAACTATACAAAACATGCTTTTTTTACCAGATTTTTTGTGGTTTTACAGAAATGGAGATGAAGATCATAAAGAACAATTGCTATTTTTTTGTAAAAATCCATTATGTTTTGCACAATCCAAAAATAGTATGACAATTAGGGGAAATTTCTAAATTCTCTCCTAAGTTGGTTAAAGCATATGTACATGCTTCAAACTCAATGAAATGAGAAAATCAGAAGTACCAATGGGAGTCAGTACATTATGCAAAAATAAAAATATAGCTATAAATAGATGAAAATATAAAAACAACCTCCTAGGATGTCATAAGATCAGAACTCTTGCTATTATTTTTCATTTTATTCAACAAATTGAACCCAAATAGTGTTGGGCAACCTTTTGTAATCATGACTGACTGTACAGGAGGAAAAAATTAAAACAAAATAAAATCCTACTTATTTTCACACAAGATGGCATGTAGAAGTAAACATATAAACCTGGATCAGTTAGTTCACAAAATTACTTCAACATAAGTTACTATCTATGCATGTTATAATCAAGAATATCAACTAAAGAAATAGAATAGTGAGTTGACTTCTACAATTACCTCTATACGTCCAGGCATTATTGGCTTTCCTACAAGTAGCTCAGCAAGTATGCAACCTACAATCCAAAGATCAACACCTACCCCATAATCTATAGCACCTAACAAAAGTTATGGAGGACAATACAAAAGTGCAACCACTTGACTAGTCATAGGCTGCTTGTGATCAGGATTGTAAAATGTTGCAAGTCCAAAATTAGATCACAAATTATACTAGCTATCCTCCTCTCTCTGTTGTACCTATTATGCACATTTCACAATTAAGTAGGGCTTTATGGAGGCATGATAATTAAAACTCAGCAATTAGATAAAACTCTTTTTTGATTAAAATTTAAGATTTAGAGAGAAAATTATTTTCTTATCTTCCATGATCCTATTAGGCACATTCTACCGTTAAGTATAACTTTTTTGAGAATACACTACTCTATGGGAATGCAAAACAATCTAACAAATACAAAAAATATTTTCAACCACTTGCAGGGTAGTCATCACAAACCAAGTCATACAAAATCTATATTTAGATAGTATTCAATTTATTTGCTACTAGAAAAGTGACATCCCTATTAGCTTTTATTCAACTTTATTAAAAATATGATTTCTCAAGGGCCTTGGATGTGATCAGAAGAATTTTTTTATTATTTAACTTTGAAACATTAAACTTGTGGGTTCTAACCATTTCTTCTAAACACACAAATTGACTATTGAAAGAAAATGAACTTGTAGAAGGAATTAAATGTATCATCTTTGGTCAAACTAGTCAGTTTAAATGTTCAATCTTAGCTTTAAGATGCCTTGATATAGTTTCAAACACATTTTCTCTTCTCAAGGCACCCAACAAAGTAGCTTCTAATGACTTCAACTGTAGAATATGAGTCCAAAAAAAAATTATATCAGACTTCAACTGCAATGATCCTTTTTCACTTATTTTTTGTATAAGTATGTAGATGTCAAGTGCTTATAAAAGTTACATCTATGATGAGGGAAAAACTAGACAGAAACCATAAAGATGGACTAATATTTGCTATAATTGTTGTTTTAGAGTTGCCACCAAGTGAATCCTATATAAACAAAGGAGTATCTTGCATTACAATTAGACTAAGAAAATGAGAAAAGGAAAAGCTTGCTTCACTTTAATTTGTTCCAAAAAATGAAATAAGGAAATAAGGAAACAGGAAAGCAAGGGAGTAACTCAAATCCATCAACATCAATTTTATCACCTGAAGTAGAAATGTTAGCCTAGAATCTCTATATGGAACATGGTGTTTCTTTCCATTAGCCACATTGACTAGAATCATAATCACAAGGCTATAAATGTAGGGAAAAAATACTTGAATAAAGTTTGGATTATATCATGGTTTTTATTCACAAATATAATGCAATTAACTATGTGTGGTGAGTGAGTGACAAGTGTGTGTGTGTGTGTGTGTGTGTGTGTGTCTGTGTGTGTGTGTGTCTGTGTGTCTGTGTGTCTGTGTGTGTCTGTGTGTCTGTGTGTCTGTGAGAGAGAGAGAGAGAGAGTGATAGACAATTAATACAATTTATATTTTGGAACTCTTGTTTATCATTAGAGTTCAATTTAGTCATTCTTATCATTCATTTATGCCATTGATAAATGTTCATACTCTTCAGCTAAACATTCGATGTATGTATAGAATATGTCCATAGAGTTTCATGTGAAGAATCTTCACAATTGCCTGAGAGTTGACAAGGACTTGTTGATGTTTGCAACTTCTTTTAAGTGTTCACCCTCTGCACTAGAACTTTTTTTCCTATTTCACAATAATCTAAGCAAAGTGACACAACAAGAAGGAAAAGGGAAAATGTAGAAAGTCAAGAGTTTGTAAGTATAGATATAAACAAAAGAATTTGTAATATACATTTCTAAACCAGCAAGATCCACTAGGTTAAGCCTTCCATATGAATGTTGGTCATAGAGTCCTTTTCCCAGTGGCTTTTAATAACACATGTAAAAACACTATGTGAATGAATACTCTCATGATTCATATTAGTTGCTACAACCTTTCTATTTGATGCTCCCTATCAATCATAAGGAAATCATAACAATCTTTAGATTAAGTTATAAACTGATTAAACTATTATCATAACCAAAATTTGATCAGGGTAAATTTACAATAAAATATATGGTGTACCAAAAATAGAAGCTAAACAACATCCTATACACTTTTAACTTAAATCTCTGTAAGATTATCAACATATACACCTTTTCTAACATCTTCTCACAACTATACAAAGAAAAATAATTTTTGCATGTTAGAAAATAAAGTCCTATGGAATATGATAATCAGTGCAAAACATATTGTTTAAAGGACCAAATTTATTTTCTTGGGTGAACAAGAACTCAAACATTTCTTTTGTGGACTAGCTAATGAAACTTCAATAAAATTATGGTACTAAATGCCGCAAAAGTGATAAATGATGTCTAGAAAAGTAGATACTGCTTTGAAGAGGAATAATTGCTAAAAATGTTAGCATTTAATAGAAGCAAACTCATTAAAACATTATAAATTGGTGGTTTACTTTCAAATTAGTTGATGAAGGCTCCAATAGGTTTGTTATCTATTCATTATAAATTTCAAGAAAAGAGCATTTGCAAGCATATTTCAACTGCTCATGCACATGGCTTTCTTCTTCCTACATTCATAAGGAAAGCAATTATGCCAGGTATTCACACAACTATAAAAATTAAACAAAAAAAAACTAAAATACCAAAAATCAAAGAGCAAAAAAGATTACAACTCTGATCCTTACAAACAAGTACTAAAAAATTTGAGTCACTCCATGATTTCCACTTGGACTTTGGTCTAATTCATTTATATCACCAAGTATTGTATGTGTTTTTCCACTTCCCGTCTACACAAAAATATCTCATAAATTAGCATGAATGAAAGAAAATTACATGAATATGTGTTATATAGCAGGAAAACACCATCCAATAAAATTCCACATAACTATGTGTCAAAAATAATGGCATACAATTGTGAGTCATAAACATTTAGAAGATCCAAAACACACCTGACCATAAGCAAACATATAGCTATTGTAACCTGACATGCAATTGTTTACCATTGGAAAACTAGCCACTTTAAATAGCATCTCTTGCATGATTAGAATATTTTTCAAATGAGATTGCAATCATAAGATGTCCAATTAGATATGTGATTATATCTATATGTATGCATGTGTTGTTGTTTCATAGGCGACATGATCAAATGTGAAATGTGTTTTAGGAGGACCAAGAAAAGTAATACTTTGGGCACTCTCTTGCTTCAAACACCAACTGTACCCTTAAGAAGCTACTTCTACACTATTCAAAGGTTGTATTCAAAGTAAAACCTATAGAAAGAAATAAAACTAGATTTACAAATAGTTGGAAATGTAAGTTGAAAACAAAATTTCTCTTTTTAACCCAAACACTCTACTTAATGAGAAGAAGAAAAAATAGATTCATCACCTACATATTATGATCCATCCAAAATGAAGGATCTTTCTTGAGTTCAAAATGTGGCACTTCAACAATATTTACCACTTTAGGTGTTGTCGATGCCATAGCAAGAGTTTTACATGCATGACTAGTTCTTGTAGTTGAGTTCTAAGAAGTAGGAAATCTAAAACTGTTGGTGGTCATGCCAATAGAAGCTCCTTTATTGAGTGCTCTTGAGACAATTTTTGTACGTGTACTGCTAGTAGAACCTTAGTTTGAATGATTTGATGATGCCTTCCCTCTATTTTTTATAAGGTGAGGAGTTGCACTATTAGAACCTCCATTACCAACAACAAACCCTCTACTAGATTGAATTGCATTATCATTTGCATGGTTTCCCTCAATTCTAAATGCATTATTTAAAGAGTGACAAGTAAAATTTGTGTCTCTAGATATTTCACTATGATTGTCCTATGGAAGTGGAGACTGCCTTCCATTAGTGATATTGATTTCATGTCTCTATGCCCAGCCAAACCTATTTCTGTTATTCACATTTGTAGTTGAGGATGGTATAGATCCATTCTTTTATGGTGATTTAAAAGGAATTAATCCCAACCTAGGTTGTCGATAAATGTTTATTCTTGATGTTATCCAACCTAGGTTGTTGATAAATGTCTATTCTTGATGTGATCCCAATCTAAGTTGCCGATAACTATGGTTTCCTACTACTCCCGGCATAGATTGCCTCTTAAATGTATAGTGAGATTATTCTAACTTGGCAATAATTTTCTCCTTTAGGAAACTATGTGGATCAAGCTTATAACCAAATTGTGGTGATTGTGTGCCAAGTATCTCATAAACACATATATACATTGATATTACAAGCATTACTCACTAGGAACACTGAGAGCTACTGCTAGAAAATGTGATATGTGCCCTTTCTTTTTAACTTGTGTGCTCTTGAATTATTTGTCCACCTTAGCTACTATTTCATAGAATTTTTTGTTCAAAAACACCAAATTTTTTTTCAATGAAGAAAATTAATGAATTTTCACCCACACAAAGAAAATTCAATCAATAATTCATTTGGGCTCACAGGAATGAAGTTTTTATTTTCTTAGGTTGAAGAGTTTGTACTTTTCATCTTATGCATAAAGTTGTATCCATGTAAGAAAATTAATTAAATGAGAGTTTATTTTAAGACTTAATTGAAGAGCAAACTTTGTCATTTGAAGTTTTTGAACAAAGTAAAGTTGTCATTAATTTTTTACATTTCAAACTAATCCCTTTAACTTTGATTATTCTGTCTATGATAAAGTAATCCAAGAAAGGCATATTTCTTTTAAATTTAAATGATCCAATTGATTGTTAATTTATCTAGCTTCACAACAAGGTATCTGAAGGTTCATGTAATCCTTTCCCTCAATAACGTTCACATGCATCCCCACTTTTTTCATGTGACAAGTTTATATTTTTTCAACTTCATAATAACATCATCATTGAATAAGGATTTCAAAAGTTTGGAGATGATTAAAGTATGCAATTATGGTGACCTTCTTTACAAGCTATAAGCTTAAAGCTACACATTCTATGGTGAACCACTAGACACATTGAAATAACCTATTTTACGATGTTTGAAGTTTTCAACAGAAAGAAATATACTTCAAAACTTTTGAAATCTTCCTTTGAGTTTTTTTCTTCTACTTGATGACTATAGTGGTGACAATATTAATGAGTTTTTCTATCCCTTTCCTATTTCATTATTTATTTCTAACCTTATATAGTACTATTTTTTTTATTTCATTTTTTTGATCTACAACATTTATTTGTATTTATTACAATGATTCTTCTTTGAAGTCATATGGCTAGCAACTCCATACTTTTTCTGGATATTTCCTTTGCTATCTCATAGAAATCATATTAAGATGTCAACGTGACCTTGACACATCTATGCCAAACTACTATCACCAATATTTATCCAATCGGAGAGTAGCCAATAGCTTTTTTCTACCTCAACTAAAGAAGTTGTTAGCCCTTTGGGGCCTGAAATTCTTGTACAAGCCTTGTACATTGTTAGGCTCCATTGTTAGCTTTATAAAAAAAATTGAGGCCTTTTTCTGAATTTCCAAACACACTTTGATTTCCTAACAATGAAGTTATTTCATGTTGTATGAGGAAAAATAATACTAGACCTCCTTTATACTACATTCAAACAAACATCAAATGCTAACTTGTATTGCAATTCTTTAATGCATAATTGCTAATTAAGTATTTTGGAAATAAAGAGAGGAGACACTTGAGCCAATATTGAGAGGAGATAGAAGGTAAAATTAATGCTAACTTTTAATGGTTGACTAAGATTAAAGGCAAAGTAACTTCTAGATTTCAACTAGGGAACAAGATTTATGGTATAATCATAAACAAACATCAATTATGAAGTAGAAAAATGGTAGAATTATTGCTAGACTTTAATTTTGGACTTAAGGTCAATTATAGAATTTCCAAAATAGATTTGATGGTGGAGATTGGGAAGCTTGAAGGAAAGCCTTTGGAAGCCATTGGCGGTTGTGAATACACCATTGTTGCAAGTCTATGATTCAGGCCCAAATCAGATTGGAATGATGTAATACGAAACCAATAGGCTTGGAAATTGTTGTCTAATGATATTGCAAGTTTGAATTTTTTTTAAAAACTCTGGTTTTGTTTGTATGATGTTGAATTTATCTTTTTTTGTACTAAGTATTTTAAGTGTGTTATGGGTGGTTATTGAGGGGGTTTACATCTTCATACAACAGAACATTACTAACATCCCATGTAAATGGAGCAACCATATTTGATATTACTATAACAATCATCAATAATATGTGTGAAATCTTGGCAATCATCATCTCCCTCCATAAGCCTAAAGATTTTGAATTGTTAACCAGCATAGTCACTATTCTTAGGTAGTTCAAGAAAGTTTAAATTCAATATCAACTCCTATAATTCAGCTAACAATGCCACTTATTTTGCTACAAACCAGTCCACTTAAACTAGAGAGAAATGGCCAAGTGATTTTATACAAAACTATCATGTGGAGAATCGGACTTGCAAGAAGTCCTTTTAGAATTTAACCAAAAAAAATATTGTTTCTTGTCACTTTCATATCAAAAAACCTCCCATCACTTTTATGTCATTATTGAATCAGCAATTGCTATTTTGTTAAATTGTAACAAATTTCTTTTTATGTTTTTATCACTTCTCTGGTAAAATATTGCAAAGTAATCTTCTTATATGATTGTTTCTTTATAGGAAATTCTAGAGTTGCTTGCTCTGTGGAAATGTTACTTGGACATAGCATTGAGCATATATAGTCATTCTCCTTCAAGCAATGGTCAAATCTTTTTCGCTGGTGAAAACCCACCTTTGAGTTATCACGATACTCGTGTTAGACACATACCATTCACCACATGCAGAAAAACATCAAATGCTAACCTGTATTGCAATTCTTTAATGCACAATTGCTAATTAAGTATTTTGGAAATAAAGAGAGGAGACACTTGAGCCAATATTGAGAGGAGATAGAAGGTAGAATTAATGCTAACTTTTAATGGTTGAATAAGATTAAAGGCAAAGTAACTTCTAGATTTCAACTATGGAACAAGATTTATGGTATAATCATAAACAAATATCAATTGTGAAGTAGAAAAATGGTAGAATTATTGCTAGACTTTAATTTTGGACTTAAGGTCAATTATAGAATTTCCAAAATAGATTTGATGGTGGAGATTGGGAAGCTTGAAGGAAAGCCTTTGGAAGCCATTGGCGGTTTTGAATACACCATTGTTGCAGGTCTATGATTCAGGCCCAAATCAGATTGGAATGATGTAATATGAAACCAATAGGCTTGGAAATTGTTGTCTAATGATATTGCAGGTTTGAATTTTTTTTTTAAAACTCTGGTTTTGTTTGTATGATGTTGAATTTATCTTTTTTTTGTACTAAAAGATTTCTTTAAGTATTTTAAGTGTGTTTTGGGTGGTTATTGAGGGGGTTTACATCTTCATACAATAGAACATTACTAACATCCCATGTAAATGTAGTAACCATATTTGATATTACTATAACAATCATCAATAATATGTGTGAAATCTTGGCAATCATCATCTCCCTCCATAAGCCTGAAGATTTTGAATTGTTAACCAGCATAGTCATTATTCTTAGGTAGTTCAAGAAAGTTTAAATTCAATATCAACTCCTACAATTCAGCTAACCATGCCACTTCTTTTGCTACAAACCAGTCCACTTAAACTAGATTGACGAGAAATGGCCAAGCGATTTTATACAAAACTATCATGTAGAGAATCGGACTTGCAAGAAGTCCTTTTAGAATTAAACCAACAAAAATATTATTTCTTGTCGCTTTTATATCAAAAAACCTCCCATCACTTTTATGTCATTATCGAATCAGCAATTGCTATTTTGTTAAATTGTAACAATTTTCTTTTTATGTTTTTATCACTTCTCTGGTAAAATATTACAAAGTAATCTTCTTATATGATTGTTTCTTTATAGGAAATTCTAGAGTTGCTTGCTCTGTGGAAATGTTACTTGGACATAGCATTGAGCATATATATTCATTCTCCTTCAAGCAATGGTCAAATCTTTTTCATTGGTGAAAACCCACCTCTGAGTTATCATGATACTTGTGTTAGACACATACCATTCACCACACTAGACCAACACTGAAAGAAGTAAATAGGATAGTTAATTGACTATTGGAATATTCAAAATGGGAAGAGTACTTCTGAGAGGGAGGGTGAATTAGAAGTACCACACTTTTAACCCTTTTTTAAACCATTTATGCATATAACTAAAAAGTAAACTACATGCATATAAATATATAAATGAACATAAAGTAAACACACATAACACCAAATTTTGGTAACCTAGAAACCCTCCAAAATAAGAAGGTAAAATTGGGGTGGGGATGATACTCACAAAAATCACTGCAGCAATAAATGTTCAACCACTTCTGATGGTCTGCCTTGTGAAAGGCCTGCCCTATTAAAAGCTTTACACTGTGTCAATAGTGACTTGATTAGAGGGTTTACAAACACTTTACATGAAGTGTCACCCTATTAAAGGATTTACAATAGGTTGTTAAACCCACCAAATACATGGGATTTTCAATCACCTTCTCCAAAGGTTCTCCTACCTAGCTATTAAGCTAACCTATCAATATAGGATTTCCAACATCTAATACAATGGCAAGAAAGTATTAGAACAATAAACCTGATAGTATGCAATCTCTAATTACTAAATTCAGGCACTTGATCTACTCTCTCTAATCTTGATCCTCTAAAATCTAATATCTAATCATGTCTCTTGACCCTTCTACTATTCTAATCAACTGGATATGAAATTGTTGCTCTATTCCTCTAAGTCATACTCACTTCTCACTGAATTTCACTAGAATCTCCCCATACACTATTCTCTTCCACACATGCAATGGGTATTTGACCTCCTTTTAAAGATTGTGAAAACTTAGGGTTAAGTATGGATCTACAATCCACATTTAATCTCAAATTCTTGCTCATTCCTTGCATTTTTCTTATTGGTTGCATGCTTTCTCCATTTTTCTAATTGGTTGCATGCAGATCGCATAGGGAATGTAAAAGATTCATTTTTATCCTTTTCCTCTTTTAAAATCTCTCTATGTTGGCTCCAAAAATTGTTTACATCTGAGTTTTTGAGGGCACAAACTCATATGTTGATTCTATGTTACTTGACACATACTAGACTACTAATGCTCGGCACATACTATCCTGGATTGTTCGGCACCTATTACACTCTATCTTGCTTTACATATATATAATTTTGGATCACTCAGCATATGAAGCATTTTGACTTGTTCGACATCAACTATGACTTAGCACCTATATATCACTCGGCACTTATATACTGCTTGGCACCTAAAGTCACTCAATACCTATTGAAATACTAGCTCAACACACATTGTGGCTTGGCATACATAGTGTACTCATTTTCAATACAAAAAGTGATTAAGTGTGTTGACACTCAAATGTTAAAATTATCTAAGGATTAACATTGACATGTCTACACTTCCCTAAAAGAGTAGAGAACCAAGTTCCCAAACAACCTAAAGAACCAACTACAAACTCAGATAGAGAGAAAGAGAATAACAAAGTGGTAACTAAAATCAAAATGAAAAACAAGAAGAAAATACAAAAGGAAATAATTCCTAGAGTTTCTTCTAAGTTGGAACATTTGGTTAGTTTATGCATTTCTAATGTTAGTAATGTTAGCAACACAACAATGGTAAACCAATCAACCCCGCTCTATGAAGTAGAAAAGTCTAGTAACACATCACATGTTCTTGAGTTTCTAGAGAAAGGCAATGACCCTTGCATTAAAGATGAGAGAGGTTAGACACCATATGTATTGGTAGTAGACAAGGATATGAGAAATGTATTTGGACATTTCATGATTGCATATCATGATAAGTGGGATTAGCATGTGGCCAATGTGCCAAGTCCACTGGCAGCAAAAGCTGAAGCTGCCCAAGAAGCAAAGCAGGTAATGTGAATTTTGTAGATCAATTTAAATGAATTTTAAGATGTTGGAGTTTTGTTTAATGTGAAATGCATCAGCTTCAAAAATTTCCTAGTGGACCTCTAAAAAACCATAACTATATTTTTCAAGGCAACACAAAAACATGCTTCTTGTGTTCATAGATGATTGGTTTCTTCTTGGAGCATTCTTTATAGCTAATCATGTCAATGCAACTTGGGTTTTTGTTCTTCCCATAAGTTCAGTAGTCTCTGATCCTCCTTGTTTGAAATTTTTGCATAACTCCAGTCATCATATGATGGCTTAATTTTGTTGACCTCTTTGTGGTGGAAAGGAAAAGATTCTATTTTCTTTTTCAGTAAAAATAAACTTATAAAGAGTAAAAGGAAAAAGATACTAGGTGAAGATCACTTGGAAAAGATGGTTTTTTTTAAAAAAATAGCCATATGGATGGAAAGTAGCATAGAGGATCTAGAGATTATAATCTTGTTGATACAAACTAGAGTTGCCCAAAAATAGATATATTAACCAACGATACATATGTGTAAGATAGAAACATATAAGATGTGTCACCAGAGGTTATTAGTGAAGGTTACCTTTAGGGGTTTGGCCTATTGAGAGGTCAGATATGTTGACTAGCATGGAGGTTGGTCTGGAATTCTACTTCAGCATATCAATTTTACACTATTGTACTTCCCTATGTTTTCTCACCTTGGAATGCATTCCAGGGGTCAGTTTGGTCCTTGAACTCAGATTAAAATTCTTTTAGTTGAAGAATAAAGTCTCTCTTGGGGATAGTGTATTGCTAAATTTGTTATGCACCCACTATACATGTGGATGTAGTCATATGAAGATTGCTTTGGTAACAATGATATTATTGCAAGGTCTTCTTCCTTTTTTTTTGAGCTAACCGACTATATTTTTTAATTTTTATTCATGCCTTAATATTGTTGAGCAATAGGTTGATACACTTCTGCTATTGGTTAAACTGCATGCCTTTGGCTTTGATGATTTTTGCGATGCCTCAAGTTTTTGTATTTAGGTTTTATTGATTCTATATTCATTTACCATTCATAAAACCTTAATGAGTCATGCTATGTTGAATTTATCCAAGTTTATATATGCCTATAGGTCTTTTATTAATCACAATTGGAAAATAGATTATACCATCCTATATGATCTATTCTGGATTGTCTTTTAATATTCTTTATGATCTAATTTTCTAGATAGAATCCTATCTAACTTATTACATTTATAGGCTGAGAAAGATGCCAAAAGGAAAGCTAAAGCAAAGGAGATGAAATTGCATTAAAAAAAAAAGAGAAGGAACAGGTAAATTAGCCTCGTGGTCAAATCTATTTTCATTTCTATTAGCCTTTTATTCCATTAAGGACTAAACAAGAATGTTCAGATTGCCCTACCTTTTGAACTTCTGAAGTAGAGAGGACTCATTATTGTCTCCAACATTAAAGAACACATTTTTCATAATCTAGACTTGCACTTAGTACTGAATAAAACAAGTTAGGAAAGAATTGAACTTTATAATTAGCCCTAATTACTCTATTTTATAGTGAAATATTACTCTTATGATATATTATTTTTGTCTTTTCTCAGTTAAGGGTGACATTTCTACTGCAAGTAAAATCACTAAATGAACAAGCAGCTTTGGCAATTGTGCATTAGGGACAGGATGGTGTGTCCTACCTTCTTTAGAAAGGAAAGACATTGCCTAACATGAATTCATAGGCATTTCAAGAGGTTGTTTTCAAATGTCATTAAATCATCTTGAGACTTGAAATTTGTTTTCTATAGGAATTATTGAAGGCACAAGCGATAAAGAGATAAAAATGAGCTATAGCTACTATGAAGAGATTTTCAATGCTTGGCAGCAACTCTAGAAATACTGCTTCTGCTCAACCAAGTAGTGTAGGAATTAGGGATGTGAGTTGTGAGCTTTGGTGCTCATGCTATACAATCTCACTAGTTGGAAAAGTACCTTTCCATATATAGAACTATAAATATTGTAGCACGTCATGTATGCACATCCATAGAGAAATGCTCGAGGATGGATAAATGGTGGTGGGATTCTTTTGCAGTTTTTCTTAGTGGTTTGGCCAAAATGATATCCTATGTATGACTCCAAGGAGAATTGAAATGGTTTTTAATACGTAAAGAATAAAGAAGCATTTTTCACTTTTAATTTTATAGATTACTCATATATATGTGTGATGTTTGTAAACTATTCACTAATGGGATCTAACAATCTGCACAATAGGAGTTGCTACTTTATTTTTAAACTCATGCATTAATGTTTTATTTATTTAAATTAACATTTCCATTACACATAGCTTAAGTGGATGAAAAAGATGGTTCTAATCAGCCATGTTAAATACCAACGTATAAAATGTTTTCTCCCAAAGAGAAACCTAAAGAAGCAAGAGAGAATAGATTATGCCAAGAAGAGACAAATAAACCTCAGTGGACCATCATCTTTCATGCTATAGATGATTTAAGTGGTTAAAACAAAGAGTCTTGAAATGAGGATTGGAGTAGGCCTCCTCCAACAAAAAAATGTATATCCCTTCTGGAAGAAAAAACCCCATATATATCTATTGAATTCTTATTTCACAGGTGGAATTGAGAAAAATGACAAATATTACTAAAAATGTTTAAACTTTGTCATTCCTCTTCTGAAATATATCTGGATGTAATCAATAGACTTTAGCTATACCATATAACCACGTAGTTTGCCATCATGAAAATATGTAGATGTGAAGAAGATTGAACACGAGAAGATGGATTACAAAATATTGATGTAAATTAAGTCTACATGGACTCACCAAATTACTTTTGATATGAACAATGAAAATCTCACATTTATTATTTTTGAATTTGACATATACAAAAAAAAAATTATTCTTTGAAAATCAATCTTTGGCAATGAGAGAGTGACGACCAAAAACTTGTTCAATTTTCACTACTGAGGACCTATCTCGTTACTAACATCTCTTGGCACTCATACGAACATATAAGACTATCATACTCTTAATTATTTACTACTGCCATCCTTGGAAATTATATGAACATATAAGATTGTCATACTTAATATTGTCATACTCTTGAGCATTTACTGTTGTACCCTAATCCAAAATGGCATTCCAAACCCCTACTGCACACCTAGAGTTGACTATAGCCAAACAAAATTAAGTAAATATAACTACCTGGCATGCCCAAGGATGATCTAGGATAGATATAGACCCCAAAAAAAAAAGCATTAATAGCCACTATAAATTATTATATTGTCAAATAGGCTAATATTACTTACTCTTGGCAAGCCTAGAGATCTTCTAAGAAGTCTCATGAATACCAAGTCCAATTCTGGAAGCCCATTTATTGAAATCTGAGCCAAAAAAATTAGTAGTTGTAGAAGACCCACCATATTCATTTCCATAAGGGGTTTGATTTTTCTTTAGCCTTTTCATCAAATATTGGAATTTCAATGTCTAATCCCTGTATGACAATAAAGATCCTGACAGAGCCATTGTGAAACAAAACCTTAAATTTGCATGTTGAGCCCTACTTAATTAAGAGCTATATATTTCATTCCATGCATTATCCTTGGGTTAGAACATCATGGCTTGAAATTCAGTTGTAGATCCTCAAATAATAGGAATCTTTTAAATCTCATCAAAAAGTAGGTAGAAATCAAATCTTTCTAGTAAATCAAAAGGGAATGTGTGTATTGCTAAATTGGGATGAAAGAGAAAACTTGTTGTAACTGCCTATATTTTTTAACCAAATTGGGCATCTGATGGCTCCAAATGAAGAGAATGTAAAAGAAATGTATAGTCTCTTGTTCACCCACAAAATCATCCATAACACCATCTGCTCAAACCCCAGACAGTAGGAGATTTCTTGATTTGGCTAGTCGAACTAGACCCAGCTCAGCCCAGGCAATGGGAGCTCCTATCCCCATCTCTATTCCTAACTTCCATACCCCTTTCACCTATCCCTCCTCCTTGATTGAGAAGTAGCAAAAATTCATATGAGAAAACAACCATGTTCGATCTTAGCTTCAAACATTTTACCTCAAAAAGCTCTCACATTTCTAGGACAATTTTTGTATAATGAATGGATTGAATTCATCACATAGGGGGTGAGCTATGAGAAGCAAGGGATTTAGTGCTTGATAGAATCATACCAAGGAAATAAAGAAAAAGTGGAGAAGATTGACTCTAATATTGACCCAGACACTATAGACATAACTCTATACCCAAAACTCATCGTTATTGACCCAGCCACTTATCATCACAACCTTCAATTACTCAAGTAACTTCACATGAATAGAGAGAATGGCCATAGGTGATCAAGGTACTAATAGAATGTCTCAAGTAGGTAGATGTGAGTAATGGTTGACTCAAGGAACTAAAATTTGTATTTATAACCCCAGTCCCATCCCAAAGTTGGGGCTTCCAGCAGATCTTAGGAGCAAATCCAAATCCATCCATTGGCCTAATATCACCTATAGCAAAGATTGAAGCTTCAAAATGACTAGCAGTGAAGAAAGCAACATGTGTGTGGGGTGCTTTTTGTGTAAGGGCTCTAAATATGGTGGGTTTCTCATGCTTGCATGATCCCTCTATCGTCGGTTAGTCCCCGCCCTATTGCCAATCTTTGCTATGAAGCTAAAATTTTCTCTTTTTTTAATTATGAACCTAAGTTGGTCAAAATTTTGACCAACATAGAGATAAGAATTTTTTTAAACATGAAATCATAGGCCAACATGGCCTTTGGTCAAAAAATTTGGTAGAAAAACAAGGGGAAATGTACTAGTGTAGAGATTCACCCTATTTTTCTACACTTTATTCCTCTTGCTCAGCATCACCATCACTATCTTGATCCTCTTCAAGACCTTGTGTGGTCATTAAAGGTCCTTCACCTTTAGTTTGTGTACCTAGTTTCCCTCCTAGGTCTTTTATAATTTTCTTCCTCTTCTTGTCACTAGAAGGAATCTTTATATCTATTGTTATTCTTACTTTTGCTTCTTCATATTTTCCAAAAGCCTTGACCTTTGCATCAACTTCTTCAGTAAGTAGTGCAGTAATTATTGTATTCATATCACTTATATCAATCTCATATCCAAAAGTTTAATTTAGCCAGGCTACTCTTGGGTTAACTACTTGAACATGTGTGTAGTTAGTGTCAACTAGAAAACACACATCATTGTAGTATTTATCAACTAAGGATGTAGGAATCCTTGTTCTTTTCCTCATTATTTATTTTAATTTATCAAAATAGTTATCTAGTACATTCTCAAAACTATCTCCTAAATTTGCAATATACTAATTTATCTGCTTGGTAGTAGGTTTACCTTGTTTCCACACAATATTTCCAATAGTAGGAAAATAACTCTAAGTATAAAAGAAAATAGACATTATTAATGATCCAAACTTAAACATTGAATTCTTAGCCTTTCTGAATGATAGTAGGTTCTCTACTAGTTGTAACCATTGGAGCTCAACAAGATCATATCCATGGTCTTTTATCACAATCTTACAAGTCTGATCTACAGCAATACATGGCACACTGTTAAGTTGGCTTGACTGGTAGAATTTGTGTGCAATCTCTTTCACTACAAACTAAATCTATGGATCAGTAATTTTTGAGATCGGCATGCCAACTCCATTCCACTTGGCCTTAGTGTTTTCCTCTACTATTTCTTTTCTCTAGCATTGCATAGTCTTATTTTTATTAAACATTGGGTATCCTATGATAGCATGAATAATCTTCTTTGTGATTTTGACTGGCCCATTCTCCAACCATAACTCTATGTCATGAATTTAACTTAGGTCATAACCTTGATCCATTCAATTTTTAAATTTCTCAAAAAATCTAGGGCAGGCACTAACACTTTCTTCTCAACAATCTTGAACTCATGCTTTAATACTCCATCACACAGTTATATGGTATGCCAAAAAATATTCATAATCTCTGACTTCACCAATTTACATGTATAACAACTTCGTACATCATGAATCATAATAACCCTAGGTGGTATCGATGATAACTCACCCATTATACAACTCAATTAATGCAATCTAACTTAGCCAACACATCAATTCAGTCATTTTAAGTACTTGGTCCATAATGAAATGCTCGATCAATACAGATGGTAGTACTGATGCTCAGCATCAATAATGAAAATGATTCCACTACTTAGTTATTTTCATGATTATGTTCTAATGAATCTTATTTTATGCAAATATGAACTTCTGGTGCAATTTATGGTAGGAACTAATTTATGATATGTTTCTTAAATATGCAATTCCTTACATACCTATATTGATCGATTTGAGACAGTGTGATCACCTTCTCCATTGGATTGGGTGATCTCAACTTCATGTGTTCCATTACTTCTAGCTTCTACCTTCTTCTTATAGGTTTGACTCATCTCCTTTGTTTGTTTTACATCCCCTTTGTCTTTTCCCTTGATGTGTTCATTGTTTGGTGTTGGTACTCAAGTCTTGCAATTCTTACTCACATGTCCAATCTTGTGACAACTAAAAAAAACTATGCTTCCATTCAACCATTTCTTGTAATTGCCTCTAAAATGTGTTCTTATGCAATTTTTTATAATATGACCGTACTCTCCACAATAATGGCATCTATACCATGTTTGATAATCCTAATTGTAAGAGTTACCTCTCTTAGGTGCATTATCTTTCTTTTTGGTTGTCTAGCTAGACTTTACCTGTGATCTACATTCATGTGCTCTATGTCCATAATTTTGACAATTGTAGCAATATCCCTCAAATCTAGGTGCAATAGATGTATTGCTCATCTTTAATCTACATTCACATGCATAATGACCTTGCTTCTTGTAATTAAAATAGTTACCTGTAAACTTAGGTTTAGGGTTTCTCTTACCAGTCTTGTTTCTGCAAATTTTTGTTGTGAGTCCAATTTTTCCACAATGATAGCATGTAGGTTTTCCTTTTTCTTTTTCATTTCTTTTCTCTCCACTCTTGGATGATTTTCCTTTCTTAGTACATGACTGGTGTTTGATATGCCCTAATCTAGAGGTGTCACTAGAAGACCTTGGTGATCTCATTAGTTCTTCAAAATATCTTATTGCTTCACTAGGCTTGTTCATCCTTTCCATGAGTTCCTTCTCAAATCTTAGCTCATTCCTCAATTGGTCACTTTGTGATCTCATTTTTTCTATCTCCATGTACTTACTATTCAGCTCTTGATTTGCAAGCATCAGTTGATTCATCATGTTTACATAAGTGTTTGTAAGTTTTTGTACATTAAATGATCTTTCTTAAAGCCTAATATCCATTTTTATTTTGTCTTCTTCAACCAAATATTTATCTTCTTCATCTTTCTTCTTTTGTGCATTCACTTCACATAACCTTACTAATTGGATTTAGTGTTCTCTTTTCAATCCTTTGGCTTCTTCATTCAGAATATTGTTCTTTTCCAATAGATCTACAATAGTTGCATCACTTTCATTGGAACTTCCATTGTCAAATAATCCTTGGGTATCAACTTCTTAATAGAGTGTCTCATTTTGTTGAATAGCCATATCCTTTCATTTCCTTAGGGATTCTCTCAATTACTCTCTTGATTATTGTAGTATGAGTTGGATTTCAATCATTTGATTGTCAATAATCTTTCCCAAATCATAGGCCTCCATCTCCAAGATCTCAACTCTCAAGTGGTTAAACTCCTTCTAAAAGAACTTTGTTCTAATACCAATTATTGGAAGTTTATTGGGAAACTAATATACCAAGAGGGGGGTTAATCAAGATCACTAAAACTTTTAACCTTCAAAACAACCTGACTACATTCACCATATTATCCATCTCATGTCTAGATTATGCATAACATAACTTAAAATTTCAATTGTTAAAATAGATCTAACTATATACCACATCCATCAATTATGAAAATGTAAACACATCAGACAATATATTCTAGTTACCTAGAAACCCTCCAAGGTGAAGCTAGAATTGGGGTAGGGATGACAACCACAAATCTTCACTATTGTAGTGACAAACTTATCTTGTTAGGGCTATAAATTTGATCACTTTTGATGATCTACCCTATGAGAGGTCTACCCTATTAAGAGCTTTACAAATAATGTTAGGTTCACCTTGATTAAAGGATTTAACACTTGAAATGAAGTAAGCACTCTATTGAGAGATTTACTTAGGCCTATAGAGCTAAGGAAGTTAGCATGCAAATAACACTAAACAAGAGTTATAACATTCACAAACCAAAGACTAAACTCACATATAGATTAGACAAAAGGATGCACAAAAGGGAATACAAAACAAAGGTAGGGCACCCAAAAATCCTCCTTGATTGTATAGATGTGTCCAATGATAGGGATGTATGCTTGAATTTTCTTCAAGCCTTCAATGGATGTGAACCTTCAAATGGATAAAACAGTGTATAGGGTGAGTATGGATTCTTGCATGGTAAAGGTGAGTTTTGATGATTTATTCTTCAAAGGGACATTATAAGCTTACATGAGATTTGATTCTTTTTTTGAAGGTAGATGGTTTCATTTATAGGCCAAGGATGTGAGGATGGAGGTCCAAGATGCAAGGATGGAGAAAGGATGAAGAAGGGATAGGATGCAAGAAAAGGGGAGCACATAGATTGTACTTCTTCAAATCCATAGCCTTATGACAAGTGTCACAAGGGGATTGGGTATGAAGGAATGGTCAAAGTGAAGGATCAAAGGGAGTTATGAGTGAGGAGGAGAGTGGAAGAGGGATGTAAAAGGCATTAAATGGGTCATTAATATATGTAAGATCCATTAATGATCTTGGATAGGAATGTAACAAGGATAGGATAGAAGTTTAACTTTGATTTGGCTTAGGACTTATTAATCCTTGGTTAAAGTTATGCATGTGCTTAGGGAGGAGATTAGGCTTAGTTTAGGAGGCGATTAGGATGCAAGTGGGCTAACACTAATGAGGTGGGTCAATTAGTTGGTCAAGCAAGGTTGGCATGGGTGAATGGGTCAGATTTGGATAATGATAGGATTTAGGAATAGTTAGAGGTTGGGGATCGATTTGATTTATTAAATCAAAAGGGATTTTGGGGATTAAATTAAATAGATATTATACATTTATTTAATTTAATAGGATAATAGGGATTTAATTGATAATTAGACTTTGGGTTTGTCCTTTGATTTTATCAATTGGGCTATAGTTGATTAAATTAATTAATTAACTACAATAGATTAATTAAATAGTAAATACTTAATCTATGATGCCTTAGGAGATGAATAAATGGGATTACTTAAATGAAGTAATCAGTTTTAGGTGTCTACATTTTTTCCCTCTTTGAGATAGTGTTGGAACAATACTATTTCAAAGAAGTTTGAAGATAGATGACACAAAGAAGAATTTTAAAGAAAAAAGTTCTCCCAGTCTTGAATAGAAAGAGGAGAGACTAGACTATGTGATGCCCTCTCGAGAAGGTGGTAGGGAGAGAAAATGTAGCCCAATGACTTCTTGAAAAGTACAAGAATTTGGGGCAAGCGGGAGGCCTCAGATTGGCTAAAAGAGGATTAATAGGGACTCGTACTCTCACTATGGGAGAATGAAAAAAAGGGAGAACCATGTACACAAGAATAACCATGGGTTAAGATATTAGTTTTGGGATGGGGAGGGATTTTCCATAGATATTGGAGGGATTGAGAGAGATATTGTATCATGATTATAGGATTGATTGGATGGGATTCTTAGATAGGATGTGGAAAAATGGCTTGTGTTTCAATGGAAGTGAGGTGTGAAGGAATCCATTGAAGCTTGAGCATGGGGGTGTTCCAAAGGGGAGCACCACCATGTAGTTGAGCACTAATTTTGATATAGGAATATTGGAGATATGCCAAGGTCACAAAGAAAATCAAGGCCTTTTTACCAATATTACATAGGACTGGCTCAAAACAAACACACAAAGATTTCCATAGCATCACACATGAATCTCAAAGAAATCAAAGTAGAAATGATACAGGATAACCTATAAGAAAATGATATTTCCCAAGTGCATCATGTAACCACAAGTGATCACATGTTTGGAACATGCAAGGATCATATTCGACTAGCTCACAAGTAGAAAATAAGATGAAAAAGACCTAATCAAAACCTTGAAGAGGGAATGACCAAATTTCTTGTAAAATATAATCAATAACCAAAATTGAAATCCAATATCAAAAGAGAGAGTAAATCCATAAAAAATAACCTTTTGCTAAAGAGATTGGTAGGACAAGAGATGTACAGAATAGGATTGGACAAGAGGAAATCTATATCCTAGAAGGATCTATCAGTGGTATCTAGAGTGGTGATGGGATGTAGGAAAATTGAAACTTTTAGGACAACACTTGGGTGACAAAGGATCTCGCATGAAGACTTTTTGAAATGCATAGCTAGGAGAAATTGTAAATTATGATTAAACATGAACTGACATGAAGAGGTGAGAGATATACAATGATACTAAGATAAGGACTGATGTGCAAGGAATATACAGCTAAAAAACCAAATTATTTGTAAGGTATTCCCATACAAAAGCTCAATATGATAGGATAGCCGAATGGATCTGATATAGGACAACATAAAAAATCTTAGGATGAGGAGATAGCGAGAATCAAAATATGGTACACTATTTTACAAGGGGTATGATACATGGATATGGGACACAAGTTAGGATACAATGAATAGGATACATGGATATGATATACATAGTAAGGGTCATGATATGATAGATTTCTTTGATTTAATTTCCTAGCTCAACGATGGGGATAGTGCAACAATGGGACCATTGGAACACCTTGAAAAAAATACCCAGATGGATGATGAGATGTGGGGAAAAGTGGTGGAGGGATAGGGACCACTAATAGATAATGAAAAGGTTACACAAGGCACCTATTTGCTAAGTTTTCATCATACCTATCCAAGGTGCTTGAACTACCAAGTTTTCATTGTTGGACACTTTTTTTCTACTTCTTTTCTCTCTTTTTTTCTAGGAGTATTTAGATTTTTTGGTTTTTTCCATAGGATTAGTAGAATACATTGAGAGTTTTAGGCATAAAAATTATTAAGGTTAATGATGTTGGTGGGATAATTTAGTGGTTCACCTTCAAATGTTGATAGTTGATATGCTCCTAAGCTGAAAGATGATGTGACCACATACAAACCAAGCCATGGGCTCAAACTTGCCCTTCTTTTCTCAACCTATCTAAACTTTCATATTTTCTTTAAGGACTATGTCACCTATTTGAAATTTCCATGGGTGAACCTTCTTGTTGAAGTTTTACTTGAGGCCATTTTGATAAACTATGAGATGGTTATAGGCTTGTTCTCATTTTTAATCAAGTAGGTCTAGTTGTGTGAGTCTAGCTACTCAATAATCCTCATCTAATATATGTCCTCACAAAGAAATTTGCAAGGATGGGAGTTCAACATCAATAGGTAAGACTACTTCAATACCATAGACCAAGGAGTATGGGGTTGTGCATGTGGATGTATGAAATGAAGTGTAATAGGCCCATAGGGCAGGGTTGATTTGTAAATGCCAATCACAATCGCAATCATTAACAACTTTCTTGAGGATCTTGAGTAGGGTTGTATTAGTTGCCTCATCCTGACTATTACCTTATGGGAAGTAGGGGCTAGAAAAATTTTGGTGAATAAAGAGGGAGGAGCACAACTCTTCCATATTGAGGTTTTCAAAGTTACCTCAATGGTCTATGAAAATGGTAGTAGGGATACCGAAGTGACTTACGATATGATAGAGGATGAATTTTGATACTTGAACTCCTATGACAGTGGCTAGTGGGACTACTTCTACCCACTTGGTGAAATAATCTATTGCAATGATTATCTATTTGTGGCCTTCTAAAGATGGAAGTGCAATAACACCTACAAGGTCACATGCAAACAGCCATGGTGGTGCAATGGGTTGAAGATTTTGAGTTAGAGCTTGTATTAAATTTGCATACTACTAAAAATGTAGACACCTTTTGACAAAGTCACAAACATCATGTTCTAGAGTAGGCCAATAATATCCATCTCTAGGTATTTTTTTAGCTAAGAGAACCACAAAGTTTGGTGTGTACCTCTTTTAGAGTCATTGTAGCCTTGTTTTAGTCTAAACACCAAGAGAGAGAGGGAGAGTATCATGATAACCTCAACGATATAGAATGTTAGCTATATAGTATAGTGGGAGGCTCTACAAAAGAGGTTTGGCATTGGTTTTCTGTGAGATGGGGATATGATACCATTTTGTAGGTAAGCATGAATTTTGTGGTACCATAGAGATTGGGGACCAACCAAGATACATACCCATGTTGATTTATCATTCTCGTATGTGGGCTCGTATAGCTGCTCGACTAAGAATTCATATTGTGTAGCTTCTTAAGGGATCTCTTAGAGTGAACCAATAGTAGCCATGGCATCTACTACCTTGTTTTGTAACCTTGGAACTTGTGTGAATTGGATCTAAGTGAAGTGTTGCATTAGTTGATCTACAAATTCTTTGTAAGATTGGAGTTTATCATCCATTTTTTGATACTCATAAAGGACTTGCTTGATAATTAGTTGTGAATCTCCGAAGACCTATAGCTCTGTGATATTCCACTGAACTACTATTTTGAGCCCTATAATAAGAGCTTCATACTCTGAGATGTTGTTAGTGCATTGGAACTAAAGTTTGAAAGAATTATGAATGTAGTCACCTTGAGGAGTGACCAACAATATACTAGCATGAGAACCATGGGATGTATAAGATCCATCAAAGTATAGTTTCCATGATGGTTGTTCCTCTATTAGGTAGAGATGTTCATCTAGAAACTCCATAATGAGAGGTTGATCAACAACCAAAGGCACATCAGCCAAGTGATTAGCTATAAGTCCTTTGATGTCATTTTTATCAACATATTGGGTGTCAAATTCACCAAGAAGCATGACCCATTTGGCTAGGTGACCTATGAGTACTATGCATGATAACATGTATTTTAAAGGATCAATCTTAGATATAAGTTACATAGTATGACTCAACATGTAATAGCATAGCTTTTGAGTGGTGAAAACCACTGTTAAACGCTTTCCATGCATGTGTAATTAAGATCATAACCAACTAGAGTGTGGTTGATGTAGTAAATAGCTCTCTTTTTTACTTTGTCATCAAGTTGTGCTAAAGTACACCTAGTGTTATGGTGGTAGTTGTTATGTATACTATTTATGCTCTCCTAGCATCTGGTGGAACTAGAATAGGTGGGTTAGCCAAGTATTGCTTCATATGTTCAAAGATACACTAGCAAATAGGATCCTACCTAAAATTTTGGTCTTTTTTGAGCAAGTGTGTAAATGGTTGGCACTTGTATGCTAGCTATGAGTTAAATCGTCTAACTGATTGCAACTTCCCTTAGAGAGAATAAAGCTATCAGGGTGTCTTGGGAGGAGACATATCCATGATGGCTTTGACCTTCTGAGGGTCAATTTTAATACCATGCCTTGATACAATGAATAAAAACTAAAACTAAACCAGTCAATATAAAAACTAAGATATTTTGAAAAAAACCCTTAACAAGTACCCAAACAAATTATCATTCCAAGTATCCTTTGTAGTGAACTTGAAGATTTTGGAATTCTTAAACCCCCAACTTGTTTGTATAGAACAAGAAAAAATTTAGCCTTATTTTGAGAATTTCAAGGGTTTGAGTGTTTTTTTCTTCAAAACCTTGTTTTGAAACCTCACCAAAACTCTCCTCCATATTAGGGTTATCCTACACCTTCTTCTTACTCACCATGTGCTTGGATTGAAGAATCAAACCTTTAAATCCACTCCATAGCTCATTTATTGATTTATGATCCCTAATCAAACATTTATGGCTTGCCTAGGGCATCACTCTAAAACCCAATGATGTGCATTACAAGGACCCTCCATTGCTATACATAAATTACATGGATCCTAGTTCCAAATCCAAAAAGGTTATATAATGGATACGATGGGAAGTAGCCCTAGCACTCCATTTTGTACTCACAACCTTATTTAGACCAGCAAACTACTAAAACACAAAATAATTTATTCAAACACACAAAACTTGACAAAAAAACTAACTTTCACTTTTTTGAATCTTAAAAAAATTCCCCCTAACTAGTCCAACACAAAAATATGCATACTTAATCCACTTTCATTCTAGTATCACCAAAAACTCAAAATTGTCATTCAATTGTTATTTGCACAATCCATACACAATTGATTCTAGTTTCTCCAACTGATTGAAAAGATGGGGAATAACCTTATATAGGTTTAACAAGAGTGTTCCCAAATAAATTTGGTGGTTGAAGAGCTCCCATGAAGAAGTTTCTCATTTTGCAAGAATTGAGCAATTTTTGCAATTTTGTATATTTGTTTCTCAATCTTGCTCCATGGTCTACCAACCTATTCAAAAGGTTTTAGATAGGTAAAAAACACCTAATAAGGTCCCCCAAACACCTATTCAACCTATTTTTCCCTCAAAACCCAAAAATGCTCTATTGAGCCATATCGGTAATTTTTGAGAAACTAGGAGCCATATTGCATTTTGGGGTTCTTCTAACCTATCTAACCTCACCTTAGGACCAATTTGGTCCTCTTATTGATCTAGTGATGTGGCTAGCATCACTACAAGCCAAAAACATAATAGAAGCCCTAGGTCTACCTTTAGCCTACCTAGGTGGTCCTGCACCATACTCTCCCCATCAAAAAAACTAAGTTACACCTTATTGTAACATGTCCATGGATATGCCAACCTTCTTGAACTCTGACTTAGCAACCCAAGTATCCTCTAATGTTGACTTTCCCTTCCATTGAATGTGATTCCATATACACCCTATGCCTTGTAGACTTCTTCATTCTTGATTCTAACACTTTCTCTTCTTTCAATTTGTTGATACTAGGTGATGTAATAGGTTCTAGATCATCTTGAACATTTGAGCTGACTTGAGGTAATGTGCCTTTAACTATCACCAAGTCTTGGACATTGAGAATAGGGGATATGCCTAAATCTAAAGGTAAGTCCACCTTATAGTCATTTTGTCTATACTTTGCAAAGATTTTACAATGCCCTACCCTCTTCATTTGTAGCTTGGTAGGAACATATTTTTGAAGCCTTCCTTTATTCAAATGGACTATTACATAGCCCCCAATATAAAACTAAATATCCTTTCTTTTTTCATCCACTTTGGCCTTGAGCTTTTGAGTGCTAGCTTGGATGGTTTGCTTGACTTGCTTCTGAATCTCCTTCATGGTTTTATCAAAGTCTTCAACAGGACCACTCCTCTGATCCATATCACCAAGATACCTTAGTTCACATACACCCCTTGGATGCATTCCATAAACTATCTCAAAAGAACTTTTTCTAGTGGTCTTATCGTTGTTATTGTTACAGACATACTCTACTTATGAAATGATAACATCCCAAGTTTGACCATATTCCTCAGTTAGGAACCTTAGAAGGTTTCCTAAGGTCCTATTAACTACTTCATTTTTACCATCAATTTGGGGATGGTAAGCTGAACCAAATGACATGTTTGTACCAATATTTTTCCACAAAGTTTTCTAAAAATGGCTCATAAATTTAACATCCCTATCCAACACAATGCTTAATGAGAGTCCATGAATCCATACAACCTCCTTAAAAAATAGATGGGTAATATGACTTGCATCATTAGTTTTGATACATGGAAAGAAATGCCCCATTTTGCTAAATCTATCAACAACAACATAAATGCTATCATACCCTTGCTTGGTTTTTGGTAAACCTACAATAAAATCCATAGTTACACAATCCCATGGCCTATTTGGAATTGGTAAAGGTTGATAAAGACCTACATTGCTCATTCCTCCTTTGTCTTTCATGTACTTGGTTACATCCCTTGCTAACTTTGGCCAATAATAGAACCTTTGTACTAGTTATATGGTTTTTCTTACACCAAAATGTCCACTTAGGCTATCATTAGCTTCTCCTATATTAAGTTCTCTCTCATGGAACCTGTTGTCACAAAAGTCTACACCCCTGCTTAAGGTAGGACCCTCAAGCAACTTTGTACAACATAGAAATGACCTCCAAGTGTGGGAGTTGCACTCTAAGGTTGAATCTCCAGATAAGGCCAGTTTCCTTTTCTATCTGAATGCACCTTAACTATTTTTTGAAGGAAAAGGGAGAAGGGGATTGAATTCAAAATGCAAAAAGGGAAAGGGAGGTGATACACCGAGATAAAATGGTGGTTATGACTCTATCCATGTATGTACAACACATCAATGAAAAGTATAGAATTCACTAGTATTGACTCTATTCTATCTCCAAGAATCCACATGTAGGTTTAGAACTAGTTGAAGTGTTGGAAGGAAAAACATTTTCACTTATATAGCAGCCATCAATAATTTGGACACAACATACAAACCTTGAAAACTAGAAAGAAACACCCACCAAAAGGCAAGATATTTGCACATTTGATAAATGGAAAGAAGAGGTAAGGAAGGAAAACTATTTCATTAATGGAAGGCAAGAAATTACATAGCATAATGCTACTACAAAAAATGTAGGCAGAGCATAACCCAAAAAAAAGTATTTACAACTACCTTTTAAAGAGCTTAGGCATAACTCCAATCAAACTTGAACTTCAAACCCCAACCAAAGGTGGAGTCAAGTTACAAAGAGAAATAATGAATGAATATAAGAACTAAATCTGATCATGAAATACAATCTACTATAGAAGAGACAAGAAGGGCAAAGACAAATGCATCTAGTCATAAGAAATCAAATCCATAAAATTTGATCATTATAATCATTGATGAGGCATGGAGATGTAGAGACATTGTGCAAAAAAGGCTAAAGGATATCATTCAACATTAAAGACCAATCCTTCTAGCGTGGCATGGCCGCAACAAATAAATTTGCACCACTGTCAAAGAAAATGCGAGATAGGATAACATGCAAGTTAACCCGCTACAAAAATACAGTGTTGACCAACATGGAAAAATCTGATTTGCCCTGCAAAGATGTAAACCGTTGGTGTAGATCTTCTTTTCAATATGGACGGTTTAGATGCTGCAAAAATATCCCCAACTGATGAATAAAACACAACCGAGATCAGATCTTCCTTTATAAACATGGACAGCTGAGATGAGGTGAAGAAACTCCAAAGATGCATCTAAGATCTAATGGCCATTGTATCTTCGCAAGAACAAAGGGAAGCAATGTGAAAATATGACCATCGTTCGATCAAAAGCAACCTAGCATAATAAGGATCCACCATGTGGCATGAAACTATTGGTTGACACATTTCTTGAATGTTCAATTGAAGAGATAGCAATGATTATGGCTAAAGTGAAACATTAACCCTGACAAAAAATAAGCGTTAACACAAAACTCAACACATGAAGGAAAAATGAGCCCAACTTGGAAAGTGCTCGCTATGTTGCATGAAAAAACTACCTTGCAACTTTGCATAGCGACATAGTGACAACCATAGATGATCTTTAATTTGACGATGAGTAAATTGGCCCACCAAATGATTAACATAGAATGTTAACCAGGCATAAAAATGTGTGTTAACATGAAACTTGGCACATGAAAGAAAAATGGGCCAACTTAGCACATGAATAAGCTAAACTAGCTCAACACATAAAGAAACCAAGCCAACTCAGTACATGAAGAAACTGTGTTAACATGAGATGTTAACTCGACCAAAAAGCATGTTAACCCACATCAAATAATCTATCCCATTGAAAATCTCTCAAATCAATTATCAATGATGGGATGAATGGGGGAAAAAATGGCCAACATTCTTGGTAACTTGGAGGGGATGCTTGCATGCTAAGTATAGACTAGTAGCCTTAAGCAATTCATTGGGCATAGAGTCACTACCAAGAAATGATGCATTATCCCACTTGTAACTTCACAAAATTCTGCAACCAACAAAAGACAAAAACTCTGGGGAGCTCTGGAAAGCTCAGAATAACTACAAAAAAGGAGCAAATGTGCTCATGCACTTCTTGGAAAGCTGGAAATGCCTACTCTACTATGTACAAGTATTCACAACACAAGAATATCAAACAAAACCATTGACTAGCATGTTGAAATAGTTGCCCTTCCTTACAAGCTAGTTTTTCTTCCATGCACGTGGCCATCTAAAAATAGAAGCAAGTATAACAAACATACTACTACATGGAATACCTTCCTCCCAATGCTGAAAACAATGAAGCTTTCTAGCATTGGGGCATTACCTTGTGGAGAAAAACATACTCTCTCCTCTTTGTGATCTTCTTCCTCATGCTATAGAATGAGCATGACTAGAGGTAACTTGTTTGATTTGTTGCAGAGCTAGATGCCTTATGGGGAACCCTCTTGATGGCATTGGGTCTAAGTAATCAGCCTTGACCATATTGTTGTGCTCTGCAACCTTGGGATATTGCTAGTTTGGAAGTGGCTCCTCCTCTCCTTGTGAAGAAAAAATCTCCACCTCTTGCTCATGCTACCCATGAACCACTTCCTTGGGAGCTATTGGTATCGTGTGACTCTCCACTTGTTATTGTTACAACTCATGAATATCTATCTGATGAAGGAGTGGACCATTTCATGTCCAAAGATGAATAGAATATCTTCATCTCATCCCAAAAAGTTTCCTCATCAGAGTCCTCTTGTTCTATTGTAATAAAATGCATAGGTTGTGGGGAAACCTCATGCATATCAATATGTTTTGCCTCAAGGACAAAGCTATCCTTGAAGCTCTCTTCCTCATCCATGATATCATGGAGGACTATCTATTGGAATAAGTGATCTTCTTCCTTTTCCAACAGTAGATCCTCATCTTCTTGTAAAGGCTCAAAAGCCATGACTTGTTCCTCAAAAGAATGAACAACCTCATCTTCTTCTTCCTCCTCAACAAAAGAGGGAAGCTCATCAAATAAGAGGATTGGGTCCTCTTCCTTTAGCTCAATAGCTACCTCTTTGTCATCCTTAGCAGGCTATAACTCCTACCATGGTATCTTTGTGGGCTTTGTTTCACTCTCCCAAAACTCCATGTTTGGACCATCAAGAATCCACACAATCAGTCCACCCTTAAAGAGTGAAATGGTGATGGTTATGGAAGGCTCATGACCCAACCATCTTTCTTGCACAGTGAGTGGAGGGGTTACAACAGCAGGCTCTTGCAGAGGGGGCTTCTTGAAGCTTGGGATGACATATTTTGGAGAAGGGGTTGCCTCTACTTCTTTGGTCTGAGAATGAGCCAAATGTAGCCTCATTTCCTCTTCTCTTGCTATAGCAACTTGCCTTGCAAGATTCTCCTTAAAATGTCTCATTCTCTCCCTCTCTTCTTCTTCTTGTTGGAGATAGGTCTTGTATGCCATCTTCTCCTACTTTCTTTCAATCTCATGTCACCTTGAAACCTCATCAAGCCACCTACCAAGGTCCAACAATTGCTCATGGCTTTCATAAATTTTCTTATTCCATGTGTCCATATGCTCACTCCTTGCATCCATCCTCTCACTCCTCTCTTGGAATTCCTAGTATAGGTAGTACATCTATCTTTGGGCCTCCAACATCATCTCTTTAAGCTCTTTATATGGGGATGTTGGGACTGGTGAACAGGGGTAGGAGAAGAGTAATAATTTTGAGTAGAATGACTATAAACAGTTTGGGGTTGAGATTGACATTAGCAATATGAGGGTTGAGGAATAGTATTGTCATGATATGGGAAAGAATAGTAGCTATTTCTATGAAATGTGTCCATTGTTAGAGTTTCATAAAATCTACAATTTCATAGAAAAAAATTTAAAATCACAAAAAGATCAAGAATGATCTTTACATACTAACACTGGGTCTATTTGAAACCATTATACTTGTACTAGAGTCACCATGGTGTTAGATAAACACCTTCAAAGGCTAATGGCACTAAGAATAACACCCAAATTATTAGGGAATAAGATTGCAACTAGCTAACTAGAGGACTTATGAGCCTAAAATCTGTGTCCCACCGGGCATGCCAAAAATTGTTGTCACAAAAGTTTACACCCCTACCTGAGGTATGACCCTCAAGAAACCTTGTGCAACATGGAAACAACCTCCAAGTGTGGGACTTGTCCTCTAAGGTTAAATCTTTGGAGAAGGATAGTTTCATTTGCTATTCAGATGCACCTAGCTATTCTTTGAAGGAAAAGGGAAAATGAGACTGAAATCAAAATGTAGAAAGGGAAAGGGAGGTGATGCATTGAGATAGAATGGTGGTTATGACTCTATCCATATATGCACAACACATCAATGAAAAGCCTAGAATACACTAATCTTGAATCTATTCTATCTCCAAGAATCCACATGCAGGTTTGGAACTAGTTGAAGTGCTAGAAGAAAAACATCTTCACTTATATAGCAACCATCAATAGTTTGGACACAACAGACAAACCATCAATACCTATCTTCACTCTTCATTCTCCCTTGTCCTTAGAAGTGGCTCCATGTCAAGAGGACTCTCAAAAAGAAAAAGCTATAAATGTCAAGAAAGATCAAGATCAAGCACCCTTTCATCTCTTTCAAGATTTTTCCCCTCCATATCCTATATCTTGTCCATCTCCTATGTATGATGAAGATACCACTTCCATTATCTCCCTTAAGCTTATTGAAAATTATGAGAAAAGTTCTCTTCATATGCTATCCAAAGCTACTTGTCAAGATCAAAGCATCCCCTCATGTTCTACTTCTCCATATCCACTTCAAAATTGTGCTCAAGCTTCAAGTGCTACTATTAAAAATGTTGATCCTATCAAAGGTACTCATGAGTCTATTAATGGCTTTGACAATGTTGCTCATTCTAAAGATGTTGATATCCCTTCCCACTATCCCTTTGCATCTTCTAAATCTATCCTTGGTCCTTATCCATCTAAGCTAAAGCATTTAAACTTTCCATCCATATTGGGGCCTTATGTTCCTCCATCTCCTACATTCACTCATAGCTCATTCCCTAGCTCTCCTATATTACCTCAAGATCAACAAAGACACTCATCCTTGATGACTTTTCACCCATCTATACATCTAAACCAGTCATATCATTCTTATTCATCCACAAATCCCAAGTCCTTTGGAAGTGAGAATAAACATAAGAATTCATTGAAAAAGAAAGATCAATATGTCCCATCTAATCGACATGTGAATGCTAAGAAGGAAAATGCAAAAAAGAGACCGCAAAGGTCCACTATTAAAAAAGGTAAATCAAAGAAAATATGGGTTCCTAAACCCATTATTGAAGAAATATGTTTTGAAGTATCCAAAGGAAAATCTAAAGCTATATGGATTCCCAAGTCTCTTTTAAAAGACTTGAATATTGAAAATACTTCAAAGTTGACATTCAAGCTTCCAAAGGCTTCCATTCCATCTTCTTCCAAAAATCTTTCTAAAAATATTCCAAAGCCTTCCATTCCACTTTTGTCCAAATCTCTTCTACCACTTCATACATCTAAATCTCAAGCTATTTCATCCATGATTCCTCCATCATTCCAATACCCTTCAAGGTGTGTGTCAATGTTGATGTTGTCCAATATTTTAGCTACCCACATGAAATCCTCTAAAGCTTACACCTCCTTTCTATAAATGAACTCTTATCCTCCATATATTCTTCCTACTACCATTTCCCTTTCATCACCCTATCAACATCTTTGAGCATACCTTTCTATGGTCTTGTCTTATCATGGCTTATCTTTCCTAGAGGAGCACTATCTAAATTCAAAAAGCTTCAGCTCTTTCTAAAAATTCAAAAAGAAAAAAAATATATAGAAAAAATGAAAAAATTGAAAATATGCCTTGGTGAAAACCACTTCTTGTGGCACCTTGGTAGCAAAAGTAAAGAGAAATAAATCCATCCTATGGTGAAAACTACTTCTTGTGACACCTTGGATAAGTACCATGATGAAAACCTAGCAAACAGGCATCATGTGTAGTTCTTCCACCATCCATCTATCCCCTCTTCTCTCTTTGATCTTGAAAATGTTGAGCTATCTTTGCATATTGGCTATCTTATCCAGGAGATTTTCTATTGTGCTCTCCCATTCACTCATAGCCTCTATCTTGAGCTTTATTCCTATTGCTCTATCTCGTTGCTATACTATCTAGTTGACCCATTGGTCTTGATCATAATAAATGAAACATGGTTCTCATAGGTCTCTTGACATGGCCACTCTTTTGGACTACACACTTCATGCTATCTCACTTGTTGGCTTCATTGCTTATCCCACATGTTATCTTTCTCATTACTTCCATTGATTATCCAAAACCTACTTTATATGGCTATCTTTCCCTAGCTTGGGTACTCTTGAGGAGTGTGTCCTTGAGGATCACTTTCACTTGCTTCATACTCCTTTCTTATCCATCTTTGTCTATCCACCAACTTTCTGCTCTATCATGTCCTACACCTTGCTAGACATTGGGAAAAAATGATGTGATCTTGCTTGAGAACTAGTGATCTCTAAAACCTTCTAAAAAATCCCAAAAAAAATCATATATGATCCTGAAAAAATCCTAAAAATCAAAAAATGTCCTGAAAAAAAGATCTTCTTAGTGAAAACCTAGCAATAGGCACTTTGATGTATCACCAAAAAAATCAAAAATACAAAAATACAAAAAATTGAAAAAAGGTCCTGAAAAAATCTGTCAAGTGGTGAAAATCTAGAAACAGGCGCTACTTGAAACCCTCGCACCTATGTCTATCAGTCTCAATCATCCACTTTGCTACACATTTCCTAGCTTGGAATTGTTTCTTGTCCTCGTCTTGGGGGCACAACTGCTTAGCCTATTGAGGTATTCTTCTGCATTAGGGTTTTTTGGACAACTCACAAAATAGTGTTTCTCAACACTACCCCCACCCACTTTGACATCAAGTGTTTTTCAAACACTTTACAGATAGTTTACCTATGGTCTCCGATGTCGTGAGATTTCTCACTACCAGAATCAAGTCTGGAAGAAATGGCAAAGTGACTTACACACACGCACTTTAACACTTAAACAACTGAGCTATGTTGATCTTTATCTACTTTCTGTGTTGTCTATGATGATTTCTTTGCCATGTGTTCCCTCCCTAATAGTCTTTCAAGGATGTCATTGACTAGAAGACTGGGGGCATGGAGCATGTCTTCTTGATTTCTGCTTGTGGGTATACTTTGTTTGTCTATAGTGTTGTAAGCATTCGTGCTTGTCTTATTCAACACTTTGACTTATAAATGTATCATCCTTGATTGTTTTGCAAGATTGCACTAAGGGTTTATCCTAGCGCTTATGCCTTGATACAGGTGTAATCTTGCTAAATTAAACTTAGGGAATCTAATCGTGTACTTATTTTGACTTACATGTCTCTGATGCTTAGATTGGATTTCCACATACCTATCTAATATCGATCATATTCATATCCTCATAGTTATACTAGTGATGGTTGTATGATCTCATGATGTTCCTAATAAATGTTCAATGATGAAATTAAGAGTCTAAATGTTATGCACTTCTTTTTGGTAAACCACTTTGCATATTAGCTTGCATTTTAGGTTCATTTTCTAGCTTAGTCTTGCATTCTTGCATATGGGGAGAGCTCTCTCTTCATTTTTCATAGACATATCAGCTAACTCCTTTCATATATTTCTTTACTTTCTTCTTGTTCATGTCTTTTCACCTTCTTAATCTTTTGCTTCATCTATTTTCTATCTTATCATCACATTATATAAAGTTTTGACCTCTCAAATAATTTCAAACGTCCTAGATTCATTTATGGGATCGAAATCCAAATTTGAGTTCATCTTGATGGTCAAAATTGTCTTTTAAAATTTTACCTTCTTCTGAGCAGTTAGCTGGTCGTTTGAGGTCTAATCTTTGAATTATCATTGGGGCATCTTCATTTCTTCACGTCTTCATCATTTCTATGCTTCATATCTACTTCTAGTCACCTTTTCAAATCTAAATAATCTTTCTACTAGATTTGACCTAATTTTTATGCTATATCCTTCAAGGTCAACTCTAGTCAAACTAGGGCATTTCATCAGTTTCTTATAGTCATTCTTGGGTTCTAATCATCTATCTGTCATCTTGAACATTGCTATATTCTCGATTTTCTCATATGTAGCTTGTTTCTATGTCCCCTTACCTCATTTCAATTTCGATCCCGAGGGGGCAAAAATAATCTATTGCTGATTGTTATAGCTATCTATTTCTTAGGAGCATTTGTTTGATCTTCTCACTTGTTCTCGATCTATCTACTTTGCTAAGTGTTAGCATTCTTCTTGAATTTTGACATCATCTTTTTCTAGTGTTCAGTACTACCACTATCAGGCTGTACATTTAGGACTTGCTATCTTTTTCTGCATTCCATTCTTTGAAATCAGATATCTATATCTATCACCACCTACTTGGTTTTCTATTTTCTTTGACATAATGTGTTCCCAGATCGATCACGCATTATTCAAAGAGGGGCAAATGTAATCACCTAAAAATGGTCATCTAGACTATTAGCTCCCTTTTCAACATTTTGGCTAAATTAATTTAATCACTTACCTAAGCCAAATTGCTAATAATCAATTTATTTGATTATAACCTATAGTTTGACTATGCTATCCTAAGTTCATTATTTGATTAAAAGAACATGTCCCCTTTTAATTAAATAAAGTACCCCATTCTTCTAACTCACTTAAAGTGCACACATAAAGTCCTTTTTCTATTTTGCAATTAAAAGAAAAGGCTTTGTGACTTTTGTCTTATATGACAAGTCAACTTATATTCTATTGGTTGACTTGTGTGTGCACATGGATCACTCCTCTTTTTGAATTCCATCGTTGATCATCCACCATCTTCATCTTGATATCTACCATCCATACATCTTTAAAAGTGAGAGAGCTTTCCCCCTTGATCAATCCTCATTTTTGAATATTGTTATGCTGCAGGTTTTCTAACAGGTTTCTTTGGAGCTTTGTGGAGAACTTCTATTTCTTGTCTACATTCTCTCATACCATAGCATTTTAGCTTAGATTCATGTTGCATGTTATTTTAGCTTCTATTTTGCAATAATCTATCTCACATAGCTTAATATTTGGATTGTAACATTCTCATCCATGCTTAGAATAGCTGCACTTTTCATATTCATGCTAGCTTAATCTTTAGTTGCATTGCATCCTTGAGGAACTCCTTGGGACATTTGCATTCTTGCATCTTATCTTTAGAACCTCTCATTGCATGGTTTACTAGCAAGAAGAGTATCTCTAAGGCTCATCTGAGAGCCCTTAAACTTTAAATACACTCTCTTGCACTCCATGGATAGGGAGCTCTAAGCCGGCATCCAAGCATTCCAACTCATGGAATCATTTGGATAGAAGGGTTTAGAGTGGGACACTTTCGAGTGTACAAGAGGAAGGGCAAAGACATCTAGCCATAAGGAATCAAATCCCATGAGATTTGATCATTACAATCATTAATGAGGCATGGAGATGCATAGATGTTGTGCAAACAAGGCCAAAAAATGTCATTTAGTATTAAAGACCAATCCTTGTAATGTGTCATGGCCACAAAAAATAAATCTACACTGTTGTCAAAGAAAACACGAGATGGGATAACACACAAGTTAACCCACCACAAAAATGTAGAGTTGACCCACGTAGAAATAAATCTAATTTGCCCCACAAAGATGTGAACCATTAATGTAGATCTTTTGAATATGGATAGTTTAGATGCTACAAAAATATCCCCAACCAATTAATAAAACATAACCGTAGATCAGATCTTCCTTTATAAACATGGATGGCTGAGATGGGGTGAAGAATCTCCAAAGATGCATCTAAGATCTAATAGCCATTGTATCTTCGCAAAAGCAAAGGGCAGCATTGTGAAAATATAACCACCGTCCAATCAAAAGCAACTTAGCATAATAAGGATTTTCTATGTGGCATAGAACTGTTGGTCGGCACATTTGTTGAATGTTTGGTTGAAGAGATAGCAATGATTATGGCTAACATGAAATGTTAACCCCAGTAGAAAACATGTGTTAACATGCAACTTGACACATGAAGGAAAAATGAGCCCAACTCACTAAGTGCTTGCTATGTCGCATGAAAAAACTACCTTACAACTTTGCATAGCGACAACCATAGATGATCCTTAATCTGATAGTGAGTAAATTGGCTCACCAAATGATTAACGTAGAATGTTAACCTGGCCCAAAAATGCATGTTAACACACGACTTGACATATGAAAGAAAAATGGGCCAACTTGGCACATGAACAAGCTTAACTAGCTCGGCACATGAAAAAACCAAGCCAAGTCATCACATGAAGAAACCATGTTAACACGAGATGTTAACCTCATCAAAAAGTGTGTTAACCCACATCAAAGAATCTAGCCCATTGAAGATCTCTCAGATCAATTATTAATGATGAGCTGAGTGGGGGGCAAAATGGCCAACACAACCCTTTGGTACACACAACTGGTTACCCTTGAATAGAAACCCATTTTACAAGGTATATTCTAAAATTTTGCTATGAAATGATTCTCAAAATCATTATATACCTTGTAGGTTTCAATAAAGTCCTCATCTTCTTTGTAAAGATTCTAAAAAATCTCTATTATAATGCTTTGGAGCTAAATCTCTTAGACTATCATGATCCTTTTACTTAGTGGATCTGCCACTTTATTCAATTGCACCTTCTTGTGCTTGATTGTGAAGGTAAAGGCTTGCAAGTACTCCATTCACTTCAAGTGTCTATTGCTGAGCTTTTGTTGATTGTTGATGTAGCTAAGAGCTTGATCATCTGTAAACCAACAAATTCCTTGGGCAACAAATAGGGTCTCCACTTCCTAAGACATTGAAATAAGTCATAGAGATCTAAGTCATAGGATGAATACTTCTTCTTGGCCTCATTAAGTTTCTCACTATAAAAATATACTAGCCTACCTTCTTGACTCAAAACCCCACCTATTGCTAAGCCACTTGCAACATTCTAAAGTGAACATTTCTCTAAACTAGGAAATTGTAGGATAGGTTGAGTAGCTACTTGTTTCTTCAACATTTCAAATGACTTTTTAGTGTCTAAAGTCTACTTGAGCTTATACTCAACTCCCCCCTTTATAGTATTAAGAAAAGGTGCACAAATACCACTAAAATTCCTAATAAATTTCCTATAGAATTGAAAAAATCCATGGAAACTTCTTACCTTAGTAGATGTGGTAGTGTTTTCCAATCTAGTATAGCAACAACCTTCTCCTTTTCCATCTTTAATGTGCCTTGAGACACCACAAATCCTAGTTATACAATTTCTTGATTGAAGAAATCACACTTCTCAAGGTTGAGAGCTAGCTTCTCTTCATGAAGTCTTTTCAAAATTGCCTCAACATGCTTGATATGCTCTTCTCTAGTCTTGTTGAAGATAAGTATATCATCTAGATATACAACTACAAATCTTCCTATGAAGTCCTTGAGCACTTCATTCACGAGCCTTATGAATGTGTTAGGAGCATTGGAAAGACTAAATGGAATCACAAGACACTCATAAAGACCATAAATAGTCTTAAATATTATTTTCCATTCATCTCCCTCTATTATCCTTATTTGGTGATAACTACTCTTCAAGTACAACTTAGTGAAATGTTTATCTCCTCCAAGAAAATCCATAAGGTCTTCAATACTAGGTATGGGAAACCGATACCTAATTGCAATCCTATTTATGGCTCTTGAATCCATATATATTCTCCATTTTCCCTCTTTCTTAGATGCCAACACAATAGGAACTGCACATGGGCTTATGCTATTTTGTATCAAACTTTGATCCATCAATTCTTTGTCATGTCTTGCCACTTTTGAGTTTTGATCTAGATTTAGCTTGTATGTTACTTTATTAGGCAAGGAAGCACTTGGAACAAAGTTAATTTGATGACTTATAAGTCTCCTTTGAGGTAGACTAGTTGGAGTACCATCACTCACTATGTCCTTGTACTTTTCAAGAAATGTTTGGTCTTCAATTGGTAAGGGTTCCTTGGTTGCATTTTCTTTTACATTAGACTTTAGCACTATTGCAAAGCTTTGACATTCCTCATCCTTGAGGTCTTTCAAAAACTCTTTTCCACTACAAAATAGTACACTAGGTACTTTGGCTTGTGTTCCTCCCCTTCTAACAATGACTAAATTGTAAAGGTCTTACCTCCCTTTTTGAAGGTTATGGCATTAGATCTTCGATCATGCACAACCTCTCTATCAAATTTCCAAGGCCTAACTAGCAGGCAAGCATCCATAGGAAATACATTACAGAACAACTTGTCTTTATATCCTACTATGGAAAAATCCACTCAAGCTTGCTCATTCAACAAGATGTTATGTCCCTTGTTAATCCAAGTAACCTTCTATAGGTTGTCATGAGGTATCTTCTGAAACTTTAGATTAGTAATAGCATCCTCTGATATTACATTATCAATAGACCCTAAATCCACCACCACTTTGCACACTTTTCCTAAGATTTTGCATTTTATCCTAAAAAATGCTCTTCTATGTGTAGGTTCATCAGGAGTTGGTTGTTTGATCATCACTCTCCTAAACATGAGATTCTCACCTTTTTTAAATTCAATGTGGTCCACATTTGATTCTTTTCAGCAATTGTCTTCTTGCATATATGCCATCCTTTTGTCTTGATCTAAGGAAGAAGGCTTCTCTAGGAATTTATAGGCTGGATGACCCAAGTGACCATAGTTATAACATTTCATACTTGCAAAGTATGAGTTGTACCTACCTGATCCTCTCCCCCTACTAGATCCCCCTTGGTAGCCTCTTCCTCTATTATAACCACCTCTTGAGGAGTTGTCACTAGTTGGCTCTATGGACTTTCTTTCACATCGATTCTTCTACTCACTTCCTCTGCCCTGGTAGCCTCCCCTTTGTCCTTTTTGATTTCTTCCCTTGCCTCTATCCTTGAATTTATAATCTCCTTTCATTTTTTTCTTTTCCTCCACCTTTAGAGGTAGCTAGTGGCACCTTTGAATAATGGTAGGTGCCCACAAACTGAGTTCCTCTTGGATATTCCACTTCAAACCACCTAGATATCTTACCACTTTGATTGGCTCTTCTTTTTGCTATTTGGATATTAGACATAGCCTCTAAAATTCCTCAGTACAAGAGGTTACACATAGGTCTTTTAGCTTCATTCCTTGCCTTCTCTTGTAGAGCTAGATCTCAAAGTCTTCAAGTAGGAAGTTCTCCTTCACTTTAGTGACCATAGCCTTCCAATTAGCTATAGGAGTCTTACCCATGTTAATTATTTCATCTTGAAGATATTTCCACCATGTCAATGTTGGACCTCTTAGACTTGACTTAGTTTCCTGACCTTTTATGCCTCTAATACTCCCTCACACTCAAAATGGTTCTCCATGCCATCTATCCAGTCCATGACTGCATCTATGTCTGTCTTTCCATTGAAAAGTGGTACACCTTCCAAATATTTTCCTCCTAGGGCTTTGATAACCTTCAAGAAGGGCTCTTCATTCAAGATATGGTCAAGTTTAGGGATCACATCCTCCCCTACTACCTCTTTACCCTTCTCATACTCCTCTTCTTCCTTCCTCCTAGTTGCTTCAGCAAATGCATCTAGTTTCACCTTCACCTCTACTAGGCATTCTTCAAGAAAAAATTTCTTCTCCCTTTATTCATCAACTTCCTTGGCTAGTTCTACATTAGTCACCATGTTGGTTTCACCTATTCACTCTTTAGTAGCTACAAAAATCCACCACATGTTCCAAATATTTAACCTGCTCTAATGCCACTCAGATGTTACAACCAATATTAGTCTCAAACTCTAAGATCTCTAGGGTCTTCTTAGCTCTTTCACCTAACCAAATTAATAGAGTTTCTAACACACCCTATGCCTCTAAGGAATATATCAAGTAGATCCCACTCCTTCAACTAGTGCACATCAATTAGCTAGTATAAGATTGCTCATGAACTCTCTACAACAAACATAACCCCAATATTGATTGGATCTCCCATATGATGAAATGGTCACCTAAGCTTACCTTAGGTCACTCAACAAGATGCCAAACCCAAAATAAGGACAAAACCCTAATTGAGTTGCAATCCACAAGTCAAATTGCACTCAAGTGCTTGGAAAAAGGCTACAAGGATTAGCCCTCAAAATGCATAAAAACTAAGATATTTTTCAAAAACCCTTAACAAGTACCCAAAAAAATTATCATTCCAAGTACCCTTTTCAGTCAACTTGGAGGTTTTGGAATTCTTAAGTCACCAACTTGTTTGTATAGCACAAACACAATTTTAACCTTATTTTGAGGGTTTCAAGGGTTTGAGTGTTGTTTGCTTCAAAAACCTTTTTATGAAACCTCCAAAACTTCTCTAGATTAGGGTTAGCCTACACCTTCCTCTTACTCACCACATGCTTGGATTGAAGGATCAGACCTTTCAATCCAATTGATAACTCATTTATAGATTGTAATCCCTAACCAAACATGTATGGCTTGCCTAAGGAATCACTATAAAACCCAATGATGTAATTCCAAGGGCCCTCCATTGCTATAAATAAATTACATGAAGCCTAGTTCCAAATCCCAAGAGGTCATATAATACATACAGTGGGAAGTGGCCCTAGCACTCCATTTTGTACTCACAACCTTGTTCAAACCAGCAAACTGTTGGAACACAAAAAAAATTATTTAAAAACACAAAACTTGACAAAACAACTAAATTTCACTATAAAAAATCTTAAAACAATTCCCCCTAACTATTCCAACACAAAAATATGCAGATTCAATCCACTTTCATGCTAGTAACATCGAAAAATCAAAAATTATCATTCAATTATTGTTTGCACAGTCCATACACAATTGATTCTAGTTTCTCCAACTGATTGAAAAGATGGGAAATGACCTTATATAGGTTTAACAAGAGTGTTCCCAATTGAATTTGGAAGTTGAAGAGCTCCCACAAAGAATTTTCTCATTTTGCAAGAATTGAGCAATTTTTGCAATTATGCATATTTGCTTTTCAAACTTGCTCCATGGGCTACCGACCTATTCAAAAGGCCTTAGATAGGTATAAAATAGATAATAAGGTCCCCCAAACACCTATTTGACCTACTTGGCCCTCAAAACCCAAAAACACTCTATTGAGCCAAATGAGAAATTTTTTAGCAACTAGGAGCCATATTGCATTTTGGGGTTCTTCTAAACTATCTATTCACCTTAGGACCAATTTGGTCCTCTTATTTATCTATTGATGTGGCTAGCATCACTACAAGACAAAAACATTAGAGAAGCCCTAGGTCTACCCTTAGCCTACCTAGGTGCTCCTGTACCACTCCGTAGAGAACTTGTCAACATGGATGACACTGGGTTGGGCTCAATAAATGAGTTCAGGATGACCAAGGGGTAGGTCAATGAGGTTAATGGATAGTTTATAGAGCACAAAGGCTCTTAAGTTAAGTTCATCAAGGAAAATATTTTCATAGGCTTTCTTTTTGACTTCCTCAAGAATATATTTGACCTCTATGAGATTGTTCTGGATATTTAGGCATGATTGTCTTTTGTGGTGCCCCCAGCTATGGGGAGTCTATAGCCTAAACCTTTCTTTTTCTCCTCTTTTTATACTTCTATAAGTTGTATAATGCCTAAATTTTCATGACCTAAGCCACCTCCTTGATAATCCCACTATTCAGTAGCAAGGCGATGCGACTGTGGATATTTCTTTTTGAAATAGTCAAGGAGCTCTTCACCTTTGGAAGGTGGATCTTTGTACAACTATGTACTACTATCAAGAGTTGTTTCCTCTCCATCAAGGATCCTATTAGCAAAAAATATGGTAGTCCTAAGTTTTTTGAGGTGGGGAGTTGTGTCTAGATTTGGTCCCTGATAGATTGGGCACCCTCGAGTATGTGGGTCAAGAGGTAGAGCACTTATAGAAAAGGCATCTAAAAGAATGTATTCCCCATAACCATGGTAGTTGATCTTAATCATGGAAAGAGTGGAGGCTAAAATGGTGTCTTGATCATGGCAAGTGTTGTAGGAGCTAGCCATGGTGTTTCCAATATCAATTCCAAGACAACAATTTTCATATGAAGCTTCTACCACATTGCAATAGGAAAAGGGTTTAGGATCAGCTTTGATGGTTATCTCAGTGGCATAATGCAAAAATTTGATGCACTAATGATAAGTGGAGGGAACGACCTTCATGGCATGAATTTATGGTTAACCAAGGAGGATGTTGAAGGGTAGGTTAAGATCAACTACATGACATATCATTTCCTGAGTGGCAAGGCCAACTCTAATAGGTGTAGCAAGATAGTTCCTTTAGTGGTCTGCTCCAAGTTGTCATAAGCATTTATAGTGATGACCTTATTTAGGATATTTGCCTCAATATATCCTTCCTATTTGATCAATTTCAAAGTACATAGATTTAAGGTCAATCCATTATCTATCATTGCCCTTTTGACAACAAAGTTAGAAACCATGACGGCAATGTGGAGTGGAAGGATATGATCTAACTCAACAACTGGGATGTCAAAAGTTTTGAAGGACAATGCACATGATGTAGAGAGATGGCCTACTAGGTTTCAAAATTATGTGGCAATAACATTAATAGGGATGTGTAACTCATGAAGAGCACTATAAAGGATTTTTTTGTAAAGTGAATTGGTGTGCAAGAGATCTAGAATGGATATTTGAGCTAGCATATTTCCAAGGTATTCCAAGATACTATATTGTGGTCTTGATGGGTTAGGTGCAGATGGTCTAGCTATGTTGAGTTGAGTTCTTCTTGTAGTGATTGCACATTGGTTATCTGGGCCTTTGATATTTATCACATTTACAAAAGGCTCAATCTGAGATATGCATCTAATCAAATTTCCATAGTCTAAGTACATCTGTGTATAGTTCTATGATTTATAATGGTTATCACCCTATTTGTTTTGAACATTATTTGGTTTTTTGGAAATAGGATTGTTTTCAAGGGCTTTGCCAATATTTTTGTTGTGTGAGGGAAATCCATTTTGGTATATCAATAATCCTACATTTGGAGAGGCTTGTGAGCCTTCAATGATTTCCTTTTGATTGATGAGATCTTGGACATAATCTTTGAGCTACATACACTTGAGGGTGGGTCGATGCCCCTTAACATGATAGAATTTGCAGAACTCATTTTCTTTATACCAAGATGTCCTTGATTGATTGTGTTCTAATGGTTCTGTCTGTGGATGTTAGATAAGATTTTCCTTTTCCAATTTTTCAAAAATGACATCAAAGGATTCACCTGAAGGGGTGTATGCTTAAGGTTGTCTTTGGATGTGTGGCCTTTGCCCAATTGAGATGGTGATAGTGTTGGTTTGATTTTGAGGATTGGTTGCTTGAGTAGTGTGTTCATTATTCTATAACTAAGTTTTTTGATAGGATTGTTGATATGTACTTTATTGATAGGTTGGTTGTTGTTGTTGATATGATTTTTGTTGATAGAGCATGTTTGGAAAGTCGGATGCTACTCCAACTATGTGAACATGTTGAGTGTATGTGGCTCCATCGGTAACTTTTTTTTTTTTGTTCTAATACTGTAGTTTGTCATTATATTGTCCTTATTCTTAGGTGTTCTCTTTGTAAATTTGAATGACATCATCTTTGATAAGTCCCTATTCAAGACCCATGCCTTTCTCTTTGATATCCTTGTATGTTTGGAGGCAATTCATAACTATGTGGCATGTGAGACTAGGACATGTGTTTTCAATGAACATCTTAATGAAGTGACACTCTAGGATAGTATAAGATGTTTGTCTTATGAGATTTTGCCATCTTTATAAGTAATCAGTGAGGCTTTCTACTCCTTTTTGTTCGGAATGAACTAAGTCAACTATGGATAATTCAGTCTCAACTAGGTGAGCATATTGGGATACAAAGGCTTCTAATAGTTTAGCAAAAGTTTTTATGGTGCCATAGGGGATCTGAAAAAACCATTCAAGAGCAGGCCCCCTAAGCTTTTCAGAAAGAGGCACATGAGAAACACATCATTATAGTCACTTATTGGCAGTGCATGAAGAACTTCTTGATGTGTGTGACTAGATCTCCTTTCCCCCTAAATTTTTCAAACTTAGGGACCTCAAAATTTTTGGGAAATGGTGTCATTATTATTGCTCTATCAAATGGATATGGACAAATAGCTTCAAATTTGAAGGTTTTGGATTCTATCTCATCTTTGAGTGCTTTTAGAGCATTATTTATCTCTTCCCACTTGGGATTGACAGGTGTTGATGTTGGTGCCCCCAGCCGCAGTGCAAGGATGTTTCAGATTGTACAGGTGGATATGGATAGTTCTAGTTGGGATATTATGGTTGGTGAAATGTGGATTGAACTATGGTTTGGATGACTAATTAGTTTTTGGGAAGGTGATTGGATATACTGCTGCATTTTTGGGTAAGCTAGTGATATTGCAATTGTTTTTGGGGTGCATAGGTATGGTTTGTTGCCCAACTAGATAATTTTATATTGGTGCTTAGATATACAATTGTTGTGGTGGGTATTGCTAGAGAGGTGGTGCTAGAAATATTGAGGCTATGCTTTGAGATGGTATATTATGTCTAACATATGTTGGTTGCACTCCTGCTTGAGAAGGAAATTGGGTGTTGATGGGTGCCAAATAGTTGGTAGAGGGAATCATCCCTATTGTTGTTGGTTGTTGTTGTGGGATTTTTTGGTTACTTCCTAAGGGAGGCATAGAAAAGTAGTTGGTGAAGGCTGGTAATGGACGAATTGGTGGTGGCGGTGGTCAATGTGCTTGGAAAGTTGGCATGAATGAATTACTGAAATGGAAGCTTGTGGTTGGCCCTTGTGATTTTCCAAAATTCATAAGACTTAGTGGAAACAAAGTGGTGGTATTTGGCTTAGATGTAAATGGATTAGAGATGACAAAAGGTGGGTTGGTAAGTCCTATTGGTGGCATTCTTATGGTTGATTGTGATGCTAATTGGGCATTGGGTTGAAATGTGTTGGATTCACTACTAGTGGTTATGGATGAAATGGAAGTAACACCTTGGGAGATGGAAGGCCCTACAATAGTGAAGAGAATTAATGCAAACTATGAAGTAGTAGTAGCAACAATGCTGGAAGGGGTGGGTTGCTAAGGTGTTGTGTACTAGTGATTGTACAATAGTGGGTTGATTTTTTTATGGAATAGGAGCACCAAGCTAGGTTGGTGGGATATTTGGATCCATGGGTTCTGGTTATATCATTTGATTTCCTCTTTCTAAGATGAAAAAGGGATCATTTGGATAAGATGGACCAATGGGGGGTGGCAACCTACCAAATAAGGGATGAGTGTGTCATGCCCATAATTTTACAAGAAAATAACACGACTATTTTTATTTTTATTTTGAAGGTAACACTCAAGATGTTTAATATAATAAGGTTCATACTAGCATTAGGTTGGAATTATTCTTAAATGACTATCCATCCTAACTTAGTATGTATGTGTCATATTCAAGTGTTGGGGTTACAATGGTAAATTGGTCAATTGTCGTCTATCTACTTAAGATTATACTACAATTTCCTTAACATCATTATATCCCAAAATGTTGAAATGAAAGTTGGAAGGTTCCTTTCACAATAGTTTCTAGGGATGAGAATCATTCATGTTGTCCGATGCTTAGTGTATAAAGTATGTATCTTTATTTTTTGATTTTTTTTTTATATTCTTTTTTTAACCAATACATTAGGTTGAATAGGGGATAATTTGATCCATCATGAAACAATAAAGATATGGTAATTCCAATGTTTAGTTTTCAACCTTTAAGATATTTTAGTGTGTGATTACTCAATAAACGAATAAGCTTACTTTATTGAAATCAAACTTAGCAAAATTTTGATCTAATAAAATTACTAATTTCATTACAAATACCACTAAATTTACTAATTATTTTGTTAACCACCTTAAATAGCATAATACACTAACCAAATTTAATCCAAAAACTACTTGATCATATACCCTAAATTAACCCTAATATCCAACTTCTATTTCCAAAATATATAAATCTCCTAAATTAATTGACATTAGATTTCCACAATCCATTAATAATATTTTGGAGTTTTTTGGGAATTTGATTGTGTAACATTTTTTAGCATCAACGTTTCAAATCACACACAGTGATCCATCATCAGGATGAACAAGCTTGTTCATCCTGATGATGGATCACTGTGTGTGATTTGAAACGTTGATGCTAAAAAATGCTACACAATTAAATTCTAGAATATCTCCTAAATTAGTCAATCCTTTCATCCTATAGCAAATTTTAATATAACTATAAATTCCTAACTCTTTAAAAAAAACATATGATAAACTGTAAATCTAATGCCTTTTAAATTAGCTAATAAACTATGGTCCAATTGTAATCAAAATAAACTTTAACCATAATCTTCAAATTCCCTATAACAAAATACAATAAAAATAAACCAAATCTAAAATATACCATTCTTTTAATATATATATACATATACATATATATACATACATATATATATATATATATATACATACGTATATATATATATATATATGTATGTATATATATATATATATATATATATATATATATATATATATATATATATATATATATATATATGTATGTATATATATATATATATATATATATATGTATGTATATATATATATATATATATATATATATGTATGTATATATATATATATATATATATATATATATAAATACTTTAAGCACAATTCTATCCTAAGTTCACTTCCTTCCTAATTTATGTCCTATTACACAACTAACCCATACCCCTCATGTCTAATCCTCCTCTATATATTTATTAAAATCATCCTATCTCACTTCCAATCAATTTCTACCCATGGGCCCACGTACCTTTAAAATCCACTAATCTAATTCCAATGCAATTTTCTTATAGTCATTCCCTAGGTGGGCGTGCATGAATTCTAATTGCAGATGGGACACTTAGGAAGTCCCCCCCCCCCCCAACCTCTAACTTATATTGTTTTTTTTTAGCAAACAATAATCATTCTCTTTTCCATACATGGGTGAGTGTGTAGATTTGGGGTTACTTTAATAAATTTAGTCTTCTCAATATCTTCCCAAGCTAGGAAAATTATGCTTGTAAGGAAGTTGTTGATTATTGCAGCCAAAGACTTTTAGCAATTTATTTGATGGGTACCCCATACATGTGTTGTCTCAAGTTAGAGGTAAAGGACAACTCAAATCTTTTACTTCTTTCAAGCCCAAAACAAATTTAAACATCAAGGCAATCATCGTTTAAAAAGTTGGTGTTAAGGACACCCAAGTCAGACTTAATGAATGTCCAAACTTTTTCCTTCCCATCTCCTAGGTGTGGTAGGTTGATAGGATGAGTGGGGTGGTGGGACCACTTCCCATCTCATCTCCTTCCAATTTAATTTTTATTTATTTGCAAATTTTCCATATGGTCAAGTCTACCCGCCTAGTATAAGGAAAGGTAGAATTTAAATTCTTGTTTTATTTTGAGGGGTGCTTGCAAATATTTAATACCCCCTATCACCTATATATTTATATACATGTGGCTTAGTATAATATTATTATTTTTATATTGTAAGGTCCTATTATGATCATAGCTCAACTGGCACCTTCTTAATTGGGATAGTTTGAAGTTTATTTATTTTCATATTATAATTTCCAAGTTAGTATTATTTTATTCAAGGCCCATTATTTTATTGGACTATAATGGCAAGAGGAATTAATTGATTTTTCTCATACATTTTCCAGAGAAAATATGCATCTACAAGCTCCTATTTTCAAGTTGAACTTATTTGTCTTGTCTCTTTCAAAATTTTCTCTTTTTTCCTTATGTATAATTATTTTAGGGCTAATGTAATTGATCTTTGCAATATGAATTTCATGGTTTATTCCATATTGAAATCTATTTGGTGCATAAAAACTATCTTAATTACTCTCAAACTTAAATTACAATGCCTTATATGTAACACTATACAACTTTCATGTAAATCTAAAAAAACTCAAATGCTCCAATTTTATTGTTGATATTTCCATCATGATCATGAATTCATTATCAATTCAATATAGACTACACTTAATAATTCAAGATTAAACTCAAATGCCTCTAAATTATCCATATGAAGCTTGTGGAAATAAGAATAAAAAATGATAATCTCCTAGTCTTCATCTAATGTATATCATGATACAAAATTGCTTTCCTCCAATACATTCAAATCAAGTAATGACAACATCCAACAATGAAAAAAAAAATTCTTCATGTTCCTCTCAAGTCTTGCACTCAACATAAACATCAAGCAAGCAGCTAAGGTGGTAGAATTATCATATCAAGATTCACAATGGAAGGACCTTTACAAGCAAGATGTTCACAATCTTTCTCTCTATTGACCTATGCATGAGATCAATAACAACCCTTCTACAATACAATGAATTTACATAACAAGATTAATTTGTCCTCTATTTCAATACAAAACAATAGTAGTTTCTTCTTTTGTGCAAGGGTGAGATTTCACAATCTCCAAATGTCCAAGACTTCTAGCAAATATCTGGAGTAAAAGATGAATATAGAATCATGGAGGCTCACCTCCCAACCTAGGCCTCAAGGAGGCCACCCACCAAGCTTGAGGAAACAAGGTACAAATGGTTGCATACTACACATTCACATACCATGCATGATCACAACAATATGATAAGATTTAACACAATACATTACAAGACATCCCATCCCAAGGCTTGCACAAAGATTCAACAATTGAATCAAGTATAGGGTGAAGGTGGGCTCTCTCAATGAGGAGGATTTCCAAAGCTATGATTCACAATATACACATATTCTCATTATCAACATGCCCTTTTGGGGCTTACAATAACTTCCCTTCCACACACCTCCTTATACCTCCCAAAATTCAAGTCAACAAGGAGTCCACATTCCATTGAGCATATAAAACCATCTCCACACATGGGAGAGTTCCTCAACTACATGTGAAAGCCCAAATAACCCCTTCTACCAAGCATCTCTTCCCTCCCAAGGGTGAGTGATGATTCACACCCATTACACAAAATACACAAACATGGAAGTAAAACAAGATTCAAGGAAGGATTCACACAAACTTCTCACATGCACACTCAACAAAAGATATTTTCCCATAAACCACATCCACAATACACCAAATTCATCATGGAATGAAGAACACCATGGATCATGGATACCAACCTCACTCCAAGCAAATGGCAAATGAAAAGTTGTAGTAGAGCTCCTTATCCTCTTCCTCCAAACCCTAGTTGTCTCTAAAGATAGAGAGTGGCCAAGTGAGTTTATAGTTTGGTCAAGCCTCCATATATCACTCTCATTTTCGGATTCAATAAAAAATGCATTCTTTTTGGGGTCCCATAGGTCTACTAGGCACCCTAGAGGTCATTATTAGCCCCCTAACTTAAAGTAATAACATGGGTAGGGTTTATTTTTGTCACAAACTCACCTTAGAGTTACTTTATGGCCTTCCCAATGCTAGGTATTTCAAATTTCAAATTTTCCCATGGTGATATCCTTGTCCTCTTTAGTAATTTAGGGCAATAAATCAATTTTCTCAATTAAGGCATTTAACTCGAAATAAGCTGACCACATGATCCATCATCAAAGAACATGTCATTTCACATAACGAGTACAAGTGTAAAGTGACACACACAAAATACACTACACATCACAAATAACACGTTTAGAATCTACACATGAAATACGTACTATACACGCACATCTCATGTTTACAAAATAAACACATCGCAACGAGGTCTACGAATCTTACAAAGATTCACCTTGGCAAAGTCATTTAAACATGTGTTTATACCTTGTTTCCCCATTAAATTTCCATGGTTCCTTTTCTTGCACATCAAACTCGAGCATCAATAGTCCAAAGAGGTCAAATAAACATATACAACATAAGTGCATATAATAATAATATCCATATTAACGTAATTTGAATTAGATTTCCTTTCCGAGTCTTTTCAATTATTCCATTCAAAATGTTAAGTTATCAAAAATCTGCATGTCATAAGTCATCATTATCAAATTAACATCTATCTACATATCCTAACCATTCATCTACATTTCATAAAGCATCATAATCAAATTAACATTTATCTATTAATCAAAAATCATGATAATCAAATTAACATTTTGCATTGCATCAAAATCTAATAATATCATGTCATAAAATTGCATCCATATATGTTTGAACATTTCTTACACAATAACAAGTTCTTAGTGCATATAACAATGTAAAACATTATTGAAGTATCAAAATCAATAGATAAAGAAATCCACTATCCATCTAAGTCTCAAATAACTGTCACAAATATCAAGGTCTCAAATATCAACATGTAGATAAAATATCCATGCTATGATGGGTTGGGGTGAGGCCTCATAGAGCAGGATTAGATATATCTAAAGGTGGTGTTCTCCCAAAACCAAAGACACCAACGTTGTTCCTTCGAAAATTTGCCATGATGGTTTCCCTATTTTGATCTATGATGCCATTAACAATAGTTGCATGTCCTAGTTGGTTCATGAAAGCATCTATGTCTACTAAAGGACCTGACTCTTTTAGATTTTGTGGTGGTGGATCATGTGTGATTACAGGTATCATTGGGTATGGTTGTGTGCTAGCTGAACTATCACTAAGACTAGGATTCATGTCTTTCTTCTTCTGTTTGTTCTTACTGAAAAATGTGGTAGGCAGCATGAAAATATGACATTCCTAGGGATGAAATGCAATATTTTTAGGACAAATGAGTGCAAGTATATGTGGGTGGATGGATTTGCTAGATGTTTCATAAGGATACAACTATGATGGTTGGATTTACTAGGATCTAAAAATATGTGTGATAGGTGTGTGGAAAGGATGCTAACTCTAATTATATGATGTCTAGAAAGCCTAATTGATATGATGTCAAAGTAAAAGAGAGGATGTTTTCCCTATGTGTAATCCCAAGATATGATAGTGATGTCAACCCTAAGGTAGCCTTCTGACCTTTTGGAAGGCAAGAGATGATCAAATGTAGAGCCCAACATTTTGTTCAAGGTGATGAGGGACACAAATGACAAAGATAGATTACCCTAAAAAATTCTTAGTTTAAGGGATAATAGAGATAATGTGATGGATGTAAGATATAGGATAGACAATTCTCAACAAAGTGACACCAAATTCTAAAGAATGCTAGAGATGATGGAGGATGATGGATCTATCATATTTTGAGTTTGGATGGAGCTGGATTTTGAAAGCATACCCTAAAGATGATAAATTTAAAAATGACTAAGTAGGATGAGCACCTATATAAAGACCTAAATCTATGATATGATAAGTGCAAAGTGTGTGTGGAAGAAGAGGAGCCTAATAAAAGTGGGTATAGCTAGTATAGTCGATAAACCTTTGATTGACACCATGCCTTAATGGTTAAGTTTTGAACTTTGTGATCCTACTCAATTTGTAGAGAAACTTCAACACCTTCTTTCTCAATTTGATCTAGTTTAGCAAGTCTTGGGTTAGGTGTGTGTTTCTTGCATTCTACTTCTATCTCTCTATAAATAATTATTTATGGAAGCTTGATCTTTTTGAACTTGGGTTTTATTTGGTTTGACATGAGGTATTCTTACTAAGTTTATCGTAGTTGTGGGTTAAGGTAGTGACTATGCTAAGTATACCTTTTACATTAGGTTGGACAACATGGATCTTTTAGATAGCCAAAAATAGGTTTAGGTAGATAAGAAATGGTTTTTAGCAAAGGATGATATAGTGGTTTATAGTTTAAAGATAAGGGATAAAGTAGAACAAACTAAACTAAGGGATGTTGCAAATAGACTTACTAACAACCTTTTTGAGATAGAAAGGACAAGTTTCTCTTGATAATGGATGGTTTTAAGTAGATATGAAGTGATTTTTATCAAAAGATAGTGCAACAACCTTCATTTTGGAAGAGGTGAAGTAAAACCAACTAGACTTAGGGTTGTTGTGAATAGACTTGCTAATAACCTTTTTGAGATGGCAAGGACAATTTTCTCCTAAAATTAGATGGTTTTAAGTACATATGTAGTAATTTTTATCAAAGAATGATGCAATGACTTTCATTTTGGAAGAGGTGAAGTAAAACCAAATGGACTAAGGGTTATTGCAAATAGACTTGCTAACAATCATTTTCGACACAACAAAGATAGGACTCTTTCGATAACTAGATATAGTGTATTGTAAGAAAATAATCTCTCAAAGGAAAAAGCAACTTTGAGAGAAATATACAAGTGATCTCTTTAGCAAAAGGATTTGATAGTAACCAATGTGTATGTTTTACAAAAAAAAAATCACGAGGTTGATTCACAAATAAAACAATTCAAGCACACTTTTTTATCCCTAAGGTCAATTTGGCTTCAATATGTTATTTCATGGCCCATAACTTGATGTCTCCTGATTCTAGTGCAATATATCCTTTAATCAAAGAGGTGAGTCAATATAAGAGTTGATTGAAAAATGATACACATCAAAGAATCTTCAAGGCATGGCAAAAAGAAGTCCCCCTTCTATGAGGACAATGACTCTTGGAGATGAAACCCAAGTAGCCTTATGCTTCTACAAGAATTGCACAATGATGACTAATCTTGAGGGATGTTGTTTCCTTTGTACTATAAATAACATATCAAGGATAAAAGGTTATCTACTAAGTTGATTCATAATAAGATCTATGGAGTCAACCACTTAGTTGTTACATATGTGATCCACTTAAGAACCTATTCCAGACATGCTAAAATTGTAGGAAAGTTTTCCCACCTCAGGCTACCTCTAGATACACATTGCTCGAACTTTCTTGATGGAGTAAGAAGGTTTAACTTTCCTCTCATTTACATACCAACCAGAGTATTTTACCAATTTGAGCTTTTATCCAAAGGGGACATGCTTCCCAGAGAATGATGAACTCGCTAGAAGCACTCCTAGGTTGTTGTAGATGATCTTGCTAACAACTTTTGGTACATGTGTTACATATTTAAATGGTCCTAGTTTACAAGAAAAAGAGAAGTCAAAGATGTTTTAAAGGCACAATCTTAATACACACAAGGCACTTGATTCATTCTATTTCTAAAGCTTTTAAATGTTTCCTTCCTATTTATCTAATTGAAAACACTCATGATTATCATCAAAGGTTTATTCCAACTTAACAGCAATGGTCAACATAGTAAATCATGTCAACATAATAAATAATTCATGTGAAAGCTTTGAAAAGGATGGGAATAAGATAAAATTTTCTTTTAGAGCATTCAAGATTGTGTGAATTATTTTAAAGCACTAATTTTTGAAGTGTTTTATCCAAAAATTTCTTTGATTTTTAGGCATTCGATATTGTATTTTTTTAATCATACATTCCAATGAAAGCATGTAGATTTATTAGTCACTCAAGATTTTTTTTTAACAACATTCATTCAAATGAATGGTTTTGTTCAATTGGTTATGCATTCAAGATTGCATTTTCTTGTTGTAACTTTATTCATTCAAGAGTGTGTTTGATTTATCAAATTAAGTGCAACATACATTCAAAGACAAGTGTTTAAGCATTCAAGTTTATTTTGAAGAGCAATAAAATTTTAAGGAAAACCTACAAGACACATGGTTAGTTGTTTCTAGAATATTCCATTCTACAATGCTACAAATGAACAACTTGATTAGCATCACAAAAATCTCCAAAATGAATGCTTGACTATGGAAAAAAAATTCACTTTTTTTAATTATTTTTATATGCATTGGTCCACCTAACAATAGGTGTGTGATAGTCATGCCTAAGGCCTTATTTAGGAATAGTATATTCAATCTAAGGATTATTCTCCCTACCATGAGGTGCATTTAATTTTTCAACCTAGGGATGTATACTTGAAATGGTCGGCATGGTATGTGCACTAGGTTTCTTAAAGAATCATTATGCTTATTTTGTAGGAAGTAAAATGCAAGGAAAGAACCTACACTAGTGTTGCAAGAAATTAACACATTTAACTCTTCACTAAAATGAATTTTGGGAATAAAATTAAATGCTAACCTATATTCCAACTTAGACCATCCACTATAATTGTTCTTGCAAATGTTACAGGAACACTCATAAAGTATGATGTTGTAGGAGGAAACTTACAACTTCTACTTGAAATACTAGAAATGTTGGAAGTAAATCTACACGACTCAAGTCTAATTCACCTCCCAAGTAGGCACCCTTGTTAGCTTCTACTAATCTACTAACATAGAATATAAACCAAGAATTATTTCATTATATTCCAAAATTCCTTACATAAGAACACTACATAAAATTGTAAAACAATTCACTACAAGAGTCAACAGTTTCTTTTCATAAACTTTCTTCCAACCTCCTAAAAGTATTGATCCAATCCGTATAAATAGAAGATCAAAACTTATTCTTAAAAAAGAAAGAAAACAAATTGACTACAAATCCACCAGAGAAAAAGAAGGAAATATAATAGTTTGCGGTACAAACAATAAAGTCTGGATAACCAAGTCAGCACAATAGTAAATGCAGAAAAATATAACAACTTTTCATCCCTGCATTCATGGAATAATGGATCCTCCTTTGTAATGAATGTGTCTCCCGATACTATTATGGTTCTTCCATCATGATTGGACTTTAATGTTCCTCATTGAATGTTGTCAACCATCTCTAGCTTCTTCCCTATCAAGTTAGTTATGATGCAAAAAAATTTGCAAACAAGCATAATCAAATTAAATCCAAATATTAGAACATGCATTCTAATAGTTATATGAAATACTACATTATATGTATAATATTGGCAAAAATATGGCATACTATCTACCCATAGGTTAATGGTTCTATCTAGACTTAATCATAGGTTCAAATAAACATAAGTTCACAAATGTCTCGGCAATGTTAAAATAAAGTATTTTAAAATTATCATAAAATAGAGGCAATAATTAGCCTCATCATCTACCCCCTAGTAATTTTGATGCTTGTCCTCAAGCATTACATCTTCTAGTCATTGATCAAAAATCTCCAACTTCAGTCCTCCCTCTCCTACTACTTTTGAAGGTGTAGTAGTATCCTCATGTTCTCTTCTAGACTTCCCTTCTATGGTCCTCCTACAACATGGCAAGTCATTCAGAATTGATATCATACATGCACCACATGAGCAATGATTGTTGCATTGTTAGTGGACATCACAATTTTGGTCTAGCCTACCTTCCCAACTATATGTATTTCGGAGCTTGATAAAGGGCTACCTCTAAGTTAATAGGACTATGTGGCTCTAATCTTTTGAGTTCTTCAAGTAGTCTTCCCCATTTGTTTCTAACACCAACCATGGCTCTCTAAAAGGTAAAGTAAGGAAGGTTATCATATTTCACATATATCTTTGTTTTGGCCTCAAAGATTCATTTTCTTATCTCCTTGTGCTTATCTCCATAGGTCAATCTAAACCAATCCCTAAGGATTTCTTCTAGTTCATCACTCTCAGCTCTTAATGGAAGGGGTTTTATTCTTTCCTCATCTCTGTAATTGTTCAATTGTCTATCATAATTAGCTTCATTGTGCATCCAAGACATTAGGGCCCTCAAATGTATAAATCCTATGTGAGGTAAAGGATTCCATTGAGTTTCTGCATGGATAATGAAATTGTGTACATATAGTTCACAGAGTCAATTTTGCTACTAGGATAGAAGAGTTTGGTATAAACCATAGAATTCTTGGGTTGACTTGAATTCTACATTTATGTCTTTGAGGGTCAGCATAAGTTGGAATAAAAGGGATTGTTCTTTTAAACAAATAGCATAGATCCTAGGTGGTGGTTTACAAGTAATCATTTGATCAACCAATTTGAGGGCATGATCCATATTTTGTTTCTATTTTGCCAATTTCTCTCTTAATTTTGCAATTTCTTCACCTTGATATGCTATAACCTTCTTCATCTCCTTTTTCTCCTATTTCCATAGGGTTATTGTCATCACATGTTTGTTATATAGCCAAAAAAGAAGCATTTACAGGGTAATTGGGCCACTTTCTTCCTCATAATGATTTTTCATCTTTTTCCTCCATGATTGTTCTAAGAAATTTGTAAACCATCTTCACTTGTAGGGAACTAGGCCATTTTTTGAAGAAGTTAACTGATGTATTATTGGGGCTTTTTTATCTTTATGGCTTGGAGTATCTTGTTGGCCTACTAGGGAATTATTTTGGCTTTCAATCACCTCAACCCTACATTCCTCTTGAGAGTTTTGAGGAATCTATGGAATTTTAGGTTGATTGGGGGAATCATCCAAGACAACTTGTACTGGGGATTCTTCATTGGATGGTTTGGGTAAAGTAGACTGAGTTTGTACTGATACTTTAGAAGTTTTTCCTTTCATTCTAGGGCTTCTTCGCACAGGGGTCTCCTCAAGTACCATGGCCTTCTTCCTACTACCTCTTTTCGGTGTCTCTACTGCAAGAGTGACTGCTACAAGAACTAACTTTTTTCTCTTTTGCTTTGAAATTGTGGGATTTTTTTTTTCTGCTACTAGAGCTGAGGTTTCTTCTTGCACTTTTTGTTTCCTTTTTGCTTGGGCAAAGGTAGGTACATTGCTCTTTTGAGTAGTTAAAGGCACATTTTCTTGCATATTTCTAGTTTTGAGCATCTTGGGTGCTTTGCTTAGTAGTTGCATCAATGGGGACTGCATTTTCTTCACTGGGCTATTCATTAGGGGTAGCCTAAGGTTGCAAGGTTTTACACTAGACAAATTTGGCCCATGACATGGGAGAGGCATCCCTATGAGATCTCTCTATAAGAAATTTGATTAGTGCATGGTGAGTAACAGAATTTTCCTTCCCTTTTTGGGTTTCCTCAGCACTAATGCATAACATATCGTACAAGAAATTGTGAACATTTACTAGAGAATTATGCCTCACATAACTGAAAAACTTAAAATCATGTGCATGCAAATATGAAAATCTTCCTTTATAGGTAAAATACCTAATAATATGTATGGAAAACTCATTGTATGGTGGTAGAAGAGACATTCTTTTGCAACTGTGCTTGGTTATATCCAATGGAGGGTCAATTGGTATAAAAAATTGGGCCCTAGCCGACCTTGCATCATGTCCATTAGGGTAGTTTTCTCCCACTTTTGTTAACCCAATTACTTCTACTATCCCCTCTTCTATGGAAACAACTATCAATCCCCATATTATAGCTTCTCCTTCCTCAAATGTACGTATAAATTTAGTGGTTGTTTTATCATCAAGCTCTATAAATTTTTAAAAGATACCCTAACTAGCCACATGCATTAAATCTTCTCACTACCTCTACATCTAAAAGTAAAACACTATGCTCCATCAATTCTTGTCATTGCAATTTTCCTCCCATTTGTGCTTGCCAATTTTAGACTCTGCTTTGCTTGCACTATTACCTTCTTCCCTTCTATAAATTTAGGCTTTTTTTTGTTTTTGAAAATCACAAACCTTTTTCACATTTCACATCCTTTTTTACTAATTTCTTTCATGGACAATACGTCATTAATAATAATAATGTGGGTTTAATGAAAATAAATCATAGATATGTGAAAATCTTCCCAAAATTGAATTTGGGTCATATCATAGCCTAACAGTGAGGAATTATTCGAGAATAAGAGTATGACACATGACACTTGTGTACTATGGTAACTAGGTTTTAAAGAGAATGTATAGATTTGAAGATTTGTAATAAATAAGTAGAAATTTCATTGGGAATTAGTAACCTTCTCTACCCCCTATGAAACATGGACAAGTGTCCTCGCTTGTCATAGTTGGCACGGTGTATGGAACTAGCATAACGTCGCAATAATATATGTAATGCAATAATAGATATAACCAATAAAATCTATGTTCTATAAATGAATAAATTTTTTAAAATATTATACCTATTAATGGATCATTGCATGTGCCAAAAGGTGGCAAGAGTTGAAGGTCAACAGTGATAGCATATTTCAACAAACTCATCATGTTACTGAAAGCATTGCAAAATGATGACGTGGAAGATGGGTGAATGGTAGAGAAAGAAATGTGATGGGTTGCAAAAGAATAAATTAGAAGGTGAATGAAGAATTTGAATGTTTATTATGGGCATGCTCAAAGGAGTTGTTATTGAAGAGCTACAAGTAGGAGGTCAACACCTTCTACTGCAAGAAGTGTGTCAGCTGTGAAATTATGTAGTTGGAACTACTAGAGGAACTCCTCTTTGGTCTATGGTTTGTGATAGAGGTGCAACCTATGGCCATGTACAAGCAATTTTAAGTGGACAAGATCAATGGTTATCAGTTGGTCTACTCCATTATCAAAGACATACTGAATTTCATAAGGCCCTAGCCATCGAGTCTATAACTTCCCTAGATTCTCTTTGAAATGAAAATCATATAGAAGAGTCAAATCTCCCAATTGGAATTGTTTATCACTAATATTCACATCATGCCACTTCTTTCACTATTCTTGAATGATCTTTATTCTTTCTAATGTTGGACTTGCCTAGCTTATCAATAATGGTAATATCAAACTCCTATAACAACAAGAGCCATCTTGCCAATCTACCAGTTATAGTAGGTTTTTTCATTAAGTACCTTATAGTTGAGTGGTTAGTATGAACAAAAATAGGATATCTAGTTACATATTGCTTGAGTTTGTTTAATGTATAGACTATAGCTAAAAGTTCTTTTTTAGTTACTGTGTAATTTAGTTCAGGTCCATGAAGGATTTTACTAATATAGTAGATGGAATTTTTAAGATTAGTAGGATTTTGTCCTAATAAAGCACCAACACCATAGTTTGAGCATTAGTATGAATATGAAATAGAATTGACCAATCAGGGCCTTTTAAAATGGGTGCCATAGTGAGGAGTTTCTTAAGCTGCAGGAAGGCTTCGTTACATTCGGGTGTCCAAATAAATTTAGCTTCCTTAATAAAAAGTGTATACAAAGGACTAGCTATTTTACTAAAATCTTTTATGAAACACCTATAATAGCTAGCATGACCTAAAAAAGATCTTACATCCTTTGATTTTGTAGGTATGGGCAATGTTAGAATTACCTCTATCTTAGTCGAATCCACTTGTATTCCTACAACTAATATAAAATGACCAAGCACCACTCCTTCCTACATGAGCATGAAATATTTCTCACTATTGAGTGATAGATTATGTTCTTTACATTGGAGAAGAACCTTTTCAAGATTCATCAGGCTTCTTCAAAGGTGACACCAAACATTGTGAAATAATCCATGTATATTTCCATGGAATCATGCGAGATATCAGCAAAAATGTTGATGACAACTCTTTGAAATGTTGTGATGGCATTACAAAAGCCAAATGGCAAGACAGAATATGTAAAAGTACCCCATGGGCATGTAAATGTGGTTTTATCTTGATCTTTAGGAGCTATACTTATCTGATTATAACCATTATACCCATCTAGGAAAGAAAAATATTTCTTACTAGCTAAAGTGTCCAAAACTTGATCAATGAATGGTAAAGTGATCTTTCTTGGTTGGCCTTATTCAATTCTCTTTAATCTACATAAATATGCCACTTCCCTCCCTTTTTAGGCACTATGACCGGAGGTGAGACCCATCTACTATCAGATATAGGGTATATAAAACCAGCATCAAGCAATTTTTGTAGTTAAGTTTTAACTATTTCTTTGAGGGCTGGATTTATCCTTCTCTGGGGTTGCCAAAGTTGTAGGTACTCTTCATTGATATATATTCTATGAGTGCATAATGTAGACTTAACCCTTTCATATCCCCATAGTCACATGCAAAATCCTTTGGGTGTTTTTGAAGAAGCTCTGTTAATTGTTTCATCTGTGTGCAAGGCAATTTGGGATTGACATGGAGATTATGACCCTTTGACAACTCAACAGTAGTTGTGAGATCAACTATAGTAGCTTCAGAGATTGGAATTGTATCTAGTTCACATGGTAAAAGTTGATGGATAATGTATGGCTCCTTAGGTAGAAAATAACTATCATTACATTCCTCATATGTAGTTAATTCTAACACAAAACTGTGAGATACATCTTTTCTACCACACAAGTATTATTAAGAATACTCTAAATTATTGAATCCTCTTCCTGTAGCTTTAGAAAAAACTATCTATGTAACATCATAAGTTGTGCTATAGAGTTTAACTCTTATTCTCCATCCCTTAAATCTGGCAATACAGATGTACTTAAATCTAGTTGTGCTTGTACTGGAGGATACAAATCAAATTTCTTTGTTACCTCTCCATCTGATGTGGTCATACTCCCTGACCTACAACTTATATTTGTATCAACTGTAGCTAGTCATGGTCATCCTAGAATGTCAAGGTAACTATATAAATTTACTTTTGAGGATAGAATCATGAAATCTGTAGGGTACTCTAGAGAGTCTAAGGTTGCTACTATGTATTCTATCATCCCATCAGGAGTGATAGTAGAATTATCTACAAGCTACATAATTGTTGGGGTAGCTCTTAACCCTTCTATATTCAACTTTTTCATAGAATCTTTAGTCATAATATTTATAGCAGCACCAAGATCAATCAAAGCATTTTTAACAAACTAACCATTTATAATCACATTCACAACTGGACTTCCTGGATCAGAACATTTAGAAATAACCAATTTTCCTAACATAATATCAGCCAATTATCCTACAACATGGACTATTGTTGGGTCCTTTTTCTTTCTCCCAAGCTTTTTTCAAATAGGCTTCTCTAATGGCTTTTCCATAAATAGGAACATTTTTAATAGCTTGGAATAAAAGAATTTGGACATGCATGTTCTTGAGCTGATCAATGATATCAAAGGATTGTTCTTCTATTTGTGCAGGTTTGTGTGGTATGAGCTTTTCTAGAAAACGAGGTTCAACTACTGTTTGGGTTTGAGCTAAGCTAGTTATGTTGGTTGGGTCAACCACTCAAGGCTAAGAAGTCATAGGTTTTGATGCTATAGGAGTATCTAGTATTTTATTTATGAGAGGTAGTTTGGGTGCTGGTAGGGTTGTACCTGTAATCACCTAAAAATGGTCATCTAGACTATTAGCCCCCTTTTCAACATTTTGGCTAAATTAATTTAATCACTTACCTAAGCCAAATTGCTAATAATCAATTTATTTGATTATAACCTATAGTTTGACTATGCTATCCTAAGTTCATTATTTGATTAAAAGAACATGTCCCTTTTTAATTAAATAAAACACCCCATTCTTCTAACCCACTTAAAGTGCACACATAAAGTCCTTTTTCTATTTTACAATTAAAAGAAAAGGCTTGTGAGACTTTTGTCTTATATGACAAGTCAACTTATATTCTATTGGTTGACTTGTGTGTGCACATGGATCACACCTATTTTTGAATTCCACCGTTGATCATCCACCATCTTCATCTTGATCTCTATCGTTCGTACAACTTTAAAAGGGAGAGAGCTTTCCCCCTCAATCAATCCTCATTTTTGAATATTGTTATGCTGCAGGTTTTCTAACAGGTTTCTTTGGAGCTTTGTGGAGAACTTCTCTTTCTTGTCTACATTCTCTCATCCATAGCATTTTAGCTTAGATTCATGTTGCATGTTAGTTTAGCTTCTATTTTGCAATAATCTATCTCACATAGCTTAATATTTGGATTGTAACACTCGCATACATGTTTTAGCATAGCTCCACTTTGCATCTCATTCTAGCTTAATTTTCATTTGCATTGCATCCTTGAGGAACCCCTTGGGACATTTGCATTCTTGCATCTTGTCTTTGGAACCTCCCATTGCATGGTTTACTAGCAAGAAGAGTATCTCTAAGGCTCATCTGAGAGCTCTTGAACTTGAAATACACTCTCTTGCACTCCGTGGATAGGGAGCTCTAAGCCGGCATTCAAGCATTCCAAACTCATGGAATCATTTGGATAAAAGGGTTTAGAGTGGGACACTTTCAAGTATACATTGCTATGCTGATCTTTATCTACTTTGTGTGCTATCTATGACGATTTCTTTACTATATGTTCCATCCCTAATAGTCTTTCAAAGATGTCATTGACTAGAAGACTAGGGGCATGGGGCATGTTTTCTTAATTTCTGCTTGTGGGTATACTTTGTTTGTAATCAATTTATTTGATTATAACCTATAGTTTGACTATGCTATCCTAAGTTCATTATTTGATTAAAAGAACATGTCCCCTTTTAATTAAATAAAACACCCCATTCTTCTAACCCACTTAAAGTGCACACATAAAGTCCTTTTTCTATTTTAAAATTAAAAGAAAAGGCTTGTGAGACTTTTTTCTTATATTACAAGTCAACTTATATTCTATTAGTTGACTTGTGTGTGCACATGGATCACACCTATTTTTGAATTCCACCGTTGATCATCCACCATCTTCATCTTGATCTCTACCGTTCGTACAACTTTAAAAGGGAGAGAACTTTCCCCCTCAATCAATCCTCATTTTTGAATATTGTTATGTGGATAACTTCTCTTTCTTGTCTACATTCTCTCATCCATAGCATTTTAGCTTAGATTCATGTTGCATGTTAGTTTAACTTCTATTTTGCAATAATCTATCTCACATAGCTTAATATTTGGATTGTAACACTCTCATACATGTTTTAGCATAGCTCCACTTTGCATCTCATTCTAGCTTAATTTTCATTTGCATTGCATCCTTGAGGAACCCCTTGGGACATTTGCATTCTTGCATCTTGTCTTTGGAACCTCCCATTGCATGGTTTACTAGCAAGAAGAGTATCTCTAAGGCTCATCTGAGAGCCCTTGAACTTGAAATACACTCTCTTGCACTCCATAGATAGGGAGCTCTAAGCCGGCATTCAAGCATTCCGAACTCATGGAATCGTTTGAATAGAAGGGTTTAGAGTGGGACACTTTTGAGTGTACATTTTTTGGCGCTCACCGTGGGGCTTGAATCAAGTTCTAGCTCCATTTGCTTTCATTTTTTATCTCTGGTTTTTTACAGCAGCATATTGGATCTAATCAAGTGCTTTTGTAAAATTATCACTTTGGTTTTAAGGCCAACCCATAAGTAGATTGGTTTGAAGGCCAAAAATCTAGTTGGTTTAAAGATTTGATCATATCTTTTAAACCACTTGGATTTTGGTTCTGAAATTTTTTTTTCAAGTTGTATATGTGTTCAAAATATTTTAGTCTTATTTGCAGAGCATTTTGACATGATTTGCGAAAGTTATGATATTTTCTTGTTTTTTCATAAAAAGTCATTTCTGGTCGCACATCAACGTTTTTTTCAAAAACACTTACATTTCTAGAAATATTTTTCAATTCTAATGGGAGTTTTTTCTTTGTTTTTTGAATTTTGAGGTCGTATTAAGGATCAAAAACTCAATTTGAGAAATTTGGTCTGTTTTGACAAAATCAATCTCTAGAGCGCAAATGAAAAGATTTTTTTAAATTTCTTGCATTTTTGGAAATCTCTCTGATTTTTAACAAGGTTCTCTTCTTTTCATTTTTATTTTTGGATACGAAATCATAGCAAAAAAGTCCAATCTTGTTGACTAGGTCAAAACCAAAGAGTAAAAATGAGAGCATTTGTGATTAACTTGCACTTTCTTTGCATGTACTTGGTTGGAAGATAAATTGGATTTTTGAGGTAACTCACCACTTTTTATTGCATATTTTTAATGTTATTTCACACTAACTTTTGGTGCTAACAAGTTGTAATTACAGGTTTCCATCCTTATGAAAAAAAAATTGAAACATTGCATAAAAAGAACGCATGTCAAAGCTTCAAATGCGCAAGGGCTACTAACATTGTTTGCAGGGATGCCCAAAGCATAAAAATCCAAACTTGCTTATTTTTTGTTTCTATGTGTGGCATTTGAATAGTTGTTCATTTTTTTTAGGCACATAAAACTTGTGATTGGAGTCTTTTGGTAATAGGAGAGTATGCTCTTCACCCTTGTGGTGAATCAGAACTCTTGACTTGCCATTTGGTTTCAAAAGCAAGGGGTAATTGAATCTTCTTGGTGTGTTTGGGAGAAAACGATTGGAATAGGAGAGTATGCTCTTCACCCTTGTGGTGAATCAAAAATCTTGACTTTCGAAAGTTGATCCACTTTGTGTAGTTAGAATCCTTTAGAGGGCCTGCTCTCGGACAACCTGAGAGGAACGACCCAAGTGGGGACAAGCCGATTACCCAATTCTTCCAACCCACTATAATCTCAAGGCTACCAAGGACACAAAACTTTGGTAGACATAGTGATTGTCTTCGCCTAGTGTGATCGCTTATGGAATTTCGACCATAAGGAAATCACTAGGCAAGAATGCTTAAGGTACTCTGTGATCGCGAGATCGATTACTCATCGCAAGGTGAGGTGTCCCATAATTGGGAGCAAGAGGAACACTATGAACGGAAGCCCTATCTAAACACCCTAAGTTAGTAACTACCTTTTTTAGCCGCTCAACTTCTTGGTGCAAGGATTGATCCTAGTGGACTACCCGGATCACCCCAAGATTTACACTCACCATATGTGCTCCCTTAGTTGTGCTTATGGCACTTCTATGAAAAAGCCAATATCTCTTGTGGGCAACCACTTGGTGTGAGGTGAAGAAGCATCAAGCGTGGGCCAAGTTGTTGAGTAATGAACTATGTCCTTCAGGTAGATATTGCTTAATGTGTTCTCAAATGTGGTATACCAGTGAAAATCTTTTGAACATACACATGGCAATAATTCTAGGGAATTCTTTTGAGACATCACATATGCTTGTATCATGCAAGGTTGCTTTGTCCCTTGCTTGATTGTTTGAAGAATACTCCATGTGTCACTATCTTGCTTGGAAAGAATTTTTTTTTGAACATCAAACTTGGTATGCTATCAACTATTGTCAAACTTTGTCAACCAAGTCAAAATGTCAAGTGCAAAAATTTTCTTGTGTTACTTACTAAGGGGGGTTTCATCATTTGGCTATGATTTGTTATGTCTCTAGTGCTTAAACATGCTTAAAGTGGTTCTTTGGTCTTAGTGCTCTAGGTCTTTTTGTCTTCATGGTCTATGTCCACTTGCTAGTTACCTTTTTGCTAAAATGGTTGCCTTGATTTCTTGACTACACTCTTGGGTTGGAGAATTGTTCACTTGTCAACCCGCTTGTTCTATCTATTTGGCTATTTGGGCATCTTGCCTAGCTATTGACTTGAGTCATTCATGTCGTAAGTTTCTTGGACATATTGTTTGACAAATCACTTTAATCTCTCTCTACTATCTTGGCAAGTGAACACTCTACCTCCTATAGTTTCAACATCAAGTTATCTTCTAGGCTCTTTTATGCTTGGATTTGCATCTAAAACTATGGCATTCAAAGCTTGTGCTATCAAATCTCGGCCAAATCTAGATGATCATGATATCCTCCATGCCACTAAAGAGTTTCAAGATCTATATGCACAACACAAAGAACTAGAAGAGACAAATGATCTTTCTTACCTTCATCTATCTAAACGCATGACAGAAATGAAGTCTAAACTTGAGAAAAGGTTAGAGGAGAATATTGCATCATTACATGAATCTTCCTTAAGGTCTTTACATGCATGTAAGTCACCTTCTTTGAGGTCATCCTCTTCTTTTAGGTCTACATGCTCTACTTCAAGACATCAAATGTCTTCATCTTCTAGATCTAAAGACCTCTTTAGAGGACAAGCAAGTGATACCTACTTTGAGCCTATTCCAAAATTTCATGATGGACCTATCTTTGACCAAGATAATGATGATGACATGAATGCATTCTATTCACTTGAGAAACAACAAGAAGATCCTAGACATACTTCTAATAGAACTTTTGCTCCCTTGGAAGATTCTTATGATGACACTTTGCAAAAACTTCTTAGCAATAAGATCATCATGTTACCAAAGTCTAGCTCATATGGAAACCCATTCTTGGATATCTATTGTGCTTATCATCAACATAATGAGCATAGTACTTCAGATTGCATTGAGCTAAAACATAAAATCCAAGATCTTATTGATAATGGAATTATTGATACCTCTAATGATTCATGCGGTGAGGATACTTTTCTTGAGCAAGATTACATTAATGAACCTATGTCTAGTAGCAGCTCTCTTACATCTTCCACTTCTTCCAACACTCGTGCATCTCCCAACACTTCAAATCTTTCCAACATGCCTCCATCAAATAAAAAACCTAATGCTTTCCCCATTGACTACATGTATCCTCAAGGGCTACCTCTAAAAGAAACTCAAGCTAACCTTCACTTGGCTGCAAACCTTTTCCATGCTACTAATCCTAAACATCCTCAACCTTCATGCACTACTATGCCTAATCCAAACACTACTCCATTCACTCTTCATTCTCCCTTGTCCTTAGAAGTGGCTCCATGTCAAGAGGAATCTCAAAAAGAAAAAGCTATAAATGTCAAGAAAGATCAAGATCAAGCACCCTTTCATCTCTTTCAAGATTTTTCCCCTTCATATCCTATATCTTGTCCACCTCCTAAGTATGATGAAGATAGCACTTCCATTATCTCCCTTGAGCTTACTAAAAATTATGAGAAAAGTTCTCTTCCTATGCTATCCAAAGCTACTTGTCAAGATCAAAGCATCCCCTCATGTTCTACTTCTCCATATCCACTTCAAAATTTTACTCAAGCTTCAAGTGCTCCTATTAAAAATGTTGCTCCTGTCAAAGCTACTCATGAGTCTATTGATGGCTTTGACCACGTTGCTCACTCTAAAGATGTTGATGTCCCTTTTCACTATCCATTTGCATCTCCTAAGTCTATCCTTGGTCCTTATCCATAAAAGCTAAAGCCTTCAAACCTTCCATCTATATTGGGACCTTATGTTCCATCATATCCTACATTTTCCACTCGTAGCTCTCTCATCATACCTCAAGATCAACAAAGACGTTCATCCTTGATGACTTTTCACCCATCTATACATCTAAACCAGTCATATCATCCTTATTCACCCACAAATCCCAAGTCCTTTGAAAGTGAGAATAAACATAAGAATCCATTGAAAAATGAAGATCACTATGTCCCATCTAATCGACATGTGAATGCTAAGAAGGAGAATGCACAAAAGAGACCGCAAAGGTCCACTATTAAAAAAGCTAAATCAAAGAAAATATGGGTTCCTAAACCCATTATCGAAGAAATGTGTTTTGAAGTATCCAAAGGAAAATCTAAAGCTATATGGATTCCCAAGTCTCTTTTAAAAGACTTGAATATTGAAAATACTTCAAAGTTGACATTCAAGCTTCCAAAGGCTTCCATTTTATCTTCTTCCAAAAATCTTCCTAAAATTATTCCAAAGCCTTCCACTCCACTTTTTTCCAAATCTCTTCTACCACCTCATACATCTAAACCTCAAGCTACTTCATCCATGATTCCTCCATCATTCCAATACCCTTCAAGGTGTGTCTCAATGTTGATCTTGTCCAATATTTCAGCTACCCTCATGCAATCCTCTAAAGCTTACACTTACTTTCTATACATGAACTATTATCCTCCATATACTGTTCCTACTACCATTTCTCTTTCATCACCCTATCAAGATCTTTGAGCATACCTTTATATGGTCTTGGCTTATCATGACTTATCTTTTCTATAGGAGCATTATCTACATTCAAATAGCTTCAGCTCTTTCTAAAAATTCAAAAAAAAAAAAAAAAAATATTGAAAAAAAGAAAAAGAAAATGTGCCTTGGTGAAAACTACTTCTTGTGGCACCTTGGTAGCAAAATTAAAGAGAAATAAATGCATCTTATGGTGAAAACTACTTCTTGTGGCACCTTGGATAAGTACCATGATGAAAACCTGGCAAACAGGCGTCATGCGTAATTCTTCCATCATCCATCTATCCCCTCTTCTATCTTTGATCTTGACAATGTTGAACTATCTTTGCATATTGGCAATCTTATCCACGAGATTCTCTATTTGTGCTTTCCCATTCACTCATAGCCTCTATCTTGAGCTTTATTCTTATTGCTCTATCCCATTGCTATCCTATCTAGTTGACCCCTTGGTCTTGATCATAATAAATAAAAATGGTTCTTAGGTCTCTTGACATGTCTACTCTTTTGGACTAAACGGTTTCATGCTATCTTACTCATTAGCTTCCATCGCTTATCTTCATGCTATCTCACTTGTTGGCTTCATTGCTTATCCTACATGTTATCTTTCTCATTACTTCCATTGCTTATCCAAACTATGCTTCATATGACTATTTCACCTCTTTCCCTAGCTTGGGTACTCTTGAGGAGTCAGTCCTTGAGGATCACTTTCACTTGCTTCATACTCTTTTTTCATCCATCTTTGCTTATCCACTAGCTCGTTGCTCCATCATATCCTATACCTTGCTAGACATTGGGAGAAAATGATGTGATCTTGCTTGAGAACTAGTGATATCTAAAACATTCTAAAAATTTTCAAAAAAAATCATATATGATCCTGAAAAAAATCCTAAAAATCAGAAAATGTCCTGAAAAAATGATCATCTTAGTAAAAACCTCGCAATAGGTGATTTGATGTATCACCAAAAAATTAAAAAATACAAAAATACAAAAAAATTGAAAAAAGTCCTAAAAAAATATGTCAAGTGGTGAAAATTTGGAAACAGACGCTACTTGAAACCCTTGCACCTATGTCTATCAGTCTCAATAATCCACTTCGCTCCACATTTCCTGGCTTGGAATTATTTCTTATCCTCATCTCGGGGGCATGGCTACTTAGCCTATTGAGGTATTCTTGTGCATTAGGGTTTCTTTGACAACTCACAAAATAGTGTTTCTCAACACTACCCCCACCCACTTTGACATCAAGTGTTTCTCAACACTTTTTAGATAGTTTACCTATAGTCTCCGATGTCGCAATATTTCTCACTATCAGAATCAAGTCTTGAAGAAATGGCCAAGTGACTTACACACATGCACTTTAACACTTAAACAACTGAGCTATGCTGATCTTTATCTACTTTGTGTGCTATCTATGACGATTTCTTTGCCATGTGTTCCCTCCCTAATAGTCTTTCAAGGATGTCATTGACTACAAGACTGGGGGCATGGGCATGGGGCATGTCTTCTTGATTTCTACTTGTGGATATACTTTGTTTGTCTATAGTGTTGTAAGCATTCGTGCTTGTCCTATTCAACACTTTGACTTATAAATGTATCATCCTTGACTATTTCGCAAGACCGCACTTGGGGTTTATCCTAGCGCTTATGCCTTGATCCTAGGGTTTATAAATGTATCATCCTTGACTATTTCGCAAGACCGCACTTGGGGTTTATCCTTGACTTACATGTCTCTGATGCTTAGATTGGATTTCCACATAACTCTCTGATATCGATCATATTCATATCCTCATAGTTATACTAGTGATGGTTGTATGATCTCATGATGTCCCTAATAAATGCTCAATGATGAAATTTAAGAGTCTAAATGTTATGCACTTCTTGCTGGTAAACCACTTTGCATATTAGCTTGCATTTTAGGTTCATTTTCTAGCTTAGTCTTTCATTCTTGCATATGGGGAGAGCTCTCTCTTCATCTTTTTGTGGACATATCAGCTAACTCCTTTCATATATTTCTTTACTTTCTTCTTGTTCATGTCTTTTCACCTTCTTAATCTTTCGCTTCATCTCTTTTCTATCTTGTCATCACATTATATAAATTTTTGACCTCTTAAATAATTTTGACGTCCTAGATTCATTTTCAGGATCAAAATCCAAATTCGAGTTCATCTTGATGGTCAAAATTGTCTTTTAAAATTCTACTTTCTTCTGAGCAGTTAGCTGGCCTTTTGAGGTCTAATCTCTGAATCATCACTGGGGCATCTTCATTTCTTCATGTCTTCATCATTTCCATACTTCATATCTACTTAAATTCACTATTTCATGTGTAAAATCACCTTTCTACTCATTTCGACCTTATTTTTATGCTATATCCTTCAAGGTCAACTCTAGTCAAACTAGGGCATTTTATCAATTTTTTTATATAGTCATTCTTGGGTTCTAATCATCTATCTGTCATCTTGGACATTGCTATATTCTAATTTTTTCATTTCTAGCCAGTTTTTGCATCCCCTTACCTCATTTCAATTTCGATCCCGAGGGGGTAGAAATACTCTATCATTGCTTAGGAGTATTTGTTTGATCTTCTCACTTGCTCTCACTCTATCCGCTTTTCTAAGTGTTAGCATTCTTCTTGAATTCTGACATCATCTTTTCCTACTGTTTAGTACTACCACTATCAGGCTGTACATTCAAGACTTGCTATCTATTTCTGCATTTCACTCTTCGAAATCAAACATCTATATCTACCACTGCCTACTTGGCTTTGATTTTTTTTGACATAATGTGTTTCTAGATCGATCACACATTAGTCAAAGAGGGGCAAATGTAATCACCTAAAAATGGTCATCTAGACTATTAGCCCCCTTTTCAACATTTTGGCTAAATTAATTTAATCACTTACCTAAGCCAAATTGCTAATAATCAATTTATTTGATTATAACCTATAGTTTGACTGTGCTATCCTAAGTTCATTATTTGATTAAAAGAACATGTCCCCTTTTAATTAAATAAAACACCCCATTCTTCTAACCCACTTAAAGTGCACACATAAAGTCTTTTTTCTATTTTACAATTAAAAGAAAAGGCTTATGAGACTTTTTTCTTATATGACAAGTCAACTTATATTCTATTGGTTGACTTGTGTGTGCACATGGATCACACCTATTTTTGAATTCCACCGTTGATCATCCACCATCTTCATCTTGATCTCTACCATCCGTACAACTTTAAAAGGGAGAGAGCTTTCCCCCTCAATCAATCCTCATTTTTGAATATTGTTATGCTGCAGGTTTTCTAACAGGTTTCTTTGGAGCTTTGTGGAGAACTTCTCTTTCTTGTCTAAATTCTCTCATCCATAGCATTTTAGCTTAGATTCATGTTGCATGTTAGTTTAGCTTCAATTTTGCAATAATCTATCTCACATAGCTTAATATTTGGATTGTAACACTCTCATACATGTTTTAGCATAGCTCCACTTTGCATCTCATTCTAGCTTAATTTTCATTTGCATTGCATCCTTGAGGAACCCCTTGGGACATTTACATTCTTGCATCTTGTCTTTGGAACCTCCCATTGCATGGTTTACTAGCGAGAAGAGTATCTCTAAGGCTCATCTGAGAGCCCTTGAACTTGAAATACACTCTCTTGCACTCCATGGATAGGGAGCTCTAAGCCGGCATTCAAGCATTCCGAACTCATGGAATCATTTGGATAGAAGGGTTTAGAGTGGGACACTTTCGAGTGTACAGTACCAAATCTCAAATGTATATCTGCAACATTTAAAGCATAAGTAGGATATTGCTGAGCATCAACAGAATACATGGGTTGTTGTGGTTGTTGGTTATTTGGATTTGGCTAATGTTGTGCAGGCAACTAAGTCTACTTTTGAGGTCTAGAACTTGTAGGTGGTGACATTAGTGTAGGTTGTTGAACTAGACATGGTAATTGTGGATTACCAGTATTTTGGTTAGGCCATTGTTGAGGTCCTCTTCATTGGTTTGTAGACTATCAATTCCCTTGGGGTGGTTACCATTGGTTCTATTGATTCTACCATTGATTATTTTACTAGTTAGACCACTAATTTTTTACTGGTTCATCTAGGAAGGTTGGGTATTCTGAGGCTATTGAGGTTGTTGTGGATTATTTTGCCAAGTATTATTCCAATTAGGTTGACTATATGGTGGAGGACCTTGGGTACTATGGTTTTTCCATTGATTACCATATAGATTTGAATTTTGTAAAGGTTCCTGAGGCATACCTTAATGTTGGGCCCATGGCCAACATTGAGCAACGAAGAATACTTGCTTATCCTCTCCATCTATCTTGATATACTCAATTGGAAGATGTTGGTTCTCCATGCTAGCAACCAATTTGCATTGGCAATTTTTCTTCTACTTTTGATAGTGTGGACAGTTTAGCTAATTACACCTTAACTTTTGCATGCTTCTTCTTTGCAATAATTTTGTTGAGATGTGTAGCAACATCATTTATGATGTCCTGCTTAAAATTTGAGAGTAGATTAGATATCTTGAGCTTTGAAATACCCTGACTAATTCCTTTAGCAGGTGTAGTCTGGTATCCTCTTCCTTTCTTCATAGTTGACCTTGAGTAGTTAAGACAAATTTTCTTGAGATCATCCCAAGAAGATTGATATACATCACCACTAGCAATTAGGTCTAGTGCTTCTAGAAAATTATCATTCACCCCTCTCAAGAAGACTAGCTTTTGGGAATCCTCCACCAGTACATGTTGGTGGTTCTTCTATAGTGTATACAAGAAATGTGAAACATAGTCTTCCAATGTTTCATCCTCCTTTTGTGATATTCTAAAGATATCATCTCCTCTTGAAAAAATTGCCTTGCAATACTCTTTGTATTTATCTAGAAATAGAGTTTGCATTTCATCCCAAGTACTTGTTGCATTGGCTCCTAAACCCATGAACCATCATAAAGTTCATTCTTTCAATGTTGTTGGAAAGAACTTGAGCTTATGGTCATTAGTGTTATAGTTAAAGATACAACAGAGTATGTCAGACTCAAAAAAGAAAGTATCAAGATCTTCAATTGCAAGGCCTAGAATTTTAGAAGAGCAACTGCAGGTATATTTTTGAGATTAGCATTGGTTATGAGGCTTGGGAGAGGAAATGGAAAAGTAGGTTGTGCCATTACGAGAGGTATTTGATTATGGGATTGTTGCTCAAAAGGAACATTGGGTATTGGATTATTAATACCAAGAAAGCTGGCCAAAATTTTAGCAGAAGGTTGAAGACCACTGGTATCCAAGGGTTGTGCTCTAGAGGGAGATTCTATAGGAAAAACAGGGCTTGCATCCTCAAAAGGAAACTCAACTTCTTCTTTAATTTCTTCATTCAAATTAACAGACTCTCATGGAAGAAATCTTCCATACTCATCTCATTGTCTTCCTCTTCAATGTATGTAATTGAATTCTTCACATTTGTGAAGAAACTTCTAGGACTACAAATCTCTAAAAAAAAGAACTTAACTAAAAAAACTATGACCCAAAAATGTTCCTAGCTTGACAGCATCCCTGGAAATGGTTCCAAAAATGGTTCGCCTCACAATAGGTGTTTGATAATCATACCCAAGGCCTTACTTAGGAATAGTATATTCAATCTAAGGATTATTCTCCCTACCGTGAGGTGCATTTAATTTGTCAACCCAAGGACGTATACTTGAAATGGTCGACATAGTATGTGCACTAGGTTTCTTGAAGAGTCATTATGCTTATGCTATAGAAAGTAAAATCCAAGGAAAGAACCTACACTAGTGTTGCAAAAAATCAACACATTTTAACTCTTCACTGAAATGAATGCTGGAAATGCAATTAAATGCTAACCTATATTCCAACTCAGACCATCCACTATAACTATTCTCGCAAATGTTGCAAGAACACTCACAAAGTATGATGTTGAAGGAGGAAACTTACAGCTTCTGCTTGAAATGCTAGAAATGTTGGAAGTAAATCTACACTACTCTAGTCTAATCCACCTCCCAAGTGGGCCCCCTTGGTCAGCTTCTACTAATCTACTAATATAGAATGTAAACCAAGAATTATTACATTATATTCCAAAATTCCTTACATAAGAACAATACATAAAATTATAAAACAATTCACTACAAGAGTCAACAGTTTATTTTCATAAACTTTCTTCCAACCTCCTAAAACTATCGATCCAATCCCTATAAATAGAAGATCAACACTTATTCTAAAATAGGAAAGAAAACAAACTAACTACAAATCCACCAGAGAAAAAGAAAGAAATATAACAGTTCGCAGTACAAACAATAAAGTTTGGATAACCAAGTCAACATAATAGTAAACATAGTAAACACAGAGGAAATATAGCAACTTTTCATCCCTGCATTCATGGAATAATGGCTCCTCCTTTGTAGCGATCGTATCTCCTAATACTGTTATGGTTCTTTCATCATGACTGGACTTTAATGTTCCTCCTTGAATGTTGTTGACATCTCCAATTTCTTCCCTATCAAGTTAGTTATGATGTAAATATATTTGCAAACAAGCATAATCAAATTAAATCCAAATATTAGAACAAACATTCTGATGGTTATATGAAATACTATATTATATGTATAATTTTGACAAAATATGACATACTATCTACCCATAGGTTAATGGTTCTATCTGGACTTAATCATAGGTTTAACTAAACATAAGTTCACAAATGTCTTGGAAATGTTAAAACAAAGTATTTTAAAATTATAATAAAATAGAGGCAATAATTAGCCTCATCATACGTATATCAACTTAGAATAGCACATATCATACAGAACCATTGAAGCTCAATTTTTTTTAATTTAAAAAATTAGAGACAACAGTTCATAGGGTAGATGACAAAACATGTAGACACAGAACTTGGGATACCAAAAAAATGTAGATGCCAAAACTCACAGTTATCAAAAAAATGTAGATGCCAAAAGAAGATTTACTGGGAATCGCGGATGCCAAAGTATGTTGATGGAGGACAAAGGACAATTACAGATGCCAAAACATGGAGATGACAGAACTCAAAGATGATAGAACTTCAAAGAGGATAGTGTGGAGATGAAAAAAATTATGAGAAGAGAGTTTAGAGATGAAAAAATTGGGAACAACAATGCAGAGATGCCAAATAATGGAGACAGTAGTTGGGAGATGCCAAAAAAATAGAGACAATAGTTTGGAGATGCCAAAAAAATAGAAATGACAATTCAAAGATTCCAAAAAATGGAGACGACAACGTAGAGATGCCAAAATTTGGAGATGACAATGAGGAGACACAAAAATTTGGAGACAAAAAATGCAGAGACACCAAAATTTGGAGATGATAGTGTGTCTGCGCTAATGACACTATGCGTAAACATAATGGACAGTCATCGAGTTTTTTCAAAAAAAATTCCTTGCATTTAAGGATATGTCTTCTTTCTAAATACATCCTTCAATCTGCAAAAATAACCAAAATACCTCGCAACACACTTAAACAACAAAAAAATATTAGATTAAAATAGATGAACAAATGACCCATAGTGGGGTCCCATCGAGTATGTTAAAATGTAGAGCTATAGAAGTTAGCATGTTATAACATTCACAAACCAAAAACTAAACTTACATATAGATTAGATGGAATGCAAACTGAAGGGAGAGCACCCAACAATCCTCCTTGATTGTATAGATGTGTCCAATGATAGGGATGTATGCTCAAGTGTCTGTCAAGCCTTCAATGGATGTGAACATTCAAATGGATGAAACATAGTGTATATGGTGAGTATGGATTTTTGTATAGGAAGGGTGAGTTTTGATGATTTTTTCTTCAAAGGGACATTATAAGCTTGCATGAGAGTTGATTCTTTTTGTGAAGGGAGAGGGTTTCATTTATAGGCCAAGGATGTGAGGATGGAGGGCCAGGATGTAAGGATGGAGAGAGGATGAAAGAGGGCTAGGATGCAAGAAAAGGGGAGCACATGGATTATGCTTCTTCAAATCCATATCCTTGTGACAAGTGTCACAAGGGGATTAGATGTGAGGAAATGGTCAAAGTGAAGGGTAAAAGGGAGCTATGAGGTAGAAGGAGTGTGGAAGACTGATGTAAGAGGCATTAAATGGGTCATTAATGCATGTAAGAGCCATTAATGCTCTTGGATAGGAATGTAAGAAGGATAAGATAGAAGTTTGACTTTACTTTGGCTTAGGACTTCTTAATCCTTGGTTAAAGGTTTGCACATGCTTAGGGAGGGGATTAGACTTAGCTTAGGAGGGGATTGTGATGCAAGTGGCATGTTAGAGGGATGCAAGATGGCTAACACTAATGAGGTGGGTTAATTAGTTGGTTAAGCAAGGTTAGCATGGGTGAATGGGTTGGATTTGGATAATGATAGGGATTTAGGAATAATTAGAGGTTGGGGATTGATTTAAAATGATTTATTAAATAAAAGGGTATTTTGGGGATTAAATTAAATAGATATTATGCATTTATTTAATTTAATAGGAGAATAGGGATTTAATTGATAATTAGACTTTGGTTATGTCCTTTGATTTTCTCAATTGGTCTATAGTTGATTAAATGAATTAATTAACTAGGGTATGACAATAGATTAATTAAACATTAAATACTTAATCAATGATGTCTTAGGAGATGACTAAATGGGATTTCTTAAATGATGTAATCAGTTTTAGGTGTTTACAAGGCCTGTTAGGAACACTTTATTAAGAGATTCATCCTGATTCACTATAATGTCCCCATTTTGGAGGTAATTTGATTTAATTAATTTAATTAATTAAGTTGTCCAAAATAATGAATATTTTATGAGGATGACTAATTAATTATTCTAATTAAATAAGTAAGTCATATTTAAGTTAATTATTTATAAAGTTATCAAATAAATAAATATTAAAAGGTAACTTTATATTTAATTAATTTAATAAAGTGACTTAAATAAAATAATATACCATAAAGTCACTTAATAAAAATAAAACAATTTTGATTTTATTTGTAAGTTGGAAGCTTGTCAAAAGATTTGGTTAGATCACTTTCCTCTGATCTTTACTGCTGTAAATAAAAACTTCAAGAAAAACTTTCCTTTTAAATTTGAAAAGATGTGGTTGCAGCATCCTCAATTTGAAAGCAAATTGGTTGAATGGTGGAATATAGATATTGAAGGTACTACTCTCTATAGAGTAGCTTCCAAGCTCAAAAATGTTTAAAAAGAAGTTAAAATATGGAACAAAAACTATTTTGGTAATATTTTTGAGAATAAATCTGCTATCAAGGAAGACATCCAAAAAATTCAGGATAAAATTCAGAAGGAAGGATACAATCCTAACCTTATTATAGAAGAAAATGATAAGTTGGCTCAATATCATGACATCATTACTAAAGAAGAAATCTACTGGAGACAAAGATCAAGATTGATATGGTTGAGTGAAGGTGACAAAAATACCAATTTCTTTCATCTCTCTACCCTCAAGCACATAGCTAAAACTCACATTTCACACTTAAAAAAGGGAGATCTGAAGACTATTGAGGATAAAGACATTATGGAAGAAACGGTTGCCTTTTTCTCTTCTTTAATGACTATTGATCCTAATATTAATCTGGACCACCAGGATGATTTTCTCAGAGTGATTCCACCTTTGGTTTCGAAGGAATAGAATAAATTGTTAAGCTCTATTCCCAAAGATGAAGAAAATTTTTAAGCTATTTGTTCTCTAGGAGGAGACAAAGCACCTAGTCCAGATGGTTTTCCCATGTTTTTCTTTCAAAAATTATGGAAACTCATTGGAAAAGATGTTTGTGATACTATGAATGAATTTAATGGAGCAAAAAAAATGCTAAAGGAAATCAATTCCACATTCCTTTGTCTGATTCCCAAGAAGATTGGAGCTGATTCTCCAGATCAGTTTAGACCGATCAGCCTTTGTAATTCTTTCTATAAGATTATTTCCAAAGTTCTTACTTCTAGATTACTTCTGGTGATTCCTTCAATTATTGCTGATCAGCAAAATGGCTTCATCCCCAGTAGAAAAATTCTTAACTCTGTTATCTCAACCTATGAGAATATTCATTCTTTGTCATGTTGTAATAATCAGGGTTTTATTGTGAAAGTGGACATTGCTAAGGCCTATGATAGAGTTGAGTGGACGTTTCTATCTAAAATCGTATATGCTTTTGGTTTTGACCATAAGGTTGTTGGAGCTATTTATCAATTGATTTCAACCTCTTCTATAGTTGTCTTGTTCAATGGCAGTTCTTCTCATTTTTTCAATCCTTCCCATGGTCTGAGACAAGGAGACCTTTTATCCCCCATTCTTTTTGTTATTATGGCTGATTGTGTGGGGAGATACATAGGGGATTTGGTTCAAAAAGGTGTTATTAAAGGTTTACAACCTTCTTCCCAACCTCTTATTTTCTCTCATGGTCAGTTTGTTGATGATACAGTCTTTATGGGTAAATCTAAAGTCAATGAAGCTAGAAACCTAAAGCAAGCTCTAAATTTGTATTCTTCAGCTTTGGGTCAATTGATTAATTGGAATAAAAGTGTTGTGTTTTTACTAACACCCCTATTCCTAGATAGAATAAAATTGCTAATATCCTTGGGTGTTCTATTGGATCTTTCCCTTCAATCTATTTGGGTCTACCTTTAGGTTTGAAAGTCCTTGATTCCTTCTAGGAAGATCTCATAAATAAATTCAATAAGAAGTTGGTGGGTTGGAAAGGAAATCTTTTAAGTTAGGCGGGTAAATTAACTCTTCTCAAAGCTTGTCTTCAAAGTATACCAACTTATGCTTTGAGCTTATTTAGAATCCCAGTGAAATTTGCAGATGCTATTGAAAAAATCCAGAGGAATTTTTTATGGACTAGAACTGAGGAAAAAAAGAGACTGCCTTTGATTGCTTGGGACCAAGTATGTAAGCCTATCAGAGAATGTGGACTGGGAATCAGGTCAATAAGAAGTATGAATAGAGCTCTGTTGGCTAAACAAGGCTAAAGAACTTATCATGATGACAATGAATGGAGTACCAAATGGAAACATAAGTACCTTTTCAATGTTAATAGTCTTGCTAATTTCCTTTCTTCTCCTAATTTCCTTCATCCATCTACCATTTGGGGTGCAGTTCAAGGGACAAAGAATACTCTTGGAAAGGGTTTCTCCTGGAAAATTGGAAATGGGCAGAAGGTGAGATTTTGGGAAAATGTTTGGTTAATGGATCATCCTCTGTTGGAAGACTTTCAAGATACTACTCAAGTTGACATATGTAAGCAAAGGTATGGCATTTTAGTGAGTCATTATCGACATAACAATTCTTGGGTGAATTTGATTGATATTGATCAAGGCTTCAATAACATAAAATTAAGTTTGATTGTTTTTCTCTATATCCTAATTATGAGGATGAGATGGTATGGAATGCTAATCCTAGTGGTCAATTCAAAGTTTCTACTCTCTTTACTTCTAGGGAGAAGGGTAATCATCCTTTTTGCTTACAAGCTTGGATTAAGGGTCTCATACCTAAAATAAACATTTTTTACTAGATTATGCTTCAAAATAAAATCCTCACCCAGGATAATCTACCAAAAAGAGGTATTAATGTGTTAAATAGATGTACCTTATGTAAAAATGGATTTGAAGATAGAGACCTTTTGTTCTTGAACTATTGCTACAGTCAACAAGTTTGGGCTGAGATTCTCAACTACTGGAATATAATTTGGGTCCATCAAAACAATGTTGAACTTTGTTTTAAAAGTTGGAAGTGTCATTCTAAGGATCCTGATGTTCAACTGCTATAGAAAATAACTCTTCCCCATCTCTGGGGGGGTATCTGGAAAGAAAGAAATAATAGAATCTTTAGAAATAAAGATTTGCCAAGATGGGTGCTTGGACAAAATATTGTTACAGCAATAAAGGAAATTTTCAAATCTCAGAGGAAAGTTGTTTAAACTTTTCAAATTGATAATCCTTTGTGATCACAAGGTCCTAATTTGAAAATTGATAACCCAAGATTAACTTCTAGATAGAATACTCCCCCTAATGGATGGATTAAAGTGAACTTTGATGGTGTTGCAAAGGGCAATCTGGGAAGAGCAGGATGTGTAGGGGTCTTAATAGATCATGCTAGCAATATTATTGATGCCATTTTAGTTCCTATAGGTAATTCTAATAGCCACATTGTTGAAGCTATTACTGCTCTATACACTATGAAGTTAGCAACTGATTCGGGTTACCCTAAACTATGGTTGGAAGGTGACTCATTAAATATTATTAACATACTCAATAACAAAAATTCAATTACTTGGTCAATTGAGGCAACGGTCATGGAGATTAAATCTCTAATTAATAAATTTGAAAAAGTCATAATATCCTACACTTATCGTGAGGCTAATGGGGTAGCTGACTGGGTTGCCAATTATGCAGTCCAGATGGGTTATAAAATGACATGGACTAGTGAGCTATACAAGCACGTTGATCTTAAAGCCCTTATTAATTATGATGTTACTCATGCGAAGGTGGGAAAGATATGCCAAGATTAGAAATTTAATTATTTTTGGTAGTGGGCCTATGGTTGTCAGTGTTCCTTCCCAGAGGAGGTACATTTATGTGATTACAAGGCGAGATTTGCACGTATCTTCTCTAAAATGGGTTTTATGTGATGTGATGAAAATTTGGTATCTGTTTTACTTGTTTTCTTTTGGCTTTCGCTTGCTTCTAGTTTTAGCCATTCTCTGTAATTCTCTAAAAATGGGAGGTGAGCCACGAAAACAAGAACCCAAAAAATGCAATGAATGGAAGGCTAGGAAGGATGTTTGGAAGATTTTGTAGAAGGGGAAGGTGACCAGTTCTTTGGAATTCCTTCATGAGTTCAACCGCATGTTACCACGGCCTTTTTCAAAAACTAGACTGAGGGCAGGGTCTCTTTACATGGTGTTACTGTGAAATTGACGGAGGACTTCATAGTTGAGATCACAAGTTTACCCACAGAAGGCATAAAGTTCACTAAACAAACCAACATTTCAAATGTTGCTTTCAAAAAAAATCCTAAAATGGATGCTGAGGAGAAAAATTTGGAAAAAAGTGGAGATTCCTATGATGTGGAGCAAATAAAGGAAATTTGGCGAGATGTGCTCTCCTATACCCGTGAGTATTTCATACTAGATGGTAGAAATAAAAGAATTCATAAATTTCATTTTGTCTTTCTCAATGATTTCAGACAAAAGGATAGCCTTTCTTCTCCTTTCTATTTGTGGTTTTCTTTGCTTCAAAGTTTGCATGCTCATAGGAAGAAGGAGTTGCGTCCTATTTTACATGAAGGTTTAATTCTCCTTATTGAGGGTTACTGTAAAAGCAAGTCCATTGTTTCCACTCCTTCATTAGGTAAAAATAAGGGTTTTGTTACTAATTAGCATTCTAAAAAGAATAAGAATGAAGAGAATGTTAAGGGTAAGAAGAGGATTCTTGGACAAAAACCCTCGCATTCTCAAAAGGACAAAGTGGAACTGAACACTAAGTTTGAGAACTCTAAAAGGAAAGAGGATGATACTCCAGAGGAAGAGGATAACACGGATGTGGGAGATTTTAGTTCTAATCAAAAAGGTTACTCAGAGAGCAAAGGAAAAAGTGGGAAAGAGGATGAGGAAGAAAATAGTGAAGAAAACACAAAATAGGGTAATACTCGTGATGAGGGTAATCAGAGTGATACAGATGCTGGTGAAGAAGAGATGGAAAAGGCTAAAGAGGACCCTGTTACTATGAGGGAGGAGGATCAGACTATTAAGATTGCTTCACCCACCAGAGAGGTTGACGAACAGGACAAAAATGAGGACCCTGTTGCTATAAGGGAGGAGGAACAGATAGATAAGATTGCTTCTCCTACTAGAGAGGTTGTGGAAGAGAACAAGAATGATTCTCTACAGAGGGACACTATGCTTTCCTTTTTGCACTCTGCTAAGCATAAAGCCAATTCCATTATCCAAGTTGATTCATGGATATATAACAAAATTATGGGTCTGAAAAAGAAAATGGATATTGTGCAACAAAACTAGGATATTGACTATGCCAAGATTAGCCAGTTGGAAGTGCAGGTGGGAAACATCCCAAACAAACTCAAGGATTATGAACAAAACCTCTAAATGCTTATTAAGGAAAGTGGTAATGAAATGGAATAGGTGACTTCTAGTATATGTGATGCTACTACCAATCTTGGAAAATGAACAAATGAAGAGATCATATCACTAGGTGGTCCAAGCAAGAGAACCAGGCAGAGTTCTAGGAAGCGGGCTCAGGAGGCTGTTGTTGCTGATTCCATTCAAGACATTGTAGAGATTGGAAAAGAGGTTGTCAAAATGATCAAAGAGCTATAGTAATAGCTCTCATTGGGTTTTGATCTCTAGTTTTTGTCCCAGCTTTTAGTCTTTTTTGTTGGTTGTAGTTAATGGTTTATGTTTTTGGTCCTGTTTACTAGTTTTTGTCTAGTCTTTAAACTAGGTTCCACATCCTTGTAAAACCTAATTTTGATGTTGTTTCTTAGTAGGTTTTAGGTCCTGTAAAACCTAGTAAAAAAAAAAAAAAAAACCTAGTGGACTTTAATGCTTTATCTTTTCTTCTTTTGTTAAAGGGTTTTGGGGTCCCTTCAAAAGCTGTTTTTACTATAATCTTTAAAATAAAACAAAAAATCTAGAAGCTTCTAGATTTTGGGCCAACCTCTTGAGGAAAAAGTATAAATAAACATCATGGGCCTCATTCTCATCATCCAAGAATTGTTGTTTGAATTGATAACTTTTTGGTGGTGGAGAAACCAGCTAAGGTTTCAGCCATTGGAGGACCCTTTGAAGATGAAAATCCTCATTGGTTACACAATTTTGAGGCTATGAGATACCAGCTAAATTATTGTTGATTGTGGGCTTTACTTCAAAATTCTAATCTTGTGCTTCACGATGGAGATTATTTGAGTAAAATAGTTGATGTATTATTGTACTTGCAACAGCTGATGTATTGTTGTATTTGATGGAGAAGTTACTTCAACAACTGATGTATTGCTAAGATTGATTATGTTATTGAATAGGATCATTACAGACCTTTATAATCTGTTGTCATGGAGGTTGATCAGCCTATGCAAGAATAGGGGTAGTAGCTTGAGTATTTTGATTTGAGCTTGGGAGGTGCCTATCACATTGGTTTTTTATTGTTTCTTCATCAACAACATTGGGTGTCATCATTACTAGGTTCTTCTTGCATTCACTAAGTAGTTTGCATTGTCATAAGTGAATACTCAAAAAATCAAATTTGGCACTATTGTCAAACAATTGTAAACCAAGAGTCTTGACCAATTCATGGCATCATTTTAGTAGACATTTTATTGCAAAGAAGGAGATATAAGTTGTTGGTCAACTACTATTGTAATTGAATATGTTATTGCCATTCATGATCAACTTATTAGTTTGCATGCCAATTGTTTGTCAAAATGTCAATTGGTTCTAGGTTCTCTTTTTTTGACATAAATAATGTTATAATTATGCATGCCAAATGTTTGTTCAAATACCACTTGGTTGTAAGTGCATAAATGTCATCTTAGGTTGCATCCAAAGTATCTGTCATAATTACTAGTTGTTGTAGCTACATATTGCAAGTAGTTTCAGTCACATATATGCATTGAATATTTTCAAAATAAGTTGCATATTCATGTTAGGTCATTGTTTAGTCAATTTAGAGTCATTTGTAAACATTCTCATTGATGCTAATTAAAGAAAAGATTCATTAGAGAAAATTGAAATGTTATATCAATCATATGACCCTTGTATGTGAAGTGTTTGACAAAATTCTTTGAGCCTTCAATCAGCATTTTAAGGTCAGATTTGAGCAGCGTCATTACAATGGTATCTGAGCTCTGATCTTGCCATCCTGTGGGAATTGATTTCATTATTTGTATGATATTATTATCAAAGTGATCAGTATTTCTATTTCCTAGCCATGGATAGATATAGGAGGTCAAGTTTGGGAAGTCAACACAGTAGTAGAGGGAAGAGAATGGAGCTAGATGCTTTGGTGGAAAGTGTCAAGAAATTAAGATTGCATCAATGGTGACTTGTAGAGAGATTGTTAGATCCAGCTACAATTGACAAGGCAGCGATATATTTTACTTCTACTTTTAGTAGGCCGACATCAAGTTTACAGGGAGAAGACTTGAGTTTTTTCCATCCACTGATTATGATGTTGATGTACCATTATCTAGTTTAGCACTTACTATTACCATCTCTAGTGCTAATGATAGTTTTTTCACACCAGACTTAGTGGATGTTTATGTGTCACTGGAGGATAGTACTATCAAGCATCACCAAGTTGAGGCTCCCAAAGTAGTTACTATGGGTTCTACAGAGGCAGTTGATGTTGTAGCCATCTCTAATCATTCAGATTCTTCTTCAAAGTAAATTGTCATTAGGGATGTGTATGTTAGCTTTAGTAGCATGGCTCTAGTTTAGGAGGCAATTGCTTCCTCAGATAGGTCCAAATCTTCTATGGAGTCTCCTAGTGGTGTAGCTAGTGATCAGAGTATTACAAAGGGGACGCTTGATTTCAATTTGGACTCCAACATTATTAGTGTACAGGTTGATGATGAGTCATGTATACAGTGATCTGTGTCTGTAGTTGAGATTCCTATAGGTGATGTGAGATTTGTTAGTATGGAGACATCTGAGGAAACTTTCGAGTATGCTATGAGTTGCATTGGTGATGATGCCCCATGTATGATATTGAGTGATGACTACGAGGAGAGTTTGAGCTCTGACAGTTTTGATATTTATGATAGTAGTCACAGTATGGGTTCGGTGCAAGAGACAGTGTTATATTCCTATACTGAGGATGTGAGCATGGAGATTTCTAGTGATGACATTCAGGATGGGAGTGTTATAGATGTTTTTTTTAATGACACTCCATGCTATAGTATAGCTTATCCATAGGTCGATATCGAGCTATGTATGTGGTCAAAGTCGGTAGAGGAGATGCTGTTAGAGGATATATATACACTAGCATTCCAAATTCATCTATTGCTATGAGTGAGGATGATGAGTGCTATAGTGTATTTGGATTTTTATTTCTAACTTTGGGCATAGATTTAGCGTCAACAATTGGTAGAGATGGGTTCCTTGATTCAGTGTTGCCAGAATCCATAGATGAGGATGAGGTAAAGTCTGAGTGGCAGGAATTTGTTTCAACCAAGGCTACCTTTTCAGTTGAGGGAGTTACTTTGTCAATGACCCCTAATGATATTTTTTAGGATCTCGACTCTCAGTAAGTTGTAGAGGATGAGGGAGCTGGAGATTGTGATGATGAGATAGTTACAGTAGTAGCTTCTTTAGAGTTAGATGAGGATAAGTTTGATGCTTGCATTCAGAGTGTGGAGGTGTACTCATATGTAAGTACACTGAATGTTGGTGATCTTGAGGGGATTTCATTTGATTCAGCTTTCTCTCATAGTGTGGATAGCATATTTGAGATGGTTCATAGGAGGCTCATAGTGCAGAGTCACCTTGTGACCAGCTAGTTGAGAGTTAGCGAGAGAGATATCACTACTACTCTTGAGCATTTTGATACTGCTCGTCAGTTGTTGGTCGTTACTAGTTGGGGTGCTTTTATGACAGATAAGTCCAGTGATGGTTACCTTTCTTTGGCAGAGGTCCATGCCATGCATGAAGCTGTTAGGGTTTTGACATAGGATTACTTATAGTTGGTAGCCAACCATGATCACCTAGTTGAGTGGGGGAGTACAGCCTATGAGGCACTCTTAGATCATGAGGAGGAGATGAGTGAGCCTACCTAGGAGCTCACAGTGACTACTGAGGCTTTGGAGGACACATAGCAAGATCTATAGGAATCACAATTTTAGTTAGAGGAGGTGACTGTGGAGTTGGAGCATTTGTGGTCTATATGAGCCCCAAACCCAGTTCATTTGTATATTGAGGTGGTTGGTGGTGAGTATGCTCCTATAGTCATTACTAAGGAACATGTTGTTGGGGTTGACACACATGTTTAGGATTTGGGAGTACCTAGTCCTAATGAGTTTGGGATACTAGTGGAGCTGAGTCTCCAGATTGATTCTTCTCACATAGATGACAGTGTGGTACAGTTGGTCGTGCCACCTTTATAGAGGGATTAGTTGTGGTGTGCAGGGGAGTAGGTTGATGCTTCCTCGTATAATTTTTACTACATTGAACCATTCATGGAGTATTTGCTAGATAGTGTAGGTGTTTGTCTGGACTCGCATAAAGTGTCAAAAGGTGTTCTCATCTGAGGTACTAGTGCTATTCATAGATTGGTTGCAGAGATTATAGTGATCCTTTCTACTATGCTACCTCATAGGTATTTTGAGGTGGGGTTTGTTGAGCAGATTACACAGGGTCCTATCTAGCCTACAGCCACTTGGAGTTAGAGATTGGAGCCATCTGTTGATTCCCAATTCTGTGATGGTGAGCTAGTAGCAGAGTTTGGGGGTTCCTACTGACATTATACGATGGGGTATGCTCATCATTTTTCTTTTGACCTAGAGATAGAAGATTTGATTTCATGCAGGTGTAGATTGGCTCCAATTTCTTACCATCCATTATGGGATGGATTGGCACCATGTTTTGCAGATGGAATTGGCAGTTGCAAGTTACACAGCCTATAGTATCGACACACCCAAGATAGTTTATCAGAGATTGGATTTGGTGGTAGTGGCTATTGTCATATCCACAGTACAGTTGGGTGCAAGTGTTAGTTAGATAGGGACTTGAGTTTTGACAGAGTCGATGTTTCAATTGACTTGAGTTCCATAGAGTGGTTTCTTCTATAAGCATCTACAGTTGGTCTTCAGATGATTTTGTCAGTGATGTCAGTTGTTTGGGTGTTGAGTGCAGTTTCTCAGTTGTTGATTTTTGTACTGTTGATGTTGATGTTTTTTTCACAGGAGCCATTTGGTGATGATTGGGACATTACACAGGTCTTCACTTGGGATTTAGGTGGAGGAGAATGGTACTTGTTGCTGAGATTGCTTGGGGACAAGCAATGTCAGGAGGGGCAAACTGTAATGTCCCCATTTTGGAGGTAATTTGATTTAATTAATTTAATTAATTAAGTTGTACAAAATAATGAATATTTTATAAGGATGACTAATTAATTATTTTAATTAAATAAATAAGTGGTATTAAGTTAATTATTTATAAAGTTATCAAATAAATAAATATTAAAAGGTAACTTTATATTTAATTAATTTAATAAAGTGACTTAAATAAAATAATATATCACAAAGTCGCTTAATAAAAATAAAATAATTTCTAGAAGCTTCCATATTTTGGGCCAACCTCTTGAGGAAAAAGTATAAATAGACATCATGGGCCTCATTCTCATCTTCCAAGAATTATTGTTTGAATTGATGACTTTTTGGTGGTGGAGAAGCCAGCTAGGGTTTCAACCATTAGAGGACCCTTTGAGGATGAAAACCCTCATTGGTTATGCGATTTTGAGGTTTTGAGATACCAGCTAAATTATTGCTAATTGTGGGCTTTACTTCAGAAGTCCAATCTTGTGCTCCATGGTGGAGATTATTTGAGTACAATAGTTGATGTATTATTGTACTTGCAACAGCTGGTGTATTGTTGCATTTGATGGAGAAGTTACTTCAGCAATTGATGTATTGCTGAGATTGATTATGTTATTGAGAAAGATCATTACAGACCTTCATAATCTGTTGTCATGGAGGTTGATCAACCTTTGTAAGAACAGGGACAGCAGCTTGAGTATTTTGATTTGAGCTTGGGAGGTGCCTATCACATTGGATTTTTATTATTTCTTCATCAACAACATTAGGCATCATCATTACCAAGTTCTTCTTGCATTCACTAAGTAGTTTGCATTGTCATAAGTGAATACTCAAAAAATCAAATTTGGCACTATTGTCAAAAATTGTAAGCCAAGAGTCTTGACCAATTCATAGCATCATTGTAGTAGACATTTTATTGCAAAGAAGGAGATATATGTTGTTGGTCAACTACTATTCTAATTGAATATGTTATTGCCATTCATGATCAACTTATTAGTTTGCATGCCAATTGTTTGTCAAAATGTCAATTGGTTGTAGGTTCTCTTTTTTTGGCATAAATAATGTTATAATTATGCATACCAAATGTTTGTTAAAATACCACTTGGTTGTAAGTGCATAAATGTCATCTTAGGTTGCATCCAAAGTGTTTTTCATAATTACTAGTTGTTGTAGCTACATATTGCAAGTATTTTCAGTCACATATATGCATTGAATATTTTCAAAATAAGTTGCATATTCATGTTAGGTCATTTTTTAGTCAATTTAGAGTCATTTGTAAACATTCTTATTGATGCTAATTGAAGAAAAGATTCATTAGAGAAAACTGAAATGTTATATTAGTCATATGGACCTTGTATGTGAAGTGTTTGAGGAAATTATTTGAGCCATCAATCAGCATTTTAAGGTCAGATTTGAGCAGGGTCATTACATTCACCTACCAAAATGATTTAGTACCTAATCCTTCAATCTTTGCTCTCAATGTTGATTATGAATCTTCTCCTTCCAATCTATGATCTGATCTCTTATCTGGTATATCTTTAATCTTCTCTTCACTACTTTACTATATAGGTAAACTTTGTTACTTCACAATTTTGCTTGTAGACTCCAAAACCTAACTCCTTCACATAATAATTCACAATACTTCATTTCCTCTCTCTTCACATGCACACACATAAAATAGGATTTGGATCTACCCTTATAAAGTCATATGTAGATTCTTCTAGAATAAGATAACGATCTAGATGTTTCCCTTTTAGCCTCTTCATCTGATTGGTTGTCCTCCTTCGTGGGGATCGATGATCCATGTCAAAACATGTAACAACCTCTATAAAAAAACTCAGTGATCATTAAATGTTATTTACATGTCAGCCCAAACTAGTTTACCTCAAAGTTTGTGTCATTTCAAACATTCTTGTTCAAACTATGTTACTCGGCACATACTATCTCTAATTCTCGATCATAATAGTTAATTTTGTTGATACTCGACCTTAACTAACTCAACTCCTTCTATATGACTTGGCATCCATATGCTCTATTTACTCAAAATTTAATGAACTCAACTTGTATAGGAATACTCAGCGACCAAAGACTTACTCATCTCCTATAGAGCTCAGCATATACAAGATTATTTACAAGTCTTTACAAATACATAACTCAGTTTGTATAGAGTAACTTGGTCATAGTGATGACCGACCAACTCTATAGACCTTATAGATGACTAAGTGTTTGACACTAATAGACAATAAAACTAGAGAGATTAACATATTATGCAATTTTTTTGGGATTTGAGAAGGTATTTTATACTGTGGTTTTTAGGGCATGTCTTATTATCATTTTTTGATTACATAGATTTGAATTGTGTTTGATGTTGTGGTGTATGTTTGAAGGAGAATGAAAGTGAAATGAGTGTGTTGTGGACTAGGGAAGTTGTGAAATAATATAAAAAATAAAGTGAGCACAGTGTGATGCATCCACTACAAAACTCTGGGGTGCATAAAATTTAGTTTGAAAATGGATTCAATAAATAAATTCAATTTATGAAATCATTAATGGATTTTCAATTTGTTGAAATTGGCAACGAGATTTTCTTTAGGGCAACAAGCGAGTGGTCTTGTAGTCTTTATCCGACAAACAAGCTTCAAATAGAGGAATAGCACTACAAAACCTAACCTAATTTTAAAAAATTCCATTAGTAACACAAAATTTGTTGGCATTTGAAAATAATAAAAGGCCAAATTTATAAAGAAAGTCTATGTGTAAAAACCATGGCAGGCATCTTTCCTACAACTAATCAATGCTTACTTATCCTCATACCTATTTTATATACTTTTTTCAAACTCTCCTGATATATAATATGTGTGCCCTTATCTTGGCCACTCTGTCCGCCCTTTTTTTTTTATTTTCTACTTATAAAAATTCAATTAAAGCCTAGCAAATTCTTCACATGCCAATTAAAAAAAAAAAAAAAAGAATATAATAAGTGTTCTCAAAATATAACCTTGAAAACCTTAAGATAAGATACTTAATTAGTTGTATAAATTAAATATGGTGAGAGGCACATGAAAAAATTATTTCCCTCATGATAATGCAAGGAATAAAGCATATATGATAAGGCAAATGCAAGGAAAATGGAAACTATGATTAGGACAATCTAAGGAAAATGAAGACTGTGATAAGGAAAATCAAGAAAAATGAGGACTTTTAATTATGACAATTCAAAGAATTTAAAGAGTATAATGAGGACAATGCAAGGAAAATGGGGACTGTAGAGAGCAAAATGCAATGACTAATGGGGACTATAACAAGGGAAATGCAAAAGTTCTAACCTAAGAAGAACCTAAGGTTGAAACAAGATTCTATATTTTTAAAAGGTTGTATAACTCCATGTTTTGAAAGGTTTGATCAACTTTGGACAATGGTTTAAATTTTGAGCAAGGTGTTTGCATAATGCAATTTATTTAACACTTGCATAAGACACACTAATTATGCAATGGTTATTGGTAGACCCAGATCTTTTAAACTTTGTGTATGTTCAAGAAATTTTTAAACCCCAAACTATTCACTAGTCATTGAATATATGGAAGATTAAACATGCATCTATTATCTAAAAGTCACAATTTCATTACAATATTTTAGGCACATTTCTTGGATTTATGTTAGCTCAAAAAAACATGTCACACCCTAAGATGCACTTATTTTTTCTTCTTTTTTCGATCTCGATCAAAGAGGATTTCCCTCCAATTAATTCAATTTCTTGGGAAATATATAGTATCAATCTTGGGTGGAGATTCATCCCTCCCCTTGTACTAAAATAAGCTAATGTTCTAAATTTAGAACAAGTGGCCATTACCTTAGGGTTTTAAGTGAGATCTATGAACCTACCTAATCAGATTCAAGTTTAAGATACTTATGTCTATAATTTCTCATGTTGGCTCCTTAGGCACATTGGTCTAGTTTGAACAACCATCAACACCTCTTTCCAAGCTTTAGTTAGGTATACAATATTATAGAGTGTATTCACTATCTTATTTGTATACCAACTATAGATATTTGCTAGTTTGAGGTTCTACTCTAGGTTGATGAAGTCCCCGGGTATGTATCTCTAAGAAAATAAAAAAGGTTTTCGATGATAGAGTGTACAGGTGCACTAATAATGCAAGACAAATTATCCAATTATTAAGTTCCAATTGAAGTATTGTACTAGTCTAATGTGTACAAAAATCATGTGTCAATTTTAAACACCAAAAACCAAGTTAGATTTAACCTACTACAACACAAATCAAGATAGGAAATATACTTGAGATATGTTTTATTTTTCTCTTTCTTTTGTAAGAAAATATATCAATAATGAAGATTTGTATCTGGTGCTTATAGTTTTTCCATACCATATGATACACAAATCATTAGTAACACATGGAGATTTTGATATGGTGTTGGTTGCAGAATTTTGTGAAGTTGCAAGTGGGACAACACGTCATTTCTTTAGGTGATTCCATGCCCAATGGATTACTTAAGGCTACTAATCTATGCTTAGCAGGAAAGCATCCCCTTTGAGTCGCCAAGAATGTTGACCACTTTTGCCCCCCATTTAGCCCATTACTGTTAACCGATCAGACAGACCTTCCATGGGTTATTTTCTTTGTTGTGGGTTAACATGCTATTTTGTAGGGGTTAACATTTCATGTTAATTTTTTTTGCTATTTTGAAATTTGACTTTTATACCCTTTTCTAAAATAGACAAATTATCTATTTTGGAAAGCTCCCTTTCTTGACTTTCCGAAATAGTGACATTGGGTTGTGACAAATGGGGTTGTGCCATAGGGTGGTAGGATAAATAATTTTTTTAACCGATCTAAGAGACCTTCCATGGGTTGTTTTCTTTGTCATGGGTTAACATTTTGTGTTAACAATTTTTGCTATTTCGAAATGTGACTTTTATGCCCTTTCTAAAATAGTGAAATTCATTATTTCGGTGACAATAAATATTTTATAAGATTTATTAAAATAACTAGTCTACACCATTAAATTGATAAATCAAATAAATAACAATATTAAAATTTATGATAATTAATTTATATTCTAATTTGAGAATTATTATTTAACAAAATATTTAAAATCAATATAATACTTCAATTATGCTCTTGTTCCATTTGTAGTTATTCATAATTTAAATATTTATATATACAATAAAATAATTATATCTAACAAATTTAACTATACAACTAGCAATTTCGCTATTTTGGAAAGCTTCTTTCCTTGCCTCTACGAAATAGCGATGTCAAGTTGTGACAAATGGGTTTGTGGTATGTGGCAGCAAGATATTAGATTCAATGATTTATTTATGATGAGAAAAATAAAATAAAAGACAATGATTTATTTTTGACATGTAAGATTCAATAAAGTTTATTTATGATGAGAAAAATAAAAGAAAATTGATTACTTTATTTAAGATATCGATGAAATCGAAGGCTTAATTAGCATTTTTAAAAAATTAAAATTATTTAATCATGTGCATGAGAGAATAATAAATTAAACAAAGATTCTATTTATTTTAGAGAAAGTTGTTTTCTTCAAAAAAAAAACTAAATAATCAAATAATTAAAATTACTTATTAAATTGTAGAAGATTCAAAATAAATAAACAAAATAAAGATTTCACTTTTTATGAGAAAAATAAATTTAAAAACTTATTTAATTACAAAAGATTGAGATAAATAAATAAAAATTATCAGTAATACTTTGCTTCTAATTAGAGCAACAAACCACTGAGGCCACAAATCTAGGGGACCTCATCCCCAAATCAAACACCCAAGACCAGTGAGCACAAAAGCCCAGTAGGGATGCCAAGTCTGAAGGGGACAACCAAAACACCTATCATGGGTTTGATATAGGGTCTATGCACACTCCTAGCCCAATGACGATCTTGAGAGCTGATGATGTAGGAGCATCCAGAGGTATAAGGGCAATCCTATGTCATCCAAAAAAATGTACTTAGACTTAGTTTCTGTTTCATGTGTTTTCATTTCTAGATACCCATTTGGGTCAAATAAAGGTTCCAACTCTCATAGTTCCACTATCGGTGTTCTAGGATAGAGTATTTGAACACCTTGGGATACATGTAAATGCCAAAAAAATAGGAGTATGTAATTGAGCCATAATTTTGGTGAACTAGAAGGTGTAAATTGGCCAAATGAATTTAATTGTAATTTAGAGCATTCCAAAAAAAGAATCAGGTCAAAAGGCCCCATAGTTTGAAAGATATCGCAGTTTTTCAATTTTTGGAGACCTCCTAAGAATGCTTCAAAGTCAGGTTAGGGACATTAAATGACCTCAAATAGGGCCAAAAAATGGGGGATGAGTGACACTGGTCCATAGGGCTATAGAGCACTTCGAGAGCTTTTCAAAAATGTAAAGGGTTCGTCAATCGAAGCTACGGTTCAAAAGTTATGCCTTCCGAAAGTTTGGTTACCGTTTTTGGATTCTTCTAATTTTGTGCCGACTTCTAATGTGACTTCTGAAGCCTTCTATTTGGTCGGTGGATGCCAACTAGCACTTTCTAGAATGTATTCCTAATCCTTAACCCTCCGGTGTCTATTTAAGAACATTTCTAGCATTGTAAAAGGCAGTTCGGAGTGGAGTTTGAGAGAAGGTACTGGGAGAAGAAATTATCTCCAATTTTATGTTATTGTAAGCCCATAGGGCCTGTTTTGAAGTCTATTTTCTCTGCACTAGGTGTACTAGCATATTTTTATAGTGAATAAAATTTTCCCTTTCCTGTTGTGTCCATTATGTGCTTGGGTTGTGTCCCCATCAGCTGACCATCGTTATCTCTAGCTAAATCGACGATTGACATTAACACCATAATCTTCATTAATTTTCCATACACATCCACCTATCCATCACCATGCACGATAATTAAGGTGGGTCCAATAAGCAGTAACTCTTTTGGGCTAAGTAGGGATTTGAACCTTGGTTGCATCATTAACAATGAAACCACAACAAAACTACATCACAAAGTGATCCCCCAAATATTTATTTATTTTTAAAGGACTCTAAATTGTTAAGAAACCTAAATAATTTTAAAAACTTATTTAATTATAAAATACTTTGATAACTAACTACATAATTATGAGAGAAATAAAAGAAAGCACTTAATTAAATAGTAAAGATTATCTACTTTAAAGTGGAGAAAATTGATTAATTAGTATTAGAAAAAAAAATAGATGGATAAATCATTAAAATTATTTATCTATGAGAAGGGAGGGAAATGTTAATTTTTGAATTTGAGTTAGAAGAATGGCATTGAATTAATCAAATAATTAGAATTATTTAATAAATTAGGAAGAAAGTTAGTAAAATTGTTACTTGTAGACACTGGAATAATTTTAGGTATTTTTAGTCCCTCAATAAAAAAAATTTGACAAAAAACAACATTAATCTCTAATTTTCTCAGCTTAGAAACAACATGCTAACATCTTCACCAAGCCTTTGCAATAATGAATTATGAAACTTTTCTGGATTCTCTTATCAATATGCTAAAATAATGATGTACTAAAGGTGGGGGTGGGCGTGGGGGGGAGGATGGATATTGTATCATTTACTCTATGTACATAGTCTGTTGGTTTTGTTATTCTATGTTACTACTATTTAGTATATGTAGGATTTTATTTCTTATATGTTAAAATCATTAGTATACAATTCTCCATGATATTTTCGTGTATAAATACATTATTCCAATGTAGTAGAACTCAATTCGAGTCCACCACTCTTACTACAATTGTCTACCCTCCTATTCAATAGTGCAATCTTGTAGATATGTTCTCAGTTACTTAATTTTGGAGGTATAGTCATGAATGTGATCAAAGCCTTTTGGATGGAGATTTATCAAATCCTTGGTAATTTAATATTCCTTAATCTTGTTATCTTTTACAATTTTTTTATAAAGTCGTGCATGCCTCCTTTAGTGTTTCAAATATTTCAATATGGGATTGAACATTAGATGAGATAAATTAACACATATATCAAGTTGTTTCTCATTGTTGATCTCTCACCTTGTCAAGTGTTTTCTCATAGTAGGTATAATATTCAAATAATTATGTATATTGTGTCCAATTAATCACCATTAGCATTATGTTCATGTCAAATGCTAAATGTACCAATTCAATACATAACAATTATTGAAGCATAATAAAATTGATCATTCAACGTGCATAATCAATATTCTAATAATTTCATCAAATTACAACATCATTATAATAACAAGTTATAATAATAACTTAGTTTTAATTATTATAATTGAATGCTTGTTGGTTTTATATTTTCCTCGACTCATTCATTTTTTTTGAGGAAACGATTCACATTTAAAATTTCACATTGTTCACATTATCAAACGTTCTACTAAAATAAGTTAAATAAAATCAGCTTCTAAAAATAACTCACTTTCATGCTTAGGAATTAATTGTTTTACATAAGTTCAACATAGACTAAATGACTCATGTCAAGGCTTGTTGTCTAATGTTGTACAAAGACTTCTAAATGATTAATACATATTTTTTACATTATATAAAGACCTATGAAAGAAAAATAATGATTAATACACACTTTCCATGTATTATTTTAAAACAACATATCTATAAATATAATGATAAAATTTATATTAAATATATATAATATTGTGCAAAAAAATATAATTGACATAACCATTTCACCTCATTTTTCTACACTTGCTAGTTCATATTGTGTACACTACATAAGCTATAATTTTTTGCATATGTTTCGATCCTTTTCCTTATCCATCACATTGGAGTATAAACACAACATTATAGAGAATCAACTCATAACCATGGTTTGTCACATATATTGTTAACAATTCCAAATACATCATTTCCATTTTCTAAGTAGGAAGAATTTTGGATTTTACTAATTTTCTATTTTTCTTATTTTCTAGACACATACAAGCTTTTATTATGTACTTAGTTTTCACTTGTAAGAAATAATCTATTTACTCGACACTTTTTGTTTTGTTTTGTAGGTTCCTAAGGAGAACACACATTGAAGGACAAACCTCCATAACCACATCCTATAATGTCCATACTTTATTTAGGCTCTAATTTTTATATCCTTTATGCTAGCTACAACTGATAATGTGATTAGTAATGTTGATAATATATGTGAAAGAGTCATATCAGTTGTTATGTTGTCATTGATGTCAAGTACTAGTTGGGTAGACATTATGCTAATTTAGTATAGTGTCATATCATTTGATTGATGAAGAGGATTTGAAGAAAGTATGATAATGACAGAGTTGATAAGCATTGTTATTCAATGGGCACTTACACTAGTATATTTGAGGTCAAATTTTGAAATTTAATTTCGACCAAGGCCTTTTTTTGGCTTGTTAAATTCTTGTATTTTGTTTATGAGCCCAATTTGGTTGAAAGTTTGATCAAAATGCCTGATTTGGACAAAATTTTGACCAAATTGGGCACATAAACAAAACAATAAAAAAGGTGTGTGTGAGATTTATTTCACAATTTGGGCATTTTGGGTGAGAGCTAATTTGGAGGTCTATGTACTTTGGAGGTCTGCAAGTGTGAGATTCAACTATGTTAATCGATCCCAATGTAGAAGATGTGAATGCACACTTTGGAGGTATGTGAGTGTTAGATTCAACTATGTTAATCCTAATAGAGAAGACATGAATGTGCGCTTTGTAGCTAGGTCAGCGAGTGATGTGAGTTTGAAGAGTGTCATGCCCAAAATAAAAAGGGCAAGAACACACGTAAAAAATAAATTTAAAAGATTAATAACACCACTATGTTGATTTTATTTTTTCACTGGTTACAGGATAGGTACATTGAAGACAGATATGGGTTATCCTAACAATGTCTTGACATCCTAATTAAGTTTTAAACTCAATGTGAAGGAATAGGTCATTAAATTTGAACATTCATTATTAGATTGATTTTGATGTTTGTTTCATTTTATATTAATTTTCTGGTGGAAGTGCTTAAGTTTATAGAATAGAGAATGAGGAAATTCCTATGGAATGGAACTCTCAATAAAGATAAAATTCCCTTGGTAGCATGGGAAGCTCTGTGTAAGCCAAAAAAATAGGGTGGTGTGGGTTTATGAAGGTGGCAGGATGTTGATAGGGCTTTGGGTGCAAAGTTAGTATGGGACATGTATGCAAATCCTAACTAGCTATGGGTTAAGATCCTAGAGGCAAAATATCTTGATTCTAGTAACCCTTTAAGAATCCTTACTGCTAGTAATCCTTCTAAAGGCTCTGTGGTGTGGAATTTCTTGCTGGATTGTAGATTGATTATTACGAAACATATTCTGTGAGAAATTGGTAATGGAGAATCTACATCTTTTTAGTATGATTCCTAGAATGGTCTTTGCAGGTTAGCAGATCTTGAAGGAATGGAAGATCTTATTCCAATTATGGAGGCCGAATGGGGTGAGACTATTGACTATTATGTGGAAGAAAAATAGTCTGATTTGGGTGTTGGGATTGGAAAGATGCTTCTAATTTGCAACTCTCAGAGGCACAGTCCTTAAGGTTGAAAAATATTTTTCTTGATAGGTAGATTAGTCTCAGCAATAAAGAAGATAAAATTATTTGGTGTGCTTCAAAAAGTGGTGGCTATTCAGCCAGATTGGGATATCATATTAGCTTCCTAGCTCTGATCTTTGTTAGTTGGCCATATACTTTGTGCTGGAACAAAATATGCCTCCCTAAAGTTGGTGCCTTTGCATGGATAGCTTTAAAGGGTAGAATTCTCACTGATGAAAGGAGATACAAGTTTGGTTTTGTGGGCCCTTCTTAGTGTTTTCTTTCTCTTAGTGTTGTGGAAATAACTAATCATTTGTTGGTACATTGTTCTTATGCTCAACATTGTTGGATAAGTCTAAGGAAGTAGTTAGCTTGGTCAGCCCCACTACCTGAGACTCTTTTAGGAGTTTTTCAAAGTTAGCCATGAACTTTAAAAAATTAGTTCTTTCAAATCTTTGGACTGTCAGCCCAGCTTTGGTGGTGTGGGAGATCTGGAAGGAGCAGAATAGGAGGATTTTCCAAAATAGATCGGACAGTATGGTGATGGTGTGGGATAGAATTCAACGTGTCATTGAGGAATGTGTTAATGCATAGGAGTAGTGAAACATCTAAAGTGAACCTTAATTGGTGGGATAGTATAGTGCAAAATTTTTGGCTGGGCGTTAAAATCAAATGCGCTAATGATGGTGAAAGAGAAGACAAGGTGTGAATAGATAGGAAAGCCATTAGATGGCACCCACCAATTGATGAATGGATCAAAATCAATTTTGATGGCACATCTAAAGGAAATAAAGGCTTGTCAAGAGTAGGGACCATAGCTAGAAATGCATCACGAGAAATCATCAGATTGGCAGCGAAGAGGTTAAGGGATGGAACCAATATAGCTACGAAGGTGGAGGTTACAATGTTGGCAATATTACTGGGCAGGAAATTGGGTGTTCGGTATTTACACATGGAGGGGGACTCTAAAGTTATAATAGATGGCATTGTTAGAGGGACAATGCAAGCCTAGAATTATCAACACCTAATTTAGAGGATTTGAGAGGAACTGGGTTGTTTTTTTAATTTCAAAGTAAACCATACATACCGGGAAGGGAATAAAGAAGTAGATATATTAGCTAATTGGGCTACATCATTCCCCATAGTAAATTTAATTATAGTGGAGGATTTTTGGGGGATTTTGAGTGACAATGATTTTGATTTTGGTAATGGCTTGATGGTGGATGAAGCTAATAAATGAATTAAAGGAAGCTAGCAGATGGGACATGGTTGCGCATGTGATGAAGAGATTTTGAGGCATTGAGATATTTGTTTATCAAAAGCAAAAGATTGTGTCAGACTCGAGTATCATTTAGGAGGAAGATTGTTACAGATGCAAAGATGGAAAGGTAGTTTAAGTGTGTGAGTGATTAATGCTTCTATATGATCGGCAAGAGTTTTCTTTTTAAGAAAGGAGAGGGTCGTTATGTTTTTAGTTTTATTTAGCAAGTGTGAAAGAGTAGGTAGCGATGGAGGCCTCATTCTCTCTAGACTCTGACAAGCAGTTGAAAGCTTTTAAGGGCCTAGTTAGTCAAGAGAGAATGAAGGGCTTACTGAAGGTGAAAATAGAGGGTATGATTGATGTTGTTCTAGGGGTGATTGGCTCACAATTCTAGGAACAGGCGGTAAAATAGTGATGCAACTTAGATGTGATAGCCATGGTGGTTGCTTGGGGCTTGGAGCTAAATGTTTCAATGGAGGAGGTGGGGTCTGTGGTGCAGTCTTTGTTTGATGAGAATTTTCTCAGAGGGCTTGACTCTATACTGGAATGGTCGGTCCCTGGTCTTGGCTCTAACTTTTTGGAATGCTTCAAAGATGAGGATGAGGGGCATTGATATGGGTATTCCCTTTCTTGAGGTGGAAAGCCAAGGTGGATAAACTTTCACTCTACCACGAAGCACAACAGGCATAGGAGGAATTGTGAGCTGAGTTTAACAAGGCAGAAGGTGGTGTAGAGCAAGCAGTGACTGAATGGGTAAATTTCCCCACTGTCAATGTAGCCTGCAGGGTGGCAGAATGACAGCTGAAGGACAAGGGAAGGCTTCGGTGGAAGAATAAAGTGCCAAGTTAGGTTCGACAAAGGCCGCCTGAAGTTTTTTGGTTATATGGTTAATATTGTATAGCATGTAATTTGTTTAGTGATGTATAGATAATGTAGATAGCAGGGTTGTATTTAGATATGGTAGTTAAAGGCTTTTTGTTTTCAACTGACAATAGTATTTGGATTCTCGGGGAGTAGTGGAAGGGAAGTTTTTTGGATTTCTATACTTAAGCCTATTAGCTCTTATGGAACCTTTTGTATTTTGTAATACTTTCTATTATTAATATAAATAATCATTATCGACATATATATATATATATATATATATATATATATATATATATATATATATATATTCAAATAACAATATAAATAAAGATAAATTTAACTATTATTACATAGTATGTTTCATCTCATACTAAAATTAATAATAATTAAAAACAAATTTATAATCCTTTTACTAACTGCTAACCTTTATCTTTAAACAACATAACAAATTTAAACTTTATTCTAAACAACAATTTCATTTAACTCTATAATCTATTAAAATCAATACATATTAACATTATCTACTAATCAAATACTTTCTACAAACTAACAATTTCTAAATCAAAAAAACTTTTACTAATCTAAAATACTTTAATTAAAAAAATATCAACTTTCCATTTTTTTAAAAACAATATGATGACTTAATATTAAAATATATACTAATACTAAAAAATACTTAAAAATTAAACTATCTAAAACATACTTAACTAAAACTAATTTTCACTAGTTTACTTTTTAGCTAGTACTATTTAATAATTTAAAAGTAACTCAAATTTAAAAACTTTATATAAATTAACACATACTAAAACTAATGTTTAAAAACATTTAAATTAACTACATACACAATACTATCTAAATCTTAAAACTTTAATTTAAAATATAAACTAGCCTAAAAATTAACTACTAAGTAATACTATTAAACTAACACTTTATACATAATAAAACAAATTAATTAAAATTTCTAAACAAATTAAAACTAACGAACATTTAACACTAACCCACTAATGTGAGGCCTCGCCCCGACCCATCGTAGCATAGTGATACATTACTATTATTTTGATATTCACGACTCGAGATGTCGAGACATTATCTAATGCTTAGAACGTACTTTATTATTTCATGTTGTGTGATGTTACTTTCAGATATATTTGATGATTGTCATTCAATGTTTCATGTATATGTATGTTGAAGAAACCCTTATTGATGTATGTTTTAATTTATGTGAATTTTTGATACGTATACATATATGTACATGTGATTTTACGAGACTACTGATGTGTGCAATGAGTGTGCAGATGTTTAGCCGAGAAACCCTACGGAGGAACAGAACTGATCTCTTTGTGCTAATTTTGGAAACCCTGTTGTTCGTAATTCATGTGTTGTATTGTGAGATATATGTATGTATCTTCTTTGTTCAGTGAATGTCAATGTTCGTAATTATGTTCTTTTAGTGTCGCTTGACACTCGTAAACTGGTTATGTTCTTCAGCATGCTGCTTAGGGTTAATTGTTTAACCTTTGGACCAAGTTGGTTTAAGTTGGTGTCAGTTTACTATTAGGTTCTTAATTGAGTTTAGTCATCCCTAATCCGAATTAGTGCTTAATTTGCATGTTAGAGTAGTTAGAAGGTCCTATTTTATTCCTAAATTTTATTTGGCTCTAAACCTCTTTCCTAAGGCTTAAAACTTGATTTAATTATACCCAAAGGGTATGGGTATGGGTTAGGGGTCTTTTCCAACCCCTAAGCCCCTTTTATTGACTTTTGAGGTCCCTCAAAAAGTCTCTTTTTGCCTTTGTGCGAAAATTGACCATGGTTATCTTGAGTTACCTCACCTCATCTCCACTTAGGGTTTAACCATAGTGTAGGTTGAGTTAGGAGTTTCTAGAATTGCTAGTGGGTGGTAGTAGTTATTGCTCCTTTTTGGTGGTTGAGTTGGAAGCTTATTTAGAGGCCCTTCTTGGACTTGTGGAGGTTGTTACCCAATCTCTACATTTAGAGAGGAGTTTTGAAGATTGAAGGAAGGAAGTGGAAACTCTACTCAAACTTGTTCTTTGCCATTACCTCTTTGTGAAGGTAGGAAATTCTCATCTCCCTTATTCAGTTTTTATGTTTTGTTTCATGCTCATGCTACTTTGTTGTTGTTTCAATGTTTGTATGGTTGTGGGTATGTTGGAAAAATTTGAAAACCATGTTATTTTGGTTATTTTCCTTTCTTGTTTATGTTTGCAATTTTGAGATTTTCCTTGCATGGGTGTTTTGGTATTACTCACCCTTGGAGAGGGCAGAAGTGACCAATTTTGGGAAAAGTCTGTTTAGTTGGACTCCAACCAGTGTAGAGTCTCTTCTTAGGATGAGAAGAGGGAGAAAGGGTAGGGTGTTATGGGCCCCTACCCGTCAACACAAACTTTGTATGAGTATGGCATTTCTAAATGGAAGAACAGAAGTTCTTGATAATTAGCCCTGATTGGGCATCTGATTTGGTGTTGTGCTCGACTTCTCCTAGTTGGAAGAATCCACCTTTCCCTAGTGTTGATTTATTATAGATCTTGTTGTGAAAACCTTGTATAAATATGCATGTTTTGAATTGTTCTTGTTCATGCTTTTGGTTACCTGATCAGATTCTGTTTCCTCCATGGTTCTAGAAATGAGTTGCAGAAAACATTATAAATCCCTTGATTAGGATCATGACAAAAATTTGATTAAATTGTTGAAAATTGGGATTGAGATCCTATCGTAAATTGTATTTTAAACCTTGTTGTAATTGGCAATGAAGCCAGGTTTTCTTCCTGATTCTTTCCCGGCTAAGCCTTTGAATCAAGTTTGCCAATGAAATTGGTGTTCTGAGCATAATTGGTCCAAAAAAAAAAGTGTTGCAAGAGAGTAAAACTCTCTGCCTTTTGTATGGAAGAAGCAATTTAAATGGTTTTGGCAACAGAGAATCTTTTAAAGATTCCCTTTAAATTCTGTTTCAAAAAAAAAAAAAAGATATGATTTAACTAATTTCTTTTGACTAAATATACAATCTTAAAATAGGCTATGTTTTTTAAATATATATATATATCCTGAATATCTTTTGTGTTACCTATAAAACTTTTCATGTTAAATGCCTTACTTTCTCCTTTGGGCGTCAGCTTTAGTATGAATATTTTATAGGTTTTATTTTTTTAAAGTTTGTGCTTGTCATCAATCAAAATGGGGGGGGTGATGTCACCCTGCCCCCATGTCCCATCCACTTTTTCCTAAACTTGGAGCGCTCCCTTGTTTTTTATTATATTCAGGTTTAACTTTGCAAGTGGGCAAAGTTGTTTTGATTTCTTTTTAAACCTTGTTGGGCATGCGTTTTGTTTGGGCGGCAGTTAGATCTGCTTGGCATTTATTATGCCATGTGCGAAATGGACAAGGAATTATAATTCCTTGATTTGCGCTATTTTTAAGGGGAGTCTCGTTGACCAAATCCCCAACGTGAGTGCGGATCAGCACTTTGGGAAGCGTTTGGGCCGTTGGTTGGTTGGGGGGAGTTTATTGCATCTCAGACTTGGGTTTTTGGGATGGGTTAAAATATGACTTGGGGTTTGGAAAGAGGGGTGTAGGGTAGCTTGGGTTAGGTTAGTAATAGTTAGGTTAGATTAGGATGTTAGTTTGTTTGTTTGATAGATTTATTTTTAATAGTTTTTTTTTAGTTAGTTGTTTTAGTAGTTAGCTTCATTTAGTTTAAATTTAAAATTGTTAAGTTATTTGTTTAAATTTTTTTATATATTTCCTTAGTAATACTAGTAAAATATTCATGTTTTAATTGATAGTTTTTAAATTTTATTTAAATCGTGAAGTTAAGTTCTATTTATAGATTAGAAACTCATTTTATAAATGGTTAGATCAATTTTAGACTTAGTTAGTTAGTTAAGTTAAATTAGTTTAGTATGGAAATAATATTAAATTTAGTTTAGATTTAATTTAAATTCGATTAAATTTTTGTTGAGAATTAAGCTAAGTTGGAGATTTAAGAAATGTTAGTATTAAATAGTATCTTTGTTAATTTGTTTTGGTAATTTGTTTTATTAAATTAGCTTAGTTTGAAGGTCGTTCGCACTAGATGTAGATATCAATTAGATTTATTTAAGGATGGTTAGTCTCATGTATTTTATTTTATTTTAGTAGCTTAATTTAAGGGTTATTGGCTAATTAAAACAAGTTTTTAAGTATATTATAATTGCTTAGATATTTGACCCAACAATCTCATAGTCATCTACATTTTTAATTTTAACAATTTTAACTATGATGTTGTATAAGACATGTAAGAACATAAGTTACCATCATAAATCTTAGAACAACGTTTTAATATCTTAACGATGTAATCGTCCTCATGTTATAATCCTAAGACGTAATGTAGAGAACCTGTACTTGAAATGTTATCTCAATCTTTTCTCTAAGAGCATTTTAATTAATAAAAAAAAAATTTGTGTGTTTTTGGCCTCGTAGTTTGGGCATGACAACTAACTACATACTTTTAAACTAACCTAAACAAATCAACCTACTCCCCGTACCCACCCTAAGCCATGTGTTTTCCAAAGGCCCTCATGCTAGCTGAGGGTCTCACATGGTCCCATGTCAACAATATTGTTGGCTAGGCAAAACTAAATTGCAAGTTTGTCAGACTTTAAAATGTGACTTGCCTCCACTTGAAATTCATCTCCAAAAAGCATGTCAGACATGTCAGGTTAACCATAGGGGTACATGTTGCACTTATGTCAGCCCATTTGCAATTCGCTTAGGAATATGCAAGGGGGGTAGTTAAGACTTAGGCTAAAGGGGGTGGGGGGGGCAATAAGTGAGTAGAGATTTATGTTATAAAGTTTTGTAGCTGGGGTTTTAGGATATTTGTGTTTTTGTAATTTCTTTTGTTTTATTTTCACTTTTTATTTAAATATTTAATATTTTTAAAGGATATTTAGAGAATCTTTTTAGATTCTCTATTTCAAGAGAGGGGTTAATTCCAAAAGGCAGAACTATTTCTCTCAAAAGATGAATAAATTTTCTCAAGCCTATTTTTTTTATAAGTATAGATTTTCCAAGCAATTTATTTTTATAACAAGGGGGTGTTTATATTTTTCTTTTCTAATTGGAATTACCAAAAGCTTAGTTAACCAAGGGGTTGAATAATTTGTTTTAACAACAATGTAAGATTTATTTTGTCTCCTAATAAGCACGAAATTGAATATAAGTTCCAACCATATAAAATTTTCCTTAACATATTTGAAATTAAAATTGTATAATTGTATATCACCATTTTATCTATTTTTTCAATATACACTTGCATAAACTGAAACAAACTAGAAACATCATAAGCAAGGATATTAATCAATCATTTATTTTTTATTCACCACCTAGTTCAAAGGCTCTACTGAGAAAGAACTGGGAAGAAAACTCGACATCATTTCCATTTCCACAATAAGTTAACAATAACATTTTTACACAGGATTTCAATCTCGAGGAGAAATCTCCCAACATAATTGAAATCCATTAACCATTTTGAATTTCCTTCTTGGCCCTTAAGAAGGGATCCATTACAAATTCTGTAATACATCACGGTGATCATGGAGAGAACAAAAATTGACTGGGAGACAACTAATCATAACATGAAGACAAAATCAAACATTCACTCCCATTTTGGGTTTACACAACAAGTTCAACATTGAACCAGACTAGGGAGAAGGTGGATTTTTCCAATAGGAGACGTCAGATACAACACCATAACAAGTGCCCTTTTGGGGTTAAAACTCAAGAACTTTCGTTCTTCCATTCTTTCATACCAAAACTCAAAATGTGGTTTGTGCTAACAGGTAGGGGCCCATAACACCCTACCCTCTCTCTTTCTTCTCATCTTGAGAAGAGACTCTACACTATCGATCCAACTAAAGACCTTCTCCTATACATAGCCACTTCTTCCCTATTCGAGGGTGAGTAATGCCAATACAACTCATATAATCTCTTTGAAATTCATAGCAAAACACAAAGGAAAGACATTTAATAAAACCTATTTCAATCCCTCCCAAACATACTCAACACACATTCAAACATACAAATGCAAACATAATAACTTAAGAATGAACAAAACATGAACAACATGAGCTGAGGGATTCCTACCTTCAAAATTAGCTTATGGAAAATGAAAAATTTGAGATGAGCATTCCCTTCCTTCTCCTTCTCTTTCAATCTTAAATTCTACTCTAAAACTAGATGTTGGGTGAACACTCAAAACCCTCTCAAAATTGCCTCTAAATAAGATCCTAAACTCAACCACTCTAAAAAGAAATAACTCCCCCACTTGCCTAAAGTTCTAGAGGCTTCTAACTCAACTAGACCTAAGGCTAACCTCAAGGTGGAGTTAAATTTATCCAACTCGTGATGGAAACAATCAATTTTCGCAATAAAGCAAAAATGGGGTTTTTGAGTGACCATAAAAGTCAACAAAAGGGGCTAAGGGGGTGGAAAATGCCCCCAACCCATACCCATACCCCTTGGGTACTTAGATTTCATGATTTTAGGCCTTTAAGATTAATTAGGGACCTATCAAAAGCTAAGAAAATTTTAAGACTTTCTAACAACCTTCAAAAAAATAGATTACTCACTAATCCTGATTAGGGTAATTAACCTTGATTACTAACTGATTAGCAAAAAGGTCACTAACCTAGTCTAACTTAGGTTACTCGGTTAACCCTAACTATTAGGCTGGAATGCATATACAATTCACGAGTGTCAAGCAACACTATAAAATCATTGTTACAAAATATTAACACTTAATTATTACAAAATGATACATTCATTCAATCCATGACACAAATAAAAAATGAACAGTAGGGTCTACATCTCTTGTTAGACTCAACCCTAGTTTCCATAATCGGTACATAGGGTTCAGTTTTGTTTCTCTATTTAGATTTCTCAGCTAAAATATCCTGTACACTCATTACACACATCAGTAGCTCAAGAAAATCACATGCATATATGTATCTAACGTATCAGGGAAATCACATAAATTAAAACATCCATCTTTTAAATAATCAATTGTTTATCTCATTCTACTCATATTCTCAATCATTAAAATTGCATAATCAAAGTGTTAATTATGCATTCACTTACTTCATCAGTATACATGTTCATAAATCATTAAATGACGAAATCAAATATCTGAAAGTAAAACATCACACAACATGAAATAATATAATATGTTCAGTGTATCTGATAGTGTCTCAACATATCAAGTCATGAGTATCAAAATAATAATGTATCAACTATGCTACGATGGGTCGGGGCGATGCCTCACAAAGAGTTTTCCTTCACATATTTGTTGCACATTTCTTCAATATTCTTGTCTATTCACGCAGGTAGAGTTTTATTCTTGTTCTTGCCATTACATTAGAAATAGAATTGAATGGATTCAAAAAAATTTTAAGTGCTTCATGTGATTGAGAACTTTCTCTTGTCAAGACGTTATTTCTCTCCCCACACTATTACAAGTTTATACCTTGGATACCATGTTTTTATCTGTGTTTTTTCATCATCACCAAATGTCAATTTATGGGCATATAAGGTCATAGGAAGTTTCATAAAAGTCACAAGTAGGTTTAAAGGTGTCACTTTTGGCTAGTGGGTAGGGGTATGAGATTCCTAAACCCCTAGCTAAGAAGGTTCAGTGACAAAGTGAACCTATATTATGAAGACAATAAGGAAAACCTTCATCATGGTAAACCAATTTGACAAAAGCTAGAATGTCTAGATTTGTTTGGCTTCCTTTTAAGTGTTATGTCACTTAAATATTTTAAAGTCATGTTCAAATTGTGGTTTTACTCTGAGCATACAAATAGGTACACAAATATGCATGATAACATTGGATTTCTATGAAATCATTTCTCCAGTACATTCTGGAAGATGCAAATAAATACAGATATAATAGAAGTTGATATACATGTAAGGTTCAATTCCAAAGCATAACTTATATTATAGTCATATTCGAGCACTTGGTCATTTGGATAGCAATGAGTGAAAGAGAAAGCAAAAAGTTGTATGATTATTCAACTCAAAATGGTTAAATAGAGACTCTATGACCTTGTTGGAGGATATTTTTGAAAGGGGAAAAGTTTAAAACATGATTCTATTCATTTCTTTAGAATCATCTTCTCAGGTTGTCTACTTTCACCATGATGGAGAGTGCACACAATAGAAACTTGGGTGACCTTGATAAATCTTCCAACATGCACTGATATGTTGTTCAATGTTGATTTAAGATTTTGTTCTTCCTTTCCTAGGTTTACTCCTTACTCCTAGGGCCTACCTTCCTTTGAAGACACAACAACTTTTAAGGTGATTATTTAATTTCTAGGGCACTCTAGACTTGTTTAAATGATGTATTTATCCTAAATATCACAATCAAAAAACCTTATTATGTTTGGACACACAAACTAGGTCTCTCCTAGCACTTTTCCTCTAAAACAAGGGTAAGGCTATGGACATAGGAACTTTTGAGATTGATTTAGTCTACTAAAATTTAAAACTTTCACTTCCCCAAACACCACATACCAATCTTACTCCTACAACACAAAACACTTGCAAACAACACTTTAGTCTAATTGATCAAGTTGGACTAGGGCTTGATAGAATTGCTTCAAGTTGGGTGCATGAAATTGATATAATGGTTTAGTGGAATTATAAATACTTATTTTTATCCAATACATCATAATATTAGGATCCACAACCTCCCTATGTTGTTACCATGCTCAAACAGTTCATGTTAAAGCTAAATGCATGGGCTTATTTAGCCTAGGGCATCAAATTACAACTAGCAAACAAGCTTTCCTTGTCTTGGCCTTTTGGAATCATGAAGTATAGTTTCCAAAATTTCATTTTGCCAAGTGGAATTGAATTCAAATGGTGAACTTGCAAGTTAGGGCCACATCTTTGTTTTAAACCCTGAATTTGAAGGTTTCAAACTTGTGTTCACACAAAATATTGCAACTTCCTCTACATAGAACCAAATTGATCAAGAAAAAATCAAAATCAAAGATGATTACAAATCCAACTTCATATAAACTTTATTTTCTTCTACTAATCCATACAATATCATACAAAACAATTTCCTTCTAGAAAATATGTTTTTCTTTCATAAAATGTTGCTATAGTCTGTACAATTTGATGGTCTTCTTATGGAAAGATGTTGTATGCCTTAAATATCTTCAACCAACCAATTCAAACTAACTCTTGGTGGTTATGAACATTGGGAAGTTAAAATGCCTTTTCATGAAACTTTTCAAAAAGTTGCATTAGCAATTTTTACAATTTTTGCCAAATATGAAAACTTTTTGCATTTTGACTTGCAATTGATGCCAAACAATTCCAAACCCTTAGGAATGCTGGAAAGTAAATATCTAAGGGGAAAGAAAAAACGTGTTTGCAATGACTAGACTTCAAAACACACAAAACATGAAAACACATTGTAGTGGACTAAGGACAATTTTGGTTTATAAGATGACCACAAAGATCCTTGTCCACACAAAAGGATAAAACCAACATACTATGGATGGTGTCAACACATCACATCCTTATTAAATCAACAACAAATGAAAATATAACTCTTCAAGAAGGAGATAGTTATAGGTGCCCTGTACCACACCAGCTTAGGTTGAGGAATGATACTAATATATTCAATATGTTGGGCCTTGTTCTCAATTTTGTGAGCTTGTGATGTTATAAGTTTCTTTGGCTGGAACATCAGGCACATCTTGAGCCATAGCATGTAGATTAAGAGAAGTTCGATCTACTTGAGGCCTTTGACATTCAATCTTGCTTCTTTGAATTCTCTTCTTTATCTTTTAACCCTTATGCCTATTTGAATTATCTTATTTATTCCCATAAATTAATATTTCTTCACATGTCTTTATTTTTTCAAAAATATAATGAGACTCTTTGAGGGTGTCAAATTCTACGATATGGATAGTCTATGACAAAATTATAGACTTCAAAAAAAGGAAATACATTAATCATCAACTTGCACTAAATAAATGACTTTGTATTAAAACCACCATCTACTTTGATTTCTTTGAGGAACTTATAATATTTTAGGACTTTAAATTTAAATGAAATACAAGGAAAGGTTGTTTAATGGAGAAAACTTTAATGTTGGATAAAGATTTTAAGGCAAGAATCAATTAACACCCTCAACTTTTAGTGAGATTAAAACTGTCAGTTACACAACAAAACTAACAACACTTTACAAATTGGAATAAACATGTACACAACTTGATGAAAAAAAACTAAAACCTATACAAAAACAAAGCTAACTACTATATCTAACTTCTATGAACAGCAATGAGGATGCAACAGATTTGTTGGTAAAACTCAGTTTTTAAAATTCAGTTTTACAAAACTTGTTCCCAACCTATATAATTTCCTTTGCAAAGGCTTAAATAGGATATTTAATATCATTACCACCTTAGGAAAGGTAAAATTACCTCACATTGAAAATATCTTGCTTATTTCTCCAAGGTTGCACAAAGTTGCAACATGGCAACTTTCTCAATTTTTGCAATTTTGCAAATTTTGAAATTTCATTACAAATTTGGGCTTCCTTGCCACCAATGGAGGAAATAATGAAGTCTTATGATGTTTCAAACCTCACTCCACCTTATTTCATGCTGTGTGACCATGTTGTGGTTATTTGACCACTGTTGACAACCTAGGAAGCTTTTTGATGTTTTAACCAAGAGACTGAATGAAATGAATACAAAATGAAATTTAAATCAAGTATTTAGGTAAAAACACACACTTAGGTTATTAAGAACCTTTATCCCATAATCAAGGCCCAAATTTGAGTCTTTCAAGCCAAAACTAGGTTCCTCATGCACTAGTTATGGTGTGAATCCATGAGAGGGCAATTTCAAACAACAAGGAATACCTTTAAACCTTCCCTAACTCAACAAACAAGATCATTGCTAGAGAAATCCCTAGGGTAATGTGTGGGAGTAAATGAGTCTGGGAATGTGAAAATTGGTTGGCCTAATCTTGTGAGTATGATTTGTGTGTGTATTTGTAAATCTTGTATAATCTTGTAATATATTATATTTTTTCATTATATACAAGATACTACTAATGCTTGTATGTTTACATTTTGTATATTTATAGCACAAATATTTTCTTGTGAAGAAAGATCATGCTTGCCAATATGAACCCAAAACAAAATAATGATACAATTTCTAGATTGTGGTCTTAGTTTTGAAGAAAAGTTGATAAATGTATTGTCCTTGCAAAAAGTGTAAGGGTTTAAAGAATCAAAGAATTCTAATCACAACAGCCCAAATTCATTGTAGGCAACATGGTCATATTGAAGGGGGGATGATTTTTGTCAATTGGTAAATGTGGATTTCTAACTAGAGGAACATGGAGATTGTGAATATCTAAGGTAAGGATAACACTCCCATGGAAGAAGATGATCCTATGGTAGCTGACACAATTGAAGATGATGGTATTGGTGCAACTGATCAAGATGATCATGATGATGGTACTAGTGCATCTAAGAATAATTATGATGATGGTCTTGATATACCCATACTTGAGAAGGCATACAAGCCCCTATACCAATCCTCCCAAACAACTCATCTCTCTGCTATATTGTTATTGGTGAACTTGAAAGTTATGAATATTTTATCCAATGTAGAAATATCATGTATGCTAAGGTATGTCATTTTTTGTCATCTTCAATGTTAGCATACCATTACTATTCATTATATTAAAAAATCATATTTGTTGTTGTAGGTTGGTAGGTGAGTTTTTGTTACCGCCATCAAACATTCTACCTCATTCGTACCAATAATTATCTACTATAATGAATCAAACTGGAATGAAGTATCAGACAATACATGCATGTCCCAATGATCACATTCTATATCATAAATAACATGAATTTGCAAAAGAATACCCTGATTGTCATATTAGTAGATATCAGTCGGATCAAATAACAAAAAAGGTGCCTCATAAGGTTCTTCGGTACATTCCCATTATTTCATGTCTTGAATGATTATTCAGGTGCACTAACTTGGCACAATTTATGGATTATCATGCATGCAATAGAATTCAAGATGACATTATGTGAATGTCTATGGATGGTTTTGCATTTAAGGACATAGATATTTAAAGAAGAACCCCATGATCTGAAGCTTTAATTAGCAATAGACAATGTCAATCTATTTGGAGATATGAGATTTGTTTACTCAGTGTGGCTTGTTCTTGTTATTAACAATAACATTCCTCCTTGGATGTCCATAAAGAGGGATCACATAATGTTTTCAATGATTGTAATAGGTATTTTTAATTTAATCATTATCTAAATTAATTTATAAACAATGCATGAAAATGATCGTAATAATTATGTAATGTTTATGTTCATTCAACTAGGTAAGTACCAAGTTAAATATATGAACATATATATTGAGCCCTTATTGATGAGTTGTTGAAGTTATGGAATGGGGTCACTGTGTATGACATCTCTAGACCAATGGGGCAAAGACAATTTCAATTCCATGGAATGCTTGTATGGACAATGCATGATGCCCCTAGGATAACTCATTTTTGTGGTATGTTATATTGTTAAGGTCACATATTTATGGTATGTTATAGTGCTTACACATTATTGTTGTATGTTTAAGTTGTGCATGATAATTGTACATGATCTCTTAGGTCTTTAGAAAAAGGAAAAATTTGCATGTCCAATTTTTGGTCCAAAGATAAAATCTCATCATTCAAGAAGTTTAGGAAAGCATGTGTTTGATGAGTTTAGGCACTTTCTCCACAATAATCATAAGTATCAAATTATTGAAAAAAAACATCTTTTTAATGGGAAAGAAGAGACAACATCAAGGTCGCGAAGAATGACACCTCACCTGTGGAAGTTGGAATATAATAGACTAAATCGTCGAGGTAATGTCATTCCATCTGATGATTTTTGTTTAAAATTTATATTTTGATATTGTCATTTTTTAGTAATGATGTAATTGATGCTCGTGAAGGTTGTCAAGGTATCAATGACCAACTTTCTAAAGGAATAAAAAGTTATCCTACTCAATTTAGTAGGTTTTCATACTACAATGATCTCTCAATCATGCATTTGTTTGATGCTATGCATATTAGAAAGAATTTAGCAAAGACACTATGGAAAATATTGGATGGAAGGTGTGACAAAGAAAAAATTTCCAAAATTTGTAATGACATTCTTGAATCCAATCATGCACTAAAATTTTTTATTGAATCAAATAGCAATGGAGACCTCATAAATATAATTTCCTTCCTTGGTTATTAATGGAGCAGCAAAGTGATGCATTAAAAGGAGTCATAAAATAAGCAAAATTTTCCACTAAATTTGCTACAAATATAAGTAGTCTTGTATCAAAGAAAGGTGATTTTGGGCTAGGATTGAAAATACATGATTGGCATACCTTCGTTAAGGTAAGTCATGTTGTCTATTTGTAATATATTGAAATGGTCATTTTTTAATGATTGCAGTACATCCTACCTTTATCCCTCCCACACCATTTTGACAATAGTATTAAACAAGTTATATATGATCATGGAAAATACATGAGGTTAGAAGTGTTATTTCTTATATTTTTTGCACATATATCATATTTATGAATTGTTTTACTTTTAATGTAATCTATTGTATAATTTTATCTAAAATCTCATTTATATGTTCTTGCGTGTTGAATCTCTTTTAGGTGGTTATCATCTAAAGAAATTGATAAAAAAAGATATTAAAAAGTGGATAAGAAAAATTATCCAACTTATGTGTGAAATTCAAAAGTGCCTACCTTCAATTTTTTCAATATTCAAGAACACTATCTCATACATCAAGTTGAGGAGATTGAATTATGTAGGCTTGTAGAAACTAGATCAATGTGGATAGTTGAGAGGAACTTGAAATTTATGAAAGCCTTGGTTCAGCAAAGAACACATCTTTAGGGTTCTATGGTGGAGGGATATAGGGTATACTAGACCATGGTGTACATTAGTGAATATCTTCCCATGTTTGCATCAAATATCTATGTAGATCGCATTTGGGATCCCAACTCTATTAACAAATTTAAAGAGGAGTACTTGATGGGGAAAGGTGGATTGAGGAAAGTGAGAGGTAATTATAAGCTATTATTGTAGTTTATTAATTCTTATAAATCTTCAATATAAATTGTTTCTAAGTGGTCTATTTGTTTTCTTTACAATTGATCATGAGTGGGATGTACTACATTTGTATATTGCAAACAATCTTCATTGGATGATGGTATGGATTCAATAATCTCAAGAAAATGGTCACTCATTAACATGGGTCGGTATTACATCATGGGTTAAAGAAACTCATCGTAATGGAGATCCCAATGTTATGCCAATTGTACTTGATCTAGCATATGGTTTAAGAGGTAGAAAGGTATGTATAAGATTACTAATTGTGATCCATAAGTTTAATATCAACTCACAGATTGATGCAAATAATCTTGACATATTTGAACCATTGTAGATCAAACACCACAAAGCTATGTACTATCATGGCCTTAAATTTTGAATAAAAATGTTAGACAAAACAAAGAAAACTTGTGATTTTGGGATAAGCGTAGTCTTCGGGGTCACTAATATTTCATCTAGAAATGACATACATCCTCAACAATCTAAAAATTGATACTATGGCATTTTGAAGATTGCGACATTAACTCATTCAAATTAGTTCTATTTGTCATGAAATTGTATAGGCTACAGATGAATCAAAGTGATACTAATAGCATTGTTATTGAACATAATAGTGGATTTACAATTATTAATGCAAGGTCATTTGAGCCAGTTGGAGATGAGCCCTATGTTTTTTCAAGCCAATGTGAGCAAGTGTTTTACTTTGGCATTCCACATAAACTGGGTTGGTCACTTGTCGTTAGACATGATCCAAGAGGAAGGTCAGTAAAGTATAATGTGATGGAAGAAGAAGATACTGAAGAATCAGAAGATGAAGTAAATGATGATCATGAATGAGTGTTACATAATGATGATGATGATGATGAAGAATATGATGGTGATTTTGGTGATGATAACAATCATTATTATGTTGATGAAGATGGTGATGATCAAGGCGATTATGGTCATGATAATGGTGATGAAATGATCATTTTTATTATGATAATGGTGATGAAATGATTATCATCACCATAATTTGTATAATGGCGATTTCGTTATTTCAACAAAGGTAAACCATTGGTGTAATTATACAAATTATATAGAAATAGATGTTGTATTATTATGTTCTTCTTTTTATGGTTTTGGAGTTATTTTGATAGAATTTTACTTGTCACAACTTGATACTTATTAATAGGGAAAAGAAAAAATGATAGCAAATCAAATGCAATTTGAAATTGAGGTGGCATTTTTAGATGACATCACATGTAGCGTTGACCCTGACTTCATGGCTACTCAGATGATAAATAGATATAGTAAAGAAATTATTACCATTGTCCTGGAACAAAACAAAATTGAGGAGACAGAGGCACTCAAAGATGAATTGATACATAGAGTCCATTATATGAAGGTAAGCAAAAATTAATCTTAAGTAATAATAAAAGTTCAATAGATGTTTATATTTTATACTATCTTATGGATCATGATCTAAAATATGATGTGTTCTTCTTATAGGAATTTTTGACAACTACGAAACATGGTCAACATGGTGAGGGTTGTAGCATATAGCCTTCATGTAAATAATCTTTAAACATTCATTTAAACATTTGCATGCATTATTGATTGAACTTATGTTTGGGATGCTTCTAGTACCCCATTTGATCTTTTATCCATTGCAAATGTAATTACTAACAATGTATGCTTTAGCTCATGATGAAGTGCAGATGCCTCCTTCAATCACCACTTAGATCCTACTGACTACAATATCAGCAACAAGGAGCTTGTAGATATCTTCATCATGTTTTTTTGTTGGCTACATTTTATACTCATGGACCTATTTTGAGCACTAATATATACACCTACAACTAATACAAGAACATAGACCACTACTACTAAAGCTGAACCATTTCTTGGATCAGCCTATGTTACTAGTATTGGTTCATTTGTGGGGTCATTGTTGTTGAATAAGAAAACTATGTTTTTGTTAAAAGTACCAAAGCTTCCAAATTCTTTAAAGTTGAAATTATTTACATTGTAATTGTAGTTTACTTATACATAACTCATTTTGAACTAATAATCCCATGATGTTTTGGTAGGAAATGATGTTTTTTATGATACTCTTTTTTTGAAATGATATTGAAGCTATTTGGGCCCACCATATGTAAAAGGTGCATAGCTTTGTATCATTGGTAAAGGAGAAAAGGCTACAGGGTAAAGGAATTGAACCAGAAGAGGGAAAAAGAAGGTATGTCATGATAGTATTAAGTAGAATGTAATCATGCACTAATTATTGATCTTTGTAAATATATAATCTAACATGTTTAAAACTTTTCATAGACTACAGGACACATCAAAGGCTACAGAAGTGAGAGTACAAAAGATTGGCCAACACAAACTTGGCTCTGGTGGCTATATGAAACATCACTCTCGACTTGTAAGTAGAAGCAATGGAATTTCATATCAATTTTTTTATATAAGGTTGCAAAAAAAAAAAAAACAAATTATACATGCAAAACTTACAATATTAAGCAAAAAATACATGACACAGAATTCAATGTAGAGCCCATGGATGAAGACAAAAAAATGCTTTGAAGGAAGGCTATAAAGTCATGGTTGCACGCCTATGCCAAGAATCTGAAAGCCATACCGAAGAATATGGTGCACCAAATGAGACACAGGTAAATTGGTCAAATGAAAAGTAAATCAAATTGAATAGTTGAAAATTTTCATGTTTGGTGTTAACTTCCAACATAAATTGACTATTTATGTTTTATATATCAAACAATGATAACAATGTACATGACATTTCACCATAGCCTTCAAATCCTATCATAGAACCTGTGCATGATGAAGGCCATGATGTGCATCACAGTGATGGAGGTATTAATTTTTTATTGGAAATTAAGTAATTTTATCAATAGAATTAAATATTTTCAATTGCAATTGGCCATACGTGTAACCTTTTTTTGAATATTTTAGAGCATGTTGAACATTATGATAAACGAGTAGAGCATGTTCGAAGTGTTCAACATGTTGAGGTGGTGGCCAATCAAAATGTTATTGTACATGATTTGGCATTGTTATGTAAAGAAAAATGCATGTTATGTTGTACTAGTTAATGAAATACTTGTAACAGTACCAAAAAAAAATGTGAATTTAACTCATTTACTTGTTATTGCAGGAGACCCCCCTTTAGTGCACCAGCCTCGTGCTCCTCAAAGTAGGAGGAAACATCATAATTTGGTATTAGAACTAGAAGAGGAGGAGAATGACATAATTATTGATGCTCCTATTAGCCTTTTCCTTAAGAAATCTAAGAAAAAAGAGAAAAAAAAAAAATTAGAAATGCTCTTTGATAAATTTTGTTTGATAAACTTTGTTGGATAATGAAAGAGTATTATTTTAAGTAATTATCTATGAATTTTGCGTATTAATATTGAATTTTATGTCATGTTGATGAATATTTCTATGTGTTAATGAATTCTGTAGTAGTGTTTAGTATTAATGAATTTTATATCATATTAATGAACATTATATCATATTAATGAATGTTATGTGATTGTATTGATTGAATGTTATAGTTCATAATGGATGAATGAATGAATGAAGTATGTAATCATATATTAATGGGGAATTTAGATTGATGTTAGGGGTAGGGGGTGAGGCTAGATGAGCTTCCCACCTTCATGTGGTTGGCCTTGTTAAGTAGAGATTATTAAAGTATTCTCGAAACCAAGTGAAGCTCAAACTAACATACCTTCATTATTTAATCAATTTCATTCATTCTAGGTGTTTGCTCATAAGTGCAATTTGAATATGTCATTGTCAAGAAAATATCAAATAACAGACTAGAAGGGCCAATACTCAACTTGTCTCACATTATTTGGCTTCATTTTGTATAAGTATTTTCTTCTTGAATGCGTCAGATCTACATGGCTTATGAACTATTTGAGATTTTATTAGTCTATTTCAAGGTAAGACTTCAAAAAATCACTTCACTAAATTAATTCAATTCCTTTTCATTATCATGTTAATGTTGTCTTCATCATATGGTATTAAAGAACTTTTACCCATGGTATTCAATCAAAATGTCTTGCCTCTTTGTTTTCACTATTCAACTGTAGATTCTCAAGATAACTTCAATATGTTAACTTTTTTCTTGTTATTCAAGGTGGTTTCCTAGTATGGAATAAATTACAACAGTAGGCCTCTCAAAGGCTAGATTTCATCTTGATAATGTGATAATCTTACTTGCTTCTACAATATCAAAATTAGAACTTTTTCTTAGTCATGATGGAATTGAGTATTCTCCAATGTCTACTAAAAAATCCACTATCCAGACTACTTAAAGAATGCCTCATTTTCGTATATTATTTTCTAAGTTACCAACATGGGCAATAATAGTTGAAAATGTTACAAATAATTGGGTAAGATTTATAGAAAAGGGTATCTTTAATTGAACATCACAAGTCCATCTTTTTTTTCTAATTTTTTTTCTTTTGTTGTCATTAGGGTTATTTTTTTATTCTCTCTTGGATGCAAGTATATTTCAAAATTGTAACCTTTTTTCTAATCGCAATGCATACTCTTTTTTTCAAAACAATTTTAATCAAGGAATATGTCAAACCAAAATCACAAGAGTCATCAATACAATTTTCATTCATTCATATTGAAATTTTCACTACATTTGAATTCAAGCACAGATATGATAAGGTCACTTCCATCTTTGCATATAGGTATTTAATGTCAATTTGAAGCAAGCTGCATTGTTTAGTGTTATTCCATGGGGTGCAATGGCAGTTGTAGGGTATGGTGCTAATGATGGTGTTGTTTTAGACATTTTGGTTCAATATGGCTATTCAGTCACTATGATTGCCAAAATCATGCTAGTCAGTTAAAGCTTATTTTGGCTAAATTGCTTATGCAATCATAATATTTTCATGTAAAAGCCTTGAATTGTGAAAATTTTAACTAATGCTTTTGTTGCCAAATTTTGTCTTAGCTCCCAATACCATGTTTATCATCATTTTGCCACTTTTGCAATTGGTTTGGTTGATTTAAACTATTTTAAAAAATAGATTAGTTGATTCATTAGATTTCATGAAAACATCGACAGACATTATATTAATTAGATTTTCATAAAATTTGGACTATAAATTCTCAAAGGCAAAGAAAATGGAGATGCAATACATGAAAATTGTACAACTTGTAGTCCTCCTGATATTTGGACTATAAACTTTCAAAGGCACTTGCAAGGGATTCCAATGTCATAGTACCTACTGCAACACTTTCCTAGATTCTATCCAGTGCTCCCATAATATCCTCTATGTTGTCTAGCTATTATTTCTATCGTGCAGTCTCTTTCTAAAGTCTCTCCTTCTCCTTCTTGTATATTTCCATAGACCCAATCTAGATGCCTTAAATTCTAATCAAACTTCTGAAAGTAAATTTTGGACTAGCTTCTCATGGATTAGGCATTAAGAATGAAAAGTAACACTTGAAGATAAATATATATACTAATCATTGACTAGGATTTCATTGGCGATTACTCTAGATATTTATCTTTAGGTGTGTTTTTTTAAACCTTCTATACTCATTAAACTTTTGACTAATTTTAGTTTAACATTCAACCAGACATAGTTGAACTTCCAACAAAGTCACTCACAAGGGAACCATTGTGGCTTTGGCATCTTGGTTGAATGGGCCAGTCTTTTCGACCAGCATTGGTCAAAGTTTTGACAACCATGATGACCAAATGTTGGTACTGATTTTGAAAAGGACGTGCATCAAGAGTCCAATGTAAACAAAGATTTTTGAACTTTTGATGATAAAAATATCGACAAAGCCATTTTTGGATCATTCAACCAATTTGGGTAGAAAATTCAACCAATTATGCATCGAAAAAAGAGGCAATTTCTACTAGTGTTAAATGAGTTGGACTGTGATAATGTAATGTTGGCTTGATTATTTTACAATCATGTAATCATGTAATGTAATGAAAAATATTATGTACTCTCCCAAATATATAAACTATATCGAGTAACAAGGTGAAAGAAGGAATATTGTATTCATTGAGTAACTACAGTTGTAATGAAGAAGTTGTCAAAGAGAAGCTAAAGTTCAGTATTAATAAAGTAATTAAAGTATTAATCGAGTGATATATTACTCAAGTAAAATGTAATTTTCACCAAGTATGAGCTGGAAGAACAAGTTGAGAAACATGGAATTTGAGGCCAACTTATGATGGAAATAAATAATATTCAAGTAGTTAAAAGGCTAAAGTCAAAGTTTGTTACAAGATCTATGACTAGAAAAGTGAAATTGATATCATGTGATAGAGATTGAAGCAAGATAAGGATGAGCACAAAGTTCAATAAAAGTTCCATTTTCTAAGTGACTAAATACATTGCATATGAGATCTATGATCATGGTTAAGCAATAAAATTTGAAGGACTTTAGAAGGTGAAATATTACTAATAAAGGTGATCATCAAGTGAGATTTTGGTTCCTAGTTGAATGTTGAATGGATGCAAATCATTGAAAAAGAAGAAGATGAAGAAAAGAAAAAGGTGAACTGAGTAGAGAAAAAGGAAGGTGGTATAGGAGCACCCACATAAAATATTTTGGATGTGATTTCTACATGAAGAATTTATCTTGATTTCATCATTAGGATAAGATCTTTTCTTGGGATTCGTGTAGATCATTGTGGGGTCATTCTTCCATATTTTATATTGATCTAGAGCTTTCTATAAGTTGTTTTGGTAGGAAGTCTCTTTGGGTAGGTTTTCCTATTTTGTAATAATCTAGAATATTTCATAGCAAGTATAAATAGAGTTTTTAGTTTAGGTTTAGGTCAAGTTTTTGGATATGAAATTATAGGAAGAAGAAATCTGTAAGAAAGAAAGTGTATTTATTGTTTATTTGATGAATTTATAAGAACATTATTATTATCTATCTCTTTCTAGTGCTGGTTCCTTTTGTTTTTGCTTCCATTGAGTTTAAACTCGACATCATTTTTGGTATCAAAGCTTGGGGAAAGCTCCTGAGGCAATTAGATTTTATGTCTAGATCAGAGTCAAAAGCTGAAACATCAAACATGGTCACCAATGTTGAACTGGCAAAGAAGATGCAAGAACATAAGAAAATCAATAAGTGGTTATTGGATGAATTTGAGAAGCTAAAGGGCCGAATGGAAAAGACAACAAAGGTTTCCTCAAAGTAAGAGGAAGAAGGGGAAGAAGAGGATACCCCTGAGTAGGAGGTGGTTAACTTACCTACAGACCAAAGATACTTCAGAGAAGCCCTTGAAAGAGTTAGCAAGAAGGATGTCAAAGGTGACCTACCCATCTTCTCAGGAAAGATGGATGCTAATGTTGTTGTGGATTGGATAGAAGCCTTGAACAACCATTTTGAATGTGAAAATATAGCAAAGAAGGACAAGGTAAAAATTGCCAAGTCAAAGTTGAAGGGACCAGCCCTCACTTGGTGGAATTTCACTCAAGGAGAAAGGGTCAAAGAAGGTAAGAACATGATAACTTCATGGGGAAGGATGTGTTCCAAGGTGAGACAAACATACTTACTTCAGGATTATGAAATCCAACTTTATCGAAGGAGACAAAGTTTAAGACAAAAGGAGCTAGATGTTATAGTCTATACTAAAGAATTCCAAAAATTAAGCTAGAGGGCAAAGCAGAGTGAATGTGAAAGTGTAAAATTTGCTAGATATCTCAATGGATTGAGGTTGAACATTCAAGAAGAACGTACAGAAATGTTATCAACTGGCATTGAAGGTGGAAGCCAAATTGAAAAGAAGGCAAGAACAAAATAGCAAAGGAAGAGGAAGAAATTAAAGGGGAAGAGGAAATTTCCAAGGAAGAGGACAAAACCATGAAGATCATAAGGAAATAAAGCAAGAAACTAGTCAAAGCGAAGGAAATTTCAAAGGTAGAAGAGGCAATTCAAGAGGTGGATTTGGTGGTAGAAGGACAAGTCTGATTATTTGTTTCAATTGCAATAAGGAGGGACATTATGCATCTAGGTGTCTGGATAGAGCAAGTTTAGGTTCACAAGGTGAAAGAAGAACACATTTGGTACAAGATGATGAATAAAAAGAGAAGGAGATAGCTGACTTAGATAGTGTATGTGAAAGAGGAGAAATTTTAATGATGAAAAGAACACTTTTGAAAGTGCCTACTACCATGGAACCCACAATGGAAAACCATCTTTAGGACTGCTTGCAAATATGAAGGTAAGGTATTTAAAGTCATTATTGACTCAAGATCTACTAAGAATTTAGTTTCTCTTGAGATGGTTTAGAAGTTAAAACTTAGGAGGATACCTCATCCTTTTGCTTATAAGATTTCATGGCTAACAAAGGGTCAACAAACTCTTGTAAATGAGCAAGCATGGGTTGATTTTCAAATTGGAAAGTATAAGGATAGAATTTTGTGTGATATAGTTGACATGGATGCATGCCACCTATTATTTAGTAGGCCCTGGCAGTATGATTTGCAGGCACAACATGATGGAAAACTCAATATATACACCATCAAGAAGGATGGAAAAGTGATTAGATTGATTCCATTTGCTGATCATGAAGAAGTGGAAGAAAATAAAGAAAGGGAAGCCAAAATTATGATGGTGGATAAAAAGGAATTCTTATAGGACATGAAGGATGAACCTAAGCCTTGTTTTCTTTTGATGCTTAACCCACAACCACAAGAACCCATTGGAAATGATAGAAAGGAGGCCAAAACAAAGAAGGCAATTCCTAATGAAGTGAAGGAACTATTGGATAAATATGAAGGTTTGATTTTAGAAGGTATGTCAAAGTCTTTACCACCTATATGAGACATTAGTCATTGTATTAATTTCATTCTTGGAGCTACTTTACCCAATAAGGCTGCATACAAGATGACACCACAACAAAATGAAGAGATTGTTATACAAGTAAAGGAGTTACTCGATTCTAGCTTGATTGTGAAAATCTTAAGCCCATGTGTTGTACCTATTGTTTTGGCACCCAAGAAGGAAGGAACTTGGAGGTTGTGCATTGATTCTAGAGCCATTAATAAGATTATAATCAGATATAGGTTTCCAATGCCAAGAATTGAAGATTTGCTTGATTGTTTGGGAGGTGCAAAGTATTTCTCCAAGATTGACTTAAAAAGTGGGTACCATCAAATAAGGATAAGAGTTGGAGATGAGTGGAAGATAGCATTCAAAACCAATGATGGATTATATGAATGGAAAGTAATGCCATTTGAACTCTCTAATGCTCCTAGTACCTTTATGAGACTTATGAATGAAATACTCAAAGACTTCAATGGTAAGTTCATCATAGTATATTTAGATGACATATTAGTTTTGAGAAAGACAAAGGAAGAACACCTAGAGCACACTGACATGGTTTTGAGAAGACTTCATGAGGAGAAATTGGTAATAAATTTGGAAAAGTGTTTGTTTATGCAAGAGGAGCTGACATATCTTAGTTTTTTGATCTCCCAAGGTAGCTTGAAGATGGATAAAGATAAGGTAAGTGCTATACTATCCTGGCCACCTCCAAGAATAGTTGGAGATGTTAGAAGCTTTCATGGTCTTGCTACATTTTATAGGAAATTCATAAGAAATTTCAGTCATACATGTGCTCCTATGTTAGAAACTATTAAAGGAGGAAGGAAGTGTAAGCTTGCATGGAGTCAATAAAAAAATGAAGCTTTTGAATTGCTCAAGAAAAAGGTTAGTGAGCAGCCAATTCTTTCTTTACCTGATTTTAACAAAGTTTTCCAAGTAGAATGTGATGCTAGCAAGGTTGCTATAGGGGCAGTCCTTAGTCAAGAAGGAAAACCAGTGGCTTTCTCAAATGAAAAGCTTAATGAAGCCAAGTAAAAATACTCTTCATATGACCTAGAAATGTATGCATTGGTTCAAGCTCTCAAAAGGTGGAGACATTGCTTGTTGCCAAAGGAGTTTGTTGTGTATAGCAATAACCAAGCACTCAATTTTCTGAATAGCCAAGACAAATTAAGTCATAGGCACATGAAATGGGTCGAGTATTTACAAGTCTATACCTTCACCATCAAGCATAAGAAGCAAATATCAAACAAGGTTGCTGATGCTTTTAGTATAAGGAATCTGACTGTCTAACAGATACAGCTAGAAAGTGTGGGAATTGAAGCACTGAAGGACATGTATGTAGTAGATCCAAATTTTGACGACATCTACAAGTTATGTATGGAGTTTGGTGAAAGATACCATGCTTATTTTCTTGTTTTTTTGATACAAGACAAACTTGTTTTCAAAGGAGGACAACTATGTACACCCAGGTGCTCTATGAGGACAAACATTATCAAAGAGAAGCATAGTGGAACAATGGGTGGACATTTTGGTTTGGATAAAACCTTAGAATTGGTTAGAAGGTACTACTATTGGCCTAAACTTAAGAATAATGTTAGAAACTTTGTGGAAACATGTATGATTTGTCAAAGGGCCAAAGGAAGGACTACAAATGCAGGGATTTATCAACCTTTGCCAATACCATCTAGACCCTGGGAAAGCATAACAATGGATTTTGTAATGGAGCTACCACAGACACAAAAGAGGCATGATATTGTATTTTTTGTAGTAGATAGGTTCAACAAAATGGCTCACTTCTTACCATGTAACTCGACCTATGATGCCTCTCATGTAGCAGATCTATTTTTCAAGAAAATCATAAGGATTCATGGGCTACCTCTCAACATAGTTTCAGATAGGGATGTGAAGTTTGTAGGCCACTTTTGGAGAACTTTATGGAGGAAACTTGGAAGCAATTTATCATTCTCATCAACCTACTACCCTCAAACTAATGGCCAAATAGAGGTAGTTGATAGAACATTCGGCAATTTGTTAAGAACACTCACAAGACAACATGCAACAAAATGGGATGTAATCCTACCCCATGTTGAATTTGCATATAATGACTCCATCAATAAAAGTATAGGAAAGTCACCATTTCAAGTGGTGTATGGAATTCATCCTCAAGGGATTTTTGAGTTAAGAGATATGAGTTCACAGCAACAAGTTAGTGCCCAAGGAGAAGAATTTGCTACAACCATAAAAGAAATCCATGATGAAGTCAAAGCACAACTCCAACAAACCTCTAACAAGTATAAGAAGCATGCAAATCAGAAATGGAGACACTTAGAATTTGAAGTGGGAGATTTAGTATGGGAAAATATTAACAAAGAGAGGCCACCAAAAGGTAAATCTACCAAGCTTATGATGAGAAAACTAGGTCCTTGTCAAATATTGAAGAAGTTTGGAACCAATGCTTATGAGATTCCATTGCCACCTGAGATTGGCATTTCTCCCATCTTTAACATAGCAGACCTCACCCCATTCAAAGCACCCAATGAAGAAATTGATACAGGATAGATTGCTAATACAGAAGACATTCAAGATCTACCATTTAAGCAGACACCATAGCTAGAAAGGATACTTGACACCAAAGTCATCAAGTAGACAAGAGGAAAGGAGTCCAAGTAGTATTTGGTAAAACTCAAAGGTTATTTGAATGTAGATGCTATGTGGATGACCGAATAAGATATCAAAAAGCAGGGTACCACTCTACAAGCGCTCATCTCAAGTGGGCTTGAGATAAAATTTCCTAGGGAGTATGGTGCAGGAGCACCCACATAAAATATTTTGGATGTGATTTCTGCATGAAGAATTTATCTTGATTTCATCATTAGGATAAGATATTTTCTTGGGATTCGTACAAATTATTGTGCGGTCATTCTTTGCTATTCTATATTGATTTAGAGTGTTCTATAAGTTGTTTTGGCAGGAAATCTCTTTGGGTTGGTTTTCCTATTTTGTAATAATGTAGAATATTTCACAGCAGGTATAAATAAAGTTTTTAGGTTTAGGTTTAGGTCAAGTTTTTGGATATGAAATTACAAGAAGAAGAAATTTGTAAGAGAGCAAGTGTATATATTGTTCATTTGATGAATTAATTAGAAGATTATTATTATCTATCTCTTTTTGGTGTTGGTTCCTTTTGTTTTTGCTTCTATTGAGTTTTAACTATGCATTAGAAGGTCAAGAAGAGTTAGTGCAAAGTGAAAGTGTGAAGAAGTGACTATTAGTTTCTTACTATTGTAGCAAAAAAATCTCTTAACAAAGTGGACCTAACAAGTATGTGGAATCCTATATGATAATATCGATTAGTGATGTTTGTAAGTCCTTTAGAGAAGACCACTCTTTAGATAGGATCAATGAGTGATATGGTCTACATGATCTTTATGTTAAAACCCTTTAACCATGTCACACTAAAAATGTGCATGTACCCTTAAACAAAGTTGGCTCCTAGCAAAGCTCAATTCAAAAGAATGAAATTATTTGAGTTGTCAGTCCCAGGTGGTTTTTTCCTTTACCAGGTTTATACATTAAATTATGTTGTCAAATGTGTGATTTTTTTTATGTTGCAAGTTGATTTTCATGTTATTTATGTGATACTGAAATTTGGTAAAAGCTAAGTTATATCTTTGATACTCAATAAAGCTATGAACAATGAAATAACTATTTAAAGTAAATAGATTACAAGTATGAATTGTGAAGTTGAAAGAGATCACTAAGTTATTGTTATTGAAGTTTACAAAGTTTGAATTGGTATTAAAGTATTTGAAAGGCGTGTAGGATAACTAGACATAACTGATTCAACCACCACCACCCCCCCCCCCCCCCCCCCCGAGTTATCTAACAATTGGTATCAGAGCTAAGTACTTGGAGGAAGAATTTTAAAGGAACTTGAGCTAAAGATCCAAAGATTTACAAGAGAGAGGTATCAAAGTTGAACAAGGAGAATTTCTCCTAATGGAAAAATAGAATGAGGTTGTATCTATCAAGAATTGGAAATAATGCTACATACTGGTTGGATCATGAATACATTGCATCTCCCCTTCCTATGACCTTAGAGAAAATGGTTGAGAACAAAGATCATAATAGTCTGATAACTGAAATTACATCTTCCCTAAATGACAGAGTTTGATGATGTCAAGAATTATGCTAACTTGTACATGGTGGAGATCCAAATGTGTTAAGAGCTAAGGTGGAAAGTTTAAGAGGCAAATATGATGACATGAGAATGAAAGAGTGTGATAATGTTGCATAGTATGTGAACAGAATTAAAGAGGTTGTGAGTAAAATCAGAGTTGTTGGAGGATTTATGAGTGATTATGAAATTGTAAGTAAATTTCTTAGAACTCTTTTATATATGCTATTAAAGTTTATGCAATTCAATAATTTATAGCTATGTCTGGTAATGATCTTGCACTTGATGGTTTAGTTGGTTGGTTGACTACATTTGAGTTGAGAAATTATGATGATAGTATGGTTACATTTGGAAATGATTTCAAGTCTTCAATAACCATTGGTAGTTCAAAGAAAGATAAGAGTAGTAAAAATGAAAGTAAATTAGAATCTGAAGATGATATGGATGATATTGAAGCATTGCTTGCAAGGAGATTATCGAGAGGCAAAGGTATATTACCATTGATATAGTTTAAGTGTAATGAAGTTGGTCACTTTATAGCAAAGAGTCTTAACAAAAGAAAGAGTGACAAAAATGATAAGAAAGATCACAAGTACAGGAAGAACAAGGACTATACAGAAAAAGGAAAGAAATCATGCTACATTGTTGAAGAAGAGCATATTGAGTCCAATATGAGAAAGAAGTGGTTAAGATGGTTTATGTTGTTTTTAAGAATGGTCCCAATGAAGAAAGGTATGAGAATGAAAAATCCCTTATATCACATGTTAGAAAGAATGATACATGGATCATAGATAGTGGATTCTCACATCACATGACTGGTGACATAAGTAATATTGACAAACTTGAAGAAATCGATGATGGTGGAACTGTTAAGTTAGGTAATGATGTTCCATGTCTAGTGAAAGGTAGAGGATCACTAATATTGAATGATAAAATCATATGTGATGATTCATATTGGGTACAAGGACTAAAATATAATCTTTTGAGTATTTCTCAGTTGAATGATATAGGTCATAATCTAGAGTTTCAAAATAAAAAGTCAAGATATATGATGATGAAGGAAACTAGATTGGAACTAGAGTTCAAACAAAAGGTAATTTATTTTATCTTGATCCTACTATTGATAAATGTTTGTTTGCTAAGGTTTAAATTGTATGGTTGTGGCATAAGATGTTGTGTCATGTAAATTTTGAGAGTATGGTGAAGGTTAGTAGAAAGAAAAGAGCTGGTAGCTTATTGAATCTACATAAACTTGAGAATGCTATGTGCAAAGAATGCCATCTCAGTAAGATAACAAAGTCAAAAATTTCAAGCAAGACACACACACTTCTAATGATATTTTAGAATTAGTGCATATTGATTTGTGTGGACCAATGATAGTGGAAAGTTATTATGGTGACATATATTGTTGGAAATGATTGAAAAGATCATGAGGGAGATTGTTGGAAATGATCATATATAAAAAGTAATGGAAGTAATGGAACTGGTAAAGAATGTTCTCAATCATTGTTTTTTCATTGATGTCAAACTTGCTACTTGTAGGAATGACAATTTCTTTAGTGATCCAAACACTATCAAATGGTTGGTTGACAAGGAGGAGGCAATCAATAAGATGTAACCAGAACACCTAGAGAAAGGTTGAAGTTATGATGTTGTAATGAAGTACAAGGGTCAGCTAAGCCATTGATGAAAAAGTGTATTGATGACATACTCTAAGACACAGAAAAATGGGCACACTGAAACATATCAAAGATGCAAGGTTTTAGCTAAGTCATTTGTAAAGCCTAACTAAGTTCATTAGAGAGAGAGAGAGTCGAGCAAGCTAGTAAGTGCCGAACAGATTCCTAGTTGAAGCCGAGCAAGTTCAACTTTAGTAAGTGTCGAGTGAACTTCAAGTGCCAAGCAAATACAAGTGTCGAGAAAATACAAGTGCCGAGCAAATACAAGTGCCAAGCAGAAACAAGTGCCAAGCAAATACAAGTGTCGAGTAACATAGAGATGCCGAGCATCAGTAAACCAATAGTGCTGAGTTGCTGCATTATTTCAAAAATCAAAGATTCGTCAGATCTAAGGTGACAAGGTTGTTATCTTAAATTTTGTGAATTAAATAGAAGATAAGAGTGATGGGCTAGTGGCACAGAACACCATGTAGAACTTTTTTTTTTTTTTTTTTGGAGAATACAACTGGACTCTAGACGAAGTTTCTAGAAAAGAGCAAGATATGGGGTAGATACATTGTATCCCACCTAATCCATATGAAACCCTAAAGTTGGAGAGGGAGAATTGAGTGGCAAAGGCAATCCAGATTCCTATTTAAGGAATAACAAGGTCACGAAGCAAAGAGAGAGGAGAGGTCAAGCATGAAAGTATAAAGTGCTGAAGGAGGTGCTAAGGAGTAAGAAATCATAGTTACTCTACTTCAATAGATGACCACAGATATGATTGCATTGGTATGATGAGTAAGAAGACTCAAGGAGATGAAGCTTGAGATGACAAGCTGTTAGAGCTGAAGTGATTAAAGCCAAGCAAAGGATTGAGATGAAGTGTGATTTGAAATCTACAAGATATGTTGTAAGTTGTATCAGATCAAAAAGCCATTATTGTTACTTTCTAACAATTGTAATAGTTAGTTTAAATCCTATGGACTTAGGTTGGTTTAATAGCCATGTTGTAAATCCTTTAACAGGGTGACGTTTCAAGTGAATGTTCTAAAGTCCTTTGATCAGGCCCATTCCTAATAGTATGGTGAAATCTTCTAACAAGGTCACATTTAACAGTGTGTTGTAAGCCTTTAACAGGGCAGGCTTTTAACAGGGCATCACTTTAGAAGAGTGAAAATCAAGTGGCATGTTACTGGTGGTTTTTCCCAAATTGGGTTTCCACTTAAATCATTGTGTCATGTGTTGATCTTGCATGTTTTATCCCTGCATATTGATTTACTGTAATTTGCTAAGATGATTGATTTAAGCTTGGATGGATGAAAAGTTTATGGATTCACTATAATTTGTGTAAAAGTATTATTAGGGCATTTGGACCTTGAATAACTGATTCACCCCCCCCCCCACCCTCTCAGTTATTCTAAAGAATTCTAACAATATATTTCCTATTATTTATTGATGATTACACTAGGATGATGACTATCATGTTCATGAAAGTAAAATCACATGATTTTGATATTTTCAAATGGTATGAGGTTAGAGTTGAGAAAGAGACTAGTAAAAAATTGAAATATCTGAGATCTTATAAAGGTGGTGAGTTTATGTTTATTAAATTCATTAACTTTTGTGATGAGCATGGTATTAAAAGATAGTTATTTGCACTAAGGACACCACAAAAAAATGGGATTGTTGAGAGAAGAAATAGATCTATTGTGAATTGTGCAAGGACATTCTTGATTGAAAAAGATGTTGCAAAAATGTTATGGAGAGAAGCTATCAACACTACAATATATACTCTCAATTGAGTTCATTTGAAGAAAGGAACAAACAAGACACCCTATGAACTCTGGTATGGTCATACTCCTAATCTAAGTTATTTCAAGATATTTAGAAGTAAGTGTTATATGCATAAGGATGTAAGGAATGGTAAATTTGATTCAAAATGAGATGAAGGTATTTTTCTTGGCTATTTATCAAAGAGCAAAGCATATAAATGTTAAGGCATAGCTACTAACATAATGAGTCAAAGTGAAAATGTGAGAATTGATGAGTTTGTAGACAAGAATAATTTGGAAAGCAAGAAGGAACCTGAAGATTATAAATTTTTGTTTATGTGTATGAAGATGTACCTGACATAATACATAATTTACAATAGAGAGCTACAAAGCAATAGCCTTCCTTACTCGAGCAGCAAATAGTACAACCCAATCAGGAAGCTGAGTCCCAACTAAGTGAGAATAATGCTAAGAATCAAAGATCTAAACCCATATTAGAAAAGTATATTAGAAAGAATCACTCACCTCAACAAATAATTCAAGACAGGAGTGCTAGAGTGATGACAAGAAGTAAGTTAAAAGAAACTGCCTATTTAATAGCTAATTTTGAACCTAGAATAAATAAGGTTGCACTTGATAATGAAGATTGGATAAATTATATTAATTAAGAGATTGATCAGAATGAGAAGAAAAACACATGAATACTAGTACTAAGACTTGCAAACAAGAATGTGATAGAAACAAAGTAGATTTTTGTAAACAAGATGAATGAAAATTGAGAAATGGTGAGAAACAAAGCAAGACTAGTTTACAAAGGTTACGCCCAAGAAGAAGGAATAGACTATGGTGAGACTTTCACACCCATAACAAGATTGGAAGGAGTAAGAACACTATTTGCTTATGTTTCCTACAAGAAATTCAATGTATATCAAATGGATATCAAATTTGCATTTCTAAATAGAATACTTGAAGAAGAAGTCTACGTAGAACAACCATAAGGATTTGTTGAACCTGATTAGGACCTAGTTTGCAAGTTGAACATGGCATTGCATAGAGTAAAGCAAGCATCGAGAGCATGCTATGAAAGGTTACATTCTTATTTGATTAAAATTAGATTTGCAAGAAAATTTAAAAATAGTAATTTGTATTTGAAAAGTGAATTTGAAAATATGGTGTTGATTACTAATGGTTTTGTGGATAATATGATGTTTGGTGGAAATGACTTTCTAAACAAATCATTTGTTAATCAAATGAGAAAAAAAATTGAGATGTCAATGTTTGGTGAGATTAAATTTTCATTGGCTTACAAGTTCATCAAACAAAGAATGGTATATATGTGACTCGGTCTAAGTATGTAAAGGACATCTTGAAAATATTTAGAATGAAAGAGTTAAGGTTAGTCGGTACACCTATGGTGATTGGAGTGAAATTATCAAAAGAAGATACCATCGCTGAGGTAAATGAGACACAATACAGATCTATGATTGGAAAACTTCAATATGGTGTGCATATTAGACCAAATAAAGCACATGCAATTGGTATTGTTGTAAGGTTTTCCTCTAATCCTAAGGAAACACACATAACTATTGTCAAGAGGATATTCAGGTATCTTAAAGGGACTAAAGATTTTCAATTGTGGTATAAACAAGATGGTGGCTTTACTCTTAAAGTCTACACTGATGCAGATTGGGCTGGTAATGTTTATAATAGAAAAAGCATAAGTGGTGGATATTTCCTTTTAGGAGAAAGACTAATTACATGGTTGATCAAGAAATAGAGTTGTACTTCACAATCTTCTATTGGGATTGAGTATGTTGTTGCTACAATTGATTATTCTAATATTGCCTGGATTAAGCAACAATTAGAAGGAATACAAGAGGGGATAATCGAGGTTATTGTTATTTGTTATGATAATACTAGTGCAATAAATATATTAAAGAATCGGATGATGCATGCAAAGACAAAGCATGTATCAGCCAAGTATCACTACTTGTGGGAGCAAGTACAAGAGAAACAAGTAAGGCTTGAATATGTGAAGTCTAAAGAAAAAATTGTTGACACATTTACTAAGTAATTGTAAGAATTTTCCTTAGGGAAAAATTCACCCAAGACCAAGAAGCAAAATAACTAGCACAAAAGACCAACAAAGCATGATTAGAATAACCATATGATATTGAATTCAATTGTATAGTACACTAGAGGAGAATGTATATAAAGGCCTCTATGATGCATCTAGAATGCCTAGGAGTTAGCAACATGATAAGTCTTACAACCAGGCACATGTCTACTAGGCGTCGATTATCCTCCATTAAGCATAGGAGTTAGTGTGATGATGAGAGGATAAGCCTACAAAGGTGTAGCACATACAATTATGTTGTAGACACCATGTACTAAAATAATAGTGCAAACAATTGTGTTGTCTACATGATGACTTAGTTGTTTATGCAAACTCCAATGTTGTAGACACCATGTGCTAAATTGGAGTTGCTTACTCCTGTGTCATCTACAAGACAACTCATACGAGTACACAAACTCCTAAGTGTCTAACCTAAGAAATAATAAAATAATGCATTTATCCTAAGTAAACTTAAGTAAAGCATAAATAATAATTATTTACACTAACATTAATTACCTAAGGATACTTTTGAGTATCTAAGAGGGGAGTTGGGGTCCTTCCCCTATCCAAAGTTTAGTAATTAAAGATACATGTTGCATCAATTCATGTATTATCAGATATATCTTTGTAGAATTGATGCAAGAGTTCACTCTTTAGGGATCATTTCCTGAAGTTGTGAAACTAATGTAAACAATACATGCAAGGTACAAGGTACAACTGCAAGGTTTTATAAGTTTCACATTGAAACTTATAGTTACCTTTGGCATTGTTGTCAAAGTGGGGGAGAATGACTAAAGGGACAAAGAATGACTAAAGGAGGAGAATATGCTAATGACTAATACATCATGGAAGAGAATAAAAACAAGGATCAAATATCAAAGGAAGAGATGATACATTAAGGAGAAGAATGTAGATATTGTTGAACCAAAAGATAACATATCCTAAGGGAGATAATGTTGAAGAATGATGCTCCTGAAAATACAAATCGAGTACACCTAATGATGAAATTTGTTGCAAAGAACCAAAATAAAGTTTGAGAACTAAAAATTTGTATTATTGTCAATGCATATATTTGATTATCTTAAGTACATGTAATATTGTGTAATGTAAAATCTTATTTTGTTTGTTGCCTTCAATGTCAAAGGGGGAGATTGTTAGCTCCAACTAATAATGTAATAGTTAATACTGATAATGTAGGAAAGATTCATATCATTTGTTATGTCATCATTGATGTCAATTCTTAGTTGGCTAGACATTATGCTAATTCAGTAGAGTGCCATATCATTTGAGTGATGGAGAGGATTTGAAGAAAGTATGATGATGACAGAGTTGATAAGCATTGGTATTCAATGGGTACTTGAATGAGTTGGATTGTGATAATGTAATATTGGTTTGATTATTTTACAATTATGTAATCATGTAATGTAATGATGAATCTTATGGACTCTCCCAGCTACACAAGTTATACCAAGTAACAAGGTAAAAGAAGGAACATTATATTCACCAAGTGACTACAGTTGTCACCGAGCAGTTGGCAAAGAGAAGTTAAAGTTTATTGTTAACTAATTAATTGAAGTATTAATCAAGTGATATACTACACAAGTGAAATGTAATATTCATCAAGTATGAGATGTAAGAAAAAGTTAATAAATATGGAATCAGAGGCTGACTTATGATGGAAATAAAGAATGTTCAAGAAGTTTAAAGGCTAAAGTCAAAGTTTTGTTACAAGATCTATGATTGAGAAAATGAATTAGAGATTAGATGATGGAGATTGAAGAAAGATAGGGATGAGCACAAATTTCAATAAAAGTTGCATTTTCTAAGTGACTAAATACATTAAATTTGAGATCTATGATAGTAGTTAAGTAGCAAAATATGGAGGATTCTAGAAGGTGGAACATCATTTTTTAAGGTGATCATCAAGCAAGTTTTTTGTTCTTGGTTGAATGTTGAATGTATGTAAATTATTGATAAAGAAGAAGAGGAAGATGAAAAGAGCAAGGTGAACTGAGCAGAGTGGAAGGAAGATCAAGAAAAGTTAGTACAAAGTGGAAGTGTGAAAAAGTGAATCAGCCAAAGATATATCAAAGAAGGAAGAAGACAAAGTAGAATAGAGATATGAACAAGAAAAGGAGTGCTAAACCTAATAGATTATTTGACTATTAATTTCTTACCATTGTAGCAGAAAAATATTTTAATCAAGTGGACCTACCAAGTCTGTGAAATCCTATTTGGTAACATCGATTAGTGAAGTGTGTAACTCCTTTAGAGCAGGCCACTCTTTAGATAGGATCAAGGAGTGATATGGTCTAGATGATATTTATGTTAAAACCATCTAACTAGGTCACACTAAAATTATGCATGTAATATTTAACAAGGGCTCCTAATAAAGCTCACTTTAGAAGGGTGAATTTTTTTGGGTTGTTGGTCGTAGGTGTTTTTTTACCTCTACAGGGTTTCCACATTAAATCATTGTGTCAAATGTGTGATTTCTTTTGTGTTAAAAGTTTATTTTCATGTTATTTACATAATATTGTAATTCAGTAAAAGCTAAGTTATATCTTTGATACTCGGTAAAGCTATGAATAGTGAAATAATAGTTTGATGTAAATTGATTACTGTTAGAAATAAGGTATCTCAACCTTGGATACTTCCTATTCTTATTATTTGTTTTGTAAATGTATTTTTTACAAATAATGTAATTAAGAGTGAGTGTAAATGTCTAGTTGGAATGTTGATGTGTCACTCCACTTGTATGTGTCAGCATCTTGAATTATGTGTAAGGAGATCATGGCTGAAATGGTTATAACGGATTCCTATGATGTGTAAGAGCTATCTCTGGAGGATTTGATGATGGGTGAAGATGTGAAGACATGTGGCAATTGATAATTGAGTACTATACACTTGAGTCTCCAACTCATGTGCATACAGTAAAACCCTAATATGGTTGTTCTTTGGAAGTTGCCCTAAAAGGGAAAGCACATGATATAAGCATTTTAAGGGTTCCAAATTGGAGAGAGAGAGAGAGAGAGAGAGAGAGAGAGAGAGAGAGAGAGAGAGAGAGAGAGAGAGTTTGTGTGTGTGTGTGTGTGTGTGTGTGTGTGTGTGTGTGTTGTTGGTATGGTATGTTGCTACTAGATTGGTCTTCAGTATCATTATTCTCCTGAAAGAACTTGTATTGCAAGTGTGTTGTAAACTTTTGTGTTGAAGATAATACATTGTGCAAGTTTTGGAGGGGTGGGGTTGTTTTATTGAAAGGTTTTTCCCCACCAACATATCTTTGTGTTTATGTGTTTTCTTTCTCTATCTATTTTTTGTATCCATGGTTGACTGTAATATTATTGTTTACATAATATCAAATCTAAAATTATAAGGATTTAATAGGAATTTTCACAATACTTTCCTTAAGGGATTAGTGTAGGAAGAAGCTATTTCCACACCTGAATTTCCTTACAATTACAAGTATGAATTGTGAAGTTGAAAGAGATCACAAAGTTATTTTTATTGAAGTTTATATATTTTAAATTGGTACTAAAGTGTTTGAAAGTCCTCTAGGATAAGTGGAAATAACTAATTTACCGTCCCACCCACCCCCCCCCCCCCCCCCCACACACCAAGTTATCTAACACTTTAAAGTTTGAATAATTATTATAAATACATTTTTGTGTACCTTTATGAGTGTTGCATACATTTATAGGGATGATTTTTTTTATTGACTTATACCTCAAAGTTGGGACAAATGTAATGATAAGATTTATATGTCCATGTCATTGCTTATTTAATTTTGGGCCCATTTTGAAGAGAGAGCCTTGATAATTTAAAACATTGATACATGTAATTTTGTGCAAAGTTATATTCCACCCACCTATCAATTTTACATTCTTATTTATTTATCACCTTTCCCATTCTAATGTCCACATATCCTAATACATTTACTCTATTCATAAATTTCCTAGGCTTATACATGGACATTTTTACTTACACTTGTTATGCATGATATTTCAACACCTTATTATATTGAGGACCATTTTTATAGTCATGAGGTCAACATTATGGTCACATGTTTGACCATTCAAATCAAAAATTTAAATTTTAAATTTGGTCCACAAATACAATTTTATGTAATTTGTTGTTATGTCATAGTATTTAAAAATACTTAGTACATTACATCTAAAATTCACATGTCCTTTTTCTTCCACTTTAAAACATTGAAGGAGCAATCAATAGTTGTATATTTCAACTTGGCATCTCAAAAGGAGAAATAAATTTGCATGCATCGCCTTAGGGTACCTTGTTCTTGTCTTATTTTTATTACATATTAATGAGGAAAACTAGGGGAAAAAACTCTTCTTGTAACATGAATAAACCTCTTAGAATATATCAAAAGATGCAATGGTCAAACATTAAAAAAAAGTAGAACATACACGTTTAAATAAAGAAGTAGAATTCTAAATTATACAATATCTTGTTTGAATTTAAATAAATGAATTTACAGCTACAAATATCATCTCTATTAAAATGCATATCTAGTACAAATTGCATAAAGTTGACAAGTCATCTAGATTGCAAGATCAAATCAAAATATTTTATCCACACTCAATTCTAAAACTAAATGTCATTAACCTTTCAATAGTTACAATGATAGCTCTCCCATCATTGAAACAAAAGATTTTAATAACATCTCTTGCTATGAGATCCCTTGAAATACCACACACCCTAAAATAAAATGCCAAAACATTAGATCATTTAAAAAATCTTCTTTAAGTATGCTCCTTGACAATGAATTTTAATCACTAAGTCTATTGTCTTTCTTAGTTGTGTTTCTTCAAATAAGGTACCTAAATTGTCTGCTTCTAAATTGTCCTCATAGATGAAATAAGTATCCTTATATGCTATATATTTCAAGATTTTAAAAAAAAATCTTTGTCTACCCAAGATAATCTAATTTATTGTTTATATTTATTTGATTAACCGAAGGTAACTATTATTGTGATGCGAAGCCTGATTTGACTTAAATTTGACAATTTTATAAATGGGCATGGTTATACTCAGTGTCATTCTAACCATTGTAATTATTTTAAGAGGTTAGATGATGACAACTACATTATTTTATATTTATATGTTCATGGTATGCTTGTAGTCGGGTCTAACAAGGATCAAATTAAGGGGTTAAACGAACACTTAGCATATTCATTTACTATGAAGCTGTTGGAAATGAAGAGTGTAACTGAGAGGGGAGGGGTGAATCAGTTACAAAAAAAAAATTCCTTGTCTCTAGATGTCATTTCAAACTTTCCATTGATCACACAATGTTGTCCAACTCAATTAACACTAGAATATTACTGTTACTCAGTTAACAAAGCAATTTTGTGATTATTAGTCTATTGTGACCTTTAGTAACTTAGTTGCAAAAACATAAAGTATTAAGCAAATAACATGAACACATATGACACCAATATTTAATGTGGAAACCCAATTTTGGAAAACCACCATGCAACTAGTTACAATATTTTTCACTCTTCTAAAGTGAGCTTTGTAAGGAGCCAACCCTATTAAAGGTTACATAATATATTGTCAAGTATGACCTTGTTAGAGGATTTAGATCACCCTATTTGGAGTGGCCTGGTTAGAGGTCTTCAAAAACTTCAATCTTGAAATGTCACCTTGTTAGAGGATTTACAATATGATTATTAAGTCAACTTTGTTAAGATATTAGTTTACTGCTACAATGGTTAGAAGGTGACAACAATTTGACTTGATTTAAGAAGCAACTATCTTTGTATATTCAAATCCTATGTTCTAGCTTGATCTTGAGATCCTTACTGATCAAATGTTCTTTGCAACTTATCTTCCACACTTTTCTACTTTTCCTTTGCCCTTGGTTACATATCCATCTTATTCCATATTCCACTTCTACTTCTTTATCCCCACAACTTGACCTTTCTTATATATCATAAGCTAGGACAAGTCAACTTGAATATCCTTCAAAATAATCAATAAATGTCCAAATAGTTGGCCTCAATTAATTAATTATTAGACAAATTCATTATGTTGTTACTCAGTCAATACTATGATTGAATGCTTTATCAACATTGTGAGTCCTTTGATGCATGACCACTCAATCAATACTCCAGGTAGGATTCCCTTTATTAACCAATTACTCGATTAATACTGGAAAAGTCTTCTTTACTCAACTGCTTGGTTAATACTGAGATATACAAGGCTAATACTACAAACTCTACATTACCCAGTTAATATTGACATTTGTATAACATCAATGACAACATATAATTGAAGAATTGTTTCCAACATACTCCCTCTTTGGCATTGATGGCAACACAACATGTCAACATAAACTAATAAAAGTATGAGCAATGGAATAATTTCCTTAGTTTCATTATGATTCTCATCCATACCAACTCCCTCTAAGATTCTTCTTGGATTTGTCTATACTACTTCCTTGTCAACACTCTACTGTGAGCTATTGTCATTTTCTCCCTATTTGTTGCACATTCTCTGAATATCTTCCTTCTGAGATATAAAACTCTCCCTCTTTCTCTTTGACACTAGACTTCCCTCACTCTTCATTATTGACACTGAACTCTCCCTCTTTGACATCAAATGCCAAAGTATACAAACTTTGAAGTTACTATGCACCTTTTGTACTAATTCATGTGCAATATGCTTTGCATTTCACTACATCAACTTGATAGATCTTTGATGGAATTTGGTTGATGCCTCACTATCTTTTGCTTTAGTGAGCATCAGATAGGGGAATAATGCCTAGTTTACCTCTTAGATATATAAATGCATCCTTAGGTAAAGCCTTAGTAAATATATCTGGTATCTGCTCCTTGGTGTTCACATATTCCAATCTCACCTCTTTGTCTTGAACCAATTATTTAAGAAATGATATTTGATTGCAATGTATTTGGTCTTTGTGTGTATCACATGACTTTTGGATATATTAATTTCACTTGTGTTATCACATTAGATAACCACTGGTTCCTTGATTTCTTCCTTCATTCCTAACATTAATTGCTTGATCCATATTATGTTAGAACAATTGATTGTTGCAATAACATATTCTGCCTCTATTGTGGATTGGGAAATACAATTATGCTTCTTGCTTGTCCAAGACACTAACCTCTTTCTAAGAAAGAATGCTCCTCCACTAGTACTCTTTCTATCATCAATGCTTCCTACCCAATATGCATCACTAAAGGATCTCAACTCAAGATTTCCTCCTTTCTTATACCATAAACCATATTCTTCAATTCCTTTTAGATACCTCAGAATTCTTTTTAGTGTCATCATGTAATTTTCATTTGGATTAGTAGAAAATAGTGTAACTATGCCAACTGCCAATGCAATATCAAGTCTGGTGTGTACCACATACTTAATTTTTCCAATCATTGACACGGTTTACCTCCTTTAAATCATCATTATTTGAAATTTTATGTCCAGTAGACATAGGTGTTCCAACTGGTTTAGAATCTTCCATTTCAAATACATTTAATGTTTCCCTAATGTATTTTGTTTGAGTGATGTATATGCCATCCTTCATCCGATGAACTTGTAGACCCAAATAAAAATTTAATCTCTCCAAACATAGACAATTCAAAGTTTTTCCTCATTTCTTCATCAAATTATTTGCATAACATCTCATGTCCTCCAAATATGATATCCTTTACAAATATTTCTGCAAGTAATATCTTGTTTTGTGGTCCTTCCTTAATATACAAATTACTATTATCATTTGTCTTTTCAAAACTAATTACTACCAGATATCCATGCAATATTTCATATCATGCTCTAGGAGATTGCTTCAATTCATATAAAGCTTTGTGAAGTTTACATACCATGTCTATTTTGTTTGGATCAATGAAACCTTCAAGCTATTCAATGTAGACTTCTTCTTCTAGGACTCCATTCAAGAAAGCTAATTTAACATCCATCTGATATACTTTAAATCGATTTTGTGCAACATATGCTAGAAGTATTATGATTCTTTCAAGTCTTGCAACAGGGGAAAATGTTTCCCCATAGTCAATACCTTCTTCTTAAGCATAACCTTTGCATACTAGCCTTGTCATGTTCCTTGTTACTTCTCCTTTCTCACTCAACTTATTTCTAAATATCCATTTTTAACCAATCACATTCTTATCCTTAGGTCTAAGTACAAGAGACCAAGTTTTGTTCTTTTCTATTTGCTCAATTTATTCATTCATTGCCTCTATCCAACCTTTATTTTCTATTGCATCTTTTATAGATCTAGGCTCAAATTCACTAAGAAAACATGTACTTTTTTATTTGTTCCTTGTCAAAATGCCTTATTCAAGTGCATGATTTCTTTTGACATATTTAGCAAGTCATGGGTCTTTCTTTTTTGATTCTAAACTTGGTACACTTGTTTCTCCATGATCTTCTATCTTCTGCTTGGGCTCCTCTGGCTGATCTAGCTGTAACTCGGGAACCTCTAACTATGACTCACATTGCATTGCCTATAACTCTGGTTGCACTACTTATGGCTACAACTTAGGTTGAACTATCTATGACTTACGTGCCTTTGTCAGTGACTTGGGTTATACTACCAACTACTAATTGACTGTAATTGATTGTGGTAAAGTCTCAGGTTCCTCCTCATAGTAAACAAATTTTTTGTAGTCTTCAAGATCCTTGCTGCTTTGTTCTTCACTTCTTTCTACAAACTCATCAATCATCACATGTGCACTTTTTATGACTTTGTGAGTAGCAAGATTCAAACATTTGTATGTCTTTCTTTTATTGGAGTAACCTAGGAATATACCTTCATCACTTTTTGTATCTAGTTTTCCTTTCCTTACATCTTTCAAGATATAGCATTTGCTTCCAAATAATCTAAGATAAAAAAATATTAGGTTTGCACCAATACAATAATTCATAAGGTATTTTGTGTACCTTTATTCGGTTAAGTGTATGAACTATTGTGTTGATTGCTTATCTCCAATATTTTGGGGAAACATTCTTCTTAGTCATTAGTGTCCTTGCACATCCCATGATGGATATTTTCCTTCTTTCTACTATATCACTTTTCTCTGGAGTTCTAGGTGTTGATACATGTCTTTTGATTCCTCTTTCATTATAGAACTCATTGAATTCATTTGAGATGAACTCACCTCCTCTATCTGATCTTAGACATTTTAGATTCTTCCCTATTTCTTTCTCAACTCCAGCCAAATACCATTATAACTTTTGAAAAATCATTAGATTTATCTTTCAAAAAATATTACAATTATCATCCTAGAATAATCATCAACAAATAGAATGAAATATATGTCTTCACAGTAGCTTCCCACACCTATCGGCCCACAAAGATCTATACAAACTAGTTCAAAAATTTCTTTAGAATTGTAGGACTTACTTTTGAAGCTCCTTTTACTCATCTTTCTAATTTGACATTGTTTGCACATGCCTATCTCAAGTTTCTTTAGATAAGGTACGCCTCTAACTCTTTTTTTCTTTCTTATGGTAACCAGGTCATCAAAGTTAACATGACACATTCTTTTATGCGATAGACAACTTTCCTCTATTTGAGCTAGAAAACATGTACTTTCAATGAGATCCAAGTAAAAAAATTTACCTTTTGTCTAATTGCTAATTCCAACTAGGTTACCTTTTCCATCCAAAAGCTTAGCTTTTCCATTCACGAACTCAACCTTTTATCCTATATTGTTTAGCTGAGCTACACTAAGTAGATTATGTCTTAATCTTTCAACACAGTAGAAATTTTCAAACATGGTTCATTGTTCCCTCAATCTGAGCCTTTCAAAATCCCAACTTGGGTAAGGCTTCCTAATCTTCCTCTTCATTTTTGGGTGAATTTTGTTTTTATGGAAATTGGCAAGGCTTTAGGGGATTTCTCTATGGTTGACTCCCAATATTTTGAGCATTTCCATTCTACTTATGCTAGGATTCTAGAGGATATTGATGTTTCAAAGGGTCTCCCAACTGAGATTATTTTAAGTTATTCAAAGGGTTCTTGGACTCAGTCACTTGATTATGAGGGCCTCCCTTTTAGGTGTAAAAAATGTTTCAATACTGGACATATGGCTGCTAAGTGTGAGATTGGAAAATCTAGAAATAAAAAACCCTCTTCTTAGTGGAACGGTGTATTGGAGTAGCATTATTCAATAGTCAAAACATCTGCTCCAATGGATGAGGTTTCTAGATCTGTAGAGTTGGGGGCTCCATCCTCAATATTGGAAGTAATTCCTTCTGGTTCTTTTGAGATGGTGAATGCTTCTAATTCCAAGATGGATGCCCAAGTTTCTTATGGGGTTGGTCCTTTGTCTATTGGTAGCCTTAGATCCTTTGAAAAGAAGGTTGAGATTATTTTTGGTCAAGGTGTTAAATCTAGTGTTCTTGGTGCAAACTTTGGTCAACATAAATCTAGTGGTTTTGGTGTTGAGACCTCTAATTCTGGACAAGGTAAGTTTCCTTGTGCTACAATTGTTGGTTTTGGTCATTGTATATCTACTGGCTTTGGTAATATTTCTTCTTCTGGTTTTGCTTTTGCTACTATTGGAATTGGTAATTAGACTATTGGTATTAGTAACAATTTGATGGAAGAAGTGATGACAGACGATCCTTGTCAAAAGGATGAGTTTCCCTCTATTGTTGCTACTGGAATTGGTAATCATACTATTGGTTTTAGTTCCAGTCTGATGGAAGAAGTGATGACATATGGTCCTTGTCAAAATTTGGACAAGTTTCCCTCTATTTTGGATTCTCAAAATTGGTAGTCTAAGGTTGTGATGGTTGAGGAGGGGTGGACACCTGTGACTAAGAAATGATCTAAAAAGGCCCTTCCTCAATTTGATATGAATTTATGCTCCCAAAAAATGGGAGTGAACAGGAATTCTTAGTCCGCTTGTTGGTTGGCTAGTTAGGAGTTCCTATTGGTTTCCTTTTCTATTTTTGTTGTTGGTGCTGCTATAATGTTTTTCTGTTGCAACATGCTTTTGGTTTTTAGATCTTACTTGGGGTATCTAGTCCCTATATAACCTTTGTTTGGATCCCTTTGGGATGTTTGGGCTTTCTTTGAATATCTTTTGAGTCTATGAGGTAAAGGGGTTTTGGGTCCCCTCAAAACCTATTTTTCCCTTAATCTAAAACATGGTTCATTATTTCCAAATCTAACACTTCCACCATCATAGTGTTCTAAATGTTCAAACTTAGTTTTGTAAACACTCATGTGATGGGAACAATCACTATCTATGATCCATGTACCATTTTTGCTAATATGAGAGATAAGTGTCATTTTTTTAATTTTCCTCATTATTAGATTCATCCTTAGCAATAATGTAAACTACTTCTTCTTCATTGTCATCACTACTAGAATCTTTAGCAATGTAACAAGATTTCTTACCTTTGTCTTTATAGTCCTTGTAGCTCTTGAAGTCTTTCTTTCCTTTGAACCTATTATTTCTTTTCTCATCTTTGTCTTCTTTGTTTGGACATCTTGCAACAATATGACCAACCTCTTCACATGAGAAACAAATCAATGGGATTTTTCCTCTAAATTTTATTTTTCCTTTTGATACTCTTTTTTCAAGTAGGTCTTCAATAACTTTAAGGTCTTCATCTAAATCATCTTCTTCATGATTGTCAACCTATTTTCCTTTTGAGTTTCCTCCTTTTCTACCAAGGGCTAGTTTGGCTTTGAATGCAGATTGAAGATTGCTAGAAGTAGGAGCATAGCTATCAAAGTTATCCAACTCAAAAGTAGTTAATCTTCCCAGCATCAAAGGTTATATCATTTTTAGGATTGCATCTCATATCTTGAATTGTTGAAACTCTAATTGCATAAATAGGGAAAAGATTTCTTAGTACCTTACTGACCACTATCTCATCAGTTATATCTCCTCTTGCAACTTGGATTGCACTCACACTTTCTTTAATTATTTCACTATATTGGACAATGTTCTCACCTTCTTTCATTTTCATTCAATCAAACTTGCCTCTCAAGCTTTCTGCCTTGGCTCTTTGCACATTTTTATCACCTCCATAGACTCTCTGCAACTTTTCCTACATATCAAATGCAATAGGGAAATCTTTAACCTCATCAAATTCAGGATAGTTTAGAGAGGAAGCCATATCCATAATCATTATATTGTGATCATTTTCCTCTTTCATATGCTCCATAATCATAGGTTTAGGTGGTGTCATGTATATGGTTTCCAAGTAGAACATACCAATATCACTGATGCTTGATAGATGGAAATTCATCAATTCTTGTCATGTTGAAAAGTTGTCTCTATTAAGCTTAGGAATCTCCCTCCTATAAGACATATTGATATTTAGCTTAGGTCCTTGAAACCTTTCCTACAAGCACCAAATGCTATGATACCAATTGTTGGAAATGAAGAGTGTAACTGAGAGGGGAGGGGTTAGTCAGTTACAATAAAAATAATTCCCTATCCCTAGATGTCAATTCAAACTTTCTACTAATCATGCAACATTGTCCAACTTGGTTAACACTAGAATATTATTATTGCATAGTTAACAAAGTAATTTTGTGATTATTAATCTGTTATAACCTTTAGTGTCTTAGTTACAAAAACATAAAGCATTAAGAAAATAACATGAACCCAGATGACACCAAGATTTAACATGGAAACCTAATTTGCGAAAACCACCATGCAACTAGTTATAATATTTTTCACTCTTATGAAGTGAGCCCTTTAGGAGCCAACCCTGTTTAAGGTTACAAAATATACTATTAAGTATGACCTTGTTAGAGGATTTAGATCACCCTATTAAGAATGGCCTGATTAGAGGTCTTCAAACACTTTAATCTTGAAATGTCATCTTGTTAGAGGATTTAAAATATGACTATTAAGTCAACTTCATTAAGATATTTGTTTACTGCTACAATGGTTAGAAGGTAACAATAATTTGACTTGATTGAAGAAGTAACTATCTTTGTAGAATCATATCTCTATTCTATCTTGATCTTTAGATCCTTACTAATTAGATGTTCTTTACATCTTATCTTCCACACTTTCCTGCTCTACATTTTCCTTCGGTCACATATCCATCTTATTCCATATTCCACTTCAACTTATTTATCCTCACAACTTGACCATTTGTATATATCATAAGCTAGGACAATTTGGCTTGAATATCCTTTCAAATAATCAATAAACATCCAAATAGTCAGCCTCAATCAATTAATTATTAGACAAATGCACATAGTTGTCACTCGGTCAATACTAGGATTGAACACTTGGTCAACACTACAATTCCTTTGATGCTCAGCCACTCAGTCAATACCACAAGTAGGATTCCCTTCATTAACCAATTTCTCGATTAATATTGGAAAATTATTCTTTACCTGACTACTTGGTTAATACTGAGATACACAAGGTTAATACTGCAAACTCTACATTGCTTGGTTAATATTGACATTTGTATAACATCAATGACAACATACAATTGAAGAATTGTTTCCAATAGAAGGATTTGGGGGTAGCAAAATAAAAATTGTAGAGGTAGGAAGCATATAAAATTGACATTATCTCAGGCTGATTATATTGAGAAGGTGTTGCAACATTTCTCTATGGAAAACTCTCAAGTTGTTAGCACACCTTTACCAGGTCATTCAAAATTGACTAAGGAGATGTGTCCAAAGATACTAGAAGAGTAGGCTAAGATGTGTAAGGTGCCTTATGCTTTAGCTGTAGGAAACTTAATGTATGCCATGGTATGTACTGGGCCAGATATTGTACATGCACTAGGAGTTAGCAAGTATATGAGTCATCCAAGGATTGAGCATTGGAATGCAATTGAATGGATTCTCATGTATTTGAGAGGAACATCCAATAAGTGTTTACATTTTGGGGGCTCTACTACTAATTTACAAGACTATGTTGACTCAGATTTGGCAAGAGATATTGATACTAGGTGGGGTACTACATGTTATGTATTTACTATTGGTGGGACATCAATGAGTTGGATTTCTTAGTTGCAGAAGGTTGATGCTTTATCCACTACAAAAGCAGAGTATGTTGTTGCTACAAATGAATCCAAGAAGATGATATGGCTTTAGTTCTTCATGGAAGAACTAGGACACCCATAGAGGGATAATTATTTATTTACATATAGCTAGAGTTCCATTCATTTTGCAAATAATTCTACTCTACATTCAAAGAAAAGAATATACAGTTATGGCACCATTTTATTCGATCAGTTTTGGATGATGGACAATTAAAGCTAAAGAAGATACATATAGATTATAATCTAGTAGATATGTTTACCAAGGCAATAACAAGGGAGAAGATGAACTCCTCTTTAGCTTTAGTTGGTCATCTAGACTATACAGAATAAAAGACCAACATAGTCTAGGGTTGTTTGATATTCTAGTGGGAGCTACAAGTGGGAGGTTATTGTTGTGGAGTCTGATTGGTCTGCAAGTAGGAGATTATTGTGATGTAAAGCCTAATTAGACTCAAAGGTTAATTTCCCCCCTTTATTTGGCACATTTCAACCTAGAATATTATTACAAGGGTTTGGGGGTGGCACCCCCAAGATGGGGTCAAGGGGCAGTGCCCCCTATGGGGTCTTCAGGCAGGGCTCTAGGTGCACCCCCTATCATAGTTCAGGGTGGGGTTGAGGGGTAACACCTCTGTGGGTGTTTCCGAGGGCAATGCCCCTGAAGCCAAAAATGAATTTACTATTGTAAAAGGTGTCAACTATTATTTTTTCTATTTGACAACTTATTCTAGCCCTAATTTTGTAAGTGGAAAAAGCTTGTATAAAATGACTTAGGCTTAGGGATTTCATAATTTATGATGATATTATAGCTTCTTGCAGTGGTATTAAGTTGCAGGGGATTGCAAATTCTAATCACTAGATAATAATATTGGGCTTTTTGTTGGTGGATGTAGCCCAAGGATTGGGTGAACCACATTAAATGTTTGTGCCTTCTGTTCTCTTATGTACAATTTATTATATTATGATATTGATTATATTTACATGTAATTATTATTTACGTCTGTGGTTAATCCTAACAACCTTTTAGAAAATAAATGAATCAGTAGAAAGATTGCAGGTGTGATGACTTTCTCATATTCATAATGGGATTGTCATTACATGAAGATCAAGATACAAATGAGCCCTTACAAGTGCACACACTTTCGTTGCATTCCAATTTCCATGGGCCACAACTTCCAAGACTATAGATGGAGTCCACTAATGCCCATTTCAATCTTTGCTAACTACTTTTAGCATTCAATTTTAATTGAAAAATGTTGGTTCAAATCATTTAAAGTATCTTCCTTAGTTTAGGTTAAGTGTATTAGTTTGTGCAAATGGCCATAAATATGATAAAGTAAATAAACTGACACATATACTTCAAATTCCTCCATGTCATTGGACAATAATATGAGTGGAAATTTTATACTCATGAGAATACAAGGATTTGTTGACTACAATAGAGGTTGCATGTGCACTAATTGACATTTTTGTCACCGAATTTAAGTTGAAACATTTGTGTTTGATGTTGAAATATAGAAATAATGTTGTAAATGTTATTAAATTCCATATGGATGTATTATCTTTGAAATCTTTTTGTCTTATGAGTCATAATAAAGCAATTTTCATTCCACCAAGTTTTTAGTGCATATTTATACTCAACTATTTAATGATAAAATGTCTAACACGAGAATCACTCTACAACAAGATAAAACTTGTGACAACTTACACTCATCTCACTATCCATTGACATGAAGGACTCCATAAATCTAGCTTAGAATTATTTTGGCATGGAAGTCAAATAAAAAAGAGTTTCCTTTGCCAAAATTTTATTATGACTTGTGTCAAGCTGCATCAATTTGTGTTTGTTATATGTTGGGGTTTTGAAAATGCTTAAAATGACATCAACTTTATGCCAACAGGAGTCCTGCTTGATGCCCAAAAAAAAACTAAGATTGAGGACTCTTAATGTAAAAAAAAAAGAGTAAGATTGAGAGGAAATTAAAAGACAAATTGACCAGTAGTAACGTGTAGCAAAACTAAATTTCAATTGCTTCATATATTTTTTGGATTAGATCTCTACATTGTAGTGTGATAAGTTATAATCTAATTAGTGACTCTAATGATAAGTTATAATCAATTGCTTCATATATTTTCTAGTTCTTGGGGAATAGACCAACTACTAAAAGCCTGAAGAGATGGAGACTCAAGTTGAATGCTAGTATTTAGTTACGTCCACTAAGGTATTTCTAATTGTTATGATTGTATTTTTTGTGAGTGAATTTGGAGCCATTAAATACTTTGGTCCAAACAAGAGTGTGTTTCTGGGGCTCCCTCAATCATTGCAACATAATTGTGATGGTGGATGCTTAACGTTATCAAGTATGACAAGGAACCAAATAATTTTAGCTTTTTCTTGGGTTTTTATTGAATAGTAGGCCCTTAAAAGCTGTTATTATTGTGTAAATTTAAAGAACCATGAAATAATAAGAAGAAAACTAAAATAAATTAAAAATTGGATAATAGTAAATTAAAAGAAGAATAAATGATAAGAAGTGAGAAAATGGGCATTATATTACACACTCATGTTTAGGCACAAACATTATAATTTAAGAGATTATTTAAATCTTCCAGTTGTTATCAAAGAAATTTTTTTTTCACTCTCTAAAATGTAACTTTGTATGAGATCCTTGTGCATTAGAAGCAAATATATAACTGCAATTTATTTTTAGGTCATTTCTTAAGATGAATTTATATTTTTATGTGTCATTTGTACATATGATATTGATCTTTCATGAGAACTGCTACCTGTCTAGATGTTTGTGATTTGCAAAATTAAAATAATCATGTCTTTTTAACAAGAATTGAATGTGGACTATTTTAGGACAATTCACTGACCAAAAAAGCATCATGTATTTGTTGGAAATTAAAGAGGAGTAACTGAGAGGGGAGGGGTGAATCAGTTACCACAAAAATTAATCCCAGATCCCTTAGATGTCAAGACAGATCAAACTCTATGTAAACTAAACTATGTCATTACTCAGCAAATATACAGGCACTTGGTTTACACTAACAAATGTTGTAACTCAGTAAACACTAGAATAACTCGAGAAATGCTTATCATGGAAATCTTAAGATATTATATGTGGTTGATCTTACTTTAACTTAGTTGCAAACACATTAAAGAAATAGCATGAACACAATTGACACCAAGATTCAACATGGAAACCAAATTTGGAAAAAACCACCAATTGCAGCTAGTTACTAAGTTTCACTCTTCTAAAGTGAGCCTTTTTAGGAGCCAACCTTGTTAAACGTTATAAAACACACTGTTAGGTGTGACCCTATTAGAGGATTTAATAACCCTATTAGGAGTGGCCTTGTTAGAGGTCTTTAGACAATTCGATAGAAATTCCACCTTGTTAGAGGATTTACAAATAGTTGTTAAGCCAATTCTGTTAAGAGATTTAGATCACTGTTGCAATGGTTAGAGAGTAACAATAAGATGATCTGATTTCTTATGCAACTAAATTGTTGATTACAGGTCTCAATTTTGGCTTGAATACTTGATCCTTCCTGATCGAATGTATCTTTGCATCTCAACAAGGATATTTTGCTTGTCCTTATCATTTGCTTCCTCTAAGCATCATAAAATCCTCAATTATGTTCCACTTATGCTTCTTCTTTTTTAATCCTCAACTTGACCTTATATTTATATCTTGCATAATGTCAAATAATTAATATTCATTTTCTTAGTCAACTAAAACCAACTATCAATTCAATTGAACTCAATATGCCAAAATAAGAAAATCCTTTGTTAGCCAACCTTGCTCAGTAGATACTAACTCAAAATGATTTTCTTGTGTCAACCAAGTGAACTTGGTTAACACTGCATATTCACAAAGTTCCTTTGGTAACCGAGTGAGATCAGTTAACACTAGTTCTATCCAACATTTCCTTCATTAATCGAGTAAGCTCGATTAACACTCAACTTCTACAAACTTTCCTTTGTCGCTTGAGTGAACTTGGTAGACATTGTCTTCTAAACTAGGAAAACTTTGGAATGCTTGATAGACACAACAAACTGTCTTTAATGCCCGAGAGAGCTTGGCATACATTGATTGGCAATGATATGATATTTTGTGTAACACTAAAGACAATACACAATTAATCAATTATTTCCAACAATCTCCCTCTTTGGCATTGATGACAACACAACATGTCATAATACAATTAAAAAAAACCAGAGCAAGAATGAAAGGAACATATCCTTAGTTCCATTCTAATTCTCATCCATAAGAACTCAAATCCCTCTATCAGTGTGAATTCCCTTTGCCTTCAGTATCTTCTCTAGATAGCAAATTTCTACCTTTGATTTCAAACCAAGTTCATTTTCTTTCTCTTTATAAAATTTCTATGAGATATGACGGTAAAACTTCTCCCTCTTTGACATCTCATGCCAAATACAATATTTAGTGGATACCAATGTACCTTAAGTACTTATTCATTTGCAATATGCCTTTGTCAACACTGCATCAACTAACTAATCTTCAACATGCTTTGATTTATGCATCGCTAGACTTCATTTAGCGAGCTTCGGATAGGGGAATGAGCCCTAACACACCTCTTAGATACAGAAATGCATCCTTAGGTAATGGATTAGTGAATATGTCTGTAATTTGTTCTTTGTATTCACATATTCCAATCTTACCTCTTTATCTTTGTACCGATTCTCTCAAAAAATTATATTTTATAGCAATGTGTTTTGTTTTGATATGCATTACTGGATTCTTTGATATCTTAATTGCACTGGTGTTATCATAGTATATAACCACTAGATCCTTGATCTCTATCTTTATACCTACCAACAATTGCTTGAACCAAACAATATTAGAACAATTAACTATTGCTACCACATATTTTGACTCTACTGTAGACTGAGAAGTACAATTCTGCTTCTTGCTTGTCCAAGACACTAGTCTTTTATCAAGAAAGAATGCTCCCCCACTGGTGCTCTTTCTGTCATCAACACTTCCTACCCAATCAACATCTGTGAATACTCTCAAATTCAGATTGCCTCCAATTTTGTACCGTAAGGCATAGTCTTCAGTTCCTTTTAGATATCTCATGATTCTTTTGATTGTCATCATGTGATTTTCTTTGGAATTTGCTGACAATCTTGCCACCATACCAAATGCTAATGCAATATCAGGCCTTATATGCACTACACACTACAATTTTCCAATCATTGATTTGCACGTGGTCTGATCTACCTCCTTAGAATCATCATTTTTGGAAAGCTTATGTCTAGTAGACATAGGAGCTCCAACTGGTCTTGAATCTTCCATTCCAAATGTCTTTAGTATCTCTTTGATATATTTAGATTGAGTAATGTAGATACCATCTCTCTTCTGCTAGATCTACAATCTAACAAAGAATTGTATATCTCCAAACATAGACATCTCAAATTATTTGCTCATTTCTTCTAAAAATGTCTTGCACTAGTCATCATTTCCTATAAATAAATTGTTATCCACAAATATTTCTACCAACACAATCTTCTTGTCTGGTCCTTCTTTGATATCAGATTGTCATTGTCATTTATTCTTTAAAAACCAATCTTTATCAAGTAGTTATGAAGTCTTTTATACCAAGCTCTGGGAGCTTGCTTGAGACCATATAATGCTTTGTGTAATTTACAAACCATATCTCTTTTTCTAGGATCTACACAAAACCTTCAGGTTGTTCATTGTAGATTTTCTCATTAAGAATTCCATTCAAGAATGCAAATTTTATATTCATTTGATAAACTTTAAATCCTCTTTGAGCTGCATATGCTAGTAAATTTCTAACACCTTCTAATCTTGCAACAAGAGGAAAAGTGTCACCATAATCAATACCTTCTTCTTGAGAATTACATACTAACCTTGCTTTGTTTCTAGAAACTTCTCCATCTTCATTTAGCTTATTTCTGAATACCCACTTTGTGCCAATTACATTTTTACCCTTGGGTCTAGGAACAAGAGTCCAAGTTTTGTTCTTCTCAATCTGTTTTATTTCCTCATTGATTGCTTCAATCCAACTTTTATTATCCAAAGCATCTTTAACATTTCTAAGTTCAAATTTAGTAAGCAAACATGTACCTTTCAATTTGTTTCTTGTCATTGTTCCATCTAACTTGTCTCCAATGATTTGACTAGGTGCATGATACCTTCTAACATATCTTGCCAACATAGGTACTTTGGATTTGGAGTTTGATTCACTAACTTCTTCATGATCTTTTGTATTAAGCTTGGGTTCCACTGTCTATGACTTGGCTCCATCAGACTTAGTTTTCTCTAGCAACAACTCAGTAGCTTCTGACTGCAGCTTGAGTCCTTCAGACTATGACTTGGGTTGCACTAATTGCAGCTCGGTAGCTTTTGGAGATTTTTGGGACTCAGGAGGTGAGGCCTCCTAACTTCCAAATAGATTTGGCAAAGTATCAAGTTCATAGTAAACAAATCTTATGTAATTTGCAGGTTCTTTGTTGCTCTCTTCTTTATTCTTTTCTGTAAACTCATAATTCTCACATGTGCACTTTCTATGATTTTATGAGTAGACAAATTCAAACATTTATATGTCTTACTTCTACAAGAGTATCATAGGAATATGCTTTCATCACCTTTGATGTCAAATTTACCTTTTCTAGATTCTTTCAAGATATAACATTTTCTACCAAATACTTTCAAGTAACTTATATTAGGTTTGTAGCCATACCATAGTTCATAAGGAGTTTGATTTGAGTCTTCCTTCAATTGTACTCGATTCAAGGTATGCATTGTAATACTAATTTCTTCCTTCTTGCAACATTATTTTCTATCATCAATGTTCTTGCACAATCCATGATGGATTTGTTCCTTCTTTCAACTATACCATTTTGTTGAGGTGTACCAGGGGCTGATACCTGTCGATTAATTACTTTTTCAATGTAGAATTCATTGAACTCATTGGAAATGAATTCACCACCTCTGTCTGATCTCAAACATTTTAGCTTCTTTCTAGTTTCTTTCTCTACTTTTGCCAGATACCACTTAAATTTTTGAAAAACTTCATATTTTTCTTTTAGATACATTACAATCATCATTCTAGAATAATCATCAACAAAAAGAATGAAAAACTTATCTCCACTGTAACTCTCTATTCCAATAGGTCCACATAAGTTTATATGAACAAGCTCTAAGACTTATTTAGAATGATAGTTCTTGCTTTTGAAACTATGTTTTCCCATCTTACCAATTTGTCAACTTTTGCATAGACCCATATCAGGTTTCCTCAAGCTAGGAATACCTCTTAATCTTCTGTTTTTACTTATCTTGACCAGATTATCAAAGTTCACATGACATGATCTTTTGTGCCATAACCAACTTTCTTCTATTTAAGCAATAAAACATGAACTTTCGCTGAGATCAAGATAGAATAGATTATCTTTTGTTTGTTTGCCAGATCCAACTAGATTTCCTTTTCCATCCAGCAATTTGGCCTTCCCATTCATAAATTATACCTTGAATCCAATGCTATTCAACTGTGCCACACTTAGTAGATTATGCTTTAGTCCTTCAACCCAATAAGAATTGTCACATCTAAGTTCATTGGTTAATGAGATACAACCTTTTCCCTTTATGCAACAAGGTTCATTGTTTCCAAATCTCACACTACCACCATCATAATGTTCTATGTGTTCAAATTTTGTTTTATCATTAGTCATATGATGTGAGCAACCACTATTTATAATCCATGTATCATTTTTTCTAATATGAAAGATAAGTGCCATTTTATCTCCTTCATCATCAAATTCATCTTTTACAGTAATATATACCATTTCATCTTCACTGTTATCAAAATCTTTAGCCATAAAACGAGATTTCTTACCTTTTTCCTTGTAGTCCTTGTAGTTTTTGAATTCCTTCTCACCTTTGAAATTATTACTTTTCTTTTCATCTTTGTTTTCTTTGTTTGGGCACCTTGCATCAATTTGACCAACTTTTTCACAAGAAAAACACATTACAGGAATCTTACCTTTGTACTTTCCTCTACCTTTGGAATATTTCCTTGCAATTAGGGCTTCAACAACTTCAATATCACTATCTGAACTTTCTTCTTCTTCTTCACTTTCTAATTGATTTTCTTTTGATTTCTTACCCTTTTTCTTGAGTGAAAGTTTGGCTTCAAATGCAGACTTAATACCTTTGGAACTAGGGACATAGTTATCATAGTTATCCAACTCAAAAGCTATCAATCTTCCAACTAGAGCATCCAAAGTTATATTGCTATTTGGATCACATCTCATTTCTTGAATAGCAGACACTCTAATTGCATAGATAGGAAGAAGGGTTCTAAGTACCTTGCTTACAACTATTTTATCATCAATGTCTCCTCCAAATGCTTTGATTGCACTCACACTTGCTTTAATTCACTCAACATATTTTGTAATGGTTTCATCTTCTCTCATTTTCATCTAATCAAATTATCCTCTGAGACTTTTGACTTTAGCTCTTCTTACATTATCATCTCCTCCATATATGGCTTTCAGTTTGATCCACATATCATAAGTTGTAGTGCAACTTTTGACTTCATCAAATTCAACATAATTGACAATAGAAGCAATGTCAATCATCATGATGTTATGATTTTTCTTTTCAGCAATGTCTTCAATTGATTATGTTCTAGTAGGAGTCTTGTATTCACTATCAAGATATTTACATCCTGAATCACTGATAGTTGTCAAATGTAACCTCATAAGTCCTTGCCATGCTACAAAGTTGTCTTGGTTTAATTTGGGAATCTCTCTTCTATAAGACATCTTGATCTTTAGCTTTGGTCCTTGAAACCTTCTAGCAAGCACCAAAAGCTTTGATACCAATTTTTGGAAATATAAGAGGAGTAACTAAGAGGGGATGGAGAGAAAGGTTAGGCCAGTTTCCCTTACGGGACTTTCGTGCTAAGTACCTGCTCCATTGGCTTGAGATATAGGACTGGACTTTTCCCCCAAAGTTTTAGCCGCCACTTGTAGGTGAGTTGGTTTGTTCTTTGAGGTTTACTTCCTTGAGGTCATAGGTTTGACTCCCCTTTGTAGGGGAGAAAGGTTGTAGGCCAGTCTCCCTTACGGGACTTTTGTGCCAAGTACCTACTCCGTTGGCTTGGGGTATAGGACTGAACTTTTCTCCCAAAGTTTAGCCACCACTTGTAGGTGAGTTGGTTTGTGCTTTGAGGTTTACTTCCTTGAGGTCATAGGTTTGACTCCCCTTTGTAGTGGATAAAGGTTGTAGGCTAGTTTCACTTACGGGACTTTCATGCCAAGTACCTGCTCCGTTGGCCTGAGGTATAGGAATGGACTTTTCCCCCAAAGTTTAACCATCACTTGTAGGTGAGTTAGTTTGTGATTTGAGGTTTACTTCCTTGAGAATATAGGTTTGACTCCCCTTCATAGTGGGGAAACGTTGTGGGCCAGTTTCCCTTACGAGACTTTTGTGCCAAGTACCTGCTCCACTAGTCTGGGGTATCAGACTAGACTTTTCCCTCAAAGTTTTTAGCCACCACTTATAGGTGAGTTGGTTTGTGCTTTGAGGTTCACTTCCTTGAGGTCATAGGTTTGACTCCACTTTGTAGTGGAGAAAGGTTGTAGGCCAGTTGCCCTTACGAGACTTTTGTGCCAAGTACCTGCTCTATTGGCCTAGGGTATAGTACTAGACTTTCCCCCCAAAGTTTTAAAGCTGCTACTTGTAGGTGAGTTGGTCTATGCTTTGAGGTTTACTTCCTTGAGGTCATAGGTTTGACTCCCCTTTGTAGTGGAGAAAGGTTGTAGGCTAGTTTCCCTTACGAGACTTTCATGCCAAGTACCTACTTTGTTGGTCTGGGGTATAGGACTGGACTTTTCCCCCAAAGTTTAGATAGGAACACAATGGCTCCTGCCTGTGACACTTTTGAATTTTTGCCTCCTACCCATGATGCTTCAACTCCTACTCACTATTCCTACAATGTTGTGTACGAGGCTCGTGGTGGGGTGGCTGCCTCTACTATAGCTAGGCTCCCTGCAGAAAATGTTGTTATGGCTTCCTCTTTCAGGGTTCTTGGGGCCCCTCCTGCTATGGTTGTTGTTGCATCTGATGTTGTTGTTCCTGCTATGGTCACCTCTCCTACTATTTCTTGCATGGTTGGAGGTCAATCTACTATCTCTTATGCATATGTGGTAGCTTTTGAAGTAGTTATTGCTCTAGTTCTGAGGAAGGGGTCTCATTTGACTGTGGCTAGCCGTGAGGCTGTGCCTATTCCTATATGTAAGCCACTTTTTCTTAATCTTGAATCTAACATTGTTGATGAGATTAATATATATGTGGATAACTTCTCTGCTACTACTGCTATCTTTCATTTTAGGGGTTTTTGGCCCTCTCTCTCGAATCTTCATGCTTGGATCTCCAAATTTTGGGACCCAATCATTTCAGATTTAGTTTAGATCTACCCTATGGCAAGGGGTTTTTCTAATTGTCAAATTTTTTAATGTTGATGATAGGGATTCAATCCTATGTTGTGGCTTCTCTTGGGAGGAATAGTTTCCCCTAATGGCCAAACCTTGGTATCCAACGTTTAACCCAACTACAGAGTCCTTTGATAAGATTCCTCTTTGGGTTAGATTGCTGAATCTTCTCCTTCACCTATGGCAGGTTTCAGTCTTGAAGGCTGTGGAGGATGGCCTTAGGAATTTCTTAATGGTTGATTTGGTTTCCTCCAATGTATTTAGGACAATGTATGCTTGCATCCTTATGGAGATGGATATCTGTAAAGGGCTTCCTACTATCATAAAGTTGGCTGCTTCAAGTGGTTCCTAGATTTAGCTGCTCAATTATGAAGGTATTCCCTTTAGATGTAGGAAGTTTCATAATACTGGACATCTTGCTTCTCAATGCTCCTCTAATAAGGTTAGATCGAAGAAATCACCTTCTTGGTGGTTGGGGGTTCTAGATGATCATTATATAGTTCAGAAAGCCATTTCAGTTGTGGATGGGTTGGATAGTTCTTCGCATACTAATCTCACTTTGGATGAGGATTCTATGGATGTCTTTGATGCTGCCCATGTTGTCCCTTCCATGGTTTTGACTCAAAGTGTTGTTGATGTTCCGTCTCTTGTTGACTCTATGGTTCCAAACCCTTTGCCTGCTTTGAGTCAAAATTTTGTTTCTATCCCTTCTGCTATTGACTCTTTCCAATACACTATTGTTGACTCTTCGGTTGGGGGGTTTTTGGGGGTTAGTGGGGATTGGTAGAAAGTTGTGAGGAAGGTGGAGGATGGTTGGACTTCAGTTAAAGGGAAAAAAGGAAAGTCCTTCAAACCTTCATTTGATATGGCTTTATGGTCTCAAAAGAAGGGACCAAAATATAAATCTTGATGGTCTATGTTTGACTTGGGTTGTTTGCCCTCATGTTGGGAACATTAGTGTGTCCCTCTAGTTTCCTGGGTGGTTCTCCATAGTTGTTTTAAGATTCTTTCTGTTATATCTTTCTTGTCCCTTTGTACAAAGTTTCAGGTCCTTTCAAAACCTATTTTTACTTAGTCAAAACTGAGAGGGGATGGGTGAATCAGTTACCACAAAAATAAATCCCACATCCCTTAGATGTCAATATAGATCAAACTCTGTAAACTAAACTTTGTTGTAACTCATCAAATACATAGGCACTCAGTTTACACTAACAAATGTTATAACACGGTAAGCACTGAAATAGCTCGGCAAATGTTTATCATGAAAATCTTAAGCTATTATCTGTGGTTGATCTTACTTTAATTTAGTTGCAAACACATAAAAGAAATATCATGAACACAATTGACACCAAGATTTAACGTAGAAACCCAATTTGAAAAAAACTACAATTGCAACTAGTTATTGATTTTCACTCTTCTAAAGTGAGCCCTATTAGGAAACAACCTTGTAAAAGGTTATAAAACACACTGTTAGGTGTGACCCTATTAGAGGATTTAATAACCCTATAAGGAGTGGCCTTGTTAGAGGTCTTTAGACAATTCAATAGAAATGCCACCTTGTTATAGGTTTACAAATAGCTATTAAGCCAACTTTGTTAAGAGATTTAGATCACTGCTACAATGGTTAGAGAGTAACAATGAGATGACTTGAATTTTGATGCAACTAAATTGCTGATTACAGATCTCAATTGGCTTGAATACTTGATCCTTCTTGATCGAATGTATCTTTGAATCTCAACAAGGATATTCTTCTTATCCTTCTAATTCACTTCCTCTAAGCACCATCAAATCTTCAATTATGTTCCACTTATGCTTCTTCTTCTAATCCTTAACTTGACCTTATATTTATATCTTGCACAATGTCAAGTTGGCTTGAATACAACTTAGAATAATTAATATCCATCTTCTTAGTCGGCTAGAACCAACAATCAATTCAATTGAACTCAATATGCCAAAACAAGAAAATCCTTCATTAGCCGAACCTGCTCAGTAGATACTAACTCAAAGTGATTTTCCTGTGTTAACCAAGTGAACTTGGTTAACACTGCATATTCACAAAGTTCCTTTGGTAACCGAGTGAGCTCGATTAACACTGGTTCCATCCAACATTTCCTTCATTAACTGAGTTAGCTCAGTTAACACTCAACTTCTACAAACTTTCCTTTGTCACCTGAGTGAACTTGCTAGACACTGTCTTCTAAACTAGGCAAACTCTAGAATGCTCGACATACACATGAAACTATCTTCAATTCTCGAGAGAGTTCAACATACACTGACTAGCAATGATATGACATTTTGTGTAACATAAAAAACAATACACAATTAATCAATTATTTCCAACAGTGTTATTTTATAATCTATTTGTAATTTAATTTTCTTGAGGTATGTTAATCCACAACATATGTGCATTTTCTAGGCTTTGACATTTTGCATACTCTTTAAATATGGCAAATGTTGAGGAAAAATAGAGTATGTATTGTCACATAGAGCCATTTATTCTCTTCTTTAGATTTATAACGGTAGACATCAAATGGTAATATTGGACAAATCTATTCATATAATAAGAATTAGCTAAAGATACAGACAGGGTTCTTCTTGCCAATTTGTTTAGCAATCCCGATTTTAACATTTGTTGTATTTTCCATTCTCTTTCATACACAATCATTTGACCTCAAATCTAGGTCATTATTGCTAGCTTTAGTTGGGAGAAAATGAGCAAAAGAGAAGAAAATGATGTTCAAAAATTGATTTTTAAAAGGCATCACCTATTTTAGTTTACATTAGAAGAAAATTGATAATATTAATTGATGGATGATTAGAGCTTATTTTGGCCTAGAAGGGCCAAACACTTTTGGATTGTTATTTTCTCTTCTCTTTCTAGTTTAGATGGCTTGATTGTTGAAAACATGGTGATTTTGGATTACTTAAGGAATTCAAATTTCTAACCATGTAAATCTACATATATATCAACAATGTCAATAATATTGTAAGAGAAAGCACATATAATTCCTATTACTCTATGGCTCAATCCATAGAAAATTAGAGAAGGTGGTCAATGTTGTCAACTTTGCACTACATAGGAATTTAACATTATACTCTTGATTAGAATCTAGGCTCATATGCAGATAGTGAATGTGTACTATACTTGTATAGGAGTTTGTGTAAGACACTAGTCGTGATTTGCATTAAGGCAAAATGTATCTTGCAATGTTTAACATTTGGAGGATGTTTTGGTATGTGCCTCATCAAGCAGGTTGAATGAAACTATGACCAAAATTGGTAAGTCGAGTTCTAAAGTGAATTTGTGTATGGCTTGGATTTGTGAAGAGGTTTTTTGAAGTTATTTTGTTGGATATGAAACATTTATTCCTAGTGAATATGGCTAATGATTTTGTGACTCTTACGTGCCTCTAATTTTATGACAGGGGGCTTCTCCCATCTTATATAGTGTTCAAGATTTTAAACTTTTGTTGGGATATTATACATTGTTCAATCTACTAGTTTTGTTTGTATAATATCTAGTGGAATGAACAAACAATAAACAAAAAGTTGAGAATGTGTATGTTAAACAGGGAATTTTTTTTCTTAATATCTCTATAAATGTTGGTGAAGCTACCTAGATTCCAAATGGGGTGCAAAAACTTTTTGGTTGGATTTTGGAAGGGGGTTATTTCTACATCCCTTGTCAGTCACAACAACCTTTTTCAATTGCAGTAAATGGTTCAAATTGCCAAATCCACAAGGCTATACATAAAAAATAGGCTTTTAAGTTAAACCAAATAAGAATAGCTAAAGATTTATAATTTAGAAGATTGTTTATATTCCCATATAGTTCTAAATATAATTTTTAGTTTTGCATGATTGTCTTGATTTAGTATTTTGTGTGCAAGTTATGATTTCCAATGTTTGTCATGATTTACAAGTTTATTAACTATTGGGTGCCTTTAGATGCATTCATCTACAATTTCATGTTTATAGTTGGGTGTTGGGATTGATTTTGAGCATATTCATTCAATCTTCAATTGGATTAGTTGTACTTTCTAGTTTATAAGTCCATAGAAAATGGTAAGTTAGGTAAGTACATTTATGGGTGGAAGAATTCAAGGTTTGACTATTGTAAATATTGTGGTAATCAAAGACGACACTTTTTCTCATGTTCATTGAGATTGTCTATTATAAAAGAGATGATTTTCTCTTTGTGGAAAGCACAAAGACAAAGTAGGGAGTAGATGAGGGACGAAAAGAGAATTTAAGAGGCATATAAGATGTTGATGAAAGCATTGCAAGTACTATTCAATAAAACAAAAAAATGTACATTATCAAAGTAAACAAAATAATTTAACATTTGTATCATTCCAAAAATAAATCCAACTCCAGCATAGGCCATTTGCAACTTTACAAATGGATATTATATCTAAAATAGAAACTTAAATATTTTCGAATAAAAAATAAAATGGACACTAAAGAACATTGAGAGTTAGCCTTTACTGCATATAATCATGACCTTTTGCTAAAGAGAAGTGAAGATAAGGGACTTGAAGAATAAATCACTTCAAATCTTGTACAAATGATGTTATAAACTTGACAACTCTTGATTATTTTGAGGAAACAAAGGGCTTTCAAACAATTGTGCCACCCCGAAGTTAAAGGATCATTGTTCTCCTTCACTCTATAACCTTCTTCACCTAGAGAAAGAGAAAGCACTATGCTTGCTTCCTTAAATGCACTAGACACCAAATGCATGGTTTTGAATCTGTTACCATACTTGCAATCAAAGACATAGAATGAAGATTCTCAGTGTGTTTCTTGTAAAACATGAATGAGAAATAAACGAATTTGTTTTGAGAAAAGAAAACTCAAGTTATTACTAACGGGAAGCTTCCATAAGACAAGTTATAAATATTTTTTTAATATAATTTGATGTGATAAATTATATTATAATTAGTTTTTAATAAATTAAAATTTAAAAAATATTTGAAATATAAAAAAATGCTATTTACTTATATTTGATTTATCATATATGAATAAAATAACCATTTGAAAAATTTACATTAAAAATTTATTATTAAAAAATTAACTTAAAAATAAATTCAAATAATTATAAAAATCAAACTAATTTAAAAAGTAAAAATTAAATCAATTTCAAAAATAAACTAAAATAATTTTTAAAACTAAAAGCTAAATCAATTTAAAAAATAAACTTAAATAATTTTAAAAACTAAAAGCTAATTCAATTTTGAAAACTAGAATCAAATTTTAATTTTATAATTTTTTTTTTGTTAATCTCTAAAAAATAATAATGAAAACTATAATAATTAATTATTAATATTTTTTTGATAATAGATTATTTATTATTTATTATTCATTTATTATTATTGTTAAGATTAATTTGAATCTAAGATCTCGCAAGCTCACAATTTTACCAATGCCTTACAATTAATTATTAATATTGATAAGCATTCTACATCATATCAAAATATTAAAATAAAAAATTTAAGTGAATAGAAAAATAGATAAAAATATAAAGAAATATAAATATTTTTAAATGTAATAAATTAAACTTTAATCATTTTTTTAACAATAGATATATATTTGACAATAGATGTATTTAAGATATTAGGCCTAAATAGTAAAACAAATATCGAACTAGAGAAAAAATTAACCTCTCTAATCCTACGTGGGTTGCCCCCTTCGCGGCTTTGTAATATAAGTTTGGTTTTTCCCCTGCTGTAGTCTTCTCCTCTTCAGAATTTTCTTTTTAAATTGGTGTATTCTTCAGTCATTGAGCCACTTTTGGTAACCTGCGGAGAACTAGTATAATTTTTATCTATAGTTCGATCCTGGGTCGGATAATATTTAGTGCAGGAGCTTCCAGGTCTATGGACGATCCTATGCCACCAAAAACAGTGGTAATTTATGGTTTTCAGTTTTCTGCTTCTCGTAAGGTTGCTTCGGAAGTGAATCCCATACGAAGGGTATATGATTCTTATATTTTATAGACCATCTATAGGCTATAGCTGTGCTGCAGGGTCTTCAAGTTGCTTTAGTAAATCTGAATCAAGTTGCTACTGATCAATCTCAGTTAAAGTGGGACATGTTTAAGAAAATGTGATAAGAACTATGTATTATGCTAGATGAGTTGTGATGCTATATGTGTGTGAGAGAGATTAAATGCATGCTACAATAGTATCTATTAGAGATGTTTATGATAAGTTATATATGGGAAAATTGGATAGCGTGATTTATTCGCTTTATGCTATATATAATTGCTTATAAATGGATGCCTAAACCTTAACGTTTTCTTTTTCTTTTTATTAATAGCCAGTGATTGTCTTACTAATTAAATGCACTGTTTGTGATTTTCTATCATTGGCATCACTGGGTTGAGATGTCACGAGCGACTGCTATTTCTTTTAAGAATGTAGTCAATATGTAGAGATTTCCTATGATTTGTTGCAGACGATTCATTCCTCGAAGCTGATTTGGAGGGTTGTGCTATTTTACAGAGCTCACCTCATGCCTTGCCACAACCTTTCTCATTCATTTTGTGTGCGGTGTTTCACCCAGTCTTTGATAGACTTGGTTTTTGTTTAGTTGGACATTTTTCTTTCGGACTGTGTGCTTACTGTTTCTTCTTAGTGGTTTCAAACCATAAGGGTTTTTTAATTTTCTTGGAGCCATATGGTAGGCCTCTATTGGGTGAGGATAAGATTTGCAAAAGAAAGAACAAGGTTTTTTCCGCCTATGACTGTTATTTGGGGGTTGTGGGTTGATGACTTCCGTTTTAGGGATAAAGAGAGAACAAACTTGATGAAGAAGATGAGAACACAGCGAGATAAAAAGAAGAACAAAGTAAGGGAATGAATAGTGACACGAGAAGAAAATAATAAAAGGATCTGATATTTATTTAAGATAAAGGCTATGCTAATCAATCAATTGAGTGAAAAACTATAGGATATTGGAAAATTGCTATAATGCTTGAAGGCTGAAGCAGTGTGGATTTCTATTATAAGCAATTTGTATTCTACTGTATAGAATTAAATAACTTAGATTCATTTATTTTTTTGTTTCCAAATTGTATATCGTATGTGTTTAGTCAAGTTTGGGTTGCCAGATTAGGTCATTTTTCAATAGATTCATTGGTCTAGGCTTCTTTAACAGTGTAGCTCAGCTTCTCTATCTTCTATGAGTTTTCAAATAAAATGATGTATGTTTGTCAACATGTATTGTTTCCTTAGGGAAGACATTTTTTGTTCTCTTTGCTAGCTTGAAAACTCCTCAGTTAATCACAATAAATTACCATGGCCTCAGTTAGACAAACTTCTAAATTTGTTAGCATTCTCCTAAGTAAATCACTTCACACACCCCCACTTTTCTACTTTGTATTCTAATTTTGTAGAGGAAGGTGAAAAAACTACATGCCTTTTGCTAATCGAAGAGATTGCTCTTGTTCAAAGCTTAAACACATAATCTGATGTAGATTTCCTGTCATTCATGAATCCTGCCAAATTCGGGTCTGAATTTCGGAACATCCACATAATCAAATCTCTTTATTTTTTTGCCATATAGAATTCCACAAAGTTGATGTTCACTTTGCAAGTCTTAGTACTCTCTTTTCTGTTATCCAATGTTTTTCTTTTAGAGCTATCATAAATTGAGATATATAGCTGACTATTTGGATCGAGTTAGGCCTATATATGTTAGATTAAACTGCCCACAAGTTGCCTATTGATTGATTCATTTATCTTTTTGGAATCATCTTATCTGAAAGTTTCAAACTTGTCTCCATACATAGATAAGATTGTGTAATCTACAATCCCGAAGCTGTCTAAGAAATTTGACACATCGTCTCATGTGTGAAAAAAAAATGTTTATCTATCTGTCAAACTTCTATACCTTAGCAGATATAGTGGCCTAAATGTATCATGCAAAATGTTGAACATAGATCATATTTATAGATTTGGTAATGAGGTGATATAGGTAGCAAGGCTAGAGCATAAATATGTCGCTAGAATCATTACATCACTGCCCATGCTTTTGATGCACAGGCTGGAATTTGAAGCAGTGTCAAATGTCAAAAAGCAATGCCTGAGTGAGCGCGATGGAGTTTGAGTGAGCGCGATGGAGTTTTGTATAAATTGGCATGCATTCCACATGCACTGCATTTGGTATAATGGAGCGATCGAAGCCAAAGACCATGTGTATCCATCAAAGGTGTCTTGTGCACGAACAATAAACTTGATACCAAGGCAAAGCGATGAATCTAGGATTCACAATGGGAGAAATAAATTATGAAATATTCATCTTCTCCAAAGTTATAACTATGGAGATGCCATTAATGATTAAAAGGGCCCGAGGGATATTAAAGTGCTTATAATAATAAAAAGATTAAAAGGTGCTATTACTAAAGGTTTGTTTAATTAAGAAAAGATTACTTAGAAGAAAAGTTGTATCCTTTCATAAATGAAGGGACACTTTACTTCTATTTTCAATATATAAATAGAAGGTGGTCAAAGTTCTTTTGAAAGGAATATTCAACATCTTTTATAAGAACAAAAACATTTACTTGTACGGAGGGATAAGGAGTTTAATATGACTTTGTAATATAAATTCTATTATTTTAGTTTAATAATAAAATAAAATATTCTATGTTTATTAGTAAAGGCGTGGAGATTTAAATTGCAGATGAATCGTCCTTTGTAATTTTTTTTTTGAATTTTGTATACAATTTAAATGTCAAATAAGTGGACATGGTTATTTAGCATTTTAAATTGGATCATCACAAATATTGTGAAATATATAGTAATTTCAGTATTTGTGTCTAGTTTGTCTCCCTACCAGAGGAGTTAAAGTTAAATCTGGACTAATTTAAGATTGCATAAATATTTGATCTGTCGCATCTTGATTATTTAGTTGTTGGCAGTAAAGTGTGTAAAACATTATAAAGTGGTACGTGAAAATTCACTGAAGTTGACTCTATTGCCCAGATGAGCAGAGGCACTAGTCTTTCTATTATTGAAGTAAAAAAATCTTTATATTCCTTCCTACAAACATCAAATCCATTATTTACAAATATTTACAATTCATTCAATTCAAACACTTAGCATCCAGTTTTCATTTTAATTGAGTTCCAGGACCTTGCCAGCTGGAGAACTCGAGAAGTTTAAATTCGCTATAGAAAAGCCTTGAACCAGACAGTCAGTATTTGAGGAGAAGGTCTACCTGCCTAGGTGTAGCAGAGCCTGAAGTGTAAGGGAATCTAGAAGTATTCCCATTCGTTGGTCAGAACTGATTGAGAAGTCCTATCGGAGAAGTGGCAGGCTCTTGGATTTCCAATTTGTGGTTTTGGGAACCAACAGATTGGCGACTCCACTGGGGAACTATCCATCATATATTTTGGAAGTTTACCTAGTTTGATTTACAAGAGATTTTGAGAAATACTACTCGCCCCATCTAAGTCCACCAACAGATTGGTGACTTTGCTGGAGAGAATTGCTCGCAACAAGTGTTGTACAGTTACCCAGAGTTTCAAATTCCGTAAGACCAAAATTAGATAGGAGTTATATCAGTTTGTTTAGAAGTGTAGTCTGTTGGAAGTGAGAACCTGGAAGATCAATACATTCCTCGAAAGAGGTGGCAACTCTATTCAATAAAGTTTCAGTTGGTAGCTCTGCTGAGAGAAAAGACTCGGAAGGAAATGATTTCATTACCTAACATGGACAATATGTACTATGATTAGGAAGCGGATCTATGTTACACCATGGCGGAAGTAGACATACAACCCCTTGATGCCTTTTTCAATCTAGAAAGATATGAAGGCGAGACATCGACACATTTGTTTGTAAGGATGTTGAATATTTTTTAGGATGTACCTTCATACATCATTCCTCCACTCAAGGAATTGATAAAAAAGTATTGTGAGTTGGGAATCTCACTAGATGACCCGGATTTGAAGCTTCTCTTTCAAATAATGGATGAAAGTTTAAGTTATATATTTCCTTTGGATGCATATTTGAATTTAGAAAAGCAAGAAGATGAATCTGCAACACAATTTTTTATAAGGATGTTTAATGCTTATCAAGAAATACTTTCAGAATACAGACCTCCATCATCTCATCTTCTCTACAAGATGCGGAATTAGGCCTCTTATATGATCATCAATTTCTTAACTTTCTCAAACTTATGGATAATGAACTAGTTGTAGAGGAAAACGAATTTAGGACTGAAGTAACATATGAGTCTAATGATATTTTAGACTTAAATGGAGAAGAAATTGGTGGACAGTCTGAGGAGGAATCCGATTATGATGATACCTGTATGATATCAAATGACTGTAAATGTGAAAGTGAGGAAGATGATTCTTTGAGTGTGGAAGAAATTTCAGCCTTGTTAGATTTAGAATATCAAAAACATGTTGAAAGAAATGGTCCAAATTTTTTCTCAATCCACCAAGGTGAGCAAGTTGATGGATCGGTACACACTTAGGAGGTGCTAGATGAAAGAGATGATCATTCTGAGGAATCATATAGTGAAGTTGAAGTAGAACATCATATGGTGTATGAACAAGAGGAAATTTTAGAAGACGATGTTGATGAAGACATTAGTCTTGTTGATGACACATTTGCTGATCTGGATGAAAGCTCTCATGATAGTATGGCTGAATTCTCTATATTCTTGAACCCATTGTTCGAAGAAGAAGTAATAGAAGATAGGTCCAAATTTTCTATGTTCTAGAATCCTTTATTTGAGGAAGATCTTCCATGCAACCAAATCCGTCAGCATCATGATGAAGACAGTAGGTTTGATTTTGAAATTGATGAAACTCATGAAGTGTATTCAGAAGGTGAAACATCTCTCGGTCCATCCTATGAGAAGGAGGTACATCAAACATGTGAAGTTGAGGTGGAATCAGCCATGCATAATGGGGAGGATATGTTGGAGAATAGTTCTGAAAATTTTCCAAGTATCATATTTGACGGAGTTCCTGATGAGGGAGAGGTAACATTTCTCGAATATGTACTATCTTCAAAATCTTATTGTGGAGATAAGCAATGTCTTGAATATATAGATAGGTCAGATTGTGTACATGAAGATATCCAAGCAAAAGAGCTTCATTTAGCCACTTGTAGGGCTGATCAAATGCAAAAGAATCTTCCATTCAGCAAAGAATGTAGTGTACCTATTGATTTCTCAAAGGCTGAACATAAGAAAGATACCATAGATTTCATTTATGAAGTAGAAGCAGTTAGTATTATCAATGACTATATTTCACCTAAGGCAAGTTTGAAATATCGGCAGTACACTGAAATGATGAAGGGAAAGCATGCTATAATCATAAGGAGTAGGTTACTACATGATCAGAATAAGGTGTTCGATAGAGGAAAGACACAATGTTCACTTTTGGGGGGCCTGGGGCCACCCAATCTCACCTTGCATCATGTAAAGCATGGATGCTCGGTCTGCTCCTCCAGAGATAGCTAGAATCTCATTATGCCCACAAGGAGCATATGTCCCCAATGAGAGCCACTGATGGAGCCCAAAATTCTAGTCACCATTTTTTATCTAGGAGAGTGAGAAGACATGAAGAATCTCTTAGCATGAAACATTGACAAAATGACTAACAATTAAAGTGCAGTCCTAGCACAATGAAGGCAACTTTGAAAGCCATGAGATGTAGAGTTAGACCATTCAAGCATCATAAATATCCAGTACAATAGGTTGCACCAAATAAAAACATCAATAAGCAGAAAGTGATGGAATTAGCATAACTCTACCTAAGTTTAATTTCATTGGAAATATTCATGGGGTCTGCCATCATACCAAATCAATTGTATTAGCATAAAGAAAGGTGTATGTGCATGTATTTAGTGCCGTTGTTTGGGAACTGTCGAAACACAACAGTGCTGAAGAAAGTAGTTAGAAGTCGTAATTGTTTCTAGCAAGAATGAAGGAATGACGAAATCTTCTGCCATCTAGTCAGTGTTTTGATTGGTTTTCATTATAAGCATCGGTATATTGAAACGAAATAAACAAAATGATGTGTGGAGCAAAGAACTTTCCAATACGTTAGATTACATATGAACGATGGTGATTTTTCTAAACAACATTCAATCCAAAATAAGTATTGATAAACACCAGATGGCAATACTTTACAGGCACAAGAGGAGAACGAGTGCAACTAAAGCAATCTAAGGAAGGAAGGAGCCTGCACGTATAGTTTTATATCCAAAATCCGCATGCGAGTGTAAAAGCTTGCCACACTACATTCTCTCGCCATGGTATTCCGTCCAGGCCCAAACATGGAGATTGGTCCAGATGCGATTGCAAATCAGTCAAATGTCAAAAAGCAATGTCTGAATGAGCGTGATGGAGTTTTGTATAAATTGGCATGCATCACACATGCATTGCATTTGGTATAATGGAGCGATTGAAGCCAAAGACCATGTGTATGCATCAAAGGTGTCTTGTGCGTGAACAATAAACTTTATACCCAGGCAAAGCAATGAATCTAGGATTCACGACGGGAGAAATAAATTATGAAATATTCATCTTCTCCAAAGTTATAACTATGGAGATGTTGTCAATGATTAAAAGGGCCCGAGGGATATATTAAAGTGCTTATAATAATAAAAGATTAAAAGGTGCTATTACTAAAGGTTTGTTTAATTAAGAAAATATTACTTAGAATAAAAGTTGTATCCTTTCATAAATGAAGGGACACTTTACTTCTATTTTCAATACATAAATAGAAGGTGGTCAAAGTTCTTTTGAAAGACATATTTGACATCTTTTATAAGAACAAAAACATTTACTTGTATGGAGGGATAAGGAGTTTAATATGACTTTGTAATATAAATTCTATTAATTTAGTTTAATAATAAAATAAAATATTCTTTGTTTTTTATTAAAGGCGTGGAGATTTAAATTGCAGATGAATCGTCCTTTGCAATTATTTTTTTGAATTTTATATACAATTTAAATGTTAGATAAGTGGACATGGTCATTTAGCATTTTAAATTGGATCATCACAAATATCGTGAAATATATAGTTGTTTTGGTATTTGTGTCCAATTTGTCTCCCTACCAAAGGAGTTAAAGTTCAATCTGGACTAATCTAAGATTGCATAAATATTTGATCTATCTCATCTTGATTATTTAGTTGTTGGCAGTAAAGTGTGTAAAACATTATAAAGTTGTACGCGAAAATTCAGTGAAGTTGACTCTATTGCTCGGATGAGCAGAGGCATTGGTCTTTTTATTATTGAAGTTAGAAAATCTATATATTCCTTCCTACAAACATCAAATCCATTATTTACAAATATTTACAATTCATTCAATTCAAACACTCAGCGTCTAGTTTTCATTCTAATTGAGTTCGAAGACCTTGCTAGCCGGAGAACTCCAGAAGTTTAAATTCGCTATAGAAAAGCCTTGAACCAGATAGTTAGCGTTCGAGGAGAAGGTCTACCCGCCTAGGTGTAGTGGAGCTTGAAGTGTAGGGGAATCGAGAAGTATTACCATTCATTGGCTAGAACTGATTGAGAAGTCCTATCAGAGAAGTGGTAAGCTCTTGGATTTCCAATTTGTAGTTTTGGGAACCAACAGGTTGCATGATAATAATTAATAAAAGAATTAATTATTATATGCTTAAAGTTTAGCGTAAGTAAACTAGAGATAATAAGTGACTTAATAATTAAATCAATATGATTTAATTAATAAGAAAATAATTTATTACTCTAACACCCCCCCTTAAGATAAACTTAGGGAGTAGCTAAAAACCTAGAAACTATTGCTGAAAGGAAATTGGGTCTCGGCAACAAGGCCTGATGAGGTAGCCAAGCACAACCAAATCTCTTAAAAGAGGAGAAATAGAGAAATCACATGGGAAAAACCCTACTTCAAAAAGAGATGGAAAGAATGTTCCAGAAGATAGGAACAAAAAATGATCATGAAGAACACCACTGAAGCATGAAGCTGCAAACATTGTCTAATTGTTGATATGAAGAACCTCCACTATATAGAACATGTCCAGGTAGAGAAGACTAAGTATGAAGAGCTGATCAATCAAAGATGGAAGGTATCTTCATGGCCTCCAAAAATAGGAATGAAAGCATGTCTATATGGTAAATGATCCGTCTCACCAAAATGTAGAAGTATCCAGCCATTGCAATCGCCTAGTACATAGGATCAAATACTGAATACATAGCTTAGTCCATCGAACCAAGAAAGCAATAGAACCAACATAACCCCCCTCTAATGCTGAGAGGTAAGACATGAACACTGAAACTAAATGCAATATCTCTTGCAGAAAGAAGAATTAGGAACGTCGAGAGTGCAAAAGAAGTACAAACACCTATACTGGCACGTGTCATTGACACATCATGAGGCTAATGCCGTGGAAGGAACACTAACTTGACAAAGGAAGATGACGAATATGGCCAACATAAAACCCCCTAAGGCACTTTATAATGTAGTGCAAGTACAACAAAACACAAAGATGTCCAAGATCCCGAAAAGCAATAGAGTGGCACTTTATCTCAGTGCGTTTGCAAAAATACTACAAAAGGATGTCAACAAAGATCAAAAGAGACATAAGGTTGATACAATAAATAGTATAACCAATGAAAAAAATCTGAAACAACAAAATCAATCCCCAGACCTGCAACAACCAAGATATCTATCAGAATGCAAATAAACTAAAAAATTGAATGGGTGTGCCTGAAGCAGAATCTGGAAAATAAAATGTCTCAAAATATGTCTCTCGGAGTGCAAAATAGAACTTCTGACTTTGACAGCCAAAATGTAATGACCCTTCTTATAAAGGCCACTGAAACCCTCAAACTGAACTTAGGAATTTTGTCAAACACTTGGCATGTAACGAACAATATTCAAAATATGGCAATTTCAGATTTGATACTTTCAGAATATAATCGCAGAATTACAATAAATATATAAAGCCTTTGAACGATATTTCAATTACAATGCAATAAATTCTGAAATTGTTTTATTACCAATTCTGGACTGATTATTACAATGACTGTATGACAGCAAATTTACCCAAAAATTGACATATATTTCAGAATGCAAGAACCTGGTTTGAAGAACTATGGAAGAACACCACGTTCTGATGTAAATCGTTGATGAAGACCTCCAACCACACCCCCAAACTGTCCTTAATTTGCAGCTGCTGCCCAAACTAGCAGGGCCGTACCAGGCCGTACCTGTACGGCTGCTAGATAAAAATAATACTAGGGTTTTGGGACCCCCAAATGCAAGGAAAATGGGCGCCTAGGGTTAGGTAGTAACCCTGTAAAACCATAAAAAATAACTCCAAGGGGTTGAGGAGATATGAGCAATTATGTGGTTCCGAACCCTGCTTTGCCAATTCTGAAAAAATGCACCTATTCTGTCTTCAAACTCTTGTCAAATGCTTCTCCAATGATAGGGCAAATCTGAAATCCTTTTTCCAACCAAAACAAACCCTAACAACGAATTCTCAATAAGCTCCAATGAGATGGCTGAATACCAACTCCAATTATGCAACAATTCAGGTGATATTTCACACCCTCAAAGTCGCCAATCCAAGGGAGTGATTCGTTCCCAAAGATCGAATAATAATTTGCAGATCCAAAGTCTACAAATGTCTTCACAATGAAGAAGTAGAAGAGTTCTCAAATCCAAGCATGTCCAAATGAGAGGCCCAGCCCTCTATTTATTCACTTTTCTAAGAAGTTGCTAGAACTTCTAGAAACATCCTTTATAAATTCTCATTATAATGCACTTTTTATAATAAAGTAATTTTATAAAATAAAAAGTGCAACTCAACTTAAAATTATAACATGTGGGCCCCAATATCACATAATGATAAAATATAACCTCTTAACACTTCTTCAAGAGCAAGATATGACCATCTGATCCACAGAATTGACTCTCTTTCCACACCATTTGCCTACGAGAGTCTGGAATAGGCAAATCCATGATCAATGCCATGTCGAACTAAAGAGGGGACATTACACAAAACAGGCCACCAAACAACATAAAAAATCTAAATAAACTACACCATCATGATGAGCTCGGAATCAACTTTTCGACACTTCTTTTGAATTGAAAAATGGAGTTTTGATGACCAAGTTATGGCTAAAAAACCACACGTAGGTCAAAAAATCGCTGGAAAAGTAAAAAAAAATTGCCTCGGGATTTGTGCCAAACACATCGAAAAATGACCTTAATAGTATAAAAAATTACCTCGGGAAGCATGTCAGTTCCATACCAAACGGTCTTGATTTGTGTGCCCAAAAATCTTGATTTTTGCGTCAAAAATCACAAAACCACCGCATTGAGAAACGTGCCAAAATCCCAATTTTCGAACAAAAAATCTTGATTTGCGTGCCAAAATAAAAAACTACTGCATCGAGAAATGTGAAAAATTTAGAAAATTGTTGACTCGGAAAACGTGCCCAATTTGGGAGCAATATCAAATAGCCTCAACTTCCATGTCTAAATTGGACAAATTTTATATGAAAATAGGGGTTTTTGGGCACTCTAAGCTCAACGGTGATGTTTGTTTGGGCTCAAAGTGCACCAAAAAATGGTGACCCCCTAGATTCAATATAAAAAAACTCTAAAAAATGAAACCCTCTGAAAGAAAAAATATAGATCTAAAAGCCAAACCAAACTTCTCATAAACAGAACAGGGACACAAAGATCTGGAGCTCTGATATTATGTTGAAGTTGATGAAAGGTCAACCCCACAACTCCCAAGAATAACTTGCATGCAAACACCTGTTACAAAAAGAGAGAAGCAAAAAACTATAGAGATTGGAATTTCCAGATCCATAGATGAGACATTCTTCATGAACAAAAAGAAAGATTGCTATTATCAAAAGTGAATTAAATTACAAAGAGATCAATCCTTATATAAGGAGATCAAAATCCTAATAGAAGTCTAACCTAGGTTGCATGATAATAATTAATAAAAGAATTAATTATCATATGCCTAAAGTTTAGCTTAAGTAAACTAGAGATAATAAGTGACTTAATAATTAAATCGATATGATTTAATTAATAAGAAAATAATTTATTACTCTAACAGATAGTGGAGTTGTCCATCAAGGAAGGAGGTCCTCATTCATCCACCTTGCACAAGCATTCAAGTGCTCAACCCTTTAAAATTTCATTCACGAATCTATGGTTTGACACTTGTAGATCTATTGCATTTGTGGAGACATCCTACATTGTCATTCTATTATTCATACATCTACAAGCATCTATACATCTTTTTGGATAGCGGATCCGGATCCATCCATAGAGATTTGGTAAGTAACGTGAATATTTACATTTATCTTATTTTTACATTCTTTCTCATTTCAAGGTTAATTCCTAAATGGGGGCTTGACCAAGGCAACCCCCACACCACCCCCCCCGGCCCCCCCTCCCGACAAATTACCATTTTTCTTGTGTGTAGGTGCAGATCTACAGGTTTTTTAGAACAACGAATTTGGATCTCAGAACTAGGGTTTCAGGTCTCTGGCGGAGTTCCAGATTCTGGAAGTTTGTGTAGAGTAGGTCAAGGTCGACCTCAACCTTGACCCAAGTCATCTTTGGCCTTGGAAGTCATCCTTGTCTTGAAGCTTCCAAACTTTTAGAATCAATAATTTCATGTTCCAGGACCTCATATTCAAATCAGTTTCAGTTTCTGTCCCTGATTGCTACTCGGTGTTCAGATTTGAAGTGGTCTCTCCTGTTGATCCTCAAGGCGAGTTTGGTCTCATAGTGCTTACTTTGATGCATCAGATCTGATCCTTTCAAGTACTTTGCTGTCATGCATTTTACATTACTTGCATTTCAATTAATCAATCTACTTTTATTAAATTGTGATGCCTTCTGTTAGGGAAAGTAGGAACAAAACCTAAGAAACTTCCATAGAGAGGAGATCATGCATTGGTACTTCCCTTGTACTAATGGAATCTCCCTTTTGGAGGAATCTTGGCATTCCTCCTATAAATGTATGTGTGCATGTGGTACATCCCATTTTCATTGCGGTGTATCCCATTTTTTAACATTACATTTTCACATTCAATTTTTTAGGAATTTGAACATTGTGTTCGTCTTTTACATCCAAGGAGGAAAATCCTTGTCATTTGGAGTTCTTGGAGGATGAAAACTCTCATCTCCAACTTGGGTGATTCCATCAAGGGATTGTATTGGATCTGAATTTGTGTTCAATGGACTTTTTATATTAGATTTGGAGTGATTAGATTTGTGCAAATATAAAGATCTTGATTTACATTCTTTGTCGATTTTCAAGATTTATTTGCTGTTATTAAACATCATTTCATGTTAGATCTTCAGTGCCACATTTCATGATTTAGCCATCGTCATTTATTGCTGTTGCAACATTTTTGCCAGCCTCACAGTCACCTTTCCAAGCTTCCTTTAGCTATACATCAACCAACCACCAATGTACAAAACCAATTTCTGTTGTATACATCAACCAATCACCTACCTACAAAACCAATTTCTGTTGTATGAGCTAGGGTTTCACGGTTATTTTGGTCATATAGGTTTGATTTCACATTGGGCACTTGGATATGCTGTCCATACAACTTAGAAATAGTTGTCATTTGACATTACAAGTTTTATTTCACATTGCATCATTTGGCTTCTCAAGCCATACAACCATACAAAATCTTGTGAGAGATAAACCCTTTTGTTCTAGTGACTACTGGCTTTCAACTAAAATTAAATTCAAGAAAGGGCAAGTGAGAGTTATGGTGTTCATGATCACAAGTAATTGAAAGAAATCTGCAGGAAGGATAGCATGAATGCCCCCATTTTTGGGTTCTCTTGTACTGCAGCGTAATAGCTTTCCTTAAACAGATATCAGAGTTACTTGCAGAAAAACTCGGAAGGTACTGAAATATACTAACACACAACATGTTCAATATAGATGACCACCAAAGTTTTTTTTTCAGAATGCATAAATCCATTACAAATCTAGAGTGTATTGCCCAGACATGAAGACAAAAAAGGAACATAGGGTCTGTTTGGTTCATGGAAGATGACAGGAATTGGCTTTTTCAAAATCCGGATTTGAAATTTTTTGTGTTTGTTTCAAAATTGGCAAAATAGAATTAGAATACCAGACTTCCAATTTTGTCTCAAAACTAGGTTTTCCGACTTCCTACTAGCAAGTAGGAATTGAAAATCAAAACCTGGTTATGTTTCACGAACCAAACGGACTCTTACAGTTCCAGAGTTCTTATCAAATGCTATATGATTTTATAACTTCTAAAAGATGTTTTCGACTGTAATAATACAAATCAGAGGTGCAAACTGATTTAGATTGAATAAGTAGATTTATCTTCAATCCAATCTCTTACAATTTCTGCCTTGAAACACTAATTGTGAATCTCATTCACATCTGTTGATCACCCTACCCAGACTCAATCTGGTGCCTCTATCAACCTTGCATCACTGGTGGGAACATCCTGACTGACTGGTAGTTGTAGCTGTAGGTGCCAAATCTCCTTTCTACTTCCCACTCAAAATTGTTGAGTGTTATTCCTTCACCTCAGTCTCTGATTTTGGCTGCCTACAATAGATATAACAATCAGAATCAATAAGCAGATTGATCATAACTTGGTATGCAAATGTGGGGTTTTTGTCCTACCTCACCAGGTCTCTAAGATTTTTGTCCCAGCAGACTTATTCGTGCTCCTGGGCATTTCACATCTTAACCATGTATGTCTTTCCTAATTGTCTTCAGCTCGTTAAATGGGCGAGCTCAAATCTTCTAAATAAGTTGGCTAGAAAGATATTTGGTCGTCAAAGACAAAAAAATATAATTCTACCTATTAAAGTAATCCTATGAATTAGATTAAGCATTCTAGGTTGGTCCAAATGTTTAGTTATTACATGGAAATCTTCAATAATGCTATTTATTTCAAATTTCATTAATTAAAAAATAGAAAATGAAACCAAAGGCGTTAGCCAACACCATTTGGCCAACTAACTTCAATTTGGGCTCAGGACACAGTTGGCACTGATCTTTTGGGCGTGTATCAGCCTTATTAGAGGGATTATTTGTTGTTACCAGCAAGCCTAGATTGTCTAGAGGACTCTCATTAGATTTTCTGATTATTTCCGGCTTCTTGTGTGTTCTCCAGGATTCTAGAGAGAGCATCTATTTATGGTGAGTAATCCAGATGGGTCTGATTCTCATTATTCATCATTGATTGGTCGGTATTACTCTTGTGCAATTGCTTTTCAATTCTGATGCTTACAACCATTTCCACACCTTGGGTGCAATATTGAGCTATATTTTAGTTAATTTTATTAAGTTGCCATCTCAATAAAATAATATAATGGGCACCTTAGTGTTATAGCTCTTTGGAACCAAGATGGAAACTTTTAAGTCTTGGGATGTTGATAAAGTGACTCTAGGTGTCGAGAATGTTTTAAATATAGAATAAATCACTTTCTTAAGGATATAAGGTATATTTAATACAAAATGATCTTTATTGAGTTTGCTGGAAAGTTCTCAGGAAGATTGTTAAAGGAGGTTATGGAGTTATCTGGTAATATGCACAATTTCTTTCAGGTGAAATGCTAGTGGTTATGTGAGATCGAACTTCCTTCATCTCAACATTTGGAGGACAAAAACCCTCTTGGAGAAGATCAGTGTTGGTGGTGAAAGATTCTTCCCTAGCTGGTTAATTGGTGAAGCCACTCAGATTTCACATTTGTATTCAAGATTGAGATCTAGAAATTTGTGAAGTCTTATTCTAAGACAAATATCAGGGTTTATGGTTTTGTTTGGACATTGCTAGGAAAAATAGGCGTACCATTTATGAGGGTTTAATTCTATTTGCTGAATTCTAGCAATTTGGATATTTTCTTGCTACTGTGGGAAAAAGACAGCTATATTGGTGTGTCATATGTACTAATCAATTGGGTTTAGTTTGGCTGATAGATGTAACTGTTTTTGGAGGATTTATTATTTTATGTCAGTCAATAAAAGCTGGAGTGTTGAGATGGTTTTGTTGTGAAGTTGAATGGAATGCCAGGCTTGAAGCCATGATAGTCTATTGCCAAATATATTAAAGTTTGTGGTTCTTTGTAGCTTTCAGGGTGATGAATACATCTGTAATATTTGTATCATTTCTGCTTTATTTTACCTTAAGTTGCAACATGGGAATTAAAGTGATGCTGGACATTGAGCTTTATATTGCTGGATAGGTGTGAAATGGTTAGGGATTTGTGGTGGCTGAAAATACATTCCTACAGGTTGTTGGTTCCTAAAACCACAGATTGGAATCCTATGAGCCTTGCTTGCTCGATGGTGGGATATCCAACCAGTTATCGCCATCTTGACTGGATCAATCAATTCGATCTGGATCCTCTGCGCTTTTGTACCATATTACTTTGATTAATATTATTTTGATTCATAGGATAAGATTGTTTGATATTCTTACTGTTTTGCGGGACACCTTTAGTGTGTTGTCTTGTATTCCAGACCCGTTGAAAATGTTGAGATGCCTATCAAAATTGTTATTTTGATTTTTATCTTTTCTGTTTTCATATAGTGGGTTAATGTGGCTAGTGGCAAATTGTGAATCCAAATTATTCTGTGAAGTGGATTATATTTTGATGACATATTTTCCTCATTTTGGACCTAATTTGATCTTTCTTCTCTCCATCTATTTGACTTCTCTTCATTGCAAGCTTTTCTAGGTGGAGAAATAATGTGATCTTTTGATATCCCTGTTAGGAACCTGTGTGTTCCTTCTGTTTATTTTGTTAGAGTAGTGTTGTTGGACGCATATGCTTTGTAAGTCGTCCCGTGAGTATATTTTATTATCCCACATGCATAGGTAGTATTACTTTTCTAGATCGTACTCAGTATATAAGAATAGGTTGAGGCCCTTGATGGGCACAGACGAATTTATTGTATTGAGCTTGCTCAAAGGAGGTTACCCCCTCGAAGTGGCCTGCGATCAGTAGATTCATTCTGAGTTCTGCTATCACTTTGTATTCTGTTATTTCGAGCATTCTCACGATATTGCTATAAGGAGGTTCTTCACATTTGGTATCAGAGCACTCTCTTGGGCTCGCTGGGTGGAAATTACATCAAATTTTTTTTTCTGTCGTGGCCTTCAGGTTCCTCTCACTTCTAATATCTCTTGTTATTGCAATAACTCTTTTCAGTTGTTCTGTCTGTGAGTGAATTTTTCTAAGTCGACTGTTTCAAAAAAAAAAAAAAAAAAAAAAAATTTTCTGTTTTTTAGTCGTAGCTTCCTTGTTTGCTTTCTGTTTCTGCTCATACTTCCGCAGAACGTCTGCAATATCATTTCGCATACTTCCTTCCTTGGCGACCCAACCCCAAATTTTACATATCAAAGCCCTAAATCCCTCATTTATCTAATTTTAGGGTTTGCCCTATCTTTTTCACCTCTCATCCAATCGCCACCAAACTGAGCCACAAGATTCAATTCCTCATTTTGCTCCCTTATCCCTCTTGGACTGTTTGCCTCATTTCGCCTCCCTACCCTTGAAACCCTCATTTTTCTTTTTCCCTTGTCCCCAGATAGTCTCCCACCACCCGTCGAACACCCATTTCCTATATGAGTTTTACCCAAATCCAAGTTTGCCGTAACTAAAAAAGTTTTTGTTTCTCATCTTCTACCCATTCCAAAAAAAAAAAAAAAAAAAAAAAAAAAAAAACCTTGCTTTATGGTTGTTACGCGTACAGGAGCAAAAATCATGGAAGAGGAAATTGCATCCCTCAAAACCAAACTTCAAGATCTGGATGACAAAATTTTGGGTCTTAACTTTCAGCAGTCAGCCATGAGCCAAAACCATTCAGGAGATACTGGGTCCTCTTCTGGCAATTTTCGTGGACCAAAGCTTGATTTTTCACGCTTCGATGGTTCTGATCCGACTGGATGGATCTATAGGGCAGAGCAGTATTTCAACTTGCATAATACTTTGGATAACCACAAAGTCCCCCTTGCATCTTTTCATTTGGAACATGAAGCTCTTCAATGGTTCCGTTGGTACATCAAGGCTAATGTAGGCCCAACGTGGAGAGAATTGTGCACCCTCATTTTGGAGCGCTTTGGCCCTAGTTCCTTTGATGATTTCACAGGAGCACTCACTAAACTGCGTCAAACAGGCACTGTAAGAGAATACTAGACAGAGTTTGAAAAATTAGCTAATTACACAGAGGGCTTGTCTGATGAATTCTTCCGTAGTTGTTTTGTCAGTGGTCTGAAGGATGCACTTCGCTCAGAAGTCAAAATGTTTCGACCTACTACAATGATGGAAGCCCTTGGGTTGGCTAAGTTAGCGGAAGACAAGATTAGTGCTCTACAACGATCCAGATCTAATTTTGTTCCATTCAGAAATACAGGTTCTCACAACCCTCCAGTCATACCAGCTCCCAGAACTACTCCGATCAAGCACTTGTCTGAAACAGAGATGTGAGTCAGGCGAGACAAAGGGCTTTGTTATAATTGTGATGAGAAATGGTCTCGGGGCCATAGATGTGTTCAGCAAAAGCTCTATCTCTTGGATGTTGATTCTCCACCGGAACTGGAAGAATATGTAGATGCTCAGGAAACAGTGGATGATGAGGTTGAGCCTCACCAGCCTGAACCTCCTTCACCAGAAGCTCCACCAGAGATATCTGTCCATGCTTTGGCAGGAGTCACTACTCCACAAACCATGCGGGTCCAGGGTTTCTTCAAGAAGATCCCTCTTACTATACTCATTGATTCTGGTAGCACTCATAACTTCATTGATCCACGAATAGCCAAACAGGCTGATTGCTTTATCCATCCCTGCTCTAGCTTTGAAGTCATGATTGCCAATGGGGGCACTTTACCTTGTAAAGGGAAATGTCGCAATGTGCGTCTCTCGATTGGAGATTATAACATGCGCTCTGACATGTTTGCCTTACCCTTAGGTGGCTGTGATGTGGTTTTGGGTGCCCAATGGTTACGCACTCTTGGCCCCATTCTCTGGGATTTTGCTGAACTTTGGATGCAGTTTTCAGCCGAGGGGCACCAACACACTTTGAAAGGCTTACAACCAGGGTCTCTCAGCATCATCAGTTCACACCGTATGGAAAAACTTCTTAAGAAGAATTCACATGGTGTCATCGCTCAGCTCCATTCCATTCAGATGCAGCCATCAGCAGTCTCTAGCACTCCTGCCGATCTCCAACACATTTTGGACAAGTATTCTGGTGTATTTGCTGAACCTGTGGGATTACCTCCTTCTCGTCCAGAGGACCACCGTATTCAGCTCCTTCCTGGCAGTGTTCCGCCCAACATCAGGCCCTACCGCTACCCATTTCATCAGAAGACCGAAATCGAGATACTTGTCCGTGACTTACTGAAGCAAGGTATTATTCGCCCTAGTACCAGTTCCTTTTCTTCTCCAGTTCTGCTTGTTCGCAAAAAAGATGGGTCATGGCGACTCTGCATTGATTTCCGAGCACTTAATCATCTCACTATAAAGGACAAGTTTCCCATTCCAGTTGTTGATGAACTTCTTGATGAACTTCATGGGGCTCATTTTTTCTCCAAGTTAGATCTTTGTTCTGGGTATCATCAAATTCGGGTTAATGAGGAGGATATACCTAAAACTGCCTTCCGCACACATGATGGTCACTATGAATTTTTAGTCATGCCCTTTGGCCTCACGAATGCTCCTTCAACATTTCAGGCAGTGATGAATAACATATTTCGACCATACCTCCGGAAATTCATTCTGGTCTTCTTTGATGATATCCTCATATATAGCAAAACTTGGGCTGAGCATCTCCATCATTTGGAGCTTGTCTTGCAACTTCTCTCTGATCATCAACTCTGTGCAAAACTATCTAAATGTGTGTTTGGCCAGGAGGAAGTGGAGTATCTCGGGCATATTGTTGCACACCATGGAGTGCGGGTGGATCCTACAAAAATAGATGCCATGAAAACTTGGCCGCATCCTAAAACTCTCAAGAGCCTTCGGGGTTTTTTGGGGTTGACTGGCTACTACCGCAAGTTTGTCAAAGATTACGGGAAAATTGCAGCACCATTGACAGCTCTGTTAAAAAAGGATGCCTTCTCCTGGACCCCTGTTGCTGAGACTGCATTTGAACAACTGAAACAGGCTATGTGCAGTACACCTGTTCTCGCGATGCCAGATTTTTCCAAACCCTTCACTATTGAGAGTGATGCTTGCGGCAATGGATTGGGTGCTGTTCTCCTGCAAGATGACCATCCTATTGCGTTCACTAGCAAAGCCCTCTCTGGTAAGAATCTAGCCCTCTCTACTTATGAAAAAGAAATGATGGCTATTTTGCATGCTGTACAGAAGTGGCGGCCATACCTCTTAGGGAGTCATTTTTGCATCAGAACCGATCACCAAAGTCTGAAATACTTCTTGGAACAACGGGTATCCTCTCCTACACAACAGAAATGGGTCAGCAAACTCATGGGGTATGATTATGAGATCACCTACAAGAAGGGTAAGGAGAATATTGTGGCAGATGCTCTTTCTCGCACATTTGATAATCAAGCTTCCCTTTCCGCTATTTCTATGCCCATTCCCAATTGGTTAGCGTCTGTTCAGTAGGGCTATGACAGTGACTCTTCTTTATCTCAAATCATTCACCAGCTAGCCAATAATCCTTCTGCTATACCACATTACTCTTGGGATGGTGCTTCTCTTCGATACAAGGGTCGGCTAGTGCTTCCTCAGAACCCAGCTCTACATCAGGCTATTTTTTATGAACTCCATGCTTCTCCTTCAGCAGGGCACTCAGGCTTCCTCAAAACTTATGAGCGAGCAAGGAGAAACTTCTTTTGGAAAGGGATGAAACAGACGATTCAACAGATGGTGGCTGAATGTGATACTTGCCAACGCCACAAGGGTGAAACGACCCTCCTTCTTGGCTTGCTCGAACCATTGCCCATCCCTACACGGATTTGGACTGATATTTCTATGGATTTCATTGAAGGGCTTCCTAAATCCGGTGGCAAGACAGTGATCTTGGTTGTGGTTGATCGTCTCTCGAAATATAGTCATTTTTGTGCCCTCAGCCACCCCTATACTGCCTCCTCTGTTGCACAAATCTTCATGGACCAGATATTTCGTCTTCATGGACTCCCTTCTTCCATTGTCTCTGATCGTGATGCAACTTTTACCAGTCATTTTTGGACTGAACTGTTTCAGAAAACTGGCACCAAACTGAAGATGAGTTCGGGCTATCACCCACAAACTGATGGTCAAACTGAAATTGTCAATAAATGCTTGGAAACTTATCTTCGTTGCTTCACTTCCGAACAGCAACATCAGTGGGCCAAGTGCCTCCCTTTAGCTGAATGGTGGTACAATACCTCTTACCACACTGCCTCTAAAATGACTCCATATGAAGCAGTCTATGGTCAGGCACCTCCAGTGCTCCTTCCCTACACTCCCAACAGCTCACCAGTCCAGGCAGTTGACATAGTTCTCCGCAGCAGGGATCAGATTCTTCGTACCTTACAGGATAATCTTCACATGGCCCGTAATCGGATGAAACAGCAAGCAGATCAACACCGTTCTGAGCGCTCATTTCAAGTTGGGGATATGGTTTTTCTTCGTCTACAGCCATACAAACAATCCTCCCTAAAGTTGAAAGGGCGTCATAAGCTGGCCCCAAAATTTTATGGGCCTTATAAGGTTCTGCAGAAGATTGGTTCAGTTGCTTATAAACTGGAACTTCCTCCTTCTTCCCGCATTCATCCAGTCTTTCATGTTTCTTGTCTAAAGAAAGTTCTGGGTACCACTGTCAGAGCACAAGCTACTCTCCCTGAAATGGATACGGAAGGATCCATTATCCTGGAGCCGGTGGCAATCATTGACCAGCGCACTCGCCAGCTTCGCTCTCGCTCCATCTCTGAGGTCTTGATTCAGTGGCATGGCATGCAACCAGAGGATGCTACCTGGGAACCCCTTCTTCAGATTCAACAACAATTTCCACACCTTAAGCTTTGAGGACAAAGCTTTTTTCTAAGGGAGAGGGGATGTTAGGAACCTGTGTGTTCCTTCTGTTTATTTTGTTAGAGTAGTGTTGTTGGACGCATATGCTTTGTAAGTCGTCCCGTGAGTATATTTTATTATCCCACATGCATAGATAGTATTACTTTTCTAGATCGTACTCAGTATATAAGAATAGGTTGAGGCCCTTGATGGGCACGGACGAATTTATTGTATTGAGCTTGCTCAAAGGAGGTTACCCCCTCGAAGTGGCCTGCGATCAGTAGATTCATTCTGAGTTCTGCTATCACTTTGTATTCTGTTATTTCGAGCATTCTCACGATATTGCTATAAGGAGGTTCTTCACAATCCCTATTTTTTCAAGGATATGATTCGGCTGCATTTTTAATATTTTTGCTAATATTGTATTGCTGCTATTTGCCATTTCAGCCATTTTCTTTATAATCATACCCCATTGCATTAAGTCTTCATGATCCTTGTCATCCTCAATTTGAGTTATCTTGCAATGCGACTCTTCATCCACCCTAGGAATATGGAAAAATGGATTACAATTTTCCTCTTCATTTTTGAGGCTGTTATGACTTGAATTATCCCTTTCAGTTTGCCTGTTAGTCCTTTCCTGAAAACCTTTGTGTCTTGTATAAAGCATCTTTGATTTCTGATTTTTACCTTTCTTCTTTTTTGATTTTTTCTAAAAAGTCAATTGCACAAATCTTTTAGGTCCGAGATTCACTAACCTTCTTCCCCACATATAACTCAAAAGCAGAGATTAGTTCTTCAATAAAATATAAATGATACACAATAGAGTCGCCACCTTCTTAGGAAAGAAAGAAATAAACGTCTAGGTACTTCCCCAGCAGAGTAAATGCCAAACAATAACTAGAACTTGAAAAAATGATTTCTGAAAATATCAATAAAACTTTAAAATTTAGTTGCTTTCAAAGTTTGTGTGAGGTGGAAGAAGAAAAATTTCAGATTAAGCAAAAATCAGAACTTTGAACAAATCAGAATTTTCAAATTCAGGAAGTATCTTATGTACTTATGCTTAAATGCTGATAAAAATATGATTTACAAAATTTGAAAAAAAAAATCAAACAGCAAATGATGAATTCTGAAATGACAATAACTTATTCATGATCTTGGAAAATGTTAAATGCCAAAAAACAAAATTTGGAACTTACCAAAATCGTGTTTAAATGAATCTCTATACTGGTTTGAGGTAAGAAGTATGCAAATCTTACTTGCAACATTCCCTAGTAGGGTCGCCAACCTGTTGGTTTCCAAAACCGCAGATTGGAATCCTATGAGCCTTGCTTGCTTGATGCTGGGATATCCAACCAGTTATGGCCAACTTGACAGGATCAATCAATTCAATTTGGACCATCTGTGCTTTTGACTCCGCAAAACCAAGGCGGTGCACTTGATCCTGGATAACAACCTTAGATCCAAGATGTTTATAGCATATAGATTTAATGCAATAATAGTTTCCCGAAATGGCAAGAGGCTTTAGGAAACTTCTGGATTGATCAAAGTGAGAGTTAATCTTCGAGAATATGATTACTTTAATAAACTTGTGAATGCTGAAATAAGATCAAGAGTAAATTATCAAAACAAATAGATATCAAACCCTTAAAGGAAAGAGACTAGATTATTGTCAGCATGTAGATTGAGAATTATGAGCAAGTTAATTATCAGTGCCAACATTCAAAGAGGCAATAGAGTCAAAGCTATACGTTTTCACATACAACTCTATGATATTATGTGTATTAAATCTATAAACAATTCAATCATCAAGATGCTACAAATCAATCATGTTCATACATATTTGAACTAGACTATGATGTTTTAACTCTTATAGAGACAAAATAGATACAAATAAGGAAACAATTGCAGTATCTCACAATATTTGTATTTATTAGGTTCAAATAGCAATGAATGATTTAATCCACTTATCCTAATAACAAATTATTTATAGAAAATGAGAGATGATTGTAAAGGACGAACTATATAGTATTATGACTCTAAAAGATTTAAATAAAATAAAATATCTTACTGATTATGTTGTAGATAAAATTGTATTGAAGACACTCATATGCTGATGCTCCACTCAACACAACTTGATCTCAAATAACATTTAAAATTTATGCCTAGTAATTTGACATCCACCAGCTTGGTTCAAAATCTAGTCTTTTGCCAATGAGAAAATTTGATAACATAGATGCGTCAAAAATACGTAGAGAGTTTTTATACAATATGGAGTTGTGTCTCTGTTTGATTTTACATTACATATTTATAAAGACTTGAAAGGTGTTGATTACTTTTAAAACACCACAACCTTTCAAAACAAATAACTAAACATCAATAAAACTTTCAATTAAAGCGATCATCAGTTATGATTCCTACGTTTAAATACTTGGCAGACCAAACATGAGGACCCGTTCATACTTTGGCATCTACAAACTCATCCTCCTTGCTCGATATTGTTACGTTGCCAATAGGTTAGACGTCAGCGATAAGGTCTCCTTTTAAACGCTTAGTATCAACATACGATTGGCACAAATACCCAATCCACCATCGCATATCTTGTTGATAGATATCTTTCTAAATCATGGGTCTCGACCCTAACTTCTCCCGCAGTGACTCCAACGCATGTTTTCGAACATGCTATCTTATCTTATAAACATTTGATGTTTTATAATATAAATATATTTGTCTTTTCCTCTGTAAGGTATGATAAAAACTCAAATTACCGCTTTCCTTAAAAATAACGATGACTCCATAGCATAAAACCTTCATATGAATGCGAATGATGGAATTCTGTTGCCACTATCATGATATTGCTTGTATCGTGGATACGAACTGGCTGTGCTCCTCCATTAAAGGCATGTATCGGGTTTTTGAATTCTATGTATATTTATCATTGTATGCTCTTCAATAATTTTGTCACAGATATCCAGAATAATACACATATTTGACTCCATGTTTGAATCGTTGCTTAGTCGTAAAGTATTGGAACCATTCAGGCAACTCATCACTTCATCTAGTCAATATCTTGAAAACGATATCCAATCTTAATGCCGTATAATTGATACACAATTTCAATACTGTTATTTGTATAATAAAAACAAAGAAAAAGTCATACAGGTAAAGCTATGACCAATCGCTCGGATTGGATAATGGTTTAGAAACTTTTAGGCTAGCCAAGAAAGCTTTGAAAATTTTTAGGAAGCGATGCACAAAAATGTTGAGGATATAACATCCTAAGTTGCAAAATTATATAATTCATAGTAGAAAGAACATAAAAATGAAAACAAAAAAACAAAGGAAAAATCAGAATGGAAGTCCTAAATTGTGAAATTTAAAACTTCATCATAGGTGTTTCAGCTTATCGAGATGTCCCTTTTGGAATGAGAATTTTGGCATCTATATACTCTGGGATTGAGAAATTGCACTTTGGGCAAAAACTTATTAAAAGAAATATTTCAGTCACATTCAATTATAGTTTGGGACATGGCCAATTAGAAGGCAAACTGAAGTTTACTCTGTCCATTTGTGATTGTTTGAGGACAACAGTTAATATCATTTTTGATATGTTTATTTAGGCCTATGATATTACGATAATAGATAATCGTCTATTATTAGTTAATGGTAATCTATCGTATATATTTAATTAGTTTTAGTTAGCTGTAGCTTTTTTAGCTTTCTTTCAGCTAGAATAGAATGTTTTTATTCTTTACAATCATTTCCTAAGGAAACATTGTTCCATTCTTTTGTATATAATGACCTCTTGATCATTGTTAATAACAAGCAAATATTTTCCAGTGACTTCATAATATGGTATCAGAGCCAACACTTTGTTTTTTTCGAAAATAATTATAATTTTTTTGTTGAATTATTTGCCTTTTATTTTCGAAATTATTTACATTCATATTTGCTTCCAACTCTCTCTATAATCCAACTAGGGTTTCCGTTCTAAGAGATCTAAATCCGTCGATTTCTAGTTTGGTTTTGCAACCCATTTTTGTCCAAATCCATCTATTTTTTCTGCACATTTCCACCGTTTTTTTGTGGTTTTTTTTGTAGCAGGGCCGTTTTTGTTCAAAACCCTAAATTTTTTTGTATCGGATTAGAAAACAAACTAGAGATTCTTGGTGGGATTTTTGAGATCTCAACTGGGTTTGTTTTTTCTGGGTGCCTTGATTTTTGAGCCAGCCGATTTAGAAACTGACAACATATTCTTTCTATATTTTTTGAGCTCTCTTTTAGGTCACCCATCAAATTTTTTGGGTCTCTACTTTTTGAGGGTTGCATGTACTTGCATGTGTTGCTTTACCATGCAAAGTTTTGTGTTTTGCCTCCCTTTAAAATCCTGGTGGGTTTTCATAATTTTTTTCCTCAAAAATTAAATTTTTGATGGGTTTTCATATTTTTTTCCCTAAATATTTTTTCTTATGGGTTTTCTATAAGTTTTCCTTAAAAAATCTCTGCTTCTGTAATTCACAAAGTTGTGTGGATTCCTTTGTGGGTTTGTAATTTTTTCCTCAAAAATTATTTGTTGGGTTTTACCGTTTTTCCTATAAAATAACAAAGCTTTGTAATGTTGGGTTTTGATTGTTTTTTCACTTAAAAAATCATGTTGGTTTTTGATTGATTTTTCACCACAAAAATCATGTTGGGTTTTGATTGTTTTTTCACCTCAAAAATCATGTTGGATTTTGATTGATTGTTCACCACAAAAATCATGTTGGGTTTTGATTGTTTTTTCACCTTAAATATCATGTTGGGTTTTGATTGATTTTTCACCACAAAAATCATATAGGGTTTTGATTTATTTTTCACCTCAAATATCATGACTTTTTGCGGTTTGTTTTGGAGCATTATCCAAAGTACCATCAATAGTCTTCTCAGCAGACATCCTCTACTCCAAATTCAAAAGGCTTATGGAAGAAAAACACTCAATACAACTATTGCCACAAGTTTGGGCACATTAAGGTTGAATGTCGGAAGCACTTAGCTGCCCTATCTAAGCAATTTGGTTCGCAACTCATAGGAAACAATGCGGAGCCCCTGGAGTAGACATAATCTGCCTTTTATGCTTTTTGACTACTTCGTGCTTTGGATAGATTAATCATTAAGGGAGGGTATTACAATAATAGATAATCGTCTATTATTAGTTAATGGTAATCTATTGTATATATTTGGTTAGCTATAGTTAGCTGTAGCTTTTTTAGCTTTTTTTCAGCTAGAATAGAATGTTTCTATTCTTTACGATTGTTTCCTAAGGAAACATCGTTCCATTCTTTTGTATATAATGACCTCAGCAAATATTTTCCAATTACTTTGTAATACATGATCCCTATTTCTGGTTTGTTTTGAATGCTAAATTTGTTTCCATGTGCCAGGCTTCTTGCCCATAGAGTTAATACTTAGACGATACTAATGTTGGTTGTCAGGGGCTAGAGAGATGATAAAAAGAAACAAGAATTAATACGATATGGTCAAGATGCAGTGTCCACTGATAGGCAACTAAAATCTACCAACTTCACACAAGAAATAATTTGCAACATCAACAATTCAATAATAATACTTTAGAATCCAAAAATTAGAATTTTTGTTATGAGTTTCTCGTGAACAATATGTAATTAATCATAGTTGAAAAACTCGGACTCGGCAATAACTTGGCTGGCCCCGTTTTTTTGGAAAACTCAGACTTGCCAAAAACACGAGAAAATTGACACTTTTATTGAACATTTGAAAAATATAATTTCGTTTATTTATATTTAATAACACACAACAAATTTGTACTTTATAGAGAATATACTGATTCGAGCTTGTATAAAGTAAAATATTAAAAATAAATAAATATATATGCTATTTTAAAAATTTATATATTATACATACTAAATATATTCAATTAAATGAAAAAAATAGTAAATAATTAACACACTAATTACAATTAATGATTCGTTTTAATTTCATGTAGATATAAAAAATTATATTGTATAAGCTATTTACTAATTACTATATATAATAATTTATCTAAATACTAAATATATTCAAATTAATATGTTTCTAAATATCATTAATTTTTTAATGTGTCAAAATTAATTTAAAAACCTAAAACAATAGTAAAAAGATAAGAACAAACAATATAAACAAATGAAAAATAAAACAAAATGTAAACACCAACAAGGAAGGTTGCTAATTTGAAATGCATTTTTTATGGAAAAACCCTAATCCAATGAATTCCATGTGCAAACTTCGAATTCCATCCATCAAATTTGTCGACCATAAATTTTTGCTTTTTTGTGCTATGTGGGAAAAGGAAATCCATCACAACGACTTAATATAGGAGCTTCCCACCACACCCATCCCACAAACTCTGCATGAAATTATCTCATCCGATGATGATAATAAATTGCCTTGAATGTAGGCAAGAGAGTAGTGAAGGTGAACATAGGATGGGGCTTTCTTTGCTGATGAGGAAATCTGGGACTGAAGGCTGCAATGCCTGGTTTTTTATAGTCTGATTGGAAAGACTACACAAATGCCGATGGAAGAATTGGCATGCACACAGCAGAGATGGCCAATACTTTTTGGTCTGATCTTGCATGATTTCCTGAGTTTTTTTCCTAAAACTCACTGTGCAACATTGCAGTATACTGTTGCTGAGAGTAATGGTGATCATATCGTCCACAAATTTGCAATGTGATATATCACAATATCTGTGATATATTGCAGAGATTTTCAGCACTGGAATTAACAATCAACTCAGAAATCATAAATTGAGAAAACACAAATTACAGTCTAGACACGCAGCCCAGTGATAGGGCGATACAATAACTTAGATATTCCTCGACTTCTTTGCAGTCATACAGTAGCAGGAAAAGCGAATCTCACAATCCCATGCTCCAGCAAAGAGATGATTTGGCTTCTTCCTTAAACCCTCTGCTCTCACATACATTTTCTTCTCACATGCCTCTCCATTAACACACATATTATTCTGATAAAGAATATCCCCAAAATAACTGCCAAAAAAGGAATTGCTGCTAGTCAAAGATGCTCAGACCAGGAGTAGGACTGTAATGGAAACACAAGACTCTTGCCACAGTAACTGCCAGCCATCACATTATCTGCCTATGAGGAAATCACATTATGGTTGCCCGACAACTATAACTGGCATTGCAGGCAAATAAATTCCCTTGAACTCATACAAGAGGCTATCAGAATTGCAGGGAATAAACTTCCTAGCTTCATCAAAGCTGCTCAGAAGAGGAGGAAATGCTAAGTATGAAGTCAAAATATTGGAGAATTCTTGTTTCATATCTATTTTTTAATGTCCCTTTGCTAGATAGATTTGGTGTTTATGCTGGGTAGCTTGGAATCAGGTGCATGCTCATGCCTTGCCTTTGATTGACTTCTGGAATAGTTTGAGTAGACCACCTGCAAAGACTACCCTTCTTCATGTTGTTTGGTAAATTGGTCCTACTTTTATCGTTTCACAGTTGCGTTAGAAGGAAATCATATAATTTTTTAGGACAAGAAATGTGATGGTGGGTCAATTGTGCCAAAGGATTTTTTGCATGGCATAGGAGATTTCGTTTGCTAAGTGTGATCTCTCTGATAATTTTGATCAGAATGATCTACTTATAGTCAAGAATTTGAACCTAACTGGTGTTTGTCATAGCACATCTAAGCCGAGGATATGTCAGCATGCTAAATGGAAGATTCGTTAGGAAGGTTGATGACTTCCTTCTCCTTATGGAGTTGTCAAGATTAACACTGACGGCTCTTCTAGGGGGAACCTTGGGCATGTTAGGATAAGAGCTATTGGGAGAGATTGCTCTGCGGCTGTTGTCTTTCTTTTTTCTACTTATAAAGGTCAACAATTGAATAATTTCATTGAAGCTCTTATTGTTTTATCTGTTTTTGAAAGAGTCTGTGTAGTTGGCTTGAGAAAGATTATCTGTGACTCAGATTCATAGGTTGTAATTGGTATGCTGAATGAGCAAAGGGTGGATGGAGTTAACGGGCAGTTAGCCTTTAGTGGTTAGGTAGTCCCTTCATCTGAGTGTTTCTTTGAATTTTGTTTCCTTCTGTCATATTCCTAAAGAGTAGACTTGGGTGGTTGATTGTTTAGCTAAATGGGCATCAGATTGTATGGATGGGTGGAATGCTGATGTTTGGAGACTTTTGTTCCATGAAGATTCTCAAACTTTGGGAAAGTTGGTTATGGAGGATAGGATGTATAATTGATGCTCTGTTTTGGGGCTCCCCTTTGTTGGGTTTTTTGTCTGATTTCTATTGGATCTATAATCATCCTTTTTCTCTTCTAGCTTTGTAATCAGTCCTTTATAATCAATAAATTTTTACCCTATCTCTTTTTTTCTTTTTCAAAAAATACAAGATGAAATACCCAACAAGGAAAGAAGCCTAAAATGTACTCCCAAAATGTGAAAGATAGTTTTTGGTAGAGGATCCCACACAAGTCAGTGATGCCCAAAGCCAACTTGCTTCACAAGGATGTAAATTGATATGCAATGTGGTCCCCAACAAATAGGCTAATTTCGAAAGAAACTGCCAAATAATGTGCTACATAGATACATGGTTCCCAATCTCGATCATACACCAGCACACCTTTACCACTAGTAAACTATTGAAACAAACGAAGCTTGAAATTGGGGATGAACAACCAAGTATCGTGCATGATGATAACCAAAACGATTAAATGCCAAAGGATTGGAACAATTGATTAAATTGCACAAATAATAATTTGCTCTCTTTTTGACATCATGAGATAGAGAAATAATTTAATGTAATATCTTGTAAAATAACCGAAAATCGAAGTGAAAACAAAAACTGAATGTCCACTACTATTTGGTGACATAGGCTTGCTTGTGGACTTGGATGCTCCTACATCATAATGTATTTGTATTGATGGTGATGATGATGGATATCCCTTTTCCATTATCAGTAGGCCTTATAAAACCAAGATGCAGTAGCTTCTCTACCTTTGCCTTTACCATTAATGCGATCTAGGGGTGCATTTTGCTCAATAGGTTTTTCCCTTGGTGGTATGGTCAGATGATGCGCGACTAGATCATGTTTGAGTTGAGGTACGTCTGCATAGAACCAAACGAAGTTGATCCCTCCGTGTTTGGAGAATTTGATAAATGCAACTCTTTCCTTTGATGTCAATGACTCTGCCCAAGTGTATGATCGTAGGTTCCTCTTATGTACCCAAATTTGCTTCTATTGTTTTCTCAACCGACATTGGATATGATTATTAGTGATAAGGTGTTCGGGGAAGTGTGTTAAGTATTCCATCTTCAGACGCCTCAAAGAGGTTTTCACCCTTAGACACGTCCTTTATTTCTTTTTTTTAAAGTCTAATAGTGTCGTAGAGCAATTTTCAAGTAGAAGATCTATGTATGTTTTCAATTACTTTGCAACTAAAAGTCTTGGTGCCTCTTGCTTCGAGGAAATCAAATATAGCTTCATTGTTCTACTGTGGTGGTCCTTGTAGGTCCCATTTGGTAAGATGGAGATGAATGAGGGGTAAAGGATCATGACTAGGGTCAATGCTATGGGATGGTGTAAGAGTACAATGCTGTCATAATCATATACATCAATAAAATCATTTGAAGTCATTGATGGTACCCTCCTCATCGATTGTGTTGCATTAGAGGATACTCCTATCTCTCACGAGTTGCACTTAGTACTCATGGTCTTATCATTCTGCATATCATAACCTAAGCTAGGAATTCTATCTGTACCCAAAGGTCTTATTCGTTTGGGGATACTTTATTTCTATAAACCAAGAAAACTATGACTGTTGTATCCCATTTATTCCATAATTTTGAATCCTCTCATGTACTATTCCACTAGTATCTTCACTTTAGGGTTCTCATGTGTTGCCTCTGCTACTGTTTCATCCTTATACAATCATCCCAAGAGGTCACGTTCTTCCATTTTGTCATATAAGGCACCCCATTTTGTGAAAGTTTAAAGTATGGCCATAGCCAATGTGCTTTGGGATGTTTGTTGTTTTCCACAAGTTTGTAGAGAAAGGGGTAGTTGTTTGACACAATGTACATAAATCATGTTATATTCTCCTACTCCCACTCCTTGGACTTTTGCTTTTTTTTGTTGATCTTAGTCTCATTAGATTTGGAAGTGGAATCTTTTTTAGTGACTTGAGATTAACAAAGGATGTAGATTGAGCTGCTTTGTGATTACTATGGATGGTGATCTCCAATTATAGATTTAGGTGACTTAATACATGAATGGATGTGGGTCTCTTGGTATAGTGATCTCAACTCCATTGTTATGGAGTTTCACTCATTGATGGTATATAGGTTGTACAAGTTGCATAACATGTATCCATTGTTTTTCAATAGAATATTATAGGTCGAATTGAGATCAAGGCATGGAAAACCACATCTTTTACCATGAGCCCAACCCTAATAGGCAACGTGATTGATCCTTTAGAGGAACCTTCTTCCTCGTCATAAGCCTTAATAGTGATTTTCTTTATAGGATCATTTACTTTCTCATAGAACCCCAAAGCAGTGCCTACTTGCAAGGCATAAATATTTAGACCAACTCCTCCATTTGTCAAGACTTACTTGACCTTGTGTTTGTGAATGTAAGCCTCAATACCTAAGGGTATGTTGTGATGTTGCATGTAAGAGTCATCATTCTTTGTGGATGTAGGGGTATGATGGGAAGCAGTCTGTTCCACCATGGCTTGAAACTGATCCGCATGTAATTTTGTAGGTACGATGGCTTTAGTGAGTGCTTTGTCAAGGATTACCTTATGTCTAGGTGGTAAGCGTAAAAGATCAACTCATGGAGATCTGCGTTGGTGTATTCCCTAAATGTTCCTAAAGATTGTATTGCGATGCGGGCGTGGAGGGTTTGGAACTAGGCTCTCAACACGTAATTGTCCCTTATCGTGTACTAAAATTGCACTTGGGAGCTTTTCCCTTAAGGGTGAGGGTATTCACATGATTGTCTGCTTCACTAATATGGTTTATGCAGTAGTCATAATTGACATTGGTGTAATTGGCAGGGTTGTCTATTTTGATGGCTTTCCCTTTGTCCTTGTTATGATTAGGGAGAGGATTCTTAAACACCTCGAGGTGAAAGTTACTCGAAATGTATCCATCAACTACAAATTTTACCATCATTGATGAGGTCTCGTATCACATGTCGAACTCTATTCTAACTATTAGTCACATGTTCCTTATGTTGATGATATTCACAATAGTGGTCATTATTCCACCATGGATACTTGACTTGAGGATTGTACTCTCTTGCTTTGGGTAATTTAATGAAATTATTAGCAAGGAGCTCTTTCGTCAATACAGACGAAGCTTATGTTTGATTTTCTTGTTCGAGTTATGACAAAATAGTTCAACCAATTGTTTGTTGAGGACCTTATATGGTGCTTTCTTATTCAGTGTCTCCATCGTTGTAGGAAACATATGACTCCCCAAGTCTTTACTTTATGTTGCATAAGTCAGCCATAGCGACCTCAAGCTCACAATTCTAAGTAAGTGTGCCTAGAATTTTTTGGCTAACTCTTGAAAGATCTGATTGTATGGGGTAATCGTGAAAACCATTCAATGGGATCCCTCCAAGGCTACAAGGGAAGAATCTTATAAGATATGTCTCATCACTAGCAAGCTCAAGGGTAGCTATGCAAAACTCTCTCAAATGATCCTTAGGATCTCCTTTTCCCTTTATACTCATTAAGTTTTGGCATCTCCCAATTGCTGGGAAAAGGTGGCATTGGTATGCTAGGATCAAAAAATGTCTTTAGTAGAAACCTTGGTTGAAGACTTCTTGCATTCTTCAGGTCATCTAACTCTCATCTTAATGATCAAATCTCATCCAACAAAGGATCATTATTAGGTGTAGGTTTGATGTCTTAGTAGAACTCTTGTATCTTGGTTCTAAGTAAAAGGGTCTATAATCTTTGACTTTGTCATCATTGTTGGGTTTGGTACGTTTAGGTCCACTAGAGTTAGCCTTATCTTTTAGTGTGGTATGTTGACTTTGTATTGTACTTTTGCAATTGCTTAGACCCTCTTTGTTGTCTCTTGTTGGGCATTAATTTTTTATTAACTTATCTTATCTGTTGTAAATAGAGATGTATCAAAGTCAACAGGTATTTCTAATCCCTTCATTAGCTATAGCTTTGAAGTAGTGTTGGGGATTATGCTTCATGACCTCGGTGATGAGTATAAGGAATTTGTCACTAGAAAGTTCTTCCTCAGTGGTTTTAGTGGTTATGTCATCCTCATTGTTGTCATGGGGTTCTTCATCTTGACTTGCCACACTAATTTGTTCCTCATTGTCAAGATTCTTACGATGTTCACCTCCTAGAGCCATTTCTCTACGAAGTTGAGATATAGTTGTAATGGGTATCCAAAAGTTTTCATCTTTGACCTAAGACAAGTGATAAATGATATGAGACCCAAGACTATAATGCAATGCAAACTCTAGGATGCAAAGACAACTCTATGATATGATATGAAGCAAACCTCAAAGTGAGATAGGAAGATAAATGCTAAGCCTGATGTGATTTCTCTGATGGAGGTAAATGTTAAGCTAACAAATGTAACTTTAGGTCTGGAAATGATAGTGTAGACGATGTAGTTGTGCTATGATGGATAGACATAATGACAAGGATCAAGAAAGGGTATGCCAAATAGGAGATGATGAGCTTCATGCAAGTTACCCTACTTAATGATATAGATGTGTTCACTTCTCAAGGATGATAAACCTTTAGTGATAAGGGTGATTAGATAGCCAATGTGTGATTCTAGACCAAAGGGAGACCTTGGTGTGTTTTAAAGACTTTGTTTGACCTGTTGGTGCTCAAGTTTACTAGCTAGAAATCCTATGAGCTTGCCTACTCAATGCTTGAATCTTCCAACTCAATTAGGCGAACTGACAGGAATGATCCACAAAGATCAAACTCCCCTGTGCTTCAAGCTCTGTAGGACCTAGGTGGGTGGACCTATACCCTGACCTTCAACAATGATTCAAGGCTTTTTATAGCAGATAACTTATGGAATACTTGGTGATTATTTTTGAAATGACAAGTGGTTCTCAAGACAAATCAAAACTGTGACTTTGAATGCTTTTGGGATGCTTGAAACTAAACTGAAACTATGAATGCAAAATGATTTGATGATTTGCAGATGAATAAAGCAGTAACTTGTTATGCTGTAAGAGTATATCAACTTAAAATAAACAATAAAGACCAGTCCCTTGTATGATTATGGGAAAACAAAGTCAAACTTACACCAATTTATTATCATCAAACTCTATGGAGACAGTGCGCGCTACCATCAACTTACTGGAAGAACTTCAAATATAAAACTCTAGTCTAATTGTATTTAATTTCAACCAAAGAAGACCAATTAGACAAAGGATGCATAGCATGGAAACTTTGATAATCAAGAGTATATATCAAGTTAAATCTATCAATAACAGTGTGAACCCAAGAGGACAATTATTAAATGCAAGTAATTGAACAAATGACTCTAAATTGAGACGAAAACAAAGTCTTTGTATTGATTCAAAATAAGGAAGTACAATTGAGCGGTGTCCTCTTGCAATACCTATTCAAAATTGCAAAAGTCATTTGTTCTTCATATCTTTTGTATTCTATCTCATATATATATATATATATCCTATTTCAAATGGCCTTGGTATCCTTTATAAAAAAATGAAAGGATGCGTACAAGCTACAAACCATTACGACTATTCCTAACTAAAAACTAATTGCAACCATACAGAAATATGTACAATAATAAACTAAGAACAAAACCCTACAACTTATAATTAAATTGGCTAGATCCCTCAAAGCACCTCAAGCAATTCATCCATGTGCCGATTGTTGCCATGTTGATCTTGAAATTTTGCCAATATTTGTTGCAACACAACCCTGTCCTCCTTGTTCATGATGGTGACTGACACAACTTGCATAGTCAATCCTCAAATCCCATGCAATTGCAGACATACTGTGAATGACGTCCAACTGATCCTCTTGCTCTGGGGTTAGATGAGGTTGCACAACTAGTTTTGGTGCTTCCCCTACTAGATGTTCCTGAATTGGTAACCCTACTTTGAAAATATGACATGGTGATGGTAGATGTTTGATCTCTGTTCTTCAATATTTCACAGTGTATAAACCTTGTTTGTGTAATATAACAAATGCATTTATTGATCATTTAATTCAAAAGTCCCTTCAAAGACATTCCACACATATTTAACATTTATTAGTGCTCGAACATTGTCACACCCAATTAGACATTCAATTCTTAGTTTGTACTTTCCAAGAAGTTTTGATAGATCATCATTTTGCTATTTTGCATCCTTCTAGATCCATATTCGGAGTCCTCATATTTCTTGCTAGCAATTTCACGAAAAATCGCTACTTCGCAAGACTTGATGATCTTGATCATCTTGCAAAATCGCGATTTCACATAGTCATCTTTGGATAATTGCAAAATAGCAAAATATCGCCATTTCGTGGGCAGCTGATTTTCTATCCCCAAAATTGCAAAAATCTTAATAGGCTCCCTAATAAAGATAAGAAGATTTTGAGTACTCCATTAGTGGCTCTTTTTGGGGACACATATTTCCTGCAAATATGGCGAGAATCCAACTCTCTTGGAAACAAAAGGAACATTAGTCAGAAAATACCTAGCTAATTATATATGTACAAATCAAATCCTACTTAATTTAGGAGAAAAAAGGTTTGAGATATTTGCCTTGCACAAGAAACTCTTGGATATTTCCATCAGTGTCCTGCAGGTAATAAGAACATTCTCCAACCTTCTCAAAGATGATGAAAGGGCCTAAGCATAAAACATCAAATTCACCATGCTCTCCCTTGTTTTGGTCCTTAATGTTCTACTTCAAAACCCAATCTCCCATGTTAAAAAAATTGTTCTTTGACTTCTTATCATGGAGGAGCTTAACCTATGTCTGTTTCTGAATGTTATGTTCCAGTGCCCATCTTCTATTCTCATCAAGTTCAATAAGTGCATTTATCCTTTCTTCCATAAAAATGACATCTTCCAACTGTTCCTCAGTTATGAATCTGTACACTAGTAGTAAGTTATTCGAGAGGAGTCTAGCTTCCTTAGCATAGACTAGATTGAAAGGAGAAAAACCTGTAGACTTCTTCATTGTGATTCGATCTACCCATGATGCTAAATTCGATTTCGAGTCCCAAGCCTTTTTATCATTTTTTAACATTCTTCTAATGATTTTGAATATGTTCTAGTTACTTGATTCCGCCATCCATTTCCCTATGGATGATATGGGGAAGAGTAGGCGATGACTATGCCATACTCTTTGCAAAAATCAAAGATTTCTTTTGATCTAAAACACATACCATTGTTTGTAACAATCCTCTAAGGAACTCCAAACTTGGTTAAGATATTTTCCATTAGGAATTTGATCACAACTTTGCTAGTAGATTGTCTAGTAGGTATAGCTTCTATGCATTTGGTAAAATAATCAGTGGCTACCAGGATCCAACTGTATACCCCACTTGACTTATCACTTATCTCTCCTATAAAACCTATCCCCCACATTTGAAAAGGTTCTTCAGTTTGCAAAGTCCTCAAGGGAAGAGCTCCATTCTATATCAGTTTTCTCGAAAACTTTTGACATGCTTCACACTTCCCCACATAAGCATAACAATCCTTGAATAGTTGCGACCAGTAATACCTTGCGTGCATAATCTTATGTGTTGTGGTTTTGGCTGAAAAATGACCACTGCATACCCCTTCATGGAGCTGCTTGAGGATAAATTCTACTTGGTAGGTGTTATAACAAAAGGGTAATACTCCATCTCTATTCTTCTAACAGAAGTCACCTTGAATCAAGATGCATTTCGATGCCTAGAGCGTTAAAGTTCTCTTCTAATTTTTGTCTTGGTTATCATGGAATTTTATATGCCTTAAGTTTTAGACTATCTCACTATACCAGGGGCATCTCTCAATGCTTACCTCTGTGCGCTCAAGATCTACTTGATTTACCCGAGCTGCTTCTAAGTTTGTATTAGCGATGAGTTTTGCCAATCCTTGGCTTCTTACCAATTTTGTTATTTGGATATCGATGTTAAACTCCTAGATCTGGTTTATCCACTTGTATCTCCTTCCAGTAGACTCCATTTGCTTGAAAGATCTTTGATGGCTGCATTTGGCTGATATGCAACCATTTCTGCACCAAGTAGGGTCTGAATGATTGCACTGCTTTTACCAATGCATAAGCTTGTTTTTTCATTAATTATTATTATAATTAAGCTCGGTAGTTTGCAAACTTTTTCTAAAAAAAGCAATTGGTTGCTCATGCCCTGCTTCATTCTTTTGCAACATAACTACAACAATAGTGTGATAAGATGCAAAAGAGAAAATTTGGAATGACTTCTTGAAGCCAGGAGCCTTAAGTACTGGTGCCTCTTTAATTGCTCTTTTTATATCTGCAAATGCTTGTATCCCATACCATCTTTTCTTCCTTTTTCAACATTTTAGCTGTAGGTTTAGTTATTTTTGAAAAGTTGGAGATGAATCTTCTCACGAAGTTAATCTGACCCAAAAACGATTGGATAGCTTTTACTGTCTTAGGCACTTTGACGTTGTCAATTGTTGCTACTCTTTCATGATTAATTCTTACTCCCTCTTTGGATACAATATGTCCTAGAAGCTTTCCTTCAGTGATCCCAAAATGACACTTCTTAGGATTGAGTGAAATCCCATATTCAGGAGCCCTTTTAAAAATCTTCTCTAAGTGAATGCAACGATCCTCTGCCTTCTTAGAGTAGGTAGTAAGGTCATCTTGATAAACAACCAAGATGAAATCATTCACGCTTTCAAAAGCAACATCCATAGCTCTTTGAAAAGTAGCACCTGCATTGGTCAATCCAAAAGGCATTATGGCATATACATAAGTGCCCCATGGAGTGGCGAATGCTGTTTTATATTGTGTTGACTCCCTAACTTTTACTTGATTGTATCTTGAAAAGCCATGCATCATAGAGAGCAATTCATTTCCTGTCACTTTTTGCAATAATACTTCCATGTTAGACAGTGCATATTTGTCTTTCAAGGAAGATATATTCAAATTTCTAAAATCCACACACAACCTTATATCTCTATTCTTTCTTTTTGGGACAAGGTTAGACACCCAGGTGGAATGCATGATAGGTTTTATGATTCTAGCATCTCTAATTTTCATTAACTCTTCCTTCATCTTGGGGGCTAACCTTGAGTTAATGGGTCTTTGCCTTTGTTTGAAGGGTTTTTGATAAGGTTTCAGAGGTATTTCATGTTGGGATAGATCTTCTATGTAAGCCTTTAACTCATCATAGAACTAGGCAAATACGTGCCTACACTTCCTTAATAAGGAAATCAATTTAGATCTTACTTTAGGGGACAATTTTCTGCCGATAAAGATCTCCTTTGGTGTATGTTCATTGAACATTCCCAAGATTAAGAATCTTTCCTTGTATAGTAGTGGATTTACAGGCTTTTAGACTTTCATGCTCATCAATTTTTTTCTATTGCTACCAATCCCCTCGGTATCTTATTTGTCTTGAGTTGCACTACTTCTTTCCTAAACAAAGTTTCCTTGCAACCTTGATCTTCCACATACCCATTCAAATCAATAATCTGATCTTGGTATTCCTCTTCACATGTTAAGAACTTGAGTAGATCTCTGTCATTATTGAACACTTGCCAGTTATGTATGTTACTTGGTATAGATGGTTTATTCTTCATTTCAACTTGCACAATTTCTTCTAATGGAATGTCAACTTTTCTGATAGCTATATTAGCCATCAAGTCAGCCAGGAAATTATTTGCCCTATCAATCTATTTGATTGAAAATGCATCAAATGACTCAATCAAAACCCAAACATAGTTTCTATCTTCCTTTAATCTTGAGTTCTTAGTGATGAATTTGTCTCTAATCTTGGAGACGATTAATTCAGAGTCACCAAAGGTAGAAAGTATTTTTAATCTTATGTATCTTCACAAGATTCGATCCAAGGATGAGTGCTTCATATTGAGAGATATTGTTAGTACACTCAAAGTTCAATAAAAAGGAATACTTGAAGCTCTTACCAGAAGTGGATATTAAAACAATTCCTTCCCCATTACCTTCCTTGCTGCAAGCTCCATTAAAGTACACATGGCATATTTTGCCATTTTTCTCCTGCAAGTGCACTTCAATAGGATTGCCAATTTTTTGGGTTGACTTATTATACTCACTTGGAAATTGTCCATATCAGTTTGACAAAAGTTGACTTCATAATTAGGGTTGAAATCTTCCACCAAATATGTCGACCTTGGTTCTCTATTAATTCTGATATTCCTCCCATTTACAGGGATGGTTGCATATGATTGATCCAACTGGACATGTCCACCAACCAAATTAGACCATTGTCTTGAGAGAAGCATACCATAGTAAGCTGGTACTTGTTGGGCAAATATTTTGCAACCGACAATATTGTGAAAATCTAGTCACAAAATAGGTAGACCAGCCACAGCATGTGAGACAAAGTCTCTCCAACATTAAAGGGAAGAATCCCCCTTCTCACCATTTCTTGGATCAACTCAAAGTAAGCAAGAAGTTATGAGATTTTGTAAGGGGTGTTACTAATATTCTTTCCTCTTAACTTTTAAGAAAGAATCCACTTACTCGAGGAGCGATTAATGGGCAAGATGAAATCTCTAACTACACTTCTATCTAGTAGCTGGAAGCGGTGAGATTGATACACCAACACCAACTCAATGACTGATTGAAAGTGTACTGGTTTGGCTCTAAGTCCCGTTTGATTAATTTATAAGAAAAATCACTACCGGGGCACAAAGACTTCCAGAAGTAGATGATCCCTATACTATAAGAAAAACCTCTACCATTGGGGCACAAAGACTTCCAAAAGTAGGGAAATTCTAACTATTTTTCGTGAATTTGAGATGGTAATGTTGGTTCCCAAAACCGCAGATTGGAAATCCAAGAGCTTGTCACTTCTCCAATAGGATTCTGCAATCAGTTCTGGCTAACGAACGAGAATCACGTTGATTCCCTTGCACTTCATGCTCTGCTACACTTAGGCGGGTTCAATTTCAATTTCAATTTCATTGAGTTCAACCTCCTCAAGTGCCGACTGCCTGGTTCAAGGCTTTTCTAAAGCGAATTTAAGCTTTGGAGTTTTCCAATTGGCAAGGTCCTTGAACTCAATGAAATTGAAATTGAATGCTAAGTGTTTGAAATGAATGTTTTGTAAAATTGAATAATAATTAATTTGATGCTTGTAGGAAGGAAGTTATAGATTTTTTGACTTCAATAATAAAACGACCAATGCCTTTGCTCATTTGGGCAATAGAGTCAACTTCAATGAATTTTCACGTACAACTTTATAAAGTTCTTATGCACTTGAACTACCAACAATTAAATAATTAAGATGCGACAGATCAAATATTATGCAATCTTAAATTAGTCTAGATTGAATTTTAACTCCTTTGGTAGGGAGACAAACTAGACATAGATATGGAAACAATTCATTTCACAATATCTGTGATGATCGAATTTAAAATGCTAAATGACCGTATCCACTTATTTGACATTTAAGTTGTATACAAAATTCCAAATTTTTTTTACAAAAGACTATTCATTTGCAGTTTAAATCTCCATGCCATTTAAAAATAAACAAAAGACATTTTATTGTATAATTAAAATAAAATAATTGAATTTACATTATAAAGTCATAATGTTGCTCCTTATCTCTCCATACAATAATAAATATAAAATGCTTCTTCTTGAGAATATGTGAATGTCCAATGTCGAATATTACTTGTTGTGTCTCTCCTCCAAATAAATCTCATGTATATAAGCTTGTGCTTTAGAGAGTGTGACTTTTCAAATGTAAAGTCATACTTTTTAAAATATTATTCAACTTTCTAATCCCACCTTTTCTTAAAATTAGAACCTTTAATAATTTTAATTATTGGCATGTCATAATTTGTTTTTGAGATTTCTGGCTTATAATATTAATCCTCTCATTAACTTTGTAGGGCTTTATGTCTTATTTAATTTTACTCAAGTATTTGTCTTTCTAAAAGATATGCTTCATTCTAGTCTCCGTCTTTGAACCAAGGCACATGAAAGTTTTCAATAGTCTTCTCCATTATTGGTTTCAATAAGTTTGTCTTCAATATGTTGTTAGGATGCCCATCAATGTGTATCCATTTACTCATGTTGTTTTTGCAATTATAAAATGGCTTCTTGTTTTGCATTCAAAGCCAAGACGACATCGTTGAAATGATTTGAATATTGAAGAGAACAATTTCTGAAATCGCACAGAAGATATATGCACTTCTCGATAAAGATGTAATGCCTGGAGGAGATATTGTCTCATATCTATCACCCTTGCGAAAGTCACATAGTGAATAAAACATGTCCATATCCCTTGTTACTGTACACACTCAAACTAACTCCTTCAATTTGGCATAAGACTCCAGATTTCATGCTTGCCCATAATTGTTTGTATGGACCTGACTTCTGCAAATTTCTGAATATCACCATTGCACTTGGAGATGTTTATATCCTTGATGTTTATGGCCTGTGCTATAGACAATATGCGATCTATATCACCTCTGATCAGTGCCAAACTAGAAGCCCAATCTGGAGTTTGTGGATGACTATAAAGTTTTTTGGGTGAGCTCATGGTATTTGCAGCGATACAAACTTGTGATTTTTAATGATTGGAACCACTTCTGCTTTGTCATCAACCATCCCAAGCACCAATTTTCTGATTAAACATCTCTTTCCACGGCTAATTATTGCAACTATGTTCTCTCGGGATTGGTAAAAAACCATAGACAATGAAATGTTTGACTGCAGTCCTTAGGACAATAATCTTCAACAACAACAATGTCTGTCTCTTCACTCCAATCTCAAACTGTACAAACTTCTCAATAAATTCATGAAAATATGATGCCCCTGTTTAATCGATCTTCAAGAAGTAATGTCCATCTGCCTGGAGCACACATAGATCACATCTAGTTCATCCTTTTATAACTTAGTGAAGAGCATATACTTCCTTGAGAAAGCACTGCTATGCAATAACATGTTTCTATCTTTTATTCATTTTCATTAATTGATGCATTGGTCGCATTAGTCATTGCTTTTATTCATCAGGGATGCTCAAGCCATGCTATTGATAGTAGCTCCATAATTTTCACCTTGTAGATATACAACTCTTCTTTAGAGTCTCTATAAGGCTGTAAGTTCATCGTCAACTATTACCAATGGAAATGATATTCTTAGTGTAGATTCCTGAGCATTGGATGAGTGCGCGGATCGCATCCATGAAAATAGTTTCTCTAAATCTCCAACATCATAAATAGAGGCCTTGATTTTTACCAAAAAATAGGGCTCCATCAGGTAACACAAACTATAGTCAAAGCTTCTAGTCTATGTATTACCACAACCGCTCCCAGTCAAAGCTTCAAGTCCAATTGCTTCTTAACTCACTACGCTCTATTATTGATCACACAATAATAACATGAATCAAAGACAATAGACACAAATTATAGTCAAAGCTTCTAATTTGCTCTACCAGAATTGCTACCAATCAAAGCTTCAAATCAAATTGCTAGTTTTATTCACTTTTCTCCTTAGTTGCCGATTCGTGACACGAATCCGATTCAGGCACATGAATCGATTCGGGATTTCTTTTTCCCCAATTATGATTTGTGGAGGATTCATGCATATATATATATATATATATATATATATATATATATATATATATATATATATATATATATATGCATTATATGTACTAAAAAATAACAGAAATATACATAATTCTAAAACTAAATCATTTCATAGTATGAATCTATGATTCTAGTATGCATCTATGAATCTAGTATACTTGATCAATGACATTGATAATTAATCTATTTTCATGATTATAAAGAAAATCAACACATTCACATTGAATTACTGAAAGTGAAAGTTTGTAACATTCAAAATATAGAGCATTAAACTTAAAGTTTGTAACATGATTTACTCATAAAAGAGTCAAGAGTCAAGACTAAAGTTTTTGATTTAATCATCAAATGGATTTTCAAGAAAATCTGCATCAGAGGGGTACTGATGAGCTGCAAGTGCTGCATCTGTATCAGTAGAGGAACCCAAACCACTAGTAGTAGAGGGGATTGTTAACTCATAATCCTCCTCCTCATCATCCACATCAATCAAAGTGGATCTAGCAAGATCTCGGATGGTCATATCTAAATTAGGAGTCTTGGGTGCTACATCCCAAAGCTTTTCGGGCCCCTTCTTGTACTTAGGATCCTTCCATGACAACAAGCGCAAATTGTTGTGAATGAACACAAGGTCTTCTGATTTTTTTGGAGCCAACTGGTTGCATTTGACTGAGTGGATAAAGGAGTACTCCAATTCCGCTCAGCTGCAGAAGAGTTGGCAACCTAAAGAGAAATTAAAAATTATCAATACAACAATCAAGATAAATAAATAAAATAATAAATTCAAGGAATTGAGAGTGTTAACCTTAGGCTTAATTTTACAAACTTACTTGGGATAGGACCTTTATGGCAAGAGATTTGAGGTACATGAAGGCTTGCCCATGAAGGCACCCATCCTGCTTTGGTCTGCTATGGCAATAAGGTGGAAATCCTCACTTGAGTTGAAGGCAGCAAATTCACTCCTCACAATTGCCCCAATCTCTGGATCTTGGAATATCTTAGCTAGTGCCCTCTTATACCCATCTACAACCTCTGCATCTCTCAATTGTGGCACTCTAGCTGGAAGGCGAAGTACATCTGCACTATAGTACTTGGGGATAACAAAAGACAATTGAACACTATCAAATATCAATAGCACACACATTGGATAAAATAAGCACAAGCATTTGATAAGAACTACAGTACCTCGGGGATAGAGCATATGCAAGGAGGTGCAAAGGTATGGTCATCTTGCTCCATCGATGATGAACAATTTTTTCCACCTTGTAAAGGGTGTCCTCAGGATCATTCTCCCTCCTCTATATGACCTAGGATATGAAATATGAATAATAATTATAATTAGTGAATATGTCAATTTAAACTTTAGAATCTAGATATCTCTCAAATAAAAAATTGTTATAAAAGAGCGTAAAACTTACCATTTTAATTTTTTCTAGCATACTATCCATGGAATCATAAATATCCCCAAGGCATGGCTCATCACTATCTGCGAAGTGAAGCATTGCTATTATTGGATCGGTTATTTCCAACACAACTCACAAGACCCCACCAATCCTCATCTAGTATCATTCTTCTCACATTTAAGGCCCTTACTGTATTGGAATTCTTCCAAATGCCCCATTGGGAGCTAATGACCATATGTTTCAATGCTTCTTTTACCTTCACAAGTTGTCTCAAGACGATTGTGTGAGAGGCAAAGCGGGTTTCAGCAACCTAAGAACATGTTAAAATCAAGTTAGTAATACATTTAAAAATTAGAACATGTTAATGTAAACAAAAACAAAAATTATGGAATCCAATAATCTTCAATTATATATTAAATATACAAATTTACCTTCAATAATTCCATGTCTGAGAAACTCCTAAAAATTGCTTGTGACATATGGTGATTTGTCACAAACATTTGAATCTCTTCAGCTTCCTCATATATCCTTTTCACCCAATCTATTTCAGTGCCAATTGCTTTCATCACTAAATTGAGAGTGGACGGTGCATGGTGTCCAAAAGATATGATCATATCTAGACTCTACAATTATCCTTGCAGCCTTGCAAACTTTTGCATTGTCCGTGACCACTTGGACAACATTATTAGGACCCACTGAGTCTATTGCATCAATGAGAATGCGTGAAATAAATTCTGCATCTTTTACTTGCCCTTCACAATCAACTGCCTTCAAGAACATTGCCCCCTTAGGGCATACAACAATAACATTGATCAATGGATGGTTTCTACAATTTTTCCACCCATCCAAAATAATAGACACACCTGATTGAACCCAAAAATCTCTTATTGGTTGAAGTTGAGCCTCTACATATTTCCTCTCATCATGTAATATTGTAGTGCGCAACTTCTCATAACTAGGCTGTTTGTAACCATGGGGTGCATCATTTATTGCTTCCACCATCTCCCTAAAATAAGGTGATCTCACAAAATTAAATGAAACACCATTTACAATTAAACAACGTCCAATTTTGTGATCAACAATGTCTCTTTTTTCATTTTGGAATGCCCTATCTAGTGTGCCTCACTTGCGAGTGAGTGGAGATGGGTCTTCATCTTCATCATTTGTAGTTGGCATAGGCAAAAAAGGATGTGTTCTTGTGTTTGTTTGATCGGATGATGGTGTTGGTGTATTTGTTCTTTTGGAAGCACCACGTTTTGCTGTTGCAACTGCTCTATCAGCATCATCTTGCTCTTTTGCTGACGCTGCTATTTGTGTAGCTGGTAATCCTTTCTTATCACTACCTTGACATATGTTAATTCCTTCACCCGCAGGGCCCAAAAAAGGTAGTTTCACTCGGGAATAGGAGCTTCTATGTTTTATGTTGCAATAATTACATTTCCATATGTATGCCCCACTCCCAGGACATTGTGCGACTCTTGTTGTGTGTCTCCATAAAAGAGACCCCTTATCAATTTTGAAGCTTGGTGATGCAGCCCCACCCCCACTCACTGAGCCTTGACTACTCATTGTTCTATTCTTGCAATCTAGAAAAAAATGAAAGAAAACCATGCTTCACACTTACACAAAAATTTGAAAATTTGGAAAACTAAAAATAAATCAATAATCTACGAAAGAACTCAAGCATATGGTTGAAATGCATACCTTAAACACTTCTTGCAAGGTATTTGGAGCTCCACAACCTATCTCCTTCGAATCCAAGCACTTTACTTCAAACTAGCAAGTATGAGAGAGCAAAATAGAGAGTAAATGAACTTGCATTGTGACTTAAAGGGTCGTTTTTAGGGTTTAGGGCTTTTAGGAAAAAATAAAAAACATTAAAAAAAAAAACTTGAGCCCACTTTTTTTCATTTTTTATTGGGCCTTGCTGCAGATTTGTGCGGATCCGCGCATGGATCCTCGAGGATCCAGCGGATCCTGACGGATCCACAGACAAGATTACGAATCCTGCCCAGATCCTGATGGATCCACGCGCAGATCCGGACTCGAATCCGGATCCGGGGGTATATGCACAAATCCGATAACTTAGCTTTTCTCCCAAATTCGTACTACACAATCAAAGTTATACTTGCGCAAGTTTGGTAGAGCTTTCTTGCATACAACAAAAGATGATTTTTATAATGAGAGGGCACTCCTTTATATAGGCAAAGGAGTTGAGAAAAAGGAGGAAAAAGTGGGAGCAACTCAACCAACTTTGACCTGGTCTAACTAACAAGAGAAATTATTGGATCACATGTCAGTACACATGTAAATTGTATTACATGTAATGACACAATTTTTTGCAGTACATTCTCTCCAACTACAAACATGAAAGAAGAAGAAGAAGAAAGAGTTGAGGCTATTGATTCTAAATGAATCAATCCTATGGATTGTTGGCAAAGGCCTTGTACTTGATGATAATCATGGGATCAAGGATTCTTGTATTCTGCGCCACTGCATTCACCATGATGAGTCTCTAGTTGTGATTTGAAAACTTGACGTGATCAAGCCTTTCCTCATTCCAAGTTGTGAATTTTCTTGTCAAACTTGCACACTGGATTTTCGGGCACTTTGAAGACCTTCTCAATGATGTTTGAATGTAAACCTGGAACAACTTTCCAACAAGCATTTGCTACTTCTCTCTTTTTTCCTTTTTCCTTTTTCTTTTAATGCTTGGCGCATACCCACACGTAGTCAGGTTCTCAGGCATCCATTGGGAAAATGGAAATCAAAAGAATTACTGCTTTTTTGATTCGAAGCACACCTTCTTTACTGGATGTCTTCATTCTTTATAGAAATTGTGGCATATCTCGACTTGCTGCAACATGAAAGTTTCTATGGGATTGAATCCATCATTGGAAGATATGGATTCTAATTCCATGAGAATATTGGCAAAATGGATCTCTAAGGTATTGCATATGCAGAGTATTGATTACATACTCATGGAACATATGCAATGAATTGGATGTGATATGGAAAGTACATGTGGAGGGCTAAAATGGGACTTAGGAAGATGGATGACATGAAAACGCATATGGGAAAAGGATGAGTTCTTACAAAGATGCCTTGATGAATGAAGGCTAGGTGCATGGGAATGCGTGCAAAAGACGACTATGGTATTTATAGAGTGATCTTCTACTAAAGTTGGACTCTTCGGATGTAATTGCATGTAAAGTGATTTACATGCAATCATGACTTGATGCAAACATGTAATTAGTTTCAAAGGATGAGATTACATGGAAGCAGGCTTGGAAAATAGGTTTATATGTAAATGCATATGAAGGATGGTATTACATGTAAATGTGGATGGAAAATGAGATTACATGTAATTGTGGATGGAGAATGAGATTACATGTAATCGTATATGGGGAAGGAGATGCAATGTGCTATGGTGTGTAATGATGGACATGAAATGAAATGATGCACTTGCATGAAATGGTGGAAGGTGGAGTGAAGAGAAACGTGCTCAAGTTCTTTGGTAAGAACTTGCAATTTCTTCCAAACAAAGAAAAACAAGAAAACAAGCAAGCAAACAATGAAAACAAGCACAAAACAAACACGTATTTGGTTTAAGACTCAAACATGCCAAGAGGCAAGTTAGTTGAAAATGCAAATTCGAATTTGGAGTTTGGGGAAAATCCAGAAGTATGAAAATGAGAGTTTTCATCATATTTAAAGAAAAAATACAGTTTTCATGGCATATCTATGGACAAGTGTGCAACATTAATCCAAAATATGCAATGGAATAGCAAGATAAGCATGAATTAATGAGCAAGATTGAAAATTTCCACATACTTGGAGATCAAAGAGTCAAAATAGCAAGTTTTATAGATTTGAAGACCAATTCTCCCTCAAATCCGGATTTACAAACAAATATTTGACTTCCTCCACACTCGCAAATGATGAAAGATTAATGAGCATTGAATGGTCGAATTAGACATGAGAATGCCAAAAATGTGGTCTCCAAAGGCAATAGCATGCAAAAACATTTTTAGATCCGAACATATGGGCTTGAAATGTCATTTTTTGAGTGTTTTTAACAAAAATACATACTTTCGATGCAAATATATGGGCCGTTTTTGCAAAAACATGGCTCACAAATGCATATAAATTGATTGTTTTTGACTTGTAAATGCAAAAATGACTTCCCCAAATGCTAATACATGTATCCAAATGCAAAAATGTGGCTCCAAAATGCAAAAGCATGAATGAAAAACCCAATTTTCTAGGCATTTTTAACAAAAACGTGATTCAAAGAGGGCATGAAATGAAGCATTTTTGACCTCTAAAGGCGAAAACGTGTTTTTCAATGTAAAATATATGGATCAAAACCTCAAAACAACTTCTATTTGAGCCAAAACGTGATCGAAATTGCCCCAAATCTAGCTGTTTTTCACAAAAACGTGGCTCAAAAATGAAAAAATCTGGATATGCAAAATCATGACCCCCAAATGCATGTATATGCATTAAAACTAAAAAACACCCCCCTTGTGACGGATTTCAAGCCATTATATGTTCAAATATAAGCATTTTAGATGAAAAATGTATTCTTGGAGGAGGAAAACATCAACCTTTTTGCCCTTGAATCTTCAATTTCGGATTTACCATTTGCAAATGCATGAAACATATGTGAAATGCATTATCCAAGTGCCATTGCATATTTTAAAATCTCAAATATGCATTGCTAACTCTAGGAGGGTCATTGCACATTTTAAAACACTTGAATATGCAAATCTCACTCTTGGAGAGTCATTGCATATTTTAAAACACATGTATTTACATGTTTTATGTGTTTAAAAATTGCCTTTTTGTTCAAAATCGTGGTCTCTAGAGGCAATTGCATATTTTCATGTAAATGTGTATATGGACATGCTATGCACAACTTAAGTGATGAATTAAGCACATGTCCATTTAATTTTTGAAGAAATATTACTTAAATGGGTTATAAATAATATTTACGCTATATATATTAATTTATAATGTGTAAATATCATTCAAAACGTAATATTTACTAAGATGTTCTGAATTAAAATTCATAAACTAAATCAAAGTATATAGTTAGTATAGTCACTTAAGTGAAAAATTAAAAAGCAAATCAACTTAAAAATATAACATAAAGTGCTCTATAGTTACTTTAAGTGAAAAAATGAAATGATAAAGTAACTTAATGAATGCCAACTTTAAAATATAACATGATATTTTAATTTGTGCAGTTGCACTTGGAGAGTCCACTTTTTGGGCACTAAAGTGGTCATATCTTTTGATTGCCAACTCCGATTAAGCCTTAAGATAAACTAAATTGAAGGGAAGACTGAAAACACTAACTTGAGCAAAACCAAAAGACCGAAAGCCAATAAACACACACACAAAAACAGGAAAAAGGACGTTGAAGGCTTCAAAAATCAAGTATAAGCTCAACAAACATAAAAGTTAAAAAGACTTGATGAAAGCCTTCAGTAAAAGGATTCATTATATTAATTGGAGTTAATTTGTGGATCGATGCTTCGTATTGTTACCTTAATAATGAATTAACTCAGAGAAATGCGAAACTAAGTTGAAAAAGTTTCGTACTGTTACCTACGTTTTGTGTTGACAAAATATAGGACAACAGTGCCTCCACCACATTAACATCTGTCTTATATGATACATTTAGACATGCAGGGAATCTGAAATCCAAATTTCTCATTATTACATTTATATGCACAAATCTATTATCCATTGCATAGTACTTTCCAAATGGTGTATCTATTGACAATCCAACATCTAGTGGCATGATATTCAATGCTGCTCCTGAATCAGTCATCCAATTTCTAACCAATGTATTGTTAATAACGTATAAGCAATGTTAAATAAAAGGGATCAACCTGTGATGAACAAAGGATGCATAGCGTGCACACTTTGATAATTGAGAGTATATAGCAAGTTCAATATATCAACAATAGTGTGACTCCAAGAGGACAATTATTGAATGCAAGTAATTGAACAAACAACTTTCTAAGTTGAGACGAAAACGAAGTCTTTGTATTGATTCAAAATAAGGAAGTACGATTGAGCATTGTCCAGTTGCAAAAGTCATTTGTTCTTGATATCTTTTGTATTCTATCTTTTATATATATATCCTACTGCAAATGGCCCTGGTATCCTTTATAAAAAATGAAAGGATGCGTACAAGCTACAAACCATTGCGACTATTCATTACTAAAAAGTAATTGCAACCGGACACAAATATTTACAATATAAAACTAGAAACAAAACTCAACATTTTATAATTAAACTGTCCGGATCCCTCAAAACATCTGAAGGTCATCCATGTGCTGATTGTTGCCATGTTGATCTTGAAATTCTGCCAATGTCTGCTGCAACTCGGCCCTGTCCTCGTCTAACTCTAGATCGTGATAGTTGTTGGCATAATTTGCATAGTTAATCCTCAAATTCCATGCAGCTGCATACATACTCTGTGAATGGCGTCCAACTGATCCTCTTGCTCTGGGTTTAGACCAGGTTGAACAGTTGGTTTTGAGTCTTGACGCTTCCCCTACTGGATGTTCCTGAATTGGTAATACCATTTCGAAAATATGACCCGGTGATGATAGATCTTTGACCTTTGTGCTTCAGTATTTCACAGTGATATCAACCTGGACTCTGTGTGTAAAATAACGGATGCATTTATTGATCATTTTAATTCAAAAGTTCCTTCAAAGACATTCCACACATATTTAACACTTATTTGTGCTCTGATATTGTCACATACGACTAGACATTTAATTCTCAGTTTGTACTTTCGAAGACATTCTGACAGATCATCATTTCGCTACTTTGCCTCCTTCCAGATTCATATGTTCCAAAACTGCAATCAATATCTTTTCTGCCCAAGATTTCCCCAATTCGGAGCCCTCATGTTGAGAAACTATAGCGTCAGAATTAAAAGAAATATCAGTTAGCAGAATATATGTGTATGTGTGTGCATTTATATCAGTTCACCATATGAACTGATATACATTCACACACATACACATTGATACAGAATTAAAAGAAATATCAGTTAGCAGAATATATGTGTATGTGTGTGCATTTATATCAGTTCACCATATGAACTGATATACATTCACACACATACACATTGATATGATCTACTCTGTTATAAAACTCTTTGAGATTTTTCCGCGAAATTAATCAGATCGAACCAAGTATGGACATTTGATTATCTTTCTTTTAGAATCAGGTTGCAAATTCCTGATTATTTCGATCTTGAATGCATTTATATGGATCGAACAAAGGATCCTATTTACTCATCAGATCGGGGGGCTAAATGATTATCTTATTGCACATTAAACATGCCCGATAATCACAGGGCTTAGTAGTTCACTTGATGTATGATCATGCCTGATCATAATCAAGTCGTCTGAACTAGTTAAGTTTTGACACTTAAATGAGAGTCTTCACCGACCTGTCATGTATTTTTGTGATTAAGCCCCTTGAGTACTATATTTATATTGACCAATTGTAAGAGGAAAGACATCAAAATCAGATAAATGTTCTCTCCCTATAGATTGGCAGTAGCAGAGCAATCGACTTCAATATAGACACTCAGATTGGAATCTTGAGTGTTACAATATTCCTTCAATACTTGATAAAACTATCTGCAAAACAATTCACAACAGAGTCAGTACTCTATTATTCATATCAGATTCATAGTCTGATTATAAGTTTAATAACATTCACACCTCATATTTACTGTCTGCGATTCTGTAGAAAATCGCTACTCCACAAGCCTCCATGATCATCCTTGTGAAATTGCGGTTTCGCATAGTCATCTTTGGATAACTACGAAATAGCGAAATATCGCTATTCCATGAGCAGTTGATTTTCTATCTCTGCAATTGCGAAATTCTTAATAGGCTCCTTAATAAAGATTAGAAGATTTTGAGTGCTCCATCATGACCAATGATGGATATGCAAGTGTGTTGATTGACAAATGTGACTTGGAAGTGAAATGATTGATGTTGGAAGATCCTAAAGATTAGAACTGAAATGTGAAGCACAAATAGAAGGATCTCACTTTTGTAATATCTTTGTCCAGAAGTGCAAGAACATAGCTTAGAAGCCCAGGAATAGAGTTTAGAAGTGCAAATGGTGAAAAAATGCATGTGTATAAGTGTTAGATGCATAGCTATATGAAGCAAAGGTATAGGAAAAATCTTCAGAAGTCTAGATCTGGTGTAAAGAGAGGCTCAGGATTCTTGATCAGATGGACAACTTTGGTGAAAATAACAATTTCTCCTATTGTCTACAAGCTTGACTCATTTGGCTTCTTGTTTGTGACCAATTGTGACAAAAAAACACCTCAAACACAATGTTTGATTGTTTGATAAAAGAAAATCTAAATGCAATGTTTATGTTTCAATAGCCCCTCATAGCCAATTTACACGGGTCTAAATTGACCCTATCTACCTATCATTGAATTAGAATGTGATCATGGATCGGCCCCACAATTTGATGTTTCATTTGACGCAAAGGCTTAACCCTTGAGAGAGGGTGTAATGCAATCTTGTCATGCAAAGAGTTTGGCAAGCTAGGGTGCCTGTTTCACCTAGCAATGACCCTCTTTTTGAAAAGCCAGAAATAGCTTATGCAAAGCTGAAAATTTCTGCCTCAACTCCAAGGAAACACATATGGCGGGTAACTTAAAGGGATGATGCAATCCCTTTCAACTGAAACTGCCACACAAAGGCAAATAAGGGTAGCTTTAACCTAGGGTGTTTAGTTGCAGTTTGGGGACTCAACGCGTATACATTCGGCAACAAAGGCCACTTAAGCTTTTTAATCAGCCGTACAAGGGTCCTAATATACATCACCAAAAAAAAGTGAATCACTTAAATGTGAATTCTATAACTTTGGGCACCTCCCCATTTAAATTGACACTATTGGCATATGTTCACCAAGTAGGTATCGGCTTTCACCCATCCATTGTTTGTATAGGGGGCCAAAGTAAAAACCGATTTGAATTGTTCCTTTGGGTTGAGTAGTTTTTCCCACCAAGATAGACTCTCTAAAAGAAAAGAAGATAGACACAATGTTTCTTTCACCCAAGATCCATGAAGTTGAAGGCAGAGAATACTCTTGTACAATCTTGGGAGTTACTATATCATAGAGTATGCAAGCACACCAAACACATCAAATACTTGATTCTTTTTAGAGCACCAAATTCAAAGACTAGCTAATTTAAGACACTCAAGGTGATTCATTCCCCATTAGAAAACAAAATGTGAGCTATTCTAAGACAAGCAATGTAGAATCTGCATCCACAAATCGATAGTTATCCCAATCAAAGTATTGGACTCGTGAAAACTAGTTGCACCAGTTGTTGGTCCATAAGGGTTACCTCATAATCAAAATCAGACCTGAAAAGGACAACTTGCTGGAATTGAAGCACAAAAACAAAAAGCAAAAGCGCTGGTATACCACAAGAGGCGCAAAGTTTGAGTCATAGGTGCAATAATAAGTTTTTGAACAACTTTAGGGCACAGATGCACAACTTCCCTGTACTGATGCACAGGAGAATCTAACAAATTCACATAAATAGTAAAGTTGCAAAAACATAAATGAAAATGCAGAAAACAGAGATCAAATGTGTTGATCTGAGCAACAAATGGGCAGTTCTGGTGTCTGACAATTTCGGACCTGCAACTTCACAAAGACATTTCTAACAACAAAAACTAGATTAGTAAAAGGACAAGAGTCCCACTAAGTGTGCCAAAACGATGAAGATGAAAATTGACCACTAATAGTGAACTCGCTAAGCCCAACCTTGAGCCCTAGGTACACAAAAACGAAACCAACATCATACCAATAGAGCACTTCCTCATGAATTCAACATATAAAAATATGCAAAACAAGTATATCAATGCATTCTAGAGATTCTCGACTCCATCCTTCTCTTATCTTCCAAGCTCTTGCAATGATAATGGTGGTTCTCTCAGTTTTTAGCACATGTACAAGAGGCTATGAAAGAAAGGAGATTGGTTGATTGATGCAAAGAAAATGACAATGGGTGACATAGACGTTATGATATGAGGACTATACTGACAAGATGGTAATGATGAAAGCTACGGGTTCTCAAAGATCACAAGTATGCAAGGGCACAAGTTCTCCAAAAGCTCAAGTATGCAATAATGATAAGGAGCCAAATTATAGGAGAAAATCTATTTTTATAGAAGTCCCTCATGAGAATCAAGGGATAGGATTAAGAAGTGGTAAATAAATGGCTAAGATTAGAGAGTAGGTAGGGAGTAGGTAGGAAATATGGAGGATAGAGGAGATTAAGAGGTAAAAAGAAATGAGTAGATGAGATGAAGTGGTACTTAGAGGATATTGACTTTGCATAATATTTAGACATGTGAAGGTGGATAAATCAAATGAAGAGACAAGTGGCACTTGCCACAAGCCTAAAAATTGTGAAGTTGATCCATGTGAGTGGAGGTGATCGGTTGAATTAAAAGGAAAATGATTGAGGGACTTATAACATAAATAAAGATAATTCATTTGATGAATAGGGGGAAAGGGATATGGGAATGGGTAATTAAATAAATGGGAATCTATTTAATCTTAGGATACAAGAGGCTTATGAATCAGATAAATAAATAAAAAATATTCTTATAAACAATAGATAAATAGGCTAATGATTTAATTAAACAAATAAAAGCATTTATTTACTTAATAGAGGAATTTTCTGACATCATGAGGACATTTTTAGGTTTCTACAGATAAGACACTGATTTCATTTCTTAATGAATAATCATTTTAGCAAGATATAGTTTGATTAGTTAGCGAAAATGTTATTGTATTTGTGAACATTTTACCATGTTCGGAAACTAATGCCATTCCCCTTGTGACATTATATGTTGCAATTGCATCATTGTTTTGGAGATATCAGCAAAGAGATTAAGAATACATATCTGAAATATCTTTTTGTCTTCCATTCTTGTTTTTTCAAATTTATAATTACAAAAATAATGATGTGGTCTTTCCGTTCTTTGTTTCATTTATGAATAATTATAGAATAATGATCAGCTGAGTAGAGAAAAATCTGAATACACATTTCCATTTTCCACTATATAGAACTGATAGCGATCTAAGAATTTCATTTCAACATTTTTTAGTTAATTAGAATTGTATATTATGCATAAAGTCTTTTACTTGGGGTTATTACTAAGGTTTAAGCTGGTTCCTAATCAACAATTTCTTTTGTTGCTTGGTGGTGTCATGAATTAATGTTTTACATTACAAGCATGCAGGAAAAAGCACATGTTCGATCATGATAATATTGTGAGGATTTAAAGTGGATTGCATGCGTAAATCATGTTTCCTCTGTTTACTGAGAAATGATTTGTCATTTAGTCATTTGTGAGGATTTAAAGTGGATTGCATGCGTAAATCATGTTTCCTCTGTTTACTGAGAAATGATTTGTCATTTAGTCATTTGACTTGTGTCTCAACTGTCATACTTGATTTATCTAAAGCAGATGATTTCTATTCTTACTTCAACATTTTCTGAAAATTGATATACATATTTAGTCTCTTATAAGGCAGCCTGATTAAACTAGGTAGATTGGTTGGTAAGAATACTGTTGTCAACAGGTCCATTGTCTCATATTCTATTTTGAATCATTTGGAGTAATTGTTATTTCCTAAAATTATTATGATTCATATTTACTTATTTTAGGCAAGGGCAGAAGCTATTTTGAAAGCACCTGGAGCTCACAGTGCATTATGTATACAGGTAAGTATGGAAACGAAACAAAAATTTGTAACATATTATTTTGAGGATTGGTTATTTATTATGAATCCTTACATGTAAAGAGTCACATCCTAAATTAATGAAGAACCTGATTTGTCTAAAAGGATGTTCAAGGGCTAATAATTTGGGTTCTTGGAGATGGAGTTGTGCCATCGTGGATATTTATCAAAGTAATTCATTCTCTTCCTATTTCTGTTTGTTTCACCTTTTGTGTTTCATTTAGTTGCATACTCTGATGATACTAGAATAGATTTCCTGGACTCTCCAGGATCTAGTGATCTTGTGGCTTGCTGCTTCTTAAGTGTAATCACTGTAACGCCTTAAACTTGATAGTTGTTGATCTGCAGAATAAGCTGTTGATATCAAAGGTAGTACTGCTTTATATGCCAGGTCTTGATGCATCGTTATATATGTCTCGATCTCATTTGCTAAGTAGCATGAGGGACTGCTGTGGTCATCCAAAGGCTGTTATGGCTATCAGGTTAGTTTTTGATAAGAACTACTGCTTTCAATAATCTGATGCAACATATTTGATTTGATTGACTTACTCTTTAAATGTCTTCTGCAGTTCACTAGCGAGTTCATCTCAAACTATAGAAACTCTATTAACTTGTAAGCAGAAAAGGAAACATCAAGTGGTAAGACTCATTTTCTTTGGAATTGGACGCCTTTTGATTTTGCATTTTAGAAGATTTGTAATAGGTTTTAGCTAGAGTTCCATGTTTTAAAATACTTATGACAGATATTTATTAGGAGTTAAGACTGGAGGAATTCCTCCAAAATTTTAGTATTTTCTGATATGAAGCTTCTGGAACTTACATATTTTTAAAAAATGTGTAGAATGGAAATGAAACAACAAGGAGCTGCAAATTTTTGAAGGAAACAAGTGGAAGAAAGAAAAAGATTGGTCTGCTGCAAAACTTCTCTATTTGATGTATTTGATAGGCTAATTCTGGTGTGAGATGATTGTTGTGAATATAAAAGTAATTTTAGATGATGTACAAAATTAAAATTGAGGAATGTGTCAAAAAAAGTATAACATTTTGTACAACAGTTTTGGATCACAAACTCTTCATTTTGCATAATTTTTTTAAATTTATGAACACTTATATTATGTACAACATGGGCAGCCTGTTTTGGTTTAAATCGTAGGAATCACTTTGTAGGAAACTGGCAGATCAAAATTCTTTGATCTATAATTGTTTTGCATTGAGAAATAACAAATACTTATGTAATTGCAAGGTGCAAACTCTTGACATATATGTGCTATTCATTTCTGCTTTCAATGTAGAACTATAAATTTCCTTACAGTCTAGCAAATAATTTTAAAAATTACATTTCTATCTACAGCATATTATCTAATGAGTTACAATTTTATGCAGTGAACAAGTTAACCTGAAAATTCTAGCTTTAAATGTCCTCGGGCCTGGCTTGTGGCTTGCATCTTATAATTCTAGTAGTTAACACCTTTTATTTTTTCAAAGTCTAACTTCATTCTTTTGAGAAGGGATTCCTAAGAAACATGGAACAGAATGCTGACATGACACAGAATGGTGGTCCTCTAATGTAAAGAGGGATGAGTGTGCTTGCTTTATTTTCATAGAGAAATCTTCATTTGATATATCTTATCTGTATCATAGTGGCTAGAGATCTGGAAATTAAGCTGGAAATAAATGGTGAATGCTGTAATGTGCTTTTGCACACTGAAAACAATAATTGGGAAGTTATCATGAAATATCTCAATCTATTGGTGTTCATGATCAATACATTCTTTTCTGCTGTATACTAGGCTGAAACTAAAACTGGCAGATCAGTGGTAGCTTTAAGTTGCATTCATCATTGTTTTTGTTTAAGTATTCTGTGATGCACCCATCATATGGTGATTGCATGCCTTAGTAGACTTTTTTGGATATTTTTTAGTTTCTCAGCTAGAATATAAAATTTTCTCATTGCATCAATCTATGTATACCAATTTTTTATTACAATAATTGGGAAGTTATCATGAAATATCTCAATCTATTGGTGTTCATGATCAATACATTCTTTTCTGCTGTATACTAGGCTGAAACTAAAACTGGCATATCAGTGGTAGCTTTAAGTTGCATTCATCATTGTTTTTGTTTAAGTATTCTGTGATGCACCCATCATATGGTGATTGCATGCCTTAGTAGACTTTTTTGGATATTTTTTAGTTTCTCAGCTAGAATATAAAATTTTCTCATTGCATCAATCTATGTATACCAATTTTCTCATTGCATCAATCTATGTATACCAATTTTTTATTGCATCAATAGTCTGAATTGGATTTGGGATTAATTGTTCATTTAATTTTGCCACAGTAATCTATTTAAAAGCTCGAATTTGTCGAAAAGAGCACTTGGGAAGGTTTGAACGCTGATAGAGGCATGTGAATTGGGTTTGAAATTAGGTTTTTATTTCGGTAGAATTGAAATATCTTTAAGCAGGATTGTATTCTCTATTTTCAAAGTGCTGCATGTATTACTATTTTTGTTAGTGTAGTTTTTCTATTTCCTAGTGGGTTATTTATTTTTCCCTATATTGCTAGTTTTTTTGTACACTTTCAATAATCTTGCTTAGGTTAATAAAGCATGTCTTATTTAAAAAGTGGTTGCGAGGTGTCACCTTCCTACGTGTGAGCATCCGTTAGCTATCTTAGGAAGATTCTTTGTTATCTTTAGTCCGATAGATGGTTGCTCCTCATTGGTCGATGTTTCTACCTCCTCCCTCTTCCTAGTCTATATAAGCATGCTACTTGGCTTGTATTTGTGATCGATTTCTTTTGCATCCTCTTAATGCTATTTTGCTTCTAGCATTTGCATTACTCTCTTGAAGACTAACTCTATTTGCTATTTTGATTTTGTATCATTTGCATTCATAGTTTAGATATCTATTCTTTGCACTAGTTTTCTGGGTTATCAATCTTTTCAGATTCTAATATGGTATCAGAGTTTTTTTATGTGCAAGAGTAGATTTTAGTTTCCTTATTTGAGAGATTCGGGGGGGGGGGGCGCTAATAAATCTTATTGTAGTTTTTTGAAAAATGAAGTATGCTCTTCTCTTGCATCTTTGGATGATCTTGAGAATCAAAAAAGTTTTGACAAAAACGTTTTTAATCTCTAGAGTTTCAATCTCAAATTTGACAACCAACGTGCATATTTGAAGTTTTCAATCAGTATTGCAAGTTCCAACATGCCATTGATGAACTTAGGAAGCTGATTCAACATTTGCATGTAAGCTTTTGGTTGCTAGGGTCGTTTCTTGGTTTTTGGAGCCGTTTTTTATTGTTAAAGGCGTCTGATTTACACTACAGCTACATCTTCTGTACATTAGCAAGAAAAATGCTTTCTGCAGCACCGAAAAACAATCTAGGGGTATCTTTTAGTTTTTGCATGCAAGCTGTATATTTTGCAGAATTGAGCACGAAAAGCTACAACCGTGCCCCTCTCCGTTGGTAGTCGCAAATTTGAACATAGTTTTCAAATGCCTCGTTCTTGCTCATATGGACTTCGATTTCGACGATTCTTGTTATGACCTTGGCTTTTTTTTTGTGCTCTATCCACTAGTGGAGTTGTTTGTTGATTTTCATGCATAAATTCTTCAGAAATTGTAGATTCTCGGCTGTGATTGTGCACAGTTCTCGTTTTGGAAACTTCGGAGGATCATAACTTTCTCATACGACCTCGTATTGAGGCGATTCTTATTTTGAAAGTGCATGATTTTTCGAGTAGAGCGTAGTGGTACTATTTGTTTTCTTGATTATTGTGCCCAAGTTTCACTTTCAGCATATGCTCTTCATGAGGGTTTTGTAATGCATCGAAATCAAGACCACTTAGTATTTCTTGCTAGTGGTAGTTGTAAATGCACTAAAATAAAGTGCCAAATAATATTTCTTTGGGGGGGGTTCTTTGATTGAGTAAAAAGGGGGGGGGATTGTTGTGATTGGTTTTTTTTGGCATTTCTTCATCATGGATCAAAAAAATATGCCTATCCTAACTCCATAAAATTACTTTGAGTGGAAATCATGCAGGACAATTCACTTAAAGAAAGATGGATTAAATAGGATAACTATGGGACTTGAAACTGAACCTGATAAAGATGAAGATAAGCCTAAGTGATTTAACAAATGTGATGAGGCATATGGAACATTGTGTTTGTCTGTTTCTCCTGATTTGCTATTTCACATTGAATTTTTGAATACACCAAATAAAGTTAGAAACACTATTTGGTACACAAGATTTAATGAGGGGTCATATGTTGGAAAATGAATTAATTAGTTTAAGTCCAGGCAATTTCAACACAATCTAAGATTTTTTCACTAAATTGAAGTCACTAAGGTTGCAGTTAAAACAATGTGGAATTGAAAAGCAAGATGAACAATTGATTCTTAGTATTCTCTCTAAGCTGAGTTTAGAATATTTTGTGTTTGTCTCTACCTGCTATGCTACTCAGGGTGCACGTGGTACTCAATTAACTATGCCATCTTTAGATGATTTTTTTGTCAGTCTCACTCGAGAACAAGAGAAGCTAATCCAGATGGGCACTCTTAAGTCCTCTAAGTCACATGCCTTGGCTACCAACCAAGGCACAAAAGAACAAAAAGGACAAAGTAGTAACAATAATAGTAAGGATAAGAAACAAAAGAATAGCAAAGAGAAGGATCAGATACCAGTTGCTTTAAAAGCAACTATTGATACACCATCTTCCAAGGGCGATAAGCCTAAGAAAGAAAAGGTCCAATGTGCCTATTGTAAAAGACCTGGTCGTGATGAACATAAATGTTTGAAGAAACAAATTGATCACTTGACACACATTCTTGAGAAGAATAATATCAGTGTTTTTGAGTCTATCAAACAAAGTTCGAATGAAAGGTCGAACAAGGCAAAAGAAAACAACAAGGGGAAAGGAAAGGGCAAGGCCCTTGTTGTAGTTGCTTCCTCACCATCCACTTGGGTTCTTGATTCGGGTGCTTCGCACCACATGGCTTCATCTAAGGAAGAACTTGCATCCTTGGAGTCGTGTACTATGCCTTCTATTTTGAAGGGTGATGACACTCCTGTTGAGGTGTGTGGGAGAGGGTCTGTTGATGTGGGGGATGGCACATTTCATGATGTTCTTTATGTACCCTCATTGTCAACTAATCTCCTATCGGTATACCATATCATTCACATAGGTTCAGGCAAGCGGGTTGAGTTCACTCTTGATTCAGTGGAGATACGTGAGTTGCACAATGATTCTACAGTTGCAGTTGGGAGAGCAGATCATCAGTCATGACTCTATTTGTTTTCTCACTTTGTTCCTGATCCTCCTTCGACTGTTTTGCTCACTCACTCTAATGATGTGAGTAAATTATGGCATGAGCGGTTTGGCCATCTTAACTTCCGCTACTTGCCTCAGCTTAACCGGTAGAGCATGGTCACAAGGTTGCCTTTAGTTCAGTTCTCAGGCGGTGTTTGCCAAGGTTGCATTCTTGGTAAGCATCCTAAGGAAAAGTTTGACAAAAGTAAGGCATGGAGAGCTTCGCAGATACTAGAGTTAGTTCACAGTGATTTGGTTGGTCCATTTCAACATCCTTCTTTTAGTAGGTCCAGATATGTCCTCACATTCATTGATGACTTTTCTCGATATACTTGGGTGTACTTTCTCAAACAGAAGTCAGAGGTATTTGATCATTTTGAGGACTTCAAAACTTTTGTAGAGAAGCAATTTGGGAAATCCATCAAAGTTTTGTGCACTGACAATGGTGGTATGTTAACCATCGGTTTGAAAGATTTTGCACTTTAGAGGGGATTGATTTACAACATTCAATTCCATACAATCCTCAGCAGAACGGTGTTGTATAATGAAAGAATAGATCCTTGAAAGAAATGGCAAATTGTATGATTCACTCTAGATCTCTTGCACCATAGTATTGAGTAGAGGCCATTAACTATGCTTGTTATATCCAGAACCGTGTTCCTCACCGAGCCTTAAAGGGAGTTACTCCTTTTGAAGCTTAGAACGGTCAGAAACCATCAGTTAAGCACTTTCGAGTTTTTGGCTCTCCTGCATAGGCCCACATTCCTGCAGAGAAATGCAAGGCGTTGGATTTGCAGAGCAGACCTTGCATATTTGTAGGTTACCCTGATGGTGTGAAGGGTTATTGGTTGCTCCACCCTACTACACATGAGTTGTTCATTGAGAGGAGTGTTCAATTTGAGGAGGGACCTTCAAGCTCTCTTTCTATCACTTCTCCAACTCCTACTTTGACATTGGAGTCACTTGGAATACATGATAGATCTTCTGATGAGTTAGATTCACTTGAGTAGTCTTCTACCTCCACTCCTGATGTAGAGAGTGATTCAGAGGACTCACCTCCTTCCTCTCCTAGTCATCATTCACAGGTTGATGATTCTCCTCCAGATTCTCCATCTTTTGGTCCACTTTGGGCTAGACAGACCTTGTAGTCTGCAGGTGATTGGGTTGGGGATCCATCAGACACTAGGCGAACTCGTTAACAATTCCAGGATGCTCCAGATGTCTTCATTGCTACTGCCTCAGATCCACAGTCCTTTCATGAGGCTTCTGGTATTCCTGAGTGGGTTATAGCTATGCAGGAAGAGTATAGTTCCTTGATGAGGAACCACACTTGGGATCTTGTCCCTCTTCCTAAGGGAAGAAAACTTGTTCGATGTAAGTGGATCTATCAGACAAAATTTGCAGTAGATGGGTCAGTTGACAAACACAAGGCTCGCTTGGTCGCCAAAGGATTCTCCTAGGTTCCTGGGATTGACTACTCTGAGACTTTTGTGTCAGTTACCCGAATGAATTCCATTCGACTTGTTCTTGCCATTGTTGCAGCTAATCGTTGGGAAGTACATTAGATGGATGTGAAGAGTGCTTTTCTTCACAGTGACCTTCATTAGGAGATCTACATAGAGCAGCTACAGGGTTTCCTTTAGGATTCTTCACTTGTGTGCTGTCTTCGAAAGTCTCTCTATGGCCTCAAACAGGCTCCTCGAGCCTGGTATGCCAAGATGGACTCCTTTCTTCTATCGGTTGGGTTCACTCGGTGCCATATCGCTCCTAATGTCTACATTCTGCAACAGGGTGATTCACTCCTATTTTTGGTTTTGTATGTTGATGACTTGCTGATCACAGGAAGTTCTTCACCCACCATTAAGGCTGTCAAAGTTGCCCTTTAGGACAGTTTCTTGATGACTGACTTGGGCTTGTTGCATTACTTTCTCGGGATTGAGATCTTTCAATCTCCTTCCGAGATCACCATCACACAGTCCAAGTATGCTCTAGATTTACTCTCGAGGTTTCATATGGTTGATTGTAAGCCTTCTCCGACTCCCTTCCTTTTTGGAGTCAAACTTGAGGCTCAATGTTCTTCTCCACTTGTTGATGGCACCTTATATCGCTAACTTGTTGGGAGTCTCATTTATTTGACTCATACCAGACTTGACATCTCATATGCTGTAGGCATGGTCTCTTGATTCATGCAAGAGCCTCATGAGCTGCTTTGGAAAGTAGCCAAGCGGATTCTTCACTACATTCAAGGGTCTCACAGTTATGGGATTCACTATGTAGCAGTTATTGAGCTTGATTTGGTGGGCCACACATATTTGGATTGGGTAGGTGATCCTGAGGATCGCAAGTCTACTTCAGGTTACAGCTCCTCACTTGGTTCCGGTCTTGTTTGTTGGTCGAGCAAGAAGTAGTCTGTTATTGCTCTATCTTCTACTAAGGCTGAGTATCGGGGGGCTGTGAATGCCGCCACTAAGGCCATTTGGCTTCAACATCTTCTCACTGAGTTTGGTATCCAGATCAAACGACCATCAATCATATTTTGTGACAACCAGAGTGCCATTCAGATCTCATGGAATCTGGTCCATCATCAGCAGACCAAACACATCGAGATCCACATGCACTAATCCGGAAGCTCATCCATGGTCATGTCATTGACCTTCGCTATTGTCCGATTTCCGAGCAGGTTGTTGATATCTTCACCAAACCCTTCACTGAGAGCAAGTTCCTTCATTTGTGAGCTTTGCTGGGGGTGTGGGATGCTTCATCTTTTGGGGGGGCCTCTTCCTCTCACTTGGAGTCCTGATTCTTTTTGGGGGTCTCTTCTCTCTCTTTTGGGGGAATTTTATGTACATGGGTACCTCATCAGGCCTGACTTGCCGGGACCTATTTCTCCATCCACCCAAGCTTCGCTTATGGGGGGGTGTTAGCGTAGTTTTTCTATTTCCTAGTGGGTTATTTATTTTTCCCTATATTGCTAGTTTTTTCGTACACTTTTAATAATCTTGCTTAGGTTAATAAAGCATGTCTTATTTAGAAAGTGGTTGCGAGGTGTCACCTTCCTACATGTGAGCATCCATTAGCTATCTTAGGAAGATACTTTGTTATCTTTAGTCCGATAGATGGTTGCTCCTCATTGGTCGGTGATGCTACCTCCTCCCTCTTCCGAGTCTATATAAGCATGCTACCTGACTTGTATTTGTGATCGATTTCTTTTGCATCCTCTTAATGCTATTTTGCTTCCAGCATTTGCATTACTTTGTTGGAGATTAACTCTATATTGCTATTTTGATTTTGTATCATTTGCATTCATAGTTTAGATATCTATTCTTTGCACTAGTTTTTTGGGTTATCAATCTTTTCAGATTCTAACAATTTTGAGATTTCTTCAGTCCTGTATTATTTTCTGTCTTCATATAAAAAGTTTCTATTTTCTGTGATCATAGCAAAACAATTCATTTGAAATATTATGCAGTCCCACACTAATTTTAAGGCTCAAACGAATTGTTGCCTTAGGTTCTATAGAGATGCCAATTCCTGCAGTAGATTACTGTCTTACTGAGAGACAGCTGGAAGACAATGGATATCCCGCTGAAGTTGCTGGTGGGCATAACAGCATGCCTGGTATGCCTGATGTTGCTTGTCATACATTAGTGTAGTTGTAGCTTCTTGAGCCTTAATTTGTTTTTGTTGTTGATTTTTTAACCTGGCATATGATATGCAGGTTTTGTTTCAACACGTCAAGCTCCTACAGGATCTACTCACAAAATGCTGGCACTCGATTGTGAGATGGTATGTCAAATTGTCTTTAATGATGAAATATGGCAGAGCATTTTGATGAACTGCAACCAAGGTGTTGTGACCTTTAGTTTTGAATAAAAGTTAATCATTACATTTGCCTTTATCTTTAAATAAAAGCTAGTCATTAATTTACTTTTAGGCTTTAGCTATAAATAATTGTTAATTGCTTATCACAAGACATAAATCATCTCACCATATCATTTCATTTGGCACATATTGTATACTTTTTTGAAGGGCCATTTAAGTTCAGATCCTTGTGAATGTATGGCATCTTTAGAATTTTTTAAATTTCTTTCTATACTACATCCATGGAGTATAATCTACATGTTTAGAATTTTCACTTGATCATATCAAATAATAACTGAAAATTTATGATTCTGGAACTACACATTATATGTACTGTGGTCACAAGGCTTTATGTATATTGTGTATCAAAGTCGCAGTGCTTTGTTATTGGGGAAATATTAATATGTGTAGAAGAGTTCTCTGTATAGTGATCAAGCATACACTCAACATACTTTATCTGTTTCCTAATGTTGATTATCATATTTTGAAAAAAAATCCATATTAGAAAATTTGCTCTACGGAACTTTTGGCTGTTGTTAACTAATTTATCTCTTCACAACCTTTGAGTTCTTCATTTTCAGTTATATTTCTTTGGTGATACATTGTTGATAATATCCTTGTCATTGATAGTGTTATACATCAGAAGGCCTGGAGCTGACAAGGGTTACATTGGTGAATATTGAAGGGAAGGTATGCAGTCTCATTTGTCTTTGATACCATTTTGGAACAATGTTTGGAACCCTGGCATCTGTACTATGTATCTGTTGTCTTGTCATACACATACTTCGACAAAATACCCAAGGCTGAGTTAAGAAACTTAAATGAGACCATTCAAAAATTCTAGATGAAAATTATGTTTGTAAATGATTCTTCATTCAGTGGAGTTCTCCGATACTTTCAGATTATTAGTATGTACTCAGTACCTTAATGAAATTTAATATGATTTGGATTTATCATATCGTGAGTTCTTTGTCTGTTATTAATCTCTGTTAGCTGATGGCTTTTTAACCAGCTAATAGTAGAGATGAGATGCTATAAAATTAAAAATACCCAAGGCTGAGTTAAGAAACTTAAATGAGACCATTCAAAAATTGTAGATGAAATCTATGTTTATAAATGATTCTTCATGCAATGGAGTTCTCTGATACATTCAGATTCTTAGTATGTACTTAGTACCTTAATGAAATTAAATTTGATTTGGATTTATCATATCATGAGTTCTCTGTGTGCGAGCAATCTCTGTATTCTGATGGCTTCTTCACCAGTTAATAGTGGAGATCAGATGCTATAAAAAATTGATCTTACTAAGAATGGTTATATCTGTACTTTGAATAACTTACAACGCTTTCTATTGTTGTGTTTCATGGGTGAGGTTTGAATTCTGTCGTTTATTGATATATAATTTGACTGTTGCAAAATAAATTAGGGTGACCGGTTCTGGCCTTCTAATTGAAATAAAAATGTAATACTTTTTGACATGAGATCAAAATGCTTTGAATATTTTCATGATATATATATATACAATGAATGTTTCTGTGTGATGAGTCTAATTGTTTAGAGACTAAGATTGATTGCTACGGCAGATTCCTTTAGATATAAAATTAATAATTTCTTGATGCCAGTGTCTTCTATTTTATGTCCTGATTCGGCACTGATTTTTTGCCAAATTGGTGCCAATTTGTTTTTGATATTTGACACTGATCATCTCTCTGAACAAACTTCCCTTGTGGAGATGAAATTGAATTGAACTTTGAATATATTTGATTTTTCAAAGATCAATTCTCTAGGGAGGGATCAATTATATATGAATGTTGGTCAGATTTCAGATTATGGCCAGTGAACAAACTTGGTAGAGAAGTGAGCTTTATGCACTGCTAATGCATCAGACTTCCCACTTTTAAGCTGTTAGAGCCTAGTTTACTCAAATGAAATACTGTTACTCATTTCTTGATTTTTGGCACTGATCATCTGTTCCCTCCAACTTTCTTTATGGCGATGTAATTGTCTTAACTCTTTAAGATTTGAATAAACCTAATGTTTTCAAAATTCAATCTATAAGAGTCAGACCTCCTGCTTTTGGCAGCTAATGGTCTCCAATTTGCTTGTGCAGTTAGGTACTATTGTTCCCTAACTTGTGTGTTTGATGGGAATTCAAATACCTTGCCTAGATGAGAATTTTTTTGCTTGACTCACATATTTGATAACTTATTACGATAATAGATAAGCTTCTATTATTAGTTAATGGTTATCTATTGTAAATATTAGAATTTTTCTAATATTAGTTAGTCTGTAGTTCTTTGTTAGCTTTCTTTAGTTTTCTTTTAGATAGAATAGAATGTTTCTATTCTTTACGATTGTTTCCTAAGGAAACATCATTTTATTCTTTTGTATATATTGACCTCTTGCTCTCTGTTAATATCAGTAAATATTTACCAATTACTTCGTAATATGGTATTAGAACCCAATTCTTGAATTTTTTTGAAAAATATTATAATTTCTTGTTCAAAATTATTAGAGCAATATCGTTCGAAATTATTTTTTGTGATATTTGCTTCCTGGGACCATTTTTCTGCAATTGCCGTCTGTTTTTTTTGGCACATTTTCGCCATTTTTGTGTTTTCTTTGTAGCACAACTGTTTTTGTTCAAAACTCTAATTTTTGTACTGGATCAATTATTTTTTTATAAATTCTTGGTGGGTTTTTCAAGATCTCAACTTGGTTGTCATATGTTTTTCTTGGGTGTCTCGATTTTTGTGCCTCAATTTTTGAGCCAGCGGATCCAAAATTCGATAGCATATTCTTTCTAGGTTTTTCGAGCTCTCTTTTAGGTACCCCTTCAATTTTTATGGGTCATCCTTTTTCTGCCTCGAAGTACGCGCCTTCACAGATTTTCACGCTTTTCATAGAAAAATGTGCTATGGCATCTTTGACTAATATTTTGCTCGAGAACAATTCAAAATTCAATGGTTGGAATTATGGCACTTGGAGGTAGCGGATAATAGCAAGTTTCAAATATCGGAATACTGATAAGATTGTTCTAGGTTTTACACATCATCCGACTGCCCTTGGTACTGATTAGGATACATGGGATTTGAATAATCGGGAGGCGATGATGCTTCTCAAATTATCTGTAGCTGATGATCAGTTCTCTTAGATTCCATCCTGCAAGACAGCTGCCGAGATATGGGCACTTCTCAAGAATCTTCATGAGACTTTAGGAAAAAGCAGAGCTTTCTTTTTGAAGAACACTCTGTTTTCTATTATCATAGATGAGTGAACATCTCTCTAGTCTCACTTGAATAGGATTTAGGAAATTTGTGATTAGTTGCTTGCCATTGGTTGCAGGATGGAGGAAGAGGAAATTGTGGTTATTACTCTCCGGAGATTACCCAAGTCGTACGAGTGTTTTATCGAGACTCTCAACATCATGTCTTCTAGTGTTGATATGAAGTTCACAAATCTCTACACACTTCTACTTCAGCAAGATCGGTGGAAACAACATTTTGGTAGCAGTTCCAGCTCCACCTCCACAAAGCAAGCCTTTGTTGCTAAATCCTTTTAGAAGGATAAAGGCAAGTCTCAACAGTCTTCTCAGTAGAAGTCCTCTTCTCTAGCTTTAGAAGGCTCCTAGAAGAACATTCAATGCAACTATTGCCACAAGTTTGGCCACATGAAGGTTGAGTGTTAGAAACGCTTAGTTGCTCAATCTAAGCAATTAGGTTTGCAGCCCAAAGCGAACAGTGCAGAGCACACTGAGCAGATGAAATTCGTCTTTTACACCTTCATGTCTAAAAGAGCTGTAGATCATGTGAAGTCATCTCCCTGGTACATTTATTTAGGTGCCTCTTGTCATTCACCCACTGCAGAGATTGGTTCACTGACTACCAACCTTATTCAAATTTTGTTATTTTTGGTAGCGGAGAAGAGTACACCGTTGTCAAAAAAGGCAACATTCAGATTCAGTTTGCTGGGAGAGTTTCTCATTTTCCTAAATGTGTACTACGTTCTAGGGATGGAACTAAATCTACTCTCAGTTAGTCAGTTGCTGCGATATTTTCCACAGTTGGATGTCACCTTCAGTTCACATCAGTGTACCATCATTAATAGGGTGACTCAGTGTATTGTTGCAGTGGGTCTTGAGGATCATGGTCTTTTCTGACTTACTGATTCTGGTGATTCTCATGACTTAGCTATGGCTGCTCGACAGTCTTCTATTAGCACACTTTGGCATTGACGGTATGGGCACTTAAATGTGCATTATCTCTCTCAGCTTGCTTGGGGAGAGCTTTTCCTCAGTTTGCCAGAGATTCAGAGTCGACAGCTTGGAGTTTGTGATGCATGCCAGGCCAGGAAGCAAAATTGCACACTTTTCACTAGTTGTGATTAATGACAAGCTTCTCAGGTACTTTAGCTTGTTCATACCGATATTTGCGGCCCGATGCCCACTCCTTCTGTTCTTGGGTCTAGGTATTTTTTGTTGTTTGTTGATATTTTTGTAGAAAAATGTGGGTATATTTTCTTAAAAAGAAATCAGATGCATTTCCTATCTTTCAGAAGTTTAAACCTTTAGTTGAGAAAGAGTTTGGGAAATCTATTATTACTCTTAGGTCAGACAATGGGGGGGGGGATTTTGTTCTAATGAATTCTCTAGCTTCTTGGATACTCATGGCATCAAATGCTAGTTAATCACACCCCATACACCACAACAGAACGGTGTAGTTGAACGTTGGAACAAAACAATCACCAAGATGGCTTGATCCCGCTCGAACACAGACATGTTCCAAAGCAGTTCTGGGCAGAAGCAGTCAATTGCAGTTTATCTTTTGAATCAGTCACAGGTAAGCCTCTAGAAGAGGCCTGGTCAGGTCGCAAGCCAAGAATCAGTCACTTGAAGGTTTTTGGCTCTCTTGCTTTTGTTTGGATCCCTGATTCGTCATGCACCAAGTTGCATGCCAAGAGTCAGAAGCTCATATTTGTTGCATACAGTAGTCTTCACAAAGCCTACCACTTGATCGACATTGAGACATCTCGTCTTCTGTATAGTCATGATGTAGTATTTGATGAACAGTGAGGAGCATTCATGCCTGTTTCTCCTGTTCTTGATCCAGCAAACTAGCCTATGAAGGCTCATGATTTGGGAGTTAGGCTTCCATTAAGTCCACTTGATAGGAGGGCTCTAGTGGCTCCTGCGGCTCCAGTTATACCAGTGATCCTTGTACAGACACCTCCAACTTATCCTGCAGGATCACCCAGATTTGTAGATGCTTTACCTAAGTTTCATCCAGATTCTTCAGATGAGGAACCTGATCATAGAGCATCTCCTGATACTAATGTTGGTCATTCTTCTCTCCAGCCTAAGTGGTGCACTAAGACACTTGTTGATCTTTGTCATGATGGTCTCATTGATGGGAGAACTACTCGGAAAAAGAGAAAACTTATAGAGTCTGTTAACTTTGCTTTCATGGCCAACATGCATAGTGTGTTTGAACCTCAAACATATTTCGAGGCTAAAGGAATTCCAAAGTGGGAACATGCCATGACATCTGAACACCAGGGCCTATTGAAGAATAACACTTGGGTCTTTTCTGCCCATCCACCAGGGAAGAAATCCATTGGCTGCAAATGGGTTTACAAAATCAAATATAAATTTGATGGTACTCTGGATAAGTGCAAAGCTCGTTTAGTTGCAAAGGGCTTTTCTCTGTGTCAGGGTATTGATTATGAGGAGACCTTTGCCCCTACTGCAAAGATGAGCACAAGCAGATTAGTCCTAGCCATGGCAACTTCGTTTGGCTGGAAGGTCCATCAGATGGACGTCAAGAGTGCTTTCCTAAATGGTGATCTCCACGAAGAGGTCTACATGACGCAACCTTCTGGGTTCAAGGTTGCCAGGAAAGAACATTAGGTTCTCAGATTAGTGGAATCTCTTTATGGCTTGATGCAGGCCCCTAAGGCATGGTACATAAAAATTGATAAGTACCTCAGTGATCAAGGCTTCCAGAGGAGTTCTTTAGACTCTAATTTGTACATAAAGACCACTGACAGTGACATCATCCTTCTGGTTATTTATGTGGATGATTTGATCATCGCTGGTAGTTTGACATCTTTGATTCAGGGAATCAAACATAATTTATGCCAGTCTTTTGATATGATTGACCTTGGGCTCATGCATTAATGCCTAGGTGTTGAGGTTTGGCAACAATCTTTTGGTATATTCATCTCTCAGTATAATTATGCCAGGGCTCTATCAGACAAATTCTGTATCTAGGATTGCAAATTTGCATCTACACCCATGGAGAAAGGTCTTAAGTTATTAGCCAAGTTTGATTCTCCTCTCGTTGATGATACTACATACAGGCAACTAGTAGACAACTTCAACTACCTCTCTACTGCTAGGCCTGATATCAGTTTCACACTCATTAGCTACATCTCACGTTTTATGACAGCTCCTAAGGTTGATCATTGGGTGGCAGCAAAGCGTGTGCTTCATTATGTGAAGGACACTTCAGCGTATGGACTTCTTTACTCTCGAAGTTCTAATCCTAGACTCAGCGGGTTCACAGATTTAGATTGGGCAAGCTCTGTTGATGATAAAAAATTAACTTCTGGATATGTGTTCAATTTGGGATCCGGTCTCATCACATGGACTAGAAGAAGCAACAGACAGTTTCTCTCTCCAGTACAGAGGTTGAATACAGAGGGACAATCAAGGAAGGTTGTGAAGTTGTTTAGCTTTGTTGGATGCTTGGGGATATGTAGATGTCACCAACAGGACCGACCACTTTGTTTGTTGATAACGAAGGCGTTATAAAATTAACACAGAATCCAGTCTTCCATGAACGAACCAAGCATGCAGATGTTCATTGTCACTATATACGACAGCTGGTTGAAGACGTGACAATAGACTTGCAATATATTCCTACCACGGATCAGACTGTAGACATTCTCACCAAGCCTCTTGTTCCTCATAAGTTTGTCAAATTCAGAGGATAGCTTGGTGTTGTGGATAGATTAACCATTAAGGATGGGTATTACGATAATAGATAAGCTTCTATTATTAGTTAATGGTTATCTATTTGTAATCTATTGTAAATATTAGAATGTTTATAATATTAGTTACTCTCTAGTTATTTGTTAGTTTTCTTTAGCTTTCTTTTAGCCAGAATAGAATGTTTCTATTCTTTACGATCGTTTCCTAAGGAAACTTCATTTTGTTCTTTTGTATATATTGACCTTTCGGTCTTTGTTAATATCAAGCAAATATTTACCAATTACTTCGTAATATGACTTGCGCCCAATACTGCCATACAACATTTGGATTTACCCTTTCTCCTAACTTTGATGCAACTTTATCAGTCCCTATGTTTTACCATATTTTTTCTCCATTAATCTACAGGTGACATTTTGTTGAACATTGTAGTTAGCCATTCCAATAATAGGTGCTTAAAGTAAAATTTGGCGGCATCTTGCTTGTTGATGTTCTTGTAGGGTACTAGATCTTCCATTTGACTAAAATTGTCAACCACGATATAAAGACAATCATTCCTGAATTTAGTCCTTGGCAAGCCATCTAAAGAGTTCCCTGCAATATTTCCTTGTATATCATATTAGAACTGATAATGATGTGTAAGACTGGGCTTTTTGTTGAATTCTTAATTGAGCGTTGGCTTACACTCATTAAATGTTGTACAACACTCTAAACTTTAATCAATAGACTTCTTTAGATAATTCTCAAGGTGTGAAAGTATCTCATCATTTTGGATGAATGATTGTATTGCAAAATATTTAGCTCACATATGTAGGCAACATGAAATACATTTTGGCATATGATAACAATACATCTTGTGCTCTATAGTTTGTATTGCTTATTGTAGCCATACCAATTTTTTTAGTTTTGTCAAATTTAAAGTAAATGTCTTTAGTTTTCCTTAATGCGATTAATGCTGATCAGATATTGTCTAGTTTTTTTTTTACTGTTTTGTTGTCTTTGTGGTTCATTTCTGAATGTAGGATCGTGGAAAAAAGTTCTTGAAGTCATCTATCTGGGAAAAGAAAGAAAGAAAGAAATGCATTGATGTCCATGGATGACCAAAAGTAGGTCAATTGGACTTGGGAGAACAATGATATACAACAGAGAGTTCTAGGAAGAGAAATCTAAAACTTTTCCACCAACGGGAAGACCACAAATATAAAATACAAAACAGGAAGGAACCGTTAAAACAAGTGGTTAGGATATAGGAATGTAACAACAACACTTGTTTTTGTGCTTGATTATTTTGATTTGAAGGAGTTAGCATTTTGTCAAACTCTTGGCATGCATGCTTCCTGTGATAGTTTCAGAGCTTGCATGTACGTTTAAAGTGGATGCTTTGCTTAAGTCTAACTTTTAACTACACTTTGTAAGGATTTAAAATAAAATGCATTGTAAGACCTTTTATATTTGAAGCATAGGAATATATGGAAGAACATTCAGCTTGCATATACTGAAATACAATGAACTTTTTTTATTAACACTGCTGTGACAAAAATACAGAAATAGGAGACCAATTTCTGACCTTTTTGCACAGACAAGGCAGATTATAATTTGAACCAGCAATTCACAGTAAGTTCCCCAAGCTGTTGAAGACAAGTATTGGACTAAAGAAGACTCCCATTTCCCTAGATAGTGCTGGTTGATCCATAAGATGATGCCCAATACTACTATATCTGCAAACTCTGGTTTGCTACCCCAGGGAGGATTTGTTTCTGCTGTAGATTTCTTTATCTGTCAAAGTCTACACTAACATTTACCAAAGACCCCACACTAGTCCAGTAATATGATACTTCATCCACACATCCTTCTGTAAGTGATTATTGCACAGAAAATATGCATGAATGTGTTTTTCAATCTGTCCTCTGAGATGCAGAACAAAATTGACCTTTCCTCAGTAACGATTATGACCAGCAATGTATGATGCATTTGCAAGGGAAAGGACAATCAATGAACACCTCCAATTCTCATTTCCCTGATCTCCATCAATTGCCCATCTCACACCGACATCTAGCCAAGGATAATGGTGGCTTGTTGCAGACAATCCAATGCCAACCACAAAACGGCCAAACGAAGCCTCAAAACATAGTATTATCACCCAAAGCCATGAATCGAATTGTTTGTATTCTTGCATTCATTCTCTCACAACATTTAACCTAACGCACTGAAACATGTGTAGCAATCCTTTCCAATAATCTTACAAATTGTTTAAATGAAAACCCTGTCAATCTCTTTAGGCATGATTTGCAATCCTGTATAAACTCCACCATTGAAATGAGGGTCTTTGTCCTCATTTCTAAAATCGTCCTCAGCTTCAGAAACCATTGGGGTTTTATCTTAATAGTAAGAGTTTGGCCACAAACACAAATCTCCAAATCTTCAATGATAAAATAACAAACTTTTGAATAATTTGAATGAATCTATAAATGAGACCTCTAGACAGTTTTATAATTATCTTGGGAAAATTCTACATTTAACAGATTGGATTCACTATATAATTCATCTAAGTCTTACTGGTCCAAAAATTGATTTGTTTCATTACTTAATTTTATATGCACTTTAGTCACAAATACTAAAATTATATGAGCCACCTTATGAAAATCATGCCAAGAAATTGTATGGAAAATTGATCATGCTAGAACATAATTGATGTTGAAGGATGATGACTCATGCCAAAATTAACATTGACTATAAATAGCAGTGTTCTTCAATGATTTAAGAGAACAAATCCAAAAAAACCTAGAAAGACTTGTGTGTAGTAAGCACTTACTCTAAATAGCAGTATCCTCCAAGGATTGAGGACAAATAGGGGAAAACATAGGAAAACTTGGACTAATGCAAAGAGTGTTGTCACCAACTAGAGCACCAATTGCGCTCCAAATCATAACTAGATGTCAAGAAAACCCTAAAATTAGCCATGCTCATTGATCAATGTGGTGTAAAAATGTGGACATTACAGGGAAAGAGCTTAGAATTTCAAGTTGTTGCATAGAAAGAGCACACCCTTAAAGGAAGATTCTTAGAGTTGACCTCTAGAGTTACATTTGAAGATGTGAGCCTCTATAGGGGGAGTTGAAGTTGTGTTAAAAAATGAAATATGTCAAATCAGGATATTTTCTGAAATTATTGGATTTGGGTTCCAATTCTTGATACGTTTTACTTCATTTCATTGCTAAATAATTGTTTACCCTTGTGGGGTAACAAAGATTAATTGCATACAGGAAGTAAAGTATTTAACATAGAATGTAACAAGAAGACAATAGTATTATATTCATTGCTTGGTTACCATACACAAATGTATTTTGTATAACCATGTCTTGATCAAAAGGAATAATGCATACATATAGTGTCCGAGGGGGTGTGAGGCAAACCGTTGCACCCATGTAACTCCCTCGGGTAGACCAACTGTCTAACTACCCACTTTCCTGACAACATCATCCCCCCCAAACGAAAAGGTCGTCTCCTGACAACAAAGAAGATGAGAGCTTTGCTGTCTATTTTTTTTCGGGTTGATGAGGTTGTCAATGCACTGAAAGGCTTGGGAGAAAACATTGATGAGAAAATAGTGGTTCAAAAGAGTCTTCGCTTTCTTACCATGAAGTTAATGCTAAGGTATCTGTTGTTGAAGAAATGTCTGATTTGGATACTCTCACCATTGATAAGTTGCATGCGATTCTAACAGCCTATGAGATGAGAACAAATGTTGAAGGCACTTGCAAAAGTGAGATGGCATTGAAAGTCTCCAACACCAATAAGGAAAAGGAAAAAAATAAAGTGAAAGTTACAGATGAAGGCTCAAATGATGAAATCAAAGACTTTGTGAGGAAGTTGAAAAATGCTCTTTGCAAGAATGAAGGGAAGATCTCTTTGAAGTGTTTCAGTTGTGGGAAACAAGGCCACTTTGCATCTAAAATGTTCTCTTGAGAGAGAAGATGACGGTCAAGATTGAAAGAACACAAAGGCTAGGAGAACAAATAGAGTTTCCAAACGTCATTGGCAAAGTTGATAAATGAAAAAAGGTATTACACTCTAAAGATGACAGCAATAATTCTTCCAATAGTGAGGATGATCCTCAAAATGATGAGATTTTGTTCATGGCTATTGATGACCTGAATCTGGAACAACATACAAATTGTGGGGTACCCAAGTTTGATGCCCAAAACTTCACGATTTGGAGCTTCAGAATGATGATCTACATCAAGGCTCTTGGACTTGATGTTTGGGAATGTGTTTCAGCTGAATATGCTCCACCCCTTGATCCTCCGAATTCTGAAAGAAAGGTGACAGAAAATGCAAAGGCAATGAGGGCTCTCACAAGTTGTCTCGTAGATTCTCTACATGACAAAGTTCTTCATTTCAGTACAGCTACGAAAATTTGGGAGCAATTGCACAATACCTATGGTAAAGACCTTGAAGAGGATATGGCTCGTATAGCTATGGAGGACGCTTAGCTTGAAGGACAAGATTTCTTTGAAGATGTGGTTATGGATGATGATGAAGTGGACTTAGAGATTGAATTGGTTGCAACCCTGGCTGAAATTAAGAAGCTCAAAAAGAAAAATCTGAATCTTGTTGATCTACTACAAGTTGAGAGAAGAAAAATTGAAGATTGCAATGGCTCTTAGTGAAGCTGAAAAGAACTCGACCGATCTAAAAATTCTGAATGAGGAGGCCAAGATAATTTGTGAGAATCTTGAGAATCAGATTCAGCTAAAGGAAGTTAACATAGCCAAGCTAGAAGCTGAGATTGTTTCATTTAGAAACATTGGTTGATCTACTACCTTATCTAGTTTGGAGTTCTCAAACACTAGTAGGAGCATGTCTTTGGATGACGTTCTTGCTTCTCAAAAATCAACACTTGGTAAGAAGGAAATTGGCTGGGGTGAAGGTGAATGCTCTTTGTCAAAAAGAAAGGAGAACTTGGAGCATGAACAACCTATTGTTTCTCATCAAAATCAAGCTCTCCAGGTGAACAAATCCTTCTTCTATAGTGATTGTTTCTCATGCAATTACTTTGGTCATAAGGCTATGGATTGCAAGGCTTGTCCCAGAAGAAAGTCCTATAGCTTTGAGAATTATGGTTTTAGTTCTTTTAAGAGATTTAACTTAATATGCTACTTCTGTAACAAGTTTGGCCATACTTCAAGGTTTTGCAAGAATAATGGAGTATTATCATACTCTAGAAGCATGCCAAAGATCATCAAGGTATGGAAGAAGACGAATCAAGAGAATACTCTCAAGGCTTTAGTTATTTTAATTGCTTTACTAGCTAAGAATGAAAAAGATATATGGTACATTGATAGTGGCTACTCTAGACACATGACAGGTGTTTTAAGCAAGTTTCATTCCATAAAACAAATGAAGAGTGGAAAAGTAAGGTTTGCTGGTAGTTCTTCTGCCAGAGTTGGTGGTATAGGTAATCTTTTATTGAATAATGGTCAAACTATTGTAGAAAATGTTCTCTATGTTAAAGAGCTAAAACATAATCTATTGAGCATGAGTTAGCTATGTGATCAAGGATATGAACTTTTGCACTATTAAGAAAGGGAAAGATGTCATAGCTCATGCAACCAGGGCAGCTAACAATCTTTACATTCTTGAAGATACTAGAGCTAAAACTTGTTTCAGTAGTATGGATGATGCTTGGCTTTGGCACAAGTGTCTTGGGCATCTTAATTTTGACAATTTGGTCAAGATGAACAAGAAAGAAGCGGTTAGAGATATGCCTATGATAGAAAAGCCTGCTGATATTGTTTGCAAAAAATTGTCAAGAAGGGAAGCAAACAATAGTTTCCTTCAAACCAAAAGAACATACCAGCTGCAAGCCACTTGAGTTAGTGCATATGGATGTTGTGGACCAACTAGGACAACAAGCCTTCAAGGTGAGAAATATTTTATGTTGTTGATTGATGATTATACACACATGACTTGGGTTGCTTTTCGAAAGGAAAAATCGGAAGCATTAGATAAATTCAAAGCGTTTAAAGCTCTAGTTGAGAATGACATCGATTTGAGGATAAAATGTTTGTGTTTTAATAATGGCGGAGAATCCACATCTAATGAGTTTATAAGCTTCTGTGAACTTCATGGCATTAGAAGACAAGTTTCAGCCCCAAGAACTCATCAAGCAATGTGCCATCTCTTGGACTGTTATGTTTCTCCTTTCCACAAGACCATTTTGTTGTGGAGTTATTGGGGCTGAAACTTGTCTTCTAATGCCATGAAGTTCACAGAAGCTTATAAACTCATTAGATGTGGATTCTCCACCATTATTAAAACAGAAACATTTTATCCTCAAATCGATGTCATTCTCGACTAGAGCTTTAAACGCTTTGAATTTATCTAATGCTTCCGATTTTTCCTTTCGGATGGCACATTGCTTGATGAATGAAAGGAAGGTGAGTGATACTTTTTGGAGAGAAGCTGTCCATACAACTGTGTATAAAATAGGACCTTGTTAAGGTCCAAGCTCAACAAGACTTCATATGAACTTTTGAAAGTTAAACCAGCTATAGTCAAGCATTTTAAAATCTTTGGTAGCCCATGTTATATTAGGAGAGATGAAGATAACTTGGGTAAGTTTGATTCTGGAGCTGATGAAGGGGTTTTTCTTGGGTACTCCTCAAAGAGCAAGGCTTTTAAGTGCTACAACAAAAGATTGCATAAAATAGTTGAAAGTGCTTATGAAAAAATTCATGAAGTTACTAACAGTTCTAGTGAGTTTGTGGATAGCACAAGTGAAGAAAAAGTTCAGACCAGCACTTCTGTACCTACTTCATCTCCACCCACTCTAGCTGGAACAACCAACAATGGTAGTGAAATTGCCAAAGAAAAGACATAACCACCTTATGGAAGTGAAGTCCCTTCACACGATGAGGCTAGAACATCACATGATTATTCCGAGCAAGATATTCAAGGTGATCTTGATAATTCCTCTTTATTCAAAACTCCAAGTTTGTTCAAAAGAATCATCCCTTAGATTAAGTGATACCTGAAAGAAAAACAATGGCTATTAGAAAGGATGTTAATTATTTTGAGGTGATGATTTTTCATTAATGTCTTTGTATGAGCCAAAATGTTATGAAGAGGCAGCCAAGGTAAGAATTGGATTGCAGTCATGAAGGAAGAGATAGAGCAAATCAACAAGAGCAATCCTTGGGAGCTTGTGCCAAGACCCAAGGACAAGAACGTAATTGGAACTAAATGGGTGTTTCGCAATAAGGTAAATGAAGAAGATAAAGTTGTTAGAGACAAAGTTCGCCTGGTTTGCAGAGGCTATTCACAAGTTGAAGGTGTGGATTTTGATGAGACCTTTGCTCCTGTTGCTACGTTAGAGGCAATTAGAATGTTTCTTGCATTTGCTTTCTTGAAAGGTTTTAAACTATTTCAAATGGATGTCAAATCAATATTCTTAAATGGTGACTTGAATGAAGAGGTTTATGTTGAACAACTGGATTGTTTTATGTTAACTAATGATTTGGACTATGTATGCAAGCTGAAAAAGACACTTTATGGCTTAAAACAAGCTCCTAGAGCTTGGTATGACAGGCTGGACAGCTACTTACAGCAGCAAGCATTCAAGAAAGGGTACATGGATAGAATTTGTATGTCAAGAATGAAGGTAACAACATTCTTATAGTTGTTGTCTATGTTGATGATTTGATTTTTGGTAGTGGTAGCTCCAAAATGAACAAGAAATTTGCTGAGTGCATGAAAAGTAACTTTGAAACGTCTGAATTATCTTATTTTCTTAGGCTGCAAATTAGTCAATCGGCTGATGGAATTTTTATTTCACAAGATAAATATGCCAGAGGGCTGCTTCAAAGGTTTATGATGGAAGATTGCAATCCGGTTAGCACACCCATAGAAACCGGATGCAAATTAAGCAAAGATTATGTCTCTCCTACTGTGGACCAAACTTTCTATAGGTCTATGGTAGGAATTTTGTTGTTTCTTCTAGCCACTAGACTGGATATTATGGAGGCTGTTGGTTATGTTGCACGCTTTCACGCATCACCCAAGCAAACACATCTCAGCTGTTAAGAGAATTTTCAAATACTTGAAAGGGACTGTTGAATATGGTCTTTGGTTTCCTAAAAGTTCTGATTTCCCTCAAACAACCTATACAGATGCAGATTGGGGTGGCTCAGTGGATGACAAGAAGAGCACAAGTGGCTGTGCCTTCCTCCTAGGTGGCTGTTTGGTTTCTTGGCTCAGCAAGAAATAGTCTTGCACGTCCTTATCTTTAGTTGAAGCTGGATACATTGCAGCAATTTCATGTTGTACTCAGGTAATATGGATGAAGAACACTTTGGTTGATTACAAAATTCAGATTAGTGTTCATATTCATATCTATTGTGACAATACGAGTGCAATTGATATTTCCAAGAATCCTGTCTTGCACTCCCGCACTAAACATATTCCTATTAAATACCATTATTTGAAAGAGCAAGTTGCTAACAATGTTGTTAAGCTAGAGTACGTTTGTTCGAAGGAACCGGTGCCTGACATTTTTACCAAGCCTTTGGCTTGGGATCGTTTTGAATATCTTTGAAGCAAATTGGGTGTTCTACTACCTCACTAGATAGCATATATTCAGTTGGAGCGCTTCATTGCTATATTTCATGGTCATCGATGTGAAACGTGGAGTATGTTTTGGTTCAGATCTTGGCTCAAACATGGGTTGCCATCAATGAGAAAAAGGGGGAGATTGTTGGATGAGTTTTCATCATTGATGTCAAGGGATTATTTTTGAATTCAAATTGAGCTGCTTGACTAGTTTGAGGTGTTTCACCTATTTGAGCTGCTTGAGGTGATTGAGCTACCTGAACAGCTTGAGGTTTTTAAGTTGTTTGAGTTGTTTGAGTTGAGTGAGTGGTAGCTTGAGGTGCTTTGACCGATTTGAGTTGTTTGAGCTGTGTGAGTGGTAGCTTGAGTTGCTTTGACATATTTGAGCTGTTTGAGTTGTACGTGTGGCAACTGTTGTTACTTCGGATTGAAAAAGCATTGGTTAGTAGAGTTTTATGATTCACATCTGTCATGTGTGTGTGTTTGAGCATGTCTGTGTAAATTAGTTCAGAGATATTTCAAGCATGGCCAAGTAGCCAAGCTATCAAATTGTTTACGCTTGGAGACTGGAGTTGTTTCTTTGTAACGCTCAACTGCAACTGCTAGCACACATGACAAGCAGTTTGGTTTGGATACTAATGCAACATGGTTTGAGTAACTGAAATGACAGATTTCTCCATTTTGGATGCACGTGAATAATAGCATCTGGGTACTGTGATAGTCATCATCACAACTAGATAATTGCATTGGGAAGCTTGTCTGTAACCGCTCTCTCTAGTTTAATCATCACAAATGGATACCATGGTAGTCATCAGGTACTAGAGTGATATATTGTTTCTGGTAACATGTCTTTTAGAAATTAAAAAGTATCGATTCCTCTCAATTAAATACTCTAGCAATTCTGACAGCAAAGACTCCATGAAAAAATGAACATAGGAAGCAGGATTAGGGGAAACATGGTTGGTCAGTTTTTGAGAAAAAAAAACAAAGCACTCAGCTCAAGTATTGGTTAATCATGGCAAGAATTAGGTTTGGATATTAAAAATTGAATGGTGGGCACTTAGAAAAACAAAACGACTGGGAATAAAGAAAGTATTCAGTGTGGAGAAAATTAGTAGTGTGCAAGTCTGAATTTTTGGGATGCACGATACATAAAAGTGGTGAAGTATGGTTCTGGCAGAGTAAGTACATTGTTTAAAAAAAAGGTTCTCCAGATAGCAATGGTGGTGTTTCTTTCTTTTGAACAGAACATAGTCTTTGAATCACGTCAATGGCAAAGGAAAGTTAGTGAGCAGAGTTCATCATCCCATTTAGTGACTTTCGTTTCCTCTATAAGGAGAACCATTCATATACTTGGAAGAGTATTTTGCTGTAACTTCTAGCTTATCTGCTTATTGTGTTTCATCAATCCATGGTAAAACACTGATTCAAGTTGTTTCTAATTTTTGCTATGATCATTAACTATTAAGGATTGGAGCCCCTAGAGGTAGTTGTCTAAGTTTGCTAAGGTTGATGCCTGCAAATTAGAACCATTCATACCATTCATATACTTGGAAGAGTATTGTGTTGTAAGTAACTTGTAACTTCTAGCTTATCTTCTTATTGTGTTTCACCAATCCATGGTAAAACACTGATTCAAGTTGTTTGTAATTTTTGCTATGATCATTAACTATTAAGGGTTGGAGTCCCTAGAGGTAGTTGTCTAAGTTTGCTAAGGTTGATGCCTGCAAATTGTTGATAGGTTGGTGTCTTGGATGTATTTGGTTGTTGCCCATTTCTTTGCTGGTTCTGTGGTTTTTACTCAAAAGGGTTTCCAAGAGACATATTTTGTGTCAATGTCTTTTATGTTGTCTTTCATCTTTGCTTGCTGTTATTAAAATGTTTTAAGTCCTGATTCACCCCCCTTCTTAGTTCTTGCACCTTTCAGACTATAATATACCTAGACACATATTAATATAGATATTATATTATTTCCTAACAATGTTTAATATTTAATTCAGTAATATTTGAATATCAATATTTAGTAATACTTAAATATTAAAACTAAATAAATAATATTCAATATTTAATCCAACGATTACTAAATATTAAAAAAGGATAGAAATGTAGAGTTTAATAATAAATAATAATGGTTGAATTGAAATACCAATAGATAATAATTAATAAGAACTTAGCAATTATAATTTATAATAATTCTGGCAAATATTGTATCAATACTGTATAAATTCGAAGGAGCCACATAATGTGGGAATTCCTCAGAATAGATACCTACATCAAACACCCTATCTATATTGACGATTAAGGGAAATTAGACGGCGACTTGAGGAATGGTGAGTCAAATCTTGAAAGGATAGTTTCCAAGATAGGGTGGGGATCAACGACCCTTCAAACCTTGAGGGCAAAAGTCCCAAGGCTAGATAAGGGCTTGGATCTATAATCTTTGAGGGAATCTTTCAAGTGGTCTCTAAGCCCCTTGGATTGTGTTCAAACCTCCTCTCTTCTTAAGCTAAAGTAATAGAAGGATCTAGTTTAGCAACAAGAATTATTATATCATATGTAATTAATGGATAAATCCCCTAACTTATATCATAGAATAATATAGATATATGGAATCAATGTATTTTCTTGTCATTTCAATTTAGGATATAAGAAATGAGATTAACTTCAATAATAATTGAACTTAAGTTATTAGGGGCCATTACACTGTGTTGCCTTCTCATTAATTTGTGTAGAATATTTTAGATTGACATCTTATCGTGTAGCTGGAGTTAGTTGATCCTAAAGTTGCAAGGCATTATACATGACCACCAACTTGTTAGCTTGTTGAAAGGTAAGTCTTTTCCTTTTTACTAAATGAATGAAGTTGTACACAGACCATTTCCTCTTTACACTAGAAGAATTAATAACCTTTGAAAAGAGGTGATTGGCAAGTACCTTGAACTTTGGTGCATCCTTACCATGCTATGTCCTCCACCTAATAGGATTGGATTGAGCTACTGTAATTCTATTGAGACTTGCCAATAGTTTACAAAATTTTGAACGTTGAAAATTTTCAAAGGTGGGCCATTGTGTTTGAAGTATAATGCCTCTTATTACTCCATATCTTTTGAAGGGCCTTCTTGAGCCCTTCTTTTGCCTCTTCACCATTTGGATTCACTTTCCTTGGTATTATGGTATATCATTTGGGATTTAGAGCATAAGCTACTATGTGAAGCTAGGTGTGCATAGTGTTTAAAACTTTAATCATTGCATCATAATGGGATAGCTTTTCAACATAATTGAAATCAAAATCCCATCTAGGAATTGCTTTCTTTATCTACCCAAGCATGTTGTCAAATGTGACTAGCAAAAAAAGTGAGATGATTGGCAATTGTATTCACAAACTAGAAATTCAAAAAATAAGAAGATTCAAATGACAAAATGTAATGCCAAATTTTTTTAAGTGTTTGTTTAACAAATTTCAGTTTTTGCTCAATTGTAAAGGGAGAGTACTTGTTTTCGTTTTTGTTTTAGATCTAGGGTTATTGTAAAGGGACGTGGGAGATCCTTGTGGCCTCTCTAGCTATCTTTTTCATTTCTTCATTAGTTTTTATTTGTAGGCCCTATATGGGATGACTAGGTTTTCCCTTTACGATTTTTCAGTGTACTGAAATGTTTCCAAAAAAAGAAGTCAAGCATCAATAGTTGCATTCACATAATCAACCATAATAGGGGTTGGAAAAGAAGCATGTTAGGGTGCCCTAAATTCACCACAACTAAGCCTAGAAGGTGGAGTATCCGAACTCAATCTCTTGGCCCCAACTAGCTGGAGCTCTTGTCCATCCAGCACAAGGTGGGCTATGTAGAAGGAGAATACATATGTGCTCCCCTAATTATAACTCCACAATCAAGACGCACTAAATTGACCAGAACTAAGCCCAAGAGTGCAGAGCATCCAAACTCAACCACATATCTGCTGTCCTTTTTGAGGTCCTTCCTGATCCTTACATGGTGGCTTATAGGAGAACTCAGTAGATAAATGATTGCATAGTATAGTTACTATTATTGTAATTGAAGATATATAGTTTATATATACAATCACAAAATATTCATAGACTATATTCAATCTTATCATTATCTTGCGTACCACAAATGAATGAGATTGCTTTATTATGTAATATACGACAACCTCTGATCTGATTGATTTATATCTGCTTGATTGCTGATGTCTTATAACAATCTGATTGCTGAAATAATCTTGTCAGGTAACAATTTTAATGAAACTACTCTGTTGATTCTCCCCCAATGATGACTGAATCACAACTGAGATCATATGTATGAAAAACATAGTCATACACTTTAGTCCACATAAAATTACTATGTCAAACCTTACTACTTGACATATTCCTGATCAAGACAATGTTAAAACACTAAAGCAACTCGATCCATTTTATCTTGCAATTAAGCATGTATAAACAATATTTTGCATTTCACTTGGGCCTGATAAAAAAAATTGGACGGAGTCATGAGAAGACAAAACTTGGTATATGGGCACAAGGTGTTACCAACATGGGTCAACAACCTTTACTCCATGGAGCACTATAAGTCTGTCATGTTACCTCTTTAACTCTGTCTAGCAGAGACTTGTGAGTCAGCTTATTATGGGGTCTTGTAGGTTGACAGGGTTGGATAGAGACCCAGTATGGTTATACAGTGTTGGGAATTTGGTGTTTTGGCATTTGTTGTTCAGTTTGGAGATGTTCCTTGTTTTTAGGAGGCTGTTCCTAAAATTATGGGGTTATTCCTACTTTTTAGGAGGGATGATCATGCCTAGGGTTGGATCTCCATGAGATGATTCCTTGAGTTTAGTTTCAAAGGAATATGGTTTGTTTCCTAAGTCTTAGGAGCATCCCTAGATTTTAGGGATGAGATTGCCAGTGGATCCTTGATTTCCAACTTCAGTCACAGACAGGTGACAGGACCATTCCATGGTTTGTAGTGTCATTGGGGCATTTTGTAGCTATTTGGGTTATATTTTTAATATTTCCTAAGTTAGCATTTAATAATTAAATAAGGCTAAGTTATAGCCATTTTGAAGTAATAAGGGGTTTTTGGCCTCATTTGGATGCATATCCCTTGGTGTAATAGCTTGTTGGAAAGGTCTTGAATTTTTCTAAATATTTCTCTTTCTACTCAGAGCATTTCGGTGAACGGATTTCTTTCTATTGGGAAAAAGTTCATTTTCTAGATACTTGACCACTTAAAAAATGAAAAATATATTATTTTGTAACCCAATGCCACTTGGAGACACTTTTAGGGTTCGAGCTAAGTATGGTGGGTTATAAGGAGGTAAAGACAAAGTTCTAAGGCATTATTGACATATTACATCTTGGATTTGTGATTTGGGCTGTGATTGAGCTTTCAACAATTGGGATGCCAACCCCACTTGCTTTGCCTATTTGGGACATAGCACCCAAAACAGCGGTTTGGATTTATTGTAGTTAGAAGCATCTTGGAGATTGTGCATTGTTTCTTCTGGGGAACACAGTATTGAGTTAGAGTTTTAGCTGGACTTTGGGCATTCTATACACGTGTGGGCACTTTGCAGCTGTACGACAGCACCTGACAGCCATATTCTTTCCCACGTACAACATTTGAGAGCTAAAACTTGGCCGTAGCTTCCTTTTGGGCTCATATTTCTCCTTCACACCTTCAGGTTGGGTTTATCCTTGGTTGTAATCATCTAGATATTATTGTAAATCTTTATTTGGTTACAAATTAGGCTTTGTATTCAAAAATCTGCTTGAAGCGAAATTGCTTTGGTTGTATTTGGAATACATTTTCAGAATTGGTTCATGTTATTGTACTTCTGTTATTACTTATTGCGAAATCATCAAAAACATAAAACAATCAAACCCTTCTGCAACTTCCGTCTAGCTTTGCAAGAAAATTTTAATAAATAGGGAAAACAAATTTAAAAATAATAAAATTACAGCAGATCAGCAAAAGAGATCCATTAGGGATCTTTCAGTGGTATCAGAGCTATGCTTCTTGCTAGCCTGTTGGGTTAAACAAATTTTATTTCTATGCATCTGGGAGAGCTGATGTAAATAGATATTATAACCGCAGAAGAGCTTAGAACGAGGATGAGTTTGGAATAGACCAGGCACCTATTACGGCAAAAGAACAAGTGGGTGGTAGAGGAATCAGGATGATGAAGAGAGAGAGATGGTGCGGACCCTATTCACTAGAGTCTCAACGCAGGATCGCCCAGGCTTTAGATAGGTTACAGGACACCTTGGAGCATTTGGAGATGGGTGGACACAGAGGCAGGCGAAGTTGTAGTGCCTACCCCTAGTTCACATTTTTGTTTTAATTGCCAAACTCTTTTAGGCCAGTTTTATACTTGATGTTTAGTAGCATTACTTTCAGATTATCAGATGTTGTTTTACACTCAATTTATTATATGATGAGATTACTTGGTACTCTATATTTCATGCATGTATGATGATTATTCAATGTTTTCAATTATCGATGATGATTAGTTAGATGGTTTATTATCACATGTGCTTTCTTATGGATACTTACCCCATACTGCATGTGTATGGTGTGTGTGTTTGTTTTTTTTATGTATGGTGTTTCTGATGTGGTTAAGGAAGGGAGTCGTAGTCACCTGCTAGTCGGGATCTACACGATGCACCACTTCCTACCAGTGTCTGTTTAGCTTAGAATATTGTGTCTGTACATGCGTGGATTTTATGCAGGTTGCAGGTACCGGGTATCGACTTCCCTGAATTGCCAGGATGAGCGTACCCTATCGCATTATCTCAATGGTAAGAGAGGGGAGATAAACTCTTAAGTCCAATTCTTAAACCCTTTAGCCAATTGTCCTAATTGATAATTAGGGCAAGTATCTAAGTTAAGTACCCTCCGAATGCATCAAATGATGGTATTTCGTGATTATAACCCTTTTGTTTGATTTAGTATGTATTTTTCTATGATGGGTTTTCGTATGTTGCTTTATGAGTCCTTGATGTATTTTCTATTAATTAAGTTTAATTAAAAGGATTAATTAATGATTTAATTTAATAGAAAATTATTATGATATTTTAATATTTAATTATATTTAATTAATTGAGAAATTAATTAAATAAAAAGAATTAAATTTGGAAATAAAAATTTTAAGTATAATTTTAGAATGTGATAATATTTATTTAATTTAATAATAATATATATTTAGAGTTCATTTTTAAATAAATGCTAAATATTATTATTAATTGAATTAATAAATATTTTATCAATTAAAGTTTCTTAAATAAATTAAAAGTGGAAAAGATATTAAATTATTAAAGGTTTCTAGATCGCATGATCTAAGCATGAGTTTAAATATAAAAGAAATTAATTAAAACGATTAATTAATGATTTAATTTAATAGAAGATTATTATGATATTTTAATATTTGATTATATTTAATTAATTGAGAAATTAATTAAATAAAAAGAATTAGATTTGGAGATAAAAGTTTAAGGATAATTTAGAACATTATAATATTTATTTAATTTAATAATAATATATTTAGAGTTCATTTTTAAATAAATGCTAAATATTATTGTTATTTAAGTTAATTAAATATTTTATCAATTAAGTTCTAAAATAAATTAAAAAGTGAAAATATATTAATTATTAAAAGTTGTAAAGATTGCATGATGCGAGCATGTGTTGAAAATAAAGAAATTAATTAAAAAGATAAAATAAGAGGAAATAATAATGTTATTTTTAATTTCATAAAGTGCGCATGGGATTAAAAGTAATAAAGATTAAAAATAGAAGTCAAGTAGAAAAATTAAATAAAGTTATTTAATGATTCATTTAATATGCATTAAAAAGATAAAGCAAAGATTAATAAAAGATAATTTTGAGTTAACTCAGTTGAGCAAAGAGTCTTCTCGGGTGAACGCACAATTAGTGCCCCGATTTGAGGAGAAGACTCCTTATCACAACTTGGGGGGTTCATTTTTGGGGGACACGAATTTGGACCGTGAATTTTGGAGACAGGAATTTTGGAGAGAGTTTTTGGAAACAAATTTCAGAAGGAGAATTCTAGGAAAAATTTTCAGAAGAAAGTTATTGAAGAGGAGCGAGTTCTCTTACAGATTTTGGGGATTGCGTATTAGCATCAGGTTCAGGTAGGGTCTGGTATTTTGACCCCTAAATGGTTTAAGAAATTTAATATGTTCTGTCTACTTCGTGATTGTAAGAATCTTGTCTTCTTGAACGTATCATTTATTTGTTCTGGATCTTTTGCTATTCGATTTCATTTGTAAATCTAGATTGAAAAATTGTTCAGGAACATCCTTCAACCAAATTAAATCAGGATTTAGGATTGTATTAAAATAGAGAAAAGAGAGAATTGATTTGGGGAGAGTTTTGAGATTAAAAAGAAAATTCGTAGGGTTGGAATTATCTTCTCTATTAGTTTGCAATTGTTAATGTTTAAAAAAAAAAAAAAAAAAAATCTTAAAAAGAAATTCGATTGGTTCGATTTATTCTCCTATCAGATTAAATTGTAATCTTTTATAAATAAATAAATAAAAGAATAATAAATAAATTTAAAAAAAAATATATATATATAAATAAATTTATATATATTATAATAATAAACCATATATTATTAAATCTTAATCAATATTGAAAGGAATTGTGTGTTAAATTCAGTTTATTTAAAAATAAATAAAAATAAAAATAAAAGTTTATAAAATAAATAAATTTATTTTTAACTTTTTTGCAAGCATAATATTAATGATAAAATAAATTATTAAAAAAAATATATATATAAATCTGGGGGGGGAACCTGGCCCACCCCCCTACCTACCTGTCGGCCTGCTGCGTGCGGCAGCAGTACTGCTGGGACAGCAGGTACTGCTGACGCAGCAGTACCTTGTTGCGACAGTAGCCTGCGCTGCAATCTCTGCAGTCAGAGACTCTGCCGTCAGTGATTTAATATCGCTTGACGTGCATTTTTTTTAATGTGTTTAAATTTTTTTTAATTATTAATATAAGTTATTAAATTTTAAATAATGTTTAAAATTAAAAGATTTCATTGTTAATTTTATTAATTAATAGTTATTAAATATTATTTAATAAATGAATGTCAATTATAGTTATTGAATTAGTTAATAATTATAAATATTATTTATTAGAGATTTTTGTTAAAAGACATTGTTTATTAATTATTTATTTATTATTAAATAATTTATAATTATTATATTAGTAAGGTAAATTGGTATTGGGAATTAACTAAAACTAATAAGTAATATCATAATTATGTTAGTATTTAAAAATTTGATTGAGATTATTATTATTATTTAATAATCAATTATTATTATTTTTAATAATTAATAAATGATTATTATTGCTCTTTTAGTCATGATTTTCTAAAGATCGAGTATGAGTTTAACTCATAGGGTAATCTATGAAACTTAGTGTCTTGAAATAAAGATTAAACTGGAAAACTGGACTTTACTTTTAACTCAAACAATGTGTTTTCTAGATTAAACCCAACTATGACACTAGGATGTTTTCTATGTTTTATCTATGCTTTGAGGTGTTGGGGGTTGATTTAGTTTGACCAGTTTAGGTTGTTACCAGAGGCTCAGGGTTGTGAATGTGATGTTATGATGATTTGGTCTCGATCTTTCTTAACCCGACCATGGTAATGTGATGGAGTGCTCTATGACATGTTTGTGACTACTGTTTGTTATTGCTTTCCAGTTTCCTGGTGTGAAGCTGAAGTGTATGTATATAAGATACCTGACTTAACCATTTTTGAGTCATCGATCAGTTATATTGGATAACCATTTTTGAGTAATCGATCAGTTATATTTGATAACCATTTTTGAGTCTCGATCAGTTACACTTGGATTGCTTTCGGTCGCTTGAGAGGACTGAAGTGTTTGTTATGTTCTTGATGATGTCATGTGTTGACTTGACCATTTTGGAGTCTTTGATCAGTATTGTGAATTATCATTGATGCCTTCAGTTGCTGATAGAGAACTGTTGTGATCATATGATTATTATTTGATGCTTACCTATTGCTCATGAAGAACTGATGTAAATTTCGTGGCTTATCTTTTATGATGTTTTTCAGTCGCTTGTATAGGACTGAGGTGATTTTATTATGATTCTTTAATTCGTGATTTCATGAGCCTAGGGTAGGTTATCTATGTGTAGTGTCGGGAAGTGGCTTGCAATGGGGATTGGGGCCCTAAGAGGCTGCCTGGAGTAACCCATTGTAAGTTGTTTTAACAAGTGAAAACATCTCACCTAAATACTGACTTAAATGAACCTAATAAGATAATTGTATGTTCTCTCCCATGCCTTGAGTGCTAGTACAGGCTAGGATGGGGTAGAGAGAACGCTTGGTTACGACCTTGCATTCTGCAGTATGCCTCGTCAGTACGAGAGGATACTAGTGGCCGCAGGAATCACTAGGGACCCGGGATTCCTAAGGGATTGCTCGGGTAACTTCTACGTGACTTTTGTGATGACACTTTCCCGCTTGCATAGCAGGTTTCCTACGTGTCTTTGTGGTGCCTCTGGGTCTAGATGTCTTTCTATGTTGGAACCTTTGAGTTAGTATACTTTTAGGATTTCCCAGACTTAGAGAGTACTTGTGTTTTGTGTTTGATACCTTGTTTGGGACTTGAGACTATCTCCCCAGCGCGGTGGGAGTGGACCATTTAGGTTCCACGCGGTCGGGTGGTAGTGCTTTTTACTGTTACCATTGAGATCCGTCCGTGGTCACCGTGGCTGAAGCTTTCTTGGTTGGCATTTACCTTCACTATGTTCTTGGATTACTATGATGGATGGTTAGATTTTATGATAGATGTTTTATCATTATGGATGTATGGATGTATCAGGTATGTTATTAGTTTCATTTATTTTACTGTACTTTGTATCATGGATTTGAGGATGATGTATCTTTATCTTTACATATGTATATTCTTATAAGCCTTTCATACCCTGTGACATGTACAGTGGATGATTGAGCATTCCGAATTAAATTGCCAAGAGGCATTCGGAACAAATGTATATTATGGACATTGGACTTTCTGATTATTCTTTCCTATGTATGTGGTAGTTGTTAGACTTAGAATTAATTAAATTTAAATGTGACTCAATGTCTTGGGATCCTTAAGGTGTAACTTGTGATGTATGTTTGTTGATGATTACATGTTATTGCTTCCGCTACTATGTGTTTGATGTGTATGTTATACTTTCTTACTTTAAAAAAAAAAAAAATGTTTTGCAAACTTATTGAAACTTTAGGTTAATTCTTTTGGATCCCTTGGCGGGGCGTTACAGAAGTAGATCAGTTTCAGTGGCTGGTAGTCAATGCAGCCATCAATCCCATTCTTCAGTTGGGAGCTCCCTTCATTCCTCTAGGCAGCATCACCATCGTGCACCTACTATGAATAGACCATTACTTCCTCAGTTCACACCAAGTGAATAGCCAACGCAGGTGGAACCACCAAAGGTGGGGTTCTAGGAGTCAGTTTTGGCGGCCACAGTTGAGTGGAGAGCTCTACCCTCTGAGGTTAGGGATGTCTCCCCTCTTCTCTAGTATTGTGCACAGCATAGAGATACAACTAGGTTCAGGGGAGATCATGGTTATAGACCACCACAACAGTAGCAAAACTATGACCTCAATAGAGCTACCGGGAAGATCAATGGCTCAGGAGATACGAGTGCACGAGCTTGGGTTCACAAGCTGGATATATATCTTTCATTACGACCCATGCCTGAGTGTGAGGCTATTTAGTTTGTTGTGCTGCATCTAGAGGGGATTGCCTATGATTGGTGGAACCATGGATTGGTCACCCAGGATCACGCCTTAGTACATTCCTATGTTGAGTTCATTGACTTATTACATGGTCTAATTGTAAGGATACAAAACTTTACTATAGAGAGTTGGCTTATCTGAGACAAATTGGTCATGCAGAAGCTTATATTAATGAGTTCCAATGCATTGCGGTTATGGTACCCGATATGCCCCAGAAGCGTAGTGTGATGCTATTCATTGAGGGATTGCAGGACAGGCTTAAGAGATTGGTTCGTGCTTTCCAGCCGGTCACTCTTAAGGATCTATTGATGTGACATTGAGACTGGACACCACTCTTACTTATCCATCGGATAAAAGGCCATTCAGAGATTCACGGCCTTCACAGAAGGCCAACACCCCACAACTTAGGGATGGTCAGTCAGCTAGACCTCCTAGGATGGACCCAGAGACACAGAATAATTTGAGGAGGAAGAAACTATGCTTCTCATGCAAAGAACCTTGGGAGCCCGGGCACTGTTGCATGGGTAAAGGAAAGTTTCATTTGATTGAGGTGACTTTTGAGTTAGGAGATGAGGATGTGCTCGACACTGATGTTGAGGATAGTATGGAGGATGTTGAGCATGTACAGACACAGTTGGAGTTAGATACGCCTGAGCCCATAGCATCTGCCAAAGTAGCTACGGCTACCCTCTCCAGCGATCCTAAGTTTCATGCCTTCCAGTTGAGAGGTACACTAAAGGGCGAGCGGGTCACAAGCTTGGTAGACACAGGTGCTATGCATAACTTTATTGATTAGAAGTTGGTTGAGAGGCGTGGGTTACAGTATGAGGAGTTTGGTGGTTTCAGAGTGAAGGTGGTAGATGGTGCAATTTTGGGTTGCACTAAATGGATTCCAAAGCTTAGTATTCAGATTAGGGATTACACTCTGACTGATGATATTTATGTGCTTCCTATAGAGGACTATGATGTGGTTTTGGGCATGGAGTGGTTACAGGGTATTGGGTGTTACATTATTGATTACCACCGTATGCAGTTAGAGTTCCTGTCTGGGGGGAAGAAGATTATTTTGAGGGCAGCTTCAGATGTTGGACCTAGAGAGGTGACTTCTCATAGGATGAAGACTATCCTTAGACATAATGATGTGCTTTGGGCTACGCATTGTTTGGTTAACTCCAAAACACCCTCACCTCAGGATGATCATGTATTTCATGTTGACATTCAATCAGTGATGGATCGTCATGGGAAAGTTTTTGGTGACACCTCCTAAAGTGCCTCCAGATAGAGGTTTTGAGCATGTATAGAGTTGGAAGATGGAGAAAAGCTAGTAATGACTACACCATATTGTTAGCCTAGCGCCTATAAGGATGAAATTGAGAAGACTATTCATGAATTGTTGGATATGGGTTTCATTCGGCCAAGTTCTAGCCTATTTGCTTCTTCAGTAGTGCTTGTTAAGAAGAAGGATGAGACTCTACGGATGTGTGTAGATTACAGAGCATTGAACAAAAGGACAATCAAGAATAGATATCTTATTTCACGCATTGATGAGTTGTTGAATGAGCTTCATAGAGCTATTTACTTCTCTAAGATTGATCTTCGCTCAGGCTACCATCATATACGTGTACGAGCAGAGGATGTACACAAGACTGCCTTCCGTTGTCACTATGGACACTACGAGTTTCTAGTAATGCCCTTTGGCCTTACCAACGCGCTAGCTACTGTCCAGTCCTGTATAAACCATATCTTTAACAAGCAGTTGAGGAAGTTGGTTCTAGTATTTTTTGACATATTGATTTACAGTCATACTTGGGAGGATCATATCAGACATGTTGAGGAGGTACTTAGCATAATGGAGAGTCGGTCTCTATTTCCTAAGCTATCCAAATGTGAGTTTGGATTGAGGGAGGTATTATATTTGGGTCATGTGATCAGTGTTGATGGGGTGAAGGTGCATGAGGAGAAGATTCAAGCGATTCAAAATTGGCCCAGCCCTCAGAACATTATTGAATTACATGGATTCCTTGGTTTGTGTGCTTATTACAGAAGATTTGTGAAAGGTTTCTCTCAATTGGCAGCACCTTTGACAAATCTCACAAAGAAAGGGGCGTTCATATGGACAGAACTAGCGTAGGGGGTCTTTGATAGACTCAAGGAGGTTATGAGTACTTCTCCCATTTTGGCACTACTTGATTTCTCGTAGCCATTTGTCCTAGAGTGTGATGCTTCGGGCTTGGGTGTAGGAGCAGTGTTTATGTAGAATAGACACCACATTGCCTATGAGAGCAGGAAGTTGCAAAACAATGAAAGGTTGTACTCTATCTATGATAAGGAAATCTTGGCTATTATGTATGCGTTAGACAAGTTTAGACAGTATCTTGTTGGCAGCAAATTTTTGGTAAGAACTGAGCATAACAGTTTGGAATATTTCCTAAATCAAACAGAGCTCAATGATTGACAAAAAAAATGGGTTAGCAAAATTCAGGCTTACGACTTCGATATTGAATTCATAAAGGGGAAGGATAATGCTATGGCTGATGCACTCTCTAGGAAACCCTCATTAGCTGCCCTATGTTCATTGAGCAAGATTTCAGCAGATTGGAAGGCTCAACTTTTAGTTGAGTACTCCAAGAATTAGCATGCTTGTGAGATCATGGAGGGTTTGATAGTGGATGATAGATATAACATGGTAGATGATATTATCTACTACAAGGGTAGGTTTTATCTTGTTTTGGGTTCTCAATTGAAGGAACAAATTTTGCATGCTCTCCATGATACTCCTACAGTAGGACATCCAGGATATGGTAAAACTTACAGGGAGGTTCTGAGAGATTCTCTTGGAAGGGTCTCAAAGGTGATGTTTTACGCCATGTCTGTGAGTGTATGACTTGTCAGCAGAACAAGTCGGAGCATACCTACCTAGTGGGTTTATTGCAACCCTTATCTATTCTAGAACAGAAGTGGACAGGGATCTCTATGGATCTCATTATAGGTCTTCCTCGGGTTCAGGGGAAAGATTGTATTTATGTTGTTGTGGATAGGCTAACCAAGTATGCCCACTTCTTTCCCATTGCATTAGATTTTACAACATCACAAGTGGCTGAGTTATTTTTCAAACAGGTGTTTAGACTCCATGGTCTTCCCAAGACCATTGTGAGTGACAGGGACAACAGGTTCATGAGTTCCTTTTGGCAGGAACTTTTCAGGCTAACAGGCACTGTGTTGACACCTAGTACTAGTTACCACCCTCAAACTGATGGACAGACCGAAATAGTCAACAAGTGGGTTGAAGGATATTTGCGTAACTATGTGTCAAGGAAGCAAAAAGCATGGGTACGTTGATTGTATTTGGGCAAGTATTGTTATAATACCACACCATATGTCCATTGGCATGATGCCTTTCAGAGCTCTCTATGGATACGAGGCATTATCTTTTATTGATTTGGCACTTAGTGACAGTAGAGCACCCTTGGCTCAGGATTGGTTATAGGAGAACTAGGATATCATGAGATCTCTCAGGGAGAATTTACAGTAGGCTCAGAATCAGCAAAAGATATACATTGACAGGCACAGGATTGAGAGAGCATTTGAGGTGGATGATATGGTCTTTCTGCGCTTACAACCATATTGACAAAGCACCGTAAAAAGGGGGGGGAGCTGAAAAGCTCCAACCACGTTTTTATGTTCCATACCGGGTCATCAGGTGAGTGGGGGAGGTTGCATATGAGGTTGAGTTACCACTTGTTAGTAGAATTCATAATGTATTCCATGTATCTTGCTTGAAAAAGGCACTTGGACAACATATTATAGTTTCACCTAAGTTACCTCCCATGGATGAGGAAGGTAAATTGATTTTGGTTCTTGATGAGATTCTGGGGGTAAGGGAACGACGGTTGAGAAGCACAGTGATTCGAGAGTATTTGGTACGATGGAGGATCTTCTCATAGAGGATGCCACTTGGGAGGGTGAGAGCATTTTACAGCATCTAGCATTACAATTGCTTGTGGGCAAGCATCTCCGAGAGGGGAGGACTGTCATGTTCCCTCTTTAACTCCGTCTAGCAGAGACTTGTGAGTCAGCTTATTATGGGGTCTTGTAGGTTGACAGGATTGGATAGAGACCCAGTATGGTTATACAGTGTTGGGAATTTGGTGTTTTGGCATTTGTTGTTCAGTTTGGAGACGTTCCTTGTTTTTAGGAGGCAGTTCCTAAAATTATGGGGTTATTCCTATTTTTTAGGAGGGATGATCATGTCCAGGGTTGGATCTCCATGAGATGATTCCTTGAGTTCAGTTTTAGAGGAATAGGGTTTGTTTCCTAAGTTTTAGGAGCATCCCTAGATTTTAGGGATGAGATTGCCAGTGGATCCTTGATTTTCGACTTCAGTCACAGACAGGTGACAGGACCATTCCATGGTTTGTGGTGTCATTTGGGCATTTTGTAGCTACTTGGGTTATATTTTTAATATTTCCTAAGCTAGCGTTTAATAATTAAATAAGGCTAAGTTATAGCCATTTTGAAGTAATAAGGGATTTTTGGCCTCATCTAGATGCATATCCCTTGGTGTAATAGCTCGTTGGAAAGATCTTGAACTTTTCTAAATATTTCTCTTTTGACTCGGAGCATTTTGGTGAACGAATTTCTTTCTATTGGAAAAAAGGTCATTTTCTGGATACTTGACCACTTAAAAAATGAGAAATATATTATTTTATAACCCAACACCACATGAAGACACTTTTAGGGTTCGAGCTAAGTATGGTGGGTTATAAGAAGGTAAAGACAAAGTTCTAAGGCATTATTGACATATTACATCTTGGATTTGTGATTTGGGCTATGATTGAGCTTTCAACAATTGGGACGCCAACCCCACTTGCTTTGCCTATTTGGGACGTAGCACCCAAAACAGTGGTTTGAATTTATTACAGTTAGAAGCATCTTGGAGATTGTGCATTGTTTCTTCTGGGGAACACAATATTGAGTCAGAGTTTTAGCTAGGCTTTGGGCATTCTATACACGTGTGGGCACTTTGCAGCTGTACGACAGCACCTGGCAGCCATATTCTTTCCCACGTGCAGCATTTGAGAGCTAAAACCTGGCCGTAGCTTCTTTTTGGGCTCATATTTCTCCTTCATGCCTTCAAGTTGGGTTTATCCTTGGTTGTAATCATTTGGATATTATTGTAAATCTTCATCTAGTTACAAATTAGGCTTTATATTCAAAAATCTGCTTGAAGCGAAATTGCTTTGGTTGTATTTGGAATACATTTTCAGAATTGGTTCATGTTATTACTTATTGCAAAATCATCAAAAACATAAAACAATCAAACTCTTTTGCAACTTCTATCTAGCTTTGCAAAAAAATTTTAATAAACAGGGAAAACAAATTTAAAAATAATAAAATTAGAGCAGATCAGCAGAAGAGATCCATTAGGGATCTTTCAAAGTCTCAAGATATAAAATCCCCAATTTGTGCACTTACAGATACCATCACTGTTTATGCAAGGGAATTGAATAAAAAGCATTTGGAATCAGCTTCAAAAACTAGGGAATGGTAACTTGAAGGCTTGGAACTTGGGATATAGCTTCATTTGGATATGAGGAATATATGAATGCGATTTGGACTTATGATGAATAACGGGTCACATTTTGCAAGTTTTCAAATTTGACCACTTGATTTTGAAAATCTTCACTTACAAAACATAGATATTTTGATTTCAAACGGGCTTAGCAAAGTAATCAAATGGATTCATGAAGCCTTGAAAATTGGCATGTTGGGAGTATGTCAAGTGTATAATGCAGGGACATAATCAAATTGATGTCATCAATCACTGATCGCAAATTATGACATCCCGAACTGGGGCACTTAGCTTTCTACAAACCATGTCAGTTTTACAACAGAATAAATTGCATTTGAAATCATAGTGATAAACTGATTAAACGGATTCATCAAGAGCTCAAATTTGAAACATAGCATGTCTCTAACCTTTAGAACACGGTAGCTAAAGAATTTCTTCATTAGGCTCAACTGGGCTCAAGATATTCAAATGCAAAGTAGGCCTGTTCAGACTATTTCATACTTGGACAAAAATGCAGTAGTGCAACTAGCTTAAAATGACATCTCACCATAAAAATTACTGAGAAGTACAATTTAATGACCTGGGATACATGGATATGTCAAATGAAATGTGTGGAGCACATAAAACTCATGATAAGCATTGAAATACAAGTTGGGCAAATATCCATGAAAAGCTCAAATAGGGACCTAATTTGCACTCTAAAATTTGTGCAAATTTTGAGAGTGCCAACAGAAATCTTGGACATTTTACTCCCTTATGGACTATAGGAACCTTTAAGACTTGCTTTGATATCTCTCTTATTCATATCAGCACCAATGCATTGGAGAGTCCTCTAAAGAGATTTGAAGTTTTAGAATTTTCCTTGAAATTGAAAATTCCCAGAAATGCAACTTTTACCTGACTCAAGATTCCGGTGTTTGATTTATTTATTTTAGGATCATTTAGCTTGAGCAATGGCTTAAACACCGTAGGCCAAAAAATGAAAAGCTCTCTCAAAATGTCTGCAGGGGCAGAACTGGAAACAGTGAGGCAAAAGAAAAAGAAAACATACCAAAAAGAAAAGACGAAAGAAGGAAAGGGTGTCTTTGTTTCAGATGGAGCATGTGTGCAAGGCACAATGGTCATGACTTCTGAAAAGCAAATTAGTTATAAATAAAAGTGCAGTAGTAAAGATCTTTTATAGCAGATTGAAACAAGAAGATCTGTAATTAATTTTTAGGAGGCTTGGGTACTGTTTTTGAAGTGATTTTTTATGTAAGCTTTCTAATGTCATTATTTGCTACAGAAAAATGCTAGAAGAAGAGCAGTAAATGATTTCAGCAGAATGATACACCAATAAATGTACAGCAACATTCAAAATATCAATGACTTTAACAGCAGAGTTATACAGGAGCATCTGGGTCCATAAGTGATCATGTATCATCCAAAATAAAGTTTAGTTTTTTCCTCAATTTTGGTGCGTTTTACTGGTTTCAGGCATCTCTCAACATTATGAAGTATTACAAGAATTAAATCTTCGTTGGATCACATCTTACTGTGCATCGAGGCAATTTTATGAAAACAATTACTTTTAAAAATCTGTGAGGGCTGGTGCAAATTCCTTCTGCGAGCATGTATCAATATGGTTTTTCTAATGTTGAAAATCTTTGTGGTTTTCTTCTTTACCAGTTGAGAAAATTTAATTTTTTCTGTTTTTGCCAACAATTTGCAAAAAATATTAATTTTAAAGATGTCTAAAGCTTGGATAAAATTGTCTTGGAGGGAAACATTATAGTGTCATCCCATACATCTCCATGAATGTTCAAATGAAAATAAGCTTCCATTTGAAAGATATGCAAAATGTTATTTTTCAGCATTCCCTTCATCTTGTTACAATTGCAAAATGCAATTACTTTGATTTGTAGTTTTCAACACTTAATTAGCAGCCTTACGAAGACACTCAAACAAGGCACCAGCATAGTGAAGACTCTGATTTGTTATTTTCAACATTTTATTAGCAGTATGACAAAGGCACTCAGACAAGGCACCAGCATAGTGAAGACTCTGATTTGTTATTTTCAACATTTCATTAGCAGTATGACAAAGGCACTCAAACAAGGTACCAGCAAAATGAAGATAGAAGAACCTTTCAAATATGGAACATGGGAAGTGCTAGACTGCAGATTTTAACGATTCAGAAAAATAGTATATTTTAGAGGGGAGAATGTCTGCATGGAAATGAAGGGAAAAGTAGATGGGAGAAGATGTCTTGTCATCAGTGGCTGCCTGATTTTTAAGTAAGGGAGAGCTTAACAATATTAAGTTACCTCAGGAATATCATAGCATTATAGGTTCCTTTAAATATTTTTTTTGTTTCAAGTCGCAATCATTTGGATATTTGGGATTTTCTATTTAATATCTCTATTAACATAAAGCTTTTGTTTGATTGAGTAAATTACTGCACTGCTTTGTTTCTGTCATGCTTCTGGTGCTTTTACCATAATTTTTTCATGTTTCCAACTTTTGAGAAAGTAGTGATTGTTCCAATTTTGCCTTGCTTAAGGTTGTCCTTGACAAATTGGTGAAACCCTCAAATGCAATTGCTGACTATAATACCAGGTATGTTGTATGTGTTTAGGTGTGTATTGTTTGCATATTAAATTTAATTCTGTTCGAGTTCAATTTCAATTTCTTGTATTACTTTATTAAACTAATGTGGATTTTATTAGTGAAAAATTATCAGATTGCTGATTGGATTATTAAAGTCTATTCCCAAATGTGTGTGTGGAATAATGATTTCTTCATTTCTAAACTTGAAGCTCTAAACTTGAAGCCCTAGAGTAGTCAAGGGATTGTTAGGCAGCCCTTAATCAATTCTCCTGTTATTTAGGAAGTAAAACACTTATTTATTGTTGAAAGTTTCAGTTTTGCAATTGATCATTGAATGTTTAAAACTAAGTCACAAGGTTTGAATTCAAATTCGAGTTAGTCGATCATAAAATTGGGATGAAATTTGGCAAGGGTAAAAATTCGAAAAGAAAATTGACCGTTGATTGAGGGCCAAGGTGTTGAAGGTACTTTGCCCTTGACCATTTTCCCTCGGGTACTTTTGTCACATACTTTTCCCTCGGATACTTCTGACTAATACTTTTTCCTGGGCTCTTCTGGCGAATACTTTTCCCTTTGGTACTTTTCTCTTGAGTGCTTCCCTTAGGTACTTTTCCCCCGGGTACTTGGTCTCGAGTACTTCCCTTAGGCACTTTTCCCTAGGGTCCTTCACCCAAGTATTTCCCTCGGGTACATCACAGTGGTACGTGATGTGGCTGAAAATTTGGGTACCGTGTGGTTGGGTACATTACAGTGCTCATGTTAAAATTATTAAATCTAATTGCTCTTCTTGATTTTTGAAACAGCTTCCTTAAGCTACTAAATACATGAAGATCCAGCAAGGATTTCTTGGGTCTGCTTGAGCTTTGTGATTTTTGGTAGAAAATCAGCAATAATATTATCTTTCTCCTGCAATTATGTCTGGAACATTGAAAGAGATCTCAAAGTTCAGAACCTAAAACCTCAATTCTAGATATCTGCCTACAAAGTCCAGATATTTGAATTTGGGGATAAGCACCCTATGATAGTGAGTTGTAACTCCTACAGTAGAGGAAGCTCCATTATGTTTGGTTTATAGCTTGCAGGTCTGAAATAAAAATTTCTGCCTCTGTCTGTGCTCTTTTTTTTCCTTCTTTATGAATAGTGTGATAAAATCATAGCTGTCCAAATTTTGCCACCAGCCCAACTATCACAATTTCTACTTGATGTCCTCCTTCAATAGAGACATGCCCTGGAATTCACAAAACAGACTTCTTGTTTCAAGAAGCCTAGAAGCATGAATTGCAGTGGTCACCAGCCCAACATGTGGGACATGAAGGAGAGCAGAGATGTGGAAACGACTAACACAAACACAAACCAGGAATGATGAATATGGCAATGAACAATGCTTCTTAAACCCATAAACACAAGTGACATGAAACCCAGACAGGAAAAAAATGACTACATGTTGTCCCCAACTTCCCAGGAAAAAGAACAGAGATGTGGAAGAAGCAAAAGACATGGACATGAAACAAGAACAACGAACTACACAGGTGTGACCAACACTAACCAGCCTCACAAAACAAACAAGAGCCCTGTCAGAAGAGAAACAGTGAGCATTGGCTGCCCCCAGTTTTGCTGTAAGGTTATATAGTTAATGAAATTAAAACAGGGTTGAATATTCATCAAGTGTTAAACTATTATAGGCATATTATTCCAAAAAATCCGAGTTTACTAGGGTTTTTAGTAGTTTCCAGGAAGGATGTTACAGGAATCTTTTATTGGATCCAAACAATCTAACTTGGATTACACTAAATTCAGAATAAGTGTTCTTTAGTAAAACCATCTGATTGAGGAGCTATCAAAAAAATCTTTATGAGATCTAGCATTTCTTATTTTGGTGGTTGTGAAAAATCAACTTCATTCCAAAGACATTTGCTCCAGACATAATATGGACCTGATGTCTGATCTATACTTATCTATGTTGGTTGTACAATACAAACACAAGGCTTCATTAAGAAAAGATCTTTATTGCAAGGAAATAGAAATGAGTAAGGTACAAATGCATAAAACATTTAGTTCTGGGGGACCCTGGATGCATTATAAGTATAAAAATAAACAAATCATAACCGAGGAAAAGAAAAAAATTTTAACTTGAGAAATGGTCCACTAAAGAGGCAACTTCTGACATCAAGGAAAATCAACTTTATCGTAAAATGGATTTATGCAGGAATGTTTTAAAATTTTATGTTGTTGGGGATAAAGCTTTATTTTCGAAAGTCTAATCGTTGCACCTGTGCAATTAGTATGTAAGACCAAGAAGGGCAAAAATTGAATACTAATATTCTAAGTTACCGATTCGGATGCGGATTCGGGAGTGGATTCCAGAAGCGGATACGGGATGCGGGGATTTTTTTAAGATGCAGACGCAGGAGGAAGCATATATATATATATATATATATATCGGGAGTCGGCTGCCATTCGATTGTAGGTTATCCCGTCAACTTATTTAGGAGCAGAACCAGTGGAACTACCATCTATAGCAATACCAGAAGCAGCCTATAATTGAGCTAGCAGCAGATACTTACCTGCATTAGCTTCATTAAATGCAGGTAAGGGCAGAGGAATATGCATGCATACATACATACATACATATATGCAAAGAAATGCAAGAAATATACAAAAGCAATCATTTGATAGTATGACTGATACTTCACCCCTTATGAAAATTGAAGATATTTCAAAATTCATATGATATATCAATATGTGTTTGTTCAACATTAGAGTTTAGTCTTAGACAATAAGTTCCAATAGGTCATGTTCAAGATTCCAACATTTGAAAAACTTAGTTTATGATTGAAGATTCAATCAACTAATATGCATCACAGTCTGAATCAGAAGGATTTGCTAGAAAATCCACATTCTCATCATCATCTCCAACTGCTGAAAGATCATTAGAGCGCATGCAAATAAAAATATCTTAAGTTTGGGCCTTTTTTATTAGTTTCCTGGGCGCTGGGCCTGTGGATTCCTCTGGATGCGTCTGGGCTCCCTGTGGGTTCTGGCTGAAAGCCAGCCACAGTTCTTCGGATGTGTCTGGAAGCCTGTCCCTGTGGATTCTGGCTGAAAGCCAGCCACAGGCCTTCAGATGCGTCCACGAAATTCAAATTTCTGCGAATTTATACCCTTTCCGAACTTCATGCAAATTTTATGATCTTTAATATAATTCTGCAAAATTTTACCCTTTCCGAACTTCATTCGAATTTCTGTGAATTTTTACCCTTGCCACTGAAGGATGCGTAAGGAATAACATGGGTTATTTCTGTAATGTAAGAAGAATCTCTGATTACTTTCTGTAAAAAAACTTCAATTCTAATTCTTTTGAACATAACCTCTTTGACACAATTATGAAACATATGTGAAGACGCATCCGAAGGCCTGTGGCTGGGCTGGCTTTCGGCCAGAATCCACAGGGAATTCAAACGCATCTGGAATTTGAATGCCACCTGATTGGGGGACGAATCGGTATCTTAGCTAATATTTAAACCTAAGTCACAAGATATCCTGAATTTCATCCACGAAATTCAAATTTCTGCGAATTTTTACACTTCCCAAACTTCATCCAAATTTTATGATCTTTAGTATAATATTGTTAATTCTGCGTAATTTTACCTTTTCCAAACTTCATTTGAATTTCTGTAAATTTTTACCCTTACTCTTCTTGCCACTGAAGGATGCGCAAGGAATAACATAGGGTATTTCTGTAACGTAAGAAGAATCTCTGATTACTTTCTGTAAAAAAAACTCCAATTCTGATTCTTTTGAACATAATGTCTTTGACCCAATTATGAAACATATGTGCAAAAATTGATTCTGAGAGTTTGGTATGGGTGTGTATGAGACATTCAATTCTGAGTATTACTGGAAGGATATCAATTGCTGTTAAAAAAGGATACTTTTGACAGAGGTAAAAATACTGTGTTGAATATAGTGTATCGGGTTATATGCAGGTCTAGAGTGTGGTAAAAAAAAAGGTTGTGTGAGCAACTAAAAATATATCTGATACAGTGAAAAGAAGAAGTTTGGAGCAGATAGAGATATAACTTGTGTAGTGAAAGGATTATTAAAAAGAACAACTTTAATTTGTGTTGGGTAAAAAGGGGGAACCATATAGTGTGCTGTTGCTGAGAGAGGCAATCCTTGAAGAAGAAGTTCATCAACATACTTGTGTTGTTTTATAACTACTGATATTGTATTATCTGCACTCTTCTTTTATTTCCTTTTGTAATGGAGGGAGGAGCTGATTGAGTTTATTGTTTCCTTTGTAATGGTAGTAGCCATGTCATTGTATGGAGTTGGAGCTCATTAGTTTACAGGTTGGAGCCTTAATTGAGTTAGTGTACTGCTAAGAATGGGGTTGCAGTCCATTGATAACTGATCAGTAAACTGTGGTTTTTATGCAAAAGGGTTTCCATGTTATATATCCCGAGTGTCGTTGTCTCTGCTCTTTTCTTGTGTTTTATTTAGCTCTATTAAAATTTTAAAAATACTGATTCAACCCGTCCCCCTCTCAGTAGTTTCTGCATTTTCAATAAGATCATCTTTGAAATTCCTATGTCTGTGGCATTGTCATTATCTCTATTTACCTTTAGTTGTTATACAATACCTATGCGAGCTCAAGGTAACCAAACAATAGACTGTAATATTTAAATCAGATAACAAAGATTTTAGGTAGTGCGCTAAGAGTTTTAACAAATTTTAACTGGGGTCTGATGACTATTTTTGGGAAAATAAATGCACATACAGTGTTTGATGGTATGCTTATGTCGTGAACTAGCAACTTGTGTTGAATTTCATTGTCCATATATGGCAAGTTTATTGTCTTTTGGGCTTTTATTGCCCGACTTGCGAAAGTGTTATTGTGACTGTGATATTAAGTCGACTTGTCTTACTAGTGTTGAAACTTGACATAGCCAATTCAGTGTTGCCAGATCCTTGATCATAAATCAAAGCTCTTATATTTGTTAATTTGTGAGAGAAAATGTGCTCGCCTGTAATGTCCCCATTTTGGCAACTTCCTAAGCATTGGTTGTTTTTAGAGGTTAGTCTATTATCCATGGTCCCTGTAGGCTAATGTGGTAATTAGGGAGCCCTTTAAAGATGATTCAATATTATTTATATAATCCTTAGGGTGTCTATTTCAGTACTCTCCATCTCAGTGCATTAGTTTATTTGTGGTTTACCTTTTAGAGGTCTTTCCAACTCCATTTATACACACTATTTTTAGTAAATCACTTGGATGTTTGGCTCCATACTATTTATGGCAAGTCATCTAGATTCTAGATGGTTAGAAGGCACCATGGTTATATCGAAAAGTTGGCAGGATCAGTTGGTTTGATATTTGGCAAATAATGGAGTTTAATGATTTAATTTAACTAATTAATGTCTAATCTAGCATTGACTTAAATATAATTAAATAAATTAAATAAATTAAATATCTTTATGATTAAAGTTGATATAAGGGGTCAAGTGTGCATTGCATATATAAATACTACAAAGCATTTAATTATTAATTCAAATGGTGTGCCAACATATGGAGATACAAGGATATTAAAGTGACTTAATATCAGTGAAGAAATTATATGATGGGTCACTTTATTATTTTCCAATATGCAAGTTAAATTTTAAAATATTAATAAGTGGTAAATTTAAATAGGGATTCCGGAAATTTCATTAGAGGATTATAAAAGGCGATTTGAGGAATTCATTTTATATAGTTGGATAATTTTTATCTCTCTAAGAAGTTTGTGAGCTTTGGCTTTATTTACAGGAAATCTGAGGGTGGAAACCCTTGGAGTTTCTTGGTTTTGTGGGCAAAAATTCACTTGGAATATTGGGTGGATTCGTTTTCAGAATTCACATTGAGCTTAGTGCAGGTATTTGGCATTGAAAAGAAGTTGGAAATACCAATTATTTGCAGATCTACAGTTGCAACGGTTTGCAGTTTATTTGTAGGCGGAAGACATATTGCTTCAAATTCAGAGGTTTATTTGCTATATTTTTCATAATACAATGGATGGCTAAGGTTTGGCATGAATCTTATGAAGGATTTTGAAGATTTTGTGAATGTTGAAGGCTTGGTACAATGGTGTGAAGTGATGCTACAGTGGCATGAACAGTTGTGTACAGTTATGTGAACAGGGATTGCTTTAGGTTTAGTTTGTTTGAGCAAGGGCTTGATAGTATTTGATTGCTAAGTAGTGCATAAGATCTGAGCGCTTACCTTGGAGTCCTAGCGCCGAACTTTGGAGGCAATTCAAAGACTTGTTTTAGACAGTTGGGACAGCCTCATCCCTGTTTCAGTTCTGTCATAACATCAGATTTATATTTAGCTCATAATCAGAGTTGTAATTAGAATCCATACCTTGTTGATTGGCACTTTATGCATCATGACATTGGAGGGAAAATTGGAAATGTGCATTAGACATCAGAAAATCAGATTGCATGCCGCTTGTTTGAGAAATGGTCAAGCTGCCAAATCTGAAAAGTTCAGAGAAGAATAAGGGTGGGACATTTCATCACCTGCTTTGATTTTTGATTGAGCCAAATTAACATCATAATGCTGGCCTTTTGGGAATCTGATAATAAATTTGCTTTAGGTTAATAATAAAAAAAATTGAGGATGTGGAAAGCTTGTAGGAATTTTGACACGATTCCTTGGAAATCAAGGAAGTTTGAAGTGACACAAAGCATGATGGTTGCAACACCTCTGAGTTGGGAAGGATGCAGACAAAAGCATGACTTTTGATTGACAACAAAGATTGACTGTGGTAGTAGATCATTGACTTATATCAGGACTCTAGATTAACTTATATCAGGACTCTAGATGATTACACAATTTTTTGAGCATTTTGCTAACATTTTACTGTAATTAACGCCCTGCTGGCTCTAACTTGACAAACACTATTTTTTTCTTACTATTTAGTAGGTTGATATTTTGTCAAACATTTGGCATGCAACTCTGGAATCACTGAATAGATGATGTTTTAAATCTCAAACACAACACATGGAGATGCAACTGCTCACAATTTATAGTTTACTTTGTCCTTCTAAGTTTTTCTTGAATGATTATCAAATAGTGATGTACTGTTCTGATACATTAACTATATAGCAGTCTAAAAAAATTGGAATTTAACTGTGAAACTGGCATCATATTCATTGATTACTTTTCAAAAAAATGCAGTTATGGACCTGTACTTCCAGTTCAATTGCTCTAATTGAGTAAACTCAGAATTTGATCCCGATCAATTATGCCTTTTGCATTATTTAAGATATAGTAAAATTACAAATTAAGAACCTGGTCTTTGTCGTGGAAAGTACTTGCAGAAGCCCAGTGGTTATCCATCTTGTCCAAATCAGATTGAAAATCACAACACCATGCTCGATTTGCAACAGTTGATATGCATGTTTGATCGTAGCACCCAAATGCTTACTCACAGGCCTGTAATTGAATCACAGGTCCTTCCAATTGGATCACAGGGCTTGGTAAATGAACACAGGCCCAAAGAACGGTATCACAGGCCCTGTAGGATGAAACGCAGGCCTCAAGGGGAATTGCAGGCTGCTCAATTTTCGAGACACAGACTGCCAAACTCAATCACAGTCACAGAAATATGGTTCACAGTCCCTTAATAAAGGAGTAGTTATGGAATGGAACCCAAACGCTCTTACAGGTGGTTGTTCCAGTCTTCTAAATGCTGCCAATAATTTCTTCAGACAAGGCACAGGTATATATAACTTCACAGCCGCCAGTTACAGATTTTAGGTGATAAAAATGCCAAAATGTCTCATACAGATTACTAGCAGATGGATGCTCAAGCAGTAGGAATTAATTCTCTATTCCTAGATGTTTTGCCTTCCAAGAAACAGGAATAACAGTATGGAAGACGATCACAGCAATTCTCAGATTGAACCCTCAATGTGTAAAGGCAATGCAATTGAACTTTTACCAATGATATCTTCCAACAGCAGGTCGATCGGTGTAATGTTCCTCAATCCCGCAGGAGAGGTCACTGAGTTTGTATGGTGCTCAAAGATGCCGTACAATGGAGGAAAGGATGTTGGACGTACGGACTAGACGAGAGGTTGGTGTACAGACTGGACATTATAGGCGTATGGGATGGAGAAGAGGTTGGCCTATGGACTGGAGGAGAGGTGATGTAGGAGTATCCTTGGTGTAAGAGCAATCTTGCATCACCCGAAATATTTCCTTTTTGTTTCTTGAATAAGGGTTGTCTCAGTACAGGGTTTTTGTTTTTGGAGGCTTGCTACCTAGTAAATCAGTCATACGAGCTCAGAATGTCCTAATCCCAGAAGTGGATGTTCATGTTGGATATATCTACTTGCCACTTGAGGCTCAGCGCCATATCATGCGCATTCATGAAGTTATTGCAGATTTTTTGGTGTGCAATTTTGGTAAAATAATTCAGGCTCAGTTTTGAAGGCCTTAGAGGCACCGGATGAGCTTCAAAATGGGGTCAACTAGAGCTTCCGTATGTAGGACTCTGTAGATCAAAAGCTGAGGATTCCGGAAAGGGGTACTAAATAATAATAGCCAATCAGAGCAACGGTTTGAAAGTTATGGCCTTTCGAAGTTAGACTGACCAAAATCTCTAAAATAATTGCCATAATTGATTTCAGCCGACTATATGTATTTTTAGGGTTAGTCGGTCACAAGGGTTAGGGTTTGATGTCTAGAAACTTCTCGGGCAATATAAAAATGGTTATATAAGGAATGTCGTACATTGTCTAGGACAACTCTGGGTGATAGTTCACAGCTCTATGTTGCAAATTATTGTAAGGATGGCGCCCATGTGGGTTTGCATTTGTATTTCAAAATTTTGTAATTTTGCATTTGCGGCGATAATAAGAAGCCCATATTTTGTTCTCACAAATTGCTGTTATCTCTTTGATTTTGTTATGTTTTTTGTGGTATTAATGGGAGCACCCTTCATCAAGTGGTATTAGAGCAGGAGTTCCTGAGGGTTTAAACAAATCCTTGACCATGAGGCAGTTGCACCAGAATTGTGGTTTGGGCTAAGCGTGTAGATAGATCGCCGATTGAGGCAGTTTACACTTGGGTTTAAACGGAAGCACAAAAATGCCTCCACAAAGAGAGCGCGGTGGAAGAGTCATAGGTGTTACACTTGAGGGTTTTAGAGCCCTTCGAAGAGTCATAGGTGTTACACTTGAGGGTTTTAGAGCCCTCTGAAGATAGATGTAAGCATTGGAAGAACAAATGCGGAGAGGAATAAATCTTGCCGTAAGAGATGAAAGTGAGGATGAAGGAGAAAGAGAAGAAAATGCTGAAGAAGAGGCAATTTTGAACCTAGAAGAAGAGAGGCTTTTTAGGGCCATCTCCAAGATTGCAAAGAGACCTAAGTTTGATGTTCCCACATTTTCGGGAAATTTTAACCCAGAAGAGTTGATTGATTGGATCAATGAATTGGAGGAAGACTTTGAGTATGACGATATTGAGGATCCTGATATGGTCAAGTTCGCGAAGGCCAAACTGAAGGGCCATGCGAAGATCCGGTGACAGGAAATATAGTTGGAGCGAAATATAAGAGGGAAGGACAAAATCACAAGATGGGACCAGATGATAGCTAAATTGAAGCGACAATTCATTCCTGTGGATTATGAGCTTGATATGTCGAAGAAAATGCCAGGGTTAAAGTAAGTGGGAAGATTTGTTCAAGAGTATACTGAAGAGTTCTATCAAGTTCTCATTAGAACAGGCCATGCAGAAGTTGACAAGGAGAAAGTTGCCTCTTATCTTAATGGGTTGAGGCCAAGCATTCAGGAGGGATTGAGTTTGGTCCGAATGAACAATATTGAAGAGGCATACCAGTTTTCCCTAAAAGTGGAGGAAAAGTTGAACAAGAAGTTTGATAACAAGAATAGTGGAAGAGGTTGAGGTGGAAGATCTGGTGCTCTTATGGATGCCTAAATTACAATAAAAAGATCAAGGATGAAGCAAGCAACAGTAGTCAAAACCAAAGGGAAAACGATCCAATTGTTTCCATGATCAGAACAATAGACATTAGAGAGGGAGAAGAGGGCAAGGATCTATAAGAGGAGGTTTCTGTTGAAAATGTTTTCATTGCGGAGAAGAAGGGCATAGAGCATTTGAGTGTTCCCAGTGCCAAGGAAGGTCTGATAGAAGAATTGAAAGCCAGGCTAGAGTTGCGCATGTTGATGAAGATGCTAGATCTTCACATTTTGAAGATGCTGAAAGAGAAGAAGTCCTAGTTAACAGAAGAGTCTTGTTGAGTGGTGAGAATGAACTTGATCAAAGGAGGAGTTTGTTTAGCACAAGGTGCAAATGTGAAGATAAGTGTTGTGATGAGATCATAGATGGTAGAATTACTGACAATCTGGTGTAAGAAAAGATGATCATGGAGTTAAGGCTCAAGAGGCATAAACACCTGCGTCCGTACTGTATTGCCTGGGTGTAGGATGACCACAAGGTCATGGTCAATGAGCAGTGCCTGGTGAATTTCAAGATTGGAAGCTACCAGGATGAGGTGCTTTGTGATATCATTGCCTTTGGACATATGTCATATGTTGCTAGGTAGACCGTGACAGTTTGACATGCATGTTGTACATGATGGGCGTGCAAATACCTACACACTGATAAAGGATGAGGTGCAACATAAGCTGAAGCCATTGAAGGATACAGATGAAAAGGTATGTAGTGTTGCTAGAGTATGTTTTGTTGATGAAAATAAGTTCCTAGAGGGTATGAGGTGTGAGCATATGTGTTTTTTTATAATTCCAAAAGATGGTAAAAAAGTAGAAGAGGTACCTGCAAAAGTTGCATATTTATTGGAAGAGTTTCCAGATATTGTCTCAGCTAATGTCCCTAATGGATTACCATCAGTGAGGAAGATTAGTCACCAGATGGACTTTGATTCTGGGAGCTAGTTTGCTAAACAAGGCAGTGCACCGAATGACACCAGTAGAGAGTGCGGAGTTAAACAAACAAACAAGTTCATGAGTTGTTGTATAAGGGGTTGATTCGAGAGAGTTTGAGTTCCTGTGTTGTATTAATAGTACTAGCACCAAAGGAGAATGAAGAATGGAGGATGTGCACAGATTCGCGGGCTATCAACAAGATCACAATCAAGTATAGGTTTCCATTCTTGCAGATGGATGATATTATGGATTGTTTGAGTAGAGCTATGTATTTCACAAAGATAGATCTGAAGAGTGGGTACTATCAGATTCACATTAGAGAAGGAGATGAGTGGAAGGCTGCCTTCAAGACAAGGCAAGGATTGTATGAGTGGCTAGTCATGCCTTGTGTGCTAACCAATGCACCACGCACTTTTATTCGGCTCATGAATGAGGCACTAAAGGAACTTTTGGATAAGTTCGTCATCATTTACCTAGATGATATTTTGGTCTTTAGTAAGAAATTGGAGGAGCATATGATGCATATTCCTAAGGTGTTCGATAAGTCGAGGGAAGAAAAGCTGCTGATAAATCTAAAGAAGTGTAGTTTTGTGAAGGAGTTAGTGTACCTGAGATTTGTAGTTTCAGTAGAAGGTCTAAAAAATGGATCCTGAGAAAGTGAAGACTATTCTTGAATAGCCTATTCCAAGGAGTGCGACTGATGTAAGATCTTCCCATGAACTGGCTAGTTTTTACAGAAAGTTTATTAGAGGTTTTAGTAGTATTTGTGGACCCTTGATTCAACCAATGAGAGGGGATGGGAAAGAATTTAAGTGGACTGTAGGTGCATATAAAAGTTTTAATTTGTTGAAATAGAATGTTACAAAATAGACTGTTTTAGTCTTTCCAAATTTTAATAAGATGTTTCAAGTAGATTATGAGGCCAGTGGTATTGCAATAGGAGTTGTTTTGAGCCAAGAAGGTTGACTTGTTGCTTATTTCAATGAGAAGTTGAATAATGCCAAAAGAAAATATTCTGTTTATGATCAAGAATTTTATGCTATAGTGCAAACATTGAAGAAATAGAGACACTATCTTCTTCCTAAGGAGTTTGTTTTATATACCGATCATCAAGCTTTGCAATATTTGAATAATCAAGGAAAATTTAACCAAAGACATTTGAAATGAGTTAAGTTTTTGCAGAGTTATACATTTGTTTTAGAACACATTAGTGAGAAGTCTAACAGGTTTGCAGATGCTCTTAATAGAAGACAACTTTACTGATAGAGATGCAGATTGAGGTGGTTGGGTTCAAGGGACTCAAGAATTTGTATCCGAAGGATCCTGATTTTAGTGAAGCTTGGAAGGCTTGTACAAAAATTGTTACACTTGACAGGACAAAGTGGTTGGATTTCATAATCCAAGATGGTATGTTGTTCAAGGGAAGTCAATTGTGCATTCCTAGAAGTTTTATGAGAGAGAATCTCATTAAGGAAAAGCATAGTGGATGATTGACTTGACACTTTGGTAGAGATAAAACCATTTCTTTGGTTGTTGAAAATTGTTACTAGCCATAGTTGCAACAAGATGTCAAGAAATTTGTACAGAGTTGCAAAATAGGTTAGATGGAAAAAGGAGTGAAGCAGAATACGGATTTGTATCAACCATTACCTATACCAAAGAAGCCATAGGAGGATGTTAGCATGGATTTTGTTCTTGGTTTACCACAAACCCAACGAGGGCATGATTCAATATTTGTGGTGGTTGACATATTTTCAACGATGACACATTTCATTCCTTGCAAAAAGAGCAGTGAAGCTATTCATGTGGCAGAGTTATTTTGTAGAGAAGTGACAAGACTACACAGTCTGCCAAAGAGCATATTTTCAGATTGGGATACCAAGTTTGTTGGGTATTTTTGGTGTACACTGTGGAAGGAGTTGAATACACATTTGACGTTCAGTGCATCACATGATCCACAAATTGATGGATAAACAAAGGTTGTGAATAGGAGTTTGGGGAATTCGCTGAGATGTTTGTTTGGAGATAAGCCCAAGGGCTAGGATCTGATTTTACCATGGGCAAAATTTGCATACAATAATTTTGTCAACATGAGTATTGGTAAATCACCATTCCAGATTGTATATGGGGGCTGTTCTAGAAATGCTTCTGAATTGAGGCTATTGGAGAAAGGAGAAATAAGTAGTGCTGAAGTGGAAAATTTTGCTGAACATTTGAAAAACATCCATGAGGAGGTGAGGAAGCACATTATTGAGATGATTACACCGTACATAGCTAAGGCAGACGTGAAAAGGAGGTATAAGGAATTTTAGATTGAAAATAAAGCCATGGTTCATTTGAGAAAGGAGCATTTTGCAGTGGGTACATATAATAAGTTGAAAATGAAGAAGTTTGGATTGTACAAAATAGTGAAAAAGCATGATTCTAGAAATGTCTATGAAGTAGAGTTGCCTGCTGAACTGTATTTCACCAGTATATAACTTTTCAGATTTGACAATATCATGAATGAGGTGATGGAGATGAAGTTGTAGAAGTGCAGTGGAGTATTCCAGCAACTATTTCAGTTACGAAGGAGATTGAGGAGATACTGGACAATCGTGTTGGAAGGAGCACAAAGAACATAATATATGAGAAGGAGCACAAAGAACATAATATATGAAAGTATTCGATAAAGTCGAAAGGAAGACCAATAGAAGATAATTCATGGCTAGCAAGGGAGGAGGTTGACCGTCTTGGTTTTCCCTTGAACACTTGAGACATGACAGGGTCACTTCTCAAATTACCCTAGGTGTCTAATGCAAGAGCAATCTTGCATCACCCAAAAATAGTTTCTTTTAATTTATTGAATAAGGTTTGTCTTAGTGCAGAGTTGTTTTTTGAGGCTTGCTACTTAGTAAGTTAGTCATATGAGCTTAGAATATCCGAATTTCAGAGGTGGATGTTCATGTTGGATAAATCAGCCTGCCGCTTGAGGCTCGATGCCATATCATGAGTATTCGTGAAGTTATTGCAGATTTTTGGTGTGCAATTTTGGTACAAAAACTTCAGGCTCAGTTTTGAAGGCCTTAGAGGCCTCGGATAGGCTCTGAAATAAGGCCGAAATAGTTCGAGCAATTTGGGCCATATAGGTAGAAGAAGAGGGTTCCAAAAAGGGGTTATAATAGTCAATTAGAGCAATGGTTCGAAAGTTATGGCCTTCCGAAGTTGGGCCAACCAAATTTCCAAAAAAATTGTCATAATTGATTTTAGGCGACTTTATATGTAATTCTAGGGTTAGTTGATCTCAAAGGTTAGGGTTTGATGTCTAGAAACTTCCCAGGCAGTGTAAAAATGCCTATATAAGAAATGCCTGTACATTGTCTAGGACAACTCTAGGTGATAGTTTCGCAACTCTGTGATGGAAATTATTGTAAGGAAGGCGCCTATGTGGGTTTGCATATTGTATTTCAAAATTTTGTAACTCCACATTTGTGGCAATAATAAGAAGCCCATATTTTGTTCTCGCAAATTGCTATTATTTCTTTTTTTTTGTTATGTGTTTGTGGTATTAAGGGAAGCACCCTTAATCTAAGAGGTTGATGTATAGACTGAAAGTAGCCTGGTTCCCGTTAGGAAGTTGCTAGGCGTACGGTATCTAAAGTGAAGGTAGTTCGTGTGGGGTGTTTGCGTTGTAGGGAGCATATCAATATGGAGTTTAATATCTAATTGCCACACACAGACATACACTATATAGAAGATACACAAGTGAATCACAATTTATAGAGAGAATATAGTTGCAAACAATGATGGTACTCAAATTTGCCAGATTGAAGTAAATTATTAAAGAGAATGGAATAGGGTGTGAGAATCCCACCAAAACTGTGATGGCCAAGTAGGGAAGGTCTCGCACTTTCGAAATGACGAACAACATTGAACTCCAACAAGAATTCACAATACAAAGAAATAATTCAAATCATATACCTAAACAACTCAACCTCATGGACATAAATAACTCGTCAAGGAAGAAACTAAGTGTCGACAGGAGGCACTGTTGATTCCCAAAACTATAGATTGGAATCCTACGAGCCTTGCCTGCTCGACGCTAGGATATCCATTTGGTTAAAACCAACTTGATGGGATTGATCGATGTGATCGAAATCCCTTGCGCTTCCGGCTCTGCAAAACCGAGGCGGGTGTACTTGATCCTGGACAACAACCTTAGATCCAAGATGCTTATAGCAGATAAATTAGAATGCAAATGCAACAAAAGCTTTTCAAAATGACAAGAATTATAGAAATCTTTAAGATTGCAAATTACAAATTAAGAATAATAAATGTGATAATGTTTTAAACAAAGAATGAACACAACAAATGAATATATTAATTCCTCATTGAAAAGAAATGAAACAGTTGCCAGCATATGGATTATGAGTTAAGAGTAAGAGACCAGTGCTTAATCAAATGGGCAATCAGAGTCAATATTATAAGTTGAAACGTACAACTTTATAAAGTTGAATATATTTAAATTATAATTTTTTTTAACAATTCAGACGCAATAGATCAATTATATGTATGCAATTTTAAACTTGTCTAGGTGCACTTTAACTCCTACGGAGACAAACTAGTCATAAATACGAAAATAACTAAATATTTCACAATATTTATGTTTATCAAATTTAAAATGCAATAATGTCCTAGTCCACTTATCTAAATATTAAAATATTACTAAGAAATAAATAAAAAACATTTATAAAGGACACAACTTAATAATAAATTAGAGCTCCAAAATTTAAAATAAATAACTATGCCAGAAATAAAAACGAAATAAAGACACTCCTTACACTCCTTACAAATGATCTATCTATTGCGCTTCAATTCTGGAATCGCATATAAATTTGCTCACTAATCTAGAATCCACAAGCCTAGTTCAAAAATTCTTTTCTTTGCCAATTGGAAAATACATCATAGAGCATGTATATGTAAAAAATTTAATAAAAAAAATGAATTGTCTCTCTCTTGTTTGATTTCACATCATATATTTATATATGGCTGGAGGGTATCGGTTACCTTCCCAAACATTGCACCCATTCATAAAAACTAACCAATATTTAATGACTTTAATATAGTTTGGTTTTAAATAAACATAACCAACGGTTTGATAATCAGAAACATCTTCTTCTTAGGGATTAACTTTTCAAAATTCCTTCAAATGCAAAACTGCTTTGCATCTCCATAATCTCAACTTAAGCAAGATCCTCCTCTAATGCATATATCATTTTTCTTGCAATGAAACAAAAGGAAAAATGTTAGACATGAATTACCAGGCAACGATTGCCAAGGAATGACACTTCAATAGTTTTCCCAAACAAAACCCGCCTATACTGTATCGGGTTCTAAATACTCCAAAAAATTCACAAATCCTGTTAGTTGAAAGATTGCCGCGCTTTTCTCAAACATCGTTGGCATAGTAATACAAAATAAATTTTAGATTTTCAGTATTCGTTTATCCTCCTTTGTTCATTCAATATCCCAGATGATGGAAACTGCTGCTGTGACCAATTGACCCAGGCTCTCTTCTGCTCCTAATTAATTGCTTGTGTGACGTTTCTTAATGGATTCCCACTGAATTATAAAATTTGCAGGCATGGATATAAAAGCCCCAGTTCCAGCGGAAGCATGGTTGTGAAATATCAGCAAAGAGTCTTCAAACTGAAGTGTTGGATGTATCTGTATTTGCCACTTGCGTTAATACTAGTAAAATACATGTGACAACCATTGCTTATTTGTGTCTCAATATGTGCTGTGACTAAGTTTGAACAAATATTCTCCATAGTCATGTCGGGTATTCAAAGTTCAAATGCTATGTACCCTCCAGATGTCTTTAAATATAGCTATCACCACAACTGTGCCAATGGTAGCTCAGACATGCGTCTCTTGATATATAGACATTTTGAGGAACCAAATGCGCTAGTCTCACTCTTTACCAAAACTCATACACATCTTTAGTGATTGCCTTGCATCTAAGTATTTATATTTTAGTATATTTGCATAACATCTCAACGGCTTCAGTTCATAACTTTCCCATATTATGTACCACTTATGCTTCCTGGTTGCAATCCAGAAAACTCCATAGAAACCACGAGACCAGGTGTTAGTGAATCCCTTTGTGGAAGAGAATTTGGTGTACTGGCTGCTCCTTGTTAACATGCAGCCTATATTCCCATAGTATACAATCATATACTCTTTGAAACATTTCTCAATGTGCTTCAACATGTTAATGTGAGTTAATGAGAAGGCTTCATCAAATTTCCAACATTATCGTTTAAATGGAGACCCTAAATTATGTGAAAATTAGGGCTCCATTAGTGGGTCTTGCTAGGGACATATGCCCCTTGTGGGCATAGTGAGTATCTCAGCTATCTTTGGATGAGCAGATCGAGCACCCATGCTTAGCATGATGCAAGGTAAAATTGGGTGGCCCCATGCCCCCCAAAAAGGTGAACATGACTTCTTTTCTCTATCGAACACCTTATTCTGATCATTGAAAACTGTGGATTTCCTAAATATGATATCATATTGCTCATTAGTAAAATTTGATCCGTTAGTACATATAAAATAGTCATCGCATGATATGTGCTTGCCTTGTTCAAGATTAGAATTAACATTACCAATAGGATCATAAATTTCATCATCTTTAAATCCAAACATCTGATCTCTTGCTTCATTGATTCGATCAATATACGTGGAAGGAATTTTTTCAAAAGAAAGATGATAAAAGCTTAAAAGCATTTCCCTAAGCATATTGTTAACAAATATTACCACAGGGTCTTCAAGGATACCTACCTCAGTAGGCTGCTCATACTTCTTACTTGTATTAAATGTAGCATCCTCAAGAGCAATACTTACTATCTCTTCTTCGTGAATGCAATCCTTGGCATCTAACTCTTGCTTAGCCTTTGATAGATCTTCAGGTGCAATGTGTTCCTCACTATATAGAAAATCCCTTAAGTAATGCTCTTGATCAGTCATGCAAGCATCCTGATTAGTTTTTTCTGCACAACTTGCTTGATCTCCATATGCTAGATGTTGTTCGTCACAACAAAGAGGCTTTGAAGATTGCTGATCATAAGATGAACTAATACATATTTCATCTTCTAGTTGCACATCATGAGTTTTATCCACTTCAAAATTGTTGTCAAGCCTGGTATGCTAATTTACTGAAGTCCATAGGAAATCACTTTCGGAAAATGGATTCAGGAACATAGAAAACTCGGGTATACTTCCAGTAGAATTTTCATCTTCTCATGTTGTTCTATTTCACTTTCACAAAATATTATGTCCGGATTCTCTATTGTTTCACTGCATAAAAAATCTGAAATAATGTTGAAGTCCTTGGATATCTTTTCTTCTTCTTCATGCATGTTCACAGTCTTCAAAATCGAGAAATGTGTAAGGGCTATATTCTTCATTCTCTTCTGCTAGTCCATTATATGTGGGAGTTGAAAATTCTTTGAAATTATATCCAAATAAATCTCTTTTTGTACTTAGACCACAATGCACGTCTTCAACAAATATATTATCCTCCTCAGAGTTGTATGCCCCTTGGGGTTCATTGGTTTCCATCTAGTGAAAGTAATATGGATTTGTAGAGATGACTGAATTTTCTTGTTCATTGAATATTTCATAGGACACATCTATTATCTCATTAATCTGTTTTTCTTTGTATACAGGAAGAAAAATTTGACCACCCTTTTCAACATACTTTTGATATTCCATGTCCAACAAGATTGAAATCTCATCCACACTCAAAGAATGCTCTTCATTATTTCCATGTTCTTCACAATCTAATTCCTTATCGGTCTCATCATGATCGGATTTTTCTTCGATTTCTTCTACATTTGGATCTGAAACATCATTATGTTCTTGTATTACTTTAGTATCCTTTTTTCATCTTTAATAGCTTGATCCCATATCTGAAGAAGAAGCTTTACATTAGGGTCCTTTGGCTAGATTCTCAACTTGACAATTTTGCTTAGAAATTCCTTGTAAGGAGATTTGAGATTTGATGGAATCTCATGGTAATCATTTAATATCCTCAAAAACAAATGTGCTGAAGTCTTGCCTTCATATCTTTCCAAACTAAAAAAGGTATCAAGTGGAGACATGTCAGGATCTTCTTCCATGTTGTAGCTTTGGTCTTCATATTGTTCATAATACATGTCATCTTCATGGCATGCATCATCAAATTCAAATAGGAACCATCCTTCAAACTCTTTCCAAGACGAGATACACTATGTGTGTAATCATTCATATGCCTGTCTTGCATTGTCCTTCAAAGTCTTGGAAAACAATTTCATTGCCTGATCTTCCGCACAAATCTCATAATCTTCTACAAATGTATAGAATGCATCCAAATGTTGAATTGCCGATTCATCCCATTCTCCATGGAACTTTGGTACCAGTAATGAAAGCTTTGGAGATAACTTGCTAGGTTCATAATCAACTTGCTGAAATCTAATGGCCTAATGCCATCTGGAATAAAAGGCTTTCTCTGAAATGATCGATGCATTTGAAAAAGTTGTATAGCACTTCTTTTGGAGTCTTCTCTCTCAACAGAGTCACTCATGATTCAGGCTCTTCCTTTGTTGAAGTACCAATCAATACACAATAGAGTCACCACCTCCGAATGGAGGAAATGAATAATCTTCAAGAATCTGAGTTCTTCCTTCTAGTAGAGTATAACTCACCAAAGATTGAATCTACTCGAAAAAGCTTAAAGAAAAACATACAATGCTTCTACAAGATCAAATCTTCATAAAGCAATTTAAGATTTATATTAAAAATTATGAGAGATTGAAATCTTCAAGGAAATTAAATACACTGTTAAAAACACTTATCAATTTCAAATTTTAAATATATCAAAATGTTTTAACAAATTAAATAGAATCTAACTCTTACTAGTCTACAATCAGAAACTCTTAGGGTTTGTTTTGCAACACTCCCCAGCAGAGTCGCCAATCTGATGGTTCCGAAAACTGTAGATTGGAATTCTATGAGCCTTGCTTGCTCGATGTTGGGATATCCATCTGGTTAAGGCCAACTTGACGGGATTGATCGATGCGATCCAAATCCCCTGCGCTTCCGGCTTTGTAAAACCGAGGCGTGTGTACTTGATCTTGGACAACAACCTTAGATCCAAGATGCTTATAGCAGATAAATTAGAATGCAAATGCAACAAAAGCTTTTCAAAATGGCAAGAATTATAGAAAACTTTAAGATTGCAAATTACAAATTAAGAATAATAAATGTGATAATGTTTTAAACAAAGAATGAACACAACAAATAAATATATTAATTCCTCAATGGAAAGAAATGAAACAGTTGCTAGCATATGGATTATGAATCAAGAGTAAGAGACTAGTGCTTAATGAAATGGGCAATCAGAGTCAATGTTATAAATTGAAACGTACAACTTTATAAAGTTGAATATATTTAAACTAAAAACAATTTTAACAATTCAGACGCAACAAATCAATTATATATATGCAATTTTAAACTTGTCTAGGATGCACTTTCACTCTTGTGGAGACAAACTAGTCATGAATACGAAAATAATTAAATATTTCACAATATTTATGTTTATCAAATTTAAAATTCAATAATGACCCAGTCTACTTATCTGAATATTAAAATATTTGTAGAAAATAAATAAAAAACATTTATAAAGGACACAACTTAATAATAAATTAGAACTCCAAAATTTAAAATAAATAACTATGTTGGAAATAAAATCGCAATAAAGACACTCCTTACACTCCTTACAGATGATCTATCTACTATGCTTCAATTCTAGAATCGCATATAAATTTGCTCACTAATCCAGAATCCACAAGCTTATTTCAAAAATTCATTTCTCTGTCAATTGGAAAATACATCATAGAGCATGTATATGTAAAAAATTTAATAAAAAAAATGAATTGTCTCTCTCTTGTTTGATTTCACACCATATATTTACAGATGGCTGGAGGGTATCGGTTACCTTCCCAAACATTGCACCCATTCATAAAAACTAACCAGTATTTAATATGACTTTAATATAGTTTGGTTTTATATAAACATAACCAACGGTTTGATAATCATAAACATCTTCTTCCTAGCGATCAACTTGTCAAACCTCCTTCAAATGCAAAACTGCTTCGCATCTCCATAATCTCAACTTAAGCAAGATCCTCCTCTAACGCAATATCATTTTTCCTACAATGAAACAAAAATAAAAATGTTAGACATGAATTATCAGGCAACGGTTGCCAAGGAACGACACTTCAATAGTTTTCCCAAACAAAACCAGCCTATACTGTATCGGGTTCTAAATACTCCTCCAAAAAATTCACAAATCCTGTTAGTTGAAAGATTGTCGTGCCTTCCTCAAACATCGCTGGCATAGTAATACAAAATAAATTTTAGATTTTCAGTATTCGTTTATCCTCCTTTGTTCATTCGATATCCCAGATGATGGAAATTGCTACTGTGATCAACTGACCTAGGCTCTCTTCTGCTCCTGATTAATTGTTTGTGTGATGTTTCTTAATGGATTCCCACTGAATTATAAAATCTGTAGGCACGGATATAAAAGCCCCAGTTTTGGTAGAAGAATGGTTGTGAAATATCAGCGAAGAGTCTTCAAACTGAAGTTTTGGAGGTATCTGTATCTGCCACCTGCGTTAGTACTAGTAAAATACATGCGACAGCCATTGCTATTTGTGTGTCAATCAATATGTGCTGTGACTAAGTTGGAACAAATATTCTCCACAGCCATGTCAGGTATTCAAAGTTCAAATGCTGTGTACCCTCCAGATGTCTTTAAATACAACTATCACCACAATTGTGCCAATGGTAGCCCAAACAAACGTCTCTTGATATATAGACATTTTGAGGAACCAAATGTACTAGTCTCACTCTTACCAAAACTAATACACATCTTTGGTGATTGCCTTGCATCTAAGTATTTATAGTTTAGTATATTTGCATAACATCGCAACGGCTCCAGTTCATAACTTTCCCATATTATGTGCCACTTATGCTTCCTGGTTGCAAACTAGAAAACTCCATAGAAACCACAAGACCAGGTGTTAGTGAATCCCTTTGTGGAAGAGAGTTTGGTGTACTGGTTGCTCCTTGTTTACATGCAACCTATATTCCCATAGTATACAATCATATACTCTTTGAAACATTTCTCAATGTGCTTTAGCATGTTAATGTGAGTTAATGACAAGGCTTCATCAAATTTCCAACATTATCGTTTAAATGGAGTCTCTAAATTTTGTGAAAATTAGGGCTCCATTAGGCACGACAAACACTTAATAGAATTAAAAAAAAAAAATGGGTCTGTGATATACTAAATCAATTGGCCAATAAACAAAGGTTTTAATAATTAATTTATTTTAATCAAGGACATCAGAATCCTCTCATCCTAAAATTTGCTTGCCCTCAGGCAAACACAGTGCTTGATGCATTCATCTTCCCATGTGGTGTCATCTAGCATAAGGTACTTTCTGAGTATCAAATACTCCTTAATGGTGCGATTCCATAGTTTCTTCTCTTGCGTGTTAATGATCTCAGCCAGTTCTAGAATCAACTTCCCTTCATCATTCAAAGGTGGAAGGTGGATAAAGGAATATTTTGACCCACGAGCTTATTCAAGCAATAGACATGGAAGACATGGGTTCGACTTCCCTCTGGTAACTTGAGTTTATAGGCCACTTCACCTATGCGTCCAATTATGCAATACAAACTGTAGAATCGTGGCTTTAGTTTCTCTTTGCCACTTGTCTTTAGAGAACACTGTGTGGTTGAAGACGAAGGTCAACCAGATCACCCACTTTAAAACTTCTTTCACTTCTATGTCTGTTGCCATAGATTTTCTGTTGATTATGTGCTTGTTGGAGATTGTTCTTTAAGACCCTTAAGATATCTTGTTCTTGCAACTAGTCTTTTGCCTGCACAATTGTCACCCAGGACCATATCTACAAATAAGGGTGGATCGTATCTGTAGGGTGCGTTGAAAGGCGACATCCTGATGGACATGTGATAAATGGTGTTATAACAGTACTCTTTGAGATGTAACCATTGAACCCATGCCTTCTGTTGTGCTGAGACATAGTTGCGAAGGTATCCTTCCAACCTGTTGTTTTCAACTTCACGTTAGTCCATCAATCTGAGGATGGTAGCTAGTACTTGGTGACAATTCTATTCTTGCCTGCAGAAAGAGTTTGTCCAAAGGGTGCTGAGAAAACAACTATCTTTGTTGCATACAATGTTTTGTGGTAATCTGTATAGGCGGAAGATTTCCTTGAAAAACAAATCTGCGACCTTGACAGCTTGGAACTCAGTAGGGATGGTGAAGAAGTGTGCGTACTTTGTCAATTTGTCAACCTAGATGAAAATACAATCTTTCCCATTCGCCTTTGGAAGTCTAATAATGAAATTCATCGATATGCTATCCCATTTGTAGTTTGGTATGGGTAAATGTTTTAGCAAGACCGTTGGTAGGGTGTGTTTAGATTTGTTTTGTTGGCAAGTTGCACATTCTCGTACATACTATGAGATGTCATTCTTGAGACCTTTCCACGAAAACCTCTCTCTAATTCGTCTGTAAGTTTTGAGGAATCCTAGATGCCCAACTAATGGTGAGGAGTGCATTTCCTTGAAAACATTATGCTTCATTGTGGATTTGGGCATGAAATATATCTTGTCCTTGTAGTAGATGATATCATCGACCACCTTGCATCAATTAGCCTGAATGTCACCATCCATTAGTTTGCATGCAAAAGTGTTGTTGGAGTATTTTGGCAATAAGTATGCCTTCCAATCGACAGAAATATGAACAATGGACAAATGGTAGGTTTTCTTGACAATGCATCTACAAAGACATTATTCTCTTCCCCTTCACGTATTCAATGTCAAAATCATAGGGTTACCCATTTTGGTTGCCTCTCATTCAGGTCCCTTTGCTCTAGTAAATATCGCAATCTATTATGACTAGTATGGACAATGAACTTGGCACCTACTAGGTATTACCGAAGCTTGGTCAGCGTGTGCACGATAACCAACATCTTGTTGTCATAGATGGAATATAGGTGCTCCACTTGTGTAAGTTTACAACTCTCATAGGCCATCGGGTGTTTATCCTGCATCAGTACGATGCCAATGCCTTCTCTGGAAGTATTATTTTCCAAAATGAAAGGTCAATTGAAAGCATCACCAACAAGAACTTAAGCATTTGTTTGTGTAATATCCCCCTCTAATAATGAAATTCAATATTAAATTATATTAGTCGATATTCTTAAGCAAATGTTTAAAAAATAATTAGATATTTTGATTATAATTCGATTGTGATGATTTCCCATTTAATAATAAATACTTTGATAAATAAATTGACTCAAACACTTGATCATGAAATATATTTAATAACTAAATATACCACAAATTCATAAACAATTAATAAAGAAACTTTATTCCAAACAAATAAGATAACCTATAATCAAGTTCAAAAAATTAATAAAGAAACCATATAATAATAGTCACCGGGTCCCATATCTGATGACGTGTCCAAGGGACATGACTTATTTGTGATCTCTATGGTATATGTAAACTGCATTGGCAATCAAATTAGATCAGTGACCAACGGGCCAAACATTGAAGAATATCAATGAAATACCAAATGAGAAGGAATTAATAAACAATATAAAAGGAGCATATTTGAATTGGACATCTCTGTGATTGTTTTATCATATATTAAGTGCAGCATACTTTCATGTTACCAAAAGGGATAACATAAAATAAACATACTAAATAAATGGAGGATCATCACCAAAAACAAGGAAGCAAAATAATAGACAAAATTTCAGTGGCATTGGATTAAGTTATAATAAAAGCAAACGACCAACATATGTAGAGCGGCAGCATTTATGTGGGTAGAAATAGAGAATAACTCTATCCCATTCAACACTTGCATGAAAAGAGTTACCCATATGGAGATATGGAATATTATAATAAAGAGAGTGAATTTAATAATAAAACATGACATTATATTGATAATTATAATAATAATTTCTAGACTACTTATTAAGAAAAGTATAATTTATATATTGAACTAATAAATTAGTATTATACATTCATTTAATAACAATAATTTGTAATGTTGATTTGAAGTATAATTTCTAATATTATCATAAAAGTAGAATTGATTTCAAATATGATGATGAGATCAAAATTGAGAGTCCGGTTGATTTTCAAGAGACTCAATTTCTTGCATTATTATATTTAATAATCTTTTGTAAGATTATCATCTATATCTTTCTGTCCTAAATTAAAATAATATTATCATTTGATAGCTAAAATAACTATTACTAACCTTATTAAAATAAATATTATCTATAATAATGGACTTAGAAAGGGGACATTGTAGTTTGTTGAAGATATAATTCATACAGGATGGAAAAATAGCTGGTGCTTTCGTCAATTTGAAGGGCAACTGAGAACTCATAATTCATGTAGCGACAATGGAAAGGCGTCTTTTTCCACATCTTCCTGCATGCGGATCTAATGGTATCTGAAACAGATATCTATTTTTGAGAAATAAATTCCACCATGCAACTCATCCAACAATTCATCGATCCTGGAATTAGGCTATCTATTTTTGATTGATTTCTTTCTTAACGCATGATAGTCTACACACATGTGTAATGTCTGGTCCTTTTTCACGAACACAATTGATGATGCAAAAGGGCTAGAGATGGGACAAATCCATCATTTCTCGAGCAACTCCTAGATTGTCTTCTCAATTTCATATTTAAATTTTCTATGATGGTGGTACGGTGTAGTGATAATCAGTTTGGTGTCAGCTTCCAATTCTATGGTGTGCTTGAAACCACGATGGGGAGGTATGCCAGGAGGAATGTCTGCAAAAAATCTATCATGTTGTATTCAAGATGGCTTGTAGCTCATCATTTTGATACACCCGTTGCCCTTTTATTGATTCTTCATAAATGAAGCAATGTGCAGTCCATGCAATGTCATAATGCCGAAAAATGGCCTCCATTCGTTAAGCATAGACTTCATTTGGTCCTTCATTGGTCATCCTCGTGAAACAATCTCCTTTCCATCTACAAGAAAAGTGAAGTTAATCCGCTTGAAACTCTGTGTATTCATCTGGTGATTCCATCCACTATATGCCTAGAATGACTTCCATATCATCTAGGTCTACCATAAAGAAGTCCTCCGTTATTGCATGATTAGCCATGGTGATACTCAATTGGGGAGCAAGGTGTGTGTAGGGTAAGAGTGCTCCTCCGACAACTTTGACTTGGAATCCTGCACGAGCCTTTGTAGGTAGACCTCTTCGTTTCACCAAAGATGAGTTTATAAAGTTTAAAGTGGCCTTGCTATCAAGTATCACAATGGACCTCTATCCTTGAACAGTTCCCCGTACCTAGAATACCGTACATCTTGGGCTCTCAGCGAGAGCGATGGTTCCTCCTCGTCGTACCACGCCGTACCAAAGTGTCATTCTTCTCTGTATGGTTCAAGCTAACCATTTTGGAGTTCTATGGGTGACCACCCTCTATGGGTAGATTCTCTTGATCATCCTCATCATCAGACACGACCTCGATGTAGTGTATTTTCCCTTTACTGAGGCATTTGTGCCTAGGTTCCCACGACTCTTCACAATTGAAGCATAATTTCTTCCTCCAGAGCTCTGATTTGGTAACTTCGTCCAACAAAGGCTTCTTCGACGGAGATTTGTCATCTTTGCCCCTTGGAACTAATGGCGATTTGGAGTGGGAGTAACCTCGAGAGGATGATGTTGATGATGATGCCATGCTTCACGCCTTTTTGATAGCCTCCGAAAGGGTGGCAGGATCAAAACTCTTTATGCAACCCTTGGTGGTTTTGTCAGTCCACCCATGAATAGTACTATTCATCTCCTTTCAAAAATGTCCATAACCAAAATAGAGAGTTTTTGAAATTCTGTGATGTACTAGTCGATTGATCCGATTTGCCTTAAGTGTGCCAACTCTTTAAAATTAAGTTTCGGATCTTTACCATTAAACCGGTCTGTCGATCTTTCAGTCAATTCTGCATAAATATTACTTTGTCATGTCCCAGCGTAATGGTGCCACCATTCATGTGCCACTCCTTCTAAGTGGATTGTTGCAAATTTAATTGCTTCCTCTTCTGGCATTGGATTGAGTTGTAAGTAAATATTGGCCTTCATTACCCATGCCTTGGTTAATATGGATCTGGATCCATCAAATGGCGACAGATTCACTTTATTCAATGTCCTACTAAGATCATTGTTAAAATATCCTCGGTTTTTGCATCCAGAATATTGCATTCTCAATTCTGCTTAATCTTTGTAGGATATATCATCTTCTAAGTTTGCATTCTTCTAATCTTCTTTCAACTGTGCTTAAACTTCATCAAAGGTTGGTTCCCTTCCTCCTTGCGGTGCCTCTTTCCATGGAGGGAAGGTTGGCATGGAAGGTTGAGAGCGCGTCGGATGAGGATTTGCCTTTCCCGAGACCAAATCGACACTATGACCATTTTGTTCACTAGATATCTTATTTTTTGCCATTTTCCAGAGAGTTTCTTCCATAAGTCGTTGAGTGTCATTGATTTGTGCGTGACTCCTCGAAAGATCCCTCAATAGTGCCATGACTTCAGTAGGATTGGGTTTTTGATGTGCCATTCTAGCAATTGAGTGAGATCTCCTTTGCTTCCAGCTATAAACTTTCATTCACTATCCATAGGCTGGTAGGATTACAGGCTTTGATACCACTGTAATGTTCCCCAATCTTGCAGGAGAGGTCATTGAGTTCATATGCAGCTGAAAGATGCGTATAGTGGAGTCAAGGATGTTGGAACTACGAACTGGCGAAGGGGAAGGTGTACAGTTTGGAGAAGAGATTGGCCTATGAATTGGAGGAGAGGTTGTCGTATAGACTGGAGAGGATAGGTGTATGGGCTGGAGAAGAGGTTGGCATATGGACTGGAAGTTGCCTAGTTCCCGTCAAGAAGTTGTTGGGTGTGCGGTATCTGAAGTGAAGGTAGTTTGTGTGGGGTGTTTGCGTCGTAGGGGGTAGATCAATATGGAGTTTTATATCTAATCGTTAGACACAAATGTACACCATAGAGCAGATACACGAGTGAGGCACACTTTATATAGAGATTATAGTTGCAAACAATGAATGTACTTGGATTTGCCAGATCCAGGTAAATTATTACATGGCTCTCAATGCATCTATTACACCATAGAAAGCCAAAACGACCCCAGTTGGAGTCAAAATGTGAGTTTTTTCTCTCTAAATTTGGAAGTTGTTTGCTAAAACGTGCCATCAAAACACCAAGAAATGAGTGGTTTTTTACAAGGAATCAAACGTCCAATGGATGGAAATGCATGAAGATGCAAAAACGACCCTAGTTGGAGAGATTTCACACTATGGAAAGGGCAAATCTGAAGTTTAAAGAAAAAACATGTTCTTGGAAGCCTTAAACATGGACATTTTGCCCTTGAAATGCAAAATCGGGTTCTTAGAATGCATTTGCTTGTATGTTGTAAGCAAATCACACCTTTTTGATGTTATGACATGTTTTAAAAATGACATCAAAGGAAAAGAATATCTTTTTAGTGCTATTGCATGTCTTAAAATTTTGAAAAATAACCTCCATAAGGCAGAACACACCTTTTTGATGTTATGACATGTTTTAAAAATGACATCAAAGGAAAAACACACCTTTCTAGTGGTATTGCATGTTTGCAAATGGAGGCATAAGCAAAATGCACCTTTTAGGTGCATATGCGTGTTTCCAAAATATGCTCTACAAGGCAAAACACACCTTTTAGGTGTATATGCATGTTTTGAAAATACGCTCTTCAAGGTAAAGCACACCATTTGGGTACATATGCATGTTTTGAAAATATATGTAATTGCACGTCTTAAGTGTTTTCAAAGCATTTTCATTCAAAATCGCACCTTTTAGGTGTAATTGCATATTTTGAATTAAAATGTGCTTGTAGACATGTTTGAACAATTTAAGTTATGAATCAAGCATGTGTCAATTTAATTTTTGAATAAATATTACTCAAATGGGACATAAATAATATTTACACTATATAGTTAATATAGCATATGGAAATATTATCTTAAAAGTAATATTTACTAGAGCATTTAATTTAAAGCTCAAAAACTAAATTAAAATATATAGTTAATATTGTCACTTAAGTGAAAAATCAAAAAGCAACTCAACTTAAAAATATAACATAAAGTTCTCTATAGTTACTTAAGTGAAAAATTAAAATGATAAAGTAACTTAAAAACATAACATAAAATGAATTCATGTTGTATTTTTCAAAAATGAATGTTAACATAAAAATATAACATGATATTTTTAATTTGTGCAGTTGCACCTAAAAGGTCCACTTTTTGGGCACTCAAATGGTCATATCTTTTGATTGACAACTCCAATTAAGCCCTGAGATAGATCAAATCAAAGAGAAAACTGAAAGCAATAATTTGAGCAAAATCAAATGACCAAAAGCCAATAAACACACTCAAAAAAGAGAAAAAAAGATGTTGAAGGCTTCAAAAATCTAGCATAGGCTTGAAAAATAGAGAAACTAAAAAGATTTGACGGAAACCTTCAATAAAAGGATTCATTATATCAATTGGAATTGATTGATTGATCAATACTAACCAATTAAATAACGAACTAAACTCAAAGAAATGTGAAATTAAGTTGAAAATGTTTCGTATTGTTATCTGCATTTTTGTGGTGACAAAATGCAAGACAACAACTAGCTCTCTCTGGGGAATGTTACTTGTTTGTTCTTGAAAACAATAATTGACATAGAATCCAATTCTCTGAGTGCTTTCATCCACTCCATTGGGCAATAGAGTCAGGCGACAAAAGAAAAATAAAAATAAAAACCTATGACCTAAAACAAAACTTATGTAGAAGAAGTACTTAACTGATAATTATTGTAAGTAATGTTTCAGATTTGTCCATTGTAGGGCAGTGGTATTGGTGTTCCATCACGATATGCAAGCCAAAAATTGTTTTCGTGTGCAATTTGATGAATTGTGAAAGGTCCTCACCAAAGTTATCCCATGATTGAAACAAAAACTAGTCACTTCCCTAGATGAGAAAGCAATTGCATTACTTGAAACAATCTTGTTCAGAACACCAAAACGTGAAATGATGTTCTATTTCAGAAAGTCACAAATTATTTTGGATGTAGAACCTTTCACTGGAATTGCTTCGACCCATATAGTGAAGTAATTTGTTGCTGCTAAGATATGTGTATGACCCTTGCTTGACGATGGATTAATAGTACCAATGAAATCAATTCCCCATTGTTGAAACGATCCATCGATCACCATTGGTTTTAATTGTAGAGCAACGAGTTTTTTCTTGCGAACAAATTGTTGACACAATTCACATTTCTTCACCCACTGATAAGCATCATGAAAAAGTGTGAGCCGATAGTATGGTGCTCTCAAAATCTTATGTGCAGTGACAGGTGTTGTGAAGTGTCCACCACATGCCTGATTATGAAAAGAATCCAAAAGTCGTACTTGCTGACTTTTATCAACACATCTAAGGAATGTTTCATCCATTGCACGCTTGTAAACTCCATTTTCCCAAAGAATGAAACTTGAAGCTTTTAACTTGAGAGTTCTTCGTTCTTTGTATGTCAAATGTGGAGGACATTCGCCATAGCTCAAATAGTATGCCATATCAGAGTACCAATCATCCGTAGTGCTAATGAAGAAAACAATAGTAAGAGAAGAAGAATTCTCATCTTCTACTTGCAAGGGTTTATTTTCAGCCATAAGCTGACATAGACTTTTACCACGAATTAACTTGGTATGTCGTATCTCCATATCATATTCTTGAATCTTAGCAATCTAATTTCTTCTTTTAGTACTAAAATCCTGCTGTGTCAAAGTAGTCTTGATAGTAGTATCTGGAACTAGAGAAATGATATGAGAATTCAAAATATAGAACTTGAAATGCTTTATTGCTTTAATAACAACATAAGCATGTTTCTCCATTTGACTATATTTCAGTTCATGAGCCTTCAAAGGACAACTCATGAACGAAATTGGTGATTCAATACCTTCATCATTTTTCTGCATTAGAATAGCAGAAAGAGAATGTTTTGAAGCATAATTGTACATGATGAAGCTTTTTGTATAATCAGGACATACTAACACAGGAGCATGTCATCTTTGATTTCTTTAAATGCTTTTCTTCCTTCTTGGTTCCAATGGAAAGCATTCATTTCTTTCATCATATTTCCACAATATGACGAGTCTGTTCAGCAAAATCTGGTATAAATCTTCTCGAAAAATTCACCTTTCCAAAGAAAGAATATCCACCCAACAAGGTAGACCAGCCACAACGTGTGAGACAGAATCTCTTTTACCTTAAAGGGAAAGCTCCCCTTCTCACTGTTCCTTGGATCAACTCAAGGTAAGCAAGAAGTTGAGAGATTTGAAAGAGTATTACCAGTATTCTTTCCTCCTAGCTTTCAGGAAAGAATCCACTTACTCATGGAGCGAGTAATGGGCAAGATGAAACTTCGAACTACACTTCTATCAAAAGTTGTAAACGGTTATATCGATAAACCAACATCAACTCAAAGGCTAGCTAAAAGCGTACCAGTTTGGCTTTAAGTCCAGTCTTAATCTATATGCTATAAGAATGACCTTTACTATTGGGGCAAAAAGAGTTCCAAAAGTAAAGAATTCTAACTGTTTTTGTGAATCAAGAAAGAGATAAAAGCTACAGTCAAAGCTCCTAGTCTATATATCTCCACAACCATTCCCAGTCAAAGCTTCGACTCCAATTACTTTCTAACTCTTTATACTTTATTATCAAGAATGTAAAAACACATGAATCAAAGATAACAAATGCAAATCACAGTCAAAGCTTCCAACTTGCACAAGTCACAATTGCACTCAATCAAAAGTTCAACTTCAATTGCTTCTTTGTATTCACTTTTTTTTAAAAATAGTTCTACACAATCAAAGTTATGCTTGCACAATTTCTCTAGAGCTCTCTTGCATACAGAATAAAGATGATTTTTACACTAAGGGGGCATTCCTTAATATAGGCAAAAGGAGTTGAGAAAAAGATGGAGGAAAAAGTGGGAGCAACTCAACCAACTTTGACCTTTTCAAATTAAAAGAGATAAATTATTGGATTAAATGTCATAAGGACATGAAAATTAAATTTCATGTAATTACACAATTTCATGGAATACATCCTCTTCAATCTACAAACATTGAAACTAAAGGAGGAAGATGGAAGAGAATTGAAACAAACCTAGGGATTGTTCTGAAGGTGCTTGTACTTGGCGATGCTATCCTGGATGATCAGAGGATCAGGAGTTCTTGTATTTCATGCCACTGCATTCACTTTGATAATCATGGTGTTGCGTCTTTTTATAGCCTTTGACTCTCTTTGATGAATTATCTATTGTCATTTGAAATCATTATGTGATCAAGCCTTTTTTTGTTCAAGTTGTTGTGAATTCTCCTTTGTAGATCAGCATAAACTAGAGTCTCTAACACTTTGAAAACCTTTTTGATGGTGTCCGGATGTAAACCCGAAACAACTTTCTATCAACATCTTCAACTATTTTTTTTTTGAAGCAAAGTGCTCTACATATTCTCACACGAACTCAGGTTCCAAAGAAGCCATTGGGAAAGTGGAGACCACATGAATAATTGCTTCTTGAGAATTAAAACATGTCTTCGTGAGAGGATGCCATTGTCCTTTGAAGAAGTTTTGACATATCTTGAAAAGTGCGCCACAACATAAAGATGAAAACATCTTCCAATGAGACCAGATCCATGAAAACTTTGAGATTTGAGTTACAACGACGAATCCATGAGGGATGAGTGCTAGAAGTATGGATTAGATAGTTATGAAACACATATGATGGCTGGAAATGAACTGAAAAGCATATGTATTTGGATGGAAAGGGCCAAAGTCAGACTTAAAAGAATGGATGGCATGTGGGCAAAGATGGGTTTTTGTTTAAATGCTTTGAGGATTGAAGCTTGGGCACATGGGAATGCATGCAAATGATGACTTTTGACATTTAAAGAGTGACCTTTAGTCAAAAATGGGTTTTCAAGATGCAATTACATGTAAAGTGAATTACATGTAATTGTGACATGTGATTGGGTTCGGAGAATGGAAATGCATGTAAGTCAGAATAAAGAATGATATTACATGTAAGTGCGGATGAAGGGTGAGATTACATGTAACCGCATGTGGAGAATGAGATGCAAAGTGCTATGGCATGTAATGATAAATGAGGAATGAAGAGATGCACTTGCATGAAATAGTGGAAGGTAGAGTGAAGTGAAACACGCTTAAGTTCTTGGGAAAGAACTTGCAACTTCTTCCAAAAGAAGAAAAACGAGAAAGCAAACAAAAAAACAACAAAAACAAGCATAAAACAAACAAATACCTTTGATCTTAGACTCAAACATATGAATAAGCAAGTTGCTTTCGAGTGCAAATTCAAATTTGGAGTTTGGGAAAAATTCAAATGTGTGAAAATGAGAGTTTTCATCATATTTAAACGCAAATTGCACTTTTCATGGCATATCTATGAACAAGCGTGCAACATCAAGCTAAAATATGCAAGAAGATAGCAAGAGAAGAATGAATTAATGAGAAATTTTGAAAATTTCCACTTGGAGATCAAAGAGCCAAAATAACAAGATTTATAGACGTGAAGATCAATTCTCCCTCAAATCCGGATTTACAAATTACTATTTGACTTCCTCCACGCTTGCAAGTAATGGATGATTAATGAGCATTAAATGGTTGGATTTGACATGAGAATGCCGAAAATGTGGTCAAAGATCACCAATACATAAGACATTTTTGCAAAAAGCCTTAACTTTGAATGCTATAGAATAAGGTGGTTTTGCTATGGGAATGCAAAAATATGTTCATAGATGATATACGTATGGATTCAAACCCCAAAACGATCCTCCATTGGCCAAAAACGTGTTGGAAAACTCTCAAATTCTGGGCTTTTTTTAAAAACCTGATTCATAGAGGGCATGAAATGAAGCATTTTTAACATCTAAAGGCAAAAACATGTTCTTCAATAGCAAACACATGGATCACAAGGCCAAAACGATTTGTATTGGAGGAAAAGAGTGATCAAAGAGTCCCAAATCTGGGCATTTTTCTCCAAAACGAGGCTTCAAAACCTCAAAATCTGCATTGTTTCTTGCATGGATTTCAACGCCTAATGCATGGGAATGCATAAATATGGAAAAACGACCTCATGGATTTCAAGCCATTACATGGGCAGATCTAAGTATTTTTTATGGAAAACGTGTTCTGGGAAGAAGAAAACATGAAGTTTTTTGCCCTTGAATCTTCAAAAACAGGTTCTATCTTTGCCAATGCATGTAATAGATCCAAAATGCACTATAGAGGAAGCAATACATATTTTAAATAAGATGGAAGGACTTCTCTATGCAAAGCGCTGACATATTTTAAAACATGCATTTGCCCTCAAGATGCAAAACACATTCTAGGAGGAGCAATGCATATTTTAAAAACTTGTTATAATAACCCTTTTAGTGCAAAACACACTCTTGGAGGGTGATTACATATTTTGAAAACACTCAAATATGCAAGTCTCACTCTACAAAGCCCATTGCATATTTTAAAATGCATGTATTTACATGATTAAGTGTTTTAAAAATGCCCTTTTAGTTCAAAAATGTGGTCTCTAGAGGCATTTGCATATTTAAATGCAAATGAGTTGAAAGACATGTTTTGCACAACTTAAGTGATCAATTAAGCACATGTCAAATTGAATTTTGAGGAAATATCACTAAATTGGGTCAAAAATAACATTCACACAATATAGTTTAATTACTACGTGTAAATATCATTCATAAAGTAATATTTACTTAGATGTTTTAAATTAAAACATAAAGTAACTCAAAAATTAAATCAAACTATATAATTAATAAAGTCACTTAAGTGAAAAATTTAAAAAGCGACTCAACATGAAAATATAACACAAAGTGCACTGTCACTCAAGTGATTAAGTAATTTAAAAACATAACATAAAGTGATTTTAAGTTATATTTTTCAAAAAGCGAATGTCAACATTAAAATATAACATGATTTTTAGATCGTGCAGTTGCACCTAGAGAGTCCACCTTTTGGGCACCAAAATGATCATATCTTATGATTGCTAACTCTAATTAAAGCCCTAAGATAGATCGAATCGAAGGGAAAACCGAAAGCAATGATTTGAGCAAAACCAAAAGACCAAAAGCTAACAAACACACACTCAAAAACATGATAAATGACGTTAAAGGCTTCAAAAATCAAGCACAGGCTCAACAAACAAAAAAACTATAAAGACTTGATGAAAGTCTTTAGTAAAAGGATTTATTATATCAATTGGGGTCAATTGATTGAGCAATGTTATGCAATTAAGTAATGGACTAACTTAGAGAAATGTGAAATTAAGTTGAAGAAGTTTCATATTGTTACCTACATTTTGTGGTGAGAAAATGTAGGACAACAAAATAGACAAACAAAAACTACCAAACTTGAAGTCAAATTAGAAATGAAAAAAAGATGAGTAAACCATAAGAATATATATATATATATATATATATATATATATATATATATATATATATATATATGAATTAATATGTGCATAAGTAATATTTTATATATTAATTCATCCTTATTAAGTTTATATTACTTTATACTAAAGAAAAAAATCACTGTTAAGGTTTGAAAAAACAAACAAAACGAGGAATAAGGAAAAAGAACGAAAAAAGAAAAAGAAGGCAAAGATATTTGAATTATTTCATTTATCTTTGACTTCTTTTCTTTCTTTCTCCTTTTCTTCATTTTGTTTAACCTTCTATTCCTTAGTGTTAATATCTATGACTTTCATTGTTAATTCAAATATCTTTGCCTTCTTTTCCTTTTTTCCTTCTTTAATTCAAATATTACTTATGTACATATTAATTCATCCTTCAAATTCATACTATTTTGTATGTTTTTCTTGTATTATTTATCATTTTCATATATATATATATATATATATATATATTCTTATGGTTTAGTCTGCTTCTTTTTTATTTCTTATTTGACTTCAAGTATGGTAGTTCTAGTTTGTCTATTTTATTTTTATTTTTGGCTCTTGATGGTCTTGTCACCCTTAATCTTCATGACTCCGTACTCTCTCACTTCTCTTATATTCCTTCCTCAGTCTGCAATCTACATTTTCATGTTCTTTTGCTCTCTTGCATCCTGATGATGGATCATGTATTATGATCCGAAACGTTGGTGCTAGAAACAAATTTGCACAATTGATCCTAGAAAATTTATATTTATTGATACGGATCACTTTATTATTTTCATATATGTAAGTTAAATATTGAAATATTAATAAGTGGGAAATTCAAATAAGGATTGCAGAAACTTCATGAGAGGATTATAAAAGGCGATTTGAGGAATTCATTTTATACAGTTGGATAATTTTTATATCTCAAAGAAGTTTGTATGGAAACCCTTGGAGTTTCTTGGTTGTGTCCGCAAAAATTCACTTGGCTTATTGGGTGGATTCATTTTCAGAATTCACATTGAGCTTATTGCAAAAGAAGTTGGAAATGTCATTTATTTGCAGATCTACAGTTTCAATGGTTTGCAGTTTATTTCTAGGTGGAAGACATATTGCTTTAAATCCAGAGGTTTATTAGCCACTTTTTCAGGATGCAATGGATGGCTAAGGTTTTACATGAAGTTTGCAAAGGATTTTGAAGATTTTGTTAATGTTGAAGGCTTGCTACAAAGGCATGAATAGTGACACTACAGTGGAATGAACAGTTGTGCTGCAGTGATGTGAACAGGGTTTGCAGTAGGTTTAAATTTGTTTGAGCAAGGGCTTGATTGTATTTCTTTGTGAAGTTGTGCATAAGGTTTGAGCACTTACTTTGGAGTCCTAGTGCTGATCATTTGAGGCAATTTAAAGACTTGTTTCAGACATTTAGGACGTTTCATCCCTATTTTAGTTCTGTCACAATATCAGATTTATATTCAGCTCATAATCGGAGTTGTAATCAGTATCCATATCTTATTGATTGGCATTTTATGCCTCATGACATTGAAGGGGAAATTGGATAAGTGCATTATACATTGGAAAATAGGATTGCATGCCTCTTGTTGAGAAATGGTCAAGCTACCAAAACTGAAAAGTTCAGGGCAGAATAAGGGTGTGACATTTCATCACCTGCTTTGATTTCTGATTGAGACAAACTAAGGTCATAATGCTGGACTTTTTGGAATCTGATAACAAACTTGCATTTAAGGTTAATAATAAAACAAATTGAGGATGTAGAAAGCTTGTAATAATTTTGACATGATTCTTGGGAAATCAAGGAAAGTTGAAGTGACACAGAGCATGATGGTTGCAACACTTCTGAGTTGGGAAGGATGCAGACAAAAGCATGACTTTTGATTGACAAAAAGATTGACTCTGGTAATAGATTGTTGACTTATATCAGCACTTTAGATTAACTTATTTCAGCACTCTTGATTAACTTATATCAGGACTCTAGATTACACAAATTTTGAGAAGTTTGCTAAATTTTTTTTATTAATAAAGTTGAGGATAATAGTTAGGTGGCCTTACGTAGAAGAGCTGCCACTTAATTGTTAATGTTTGGGAACAAACTTTCTCATAGGGAAAGACACGTTGTATCCATAAATATAACAAGTTCTTTATCAAATCATAACTCTCCATACTGAAGACGATTCAATATTATTTTGTTGATTCTTTGGGTGTCTATTTCGGTACTCTCCATCTCAGTCCATTAGTTTATTTGTGGTTTTCCTTTTAGAAGTCTTTCCTGTTCTATCTATACACATTTTTTGTAAGTCACCTGGACGTTTGAGTCCATGCTATTTATGGTAAGTCATCTAGATTCTAGATGGTTAGAGGGCACCATGGTTATATAGAAAAGTTTGCAGGATCAGTTGTTGGTGTTATATTTAGCATTTAATGGAGTTTAATGATTAAATTTTGATCTAGCATTGACTCTAATATAATAAATAAAATAAAATATCTTTATGTTTATAGTTGCTATAAGTGGTCAAGTGTGCATTGAATATATTAATACCATAAAGCATTTAACTATTAGTTCAAATGGGGTGGAACATATGGAGATATAAGGATATTAAAGAGGCTTTATATTAGTGAAGAAATTATATGATGGGTCATTTTATTATTTTCCTATATGCAAGTTAAATATTGAAATATTAACAAGTGGGAAACTCAAATAAGGATTCCGGAAACTTCACGAGAGGATTATAAAAGGTGATTTGAGGAATTCATTTTATATAGTTGAATAATATATACTTCTCTCTAAGAAGTTTGTGAGCTTTGGCTTTGTTTACAGGAAATCTGAGGGTGGAAACCCTTGGAGTTTCTCGGTAGTGTGGACAAAAATTCACTTGGCATATTGGGTGGATTCGTTTTCGGAATTCACATTGAGCTTATTGCAGGTATTTGGCATTGAAAAGAAGTTGGAAATGTCATTTATTTGTGGATCTGCAGTTGCTATGGTTTGCAGTTTATTTGTATGTGGAAGACGTATTGCTTCAAATTCAGAGATTTATTTGCCATATTTTTTATAATACAATGGATGGCTAAGGGTTGACATACATTTTGTGAAGGATTTTGAAGATTTTGGGAATGTTGAAGACTTGCTACAATGGCGTGAATAGTGACACTACAATGGCATGAACAGTTGTGTTACAGTGATGTGAACAGGGATTGCAGTAGGTTTAGATTGGTTTGAGCAAGGGCTTGATAGTATATCATTGCTAAGCTGTGCATAAGATTTGAATGCTTACTTTGGAGTCCTAGTGCCGACCTTTGGGGGCAATTTAAGAACTCGTTTCAGACATTTGGGTCAGTCTTATCCATGTTTCAGTTCTGTCATAATATCAGATCTATATTCAACCCATAATCAGAGTTGTAATTAGAATTGATAACTTGTTGATTGGCATTTTATGCATCATGACATTGAAGGGGAAATTGGAAAAGTGCATTAGACATCAGAAAATCAGATTGCATCCCACTTGTTTGAGAAATGGTCAAGCTACCAAAACTGAAAAGTTCGGGGCAGAATAAAGGTGGGACGTTTCATCACACACTTTGATTTCTGATTGAGCCAAATTAAGGTCATAATGCTGGCCTTTTGGAAATCTGATAATAAATTTGCATTTAGGTTAATAATAATATCAAATGAGTATGTAGAAAGCTTGTAGGAATGTTGATATGATTCTTGGGAAATCAAGGTAATTTGAAGTAACACAAAGCATGATTGTTGCAACACGTCTGAGTTGGGAAGGATCCAGACAAAAGCATGACTTTTGATTGACAACAAAGATTGACTCTGGTAGTATATTGTTGACTTATATTAGTACTCTAGATTAAACTAGTTTTGACCAATTTGCTAACATTTTACTATTAATAAAGTTGGGGATGATGGTGAGGTGGTCTTATGTAAAAGAGCTGCCACTTAATTGTTAATGTTTGGGAAGAAACTTTCTAGAATATAGGGAAGGACATGCTGTTCCATAAATATAACAAGTTCTTTATCAAATCATAATGATTTTTTTTTTCTGTTTTTAGGCTTGTAATTTGTATTGTTGTTAAAACAATATTGCCATGTCACCCATTATATGATATGTGGGGATTTGTTCCCTTAACAAGTCTAGTGTATCTAGTCAATGTGTTTGTAGAGGTGATTTATTGAGAATGTACTCATTCTTTATAAAAGAAGGTTTCATTTATATATCATCAATACAAATGTAGGTGGAGATGGCTTCCCTCCACTGCCATTGATAAGTGGGTGCTATTCTACTCTATTGCCCATTGACGTCCCAAACACTCTTTGTTAGTTTGTTCTTTAATTTGACAGTCCTTGTACTTGTGGTTGTATTCAATGTCTCTGTACAAGAATGCAGTGACATTTGGAGTTGCACTTTTATTCTCAAAATGATCACTATCAAAATAAGGTAGATGGAGTTGGATTATGTTTTATATAAGCATTGTAATGCTGCAATTTTCTTTTGTGTGTTATCTTGAACAAACATGGATGAAGGTATTAGCCATAGATTATATGTGATTGTTTTTATTAATGGAAATAGGTACAGTGGTATTACAAGTGAGATGATGGCCAATATTACAACCACACTTAAGGATATTCAGGTTGGGCCCACTGTCTTTTAAATTCTGTTGCTTTAATTATTGTGATCTTGATAAATCATAAACAAATTTGCCCATCTTATTTACAAGATTACATTCTTTATTCAACAAATAGTCTTTTCTTCATGGAAGTGTTATTAATGACTGTATGTCTGATTTCTTTGTTAGGAAGAATTCCTGAACCTGGTTTCTAGAGAAACGATTCTTGTTGGCCACTCATTAGAGAATGATCTTTTGGCCTTAAGGATTGTGCACAACTTAGTAATTGATACAGCTATCTTATATCGACATCCCCAAGGTGCACATTATAAACCTTCTCTACGAATAATTACAAAAAAGTTTCTGAATAGAGACATTCAAGAGTCAAGAAGTGGCCATAATAGTGTTGAAGATGCCAGAGCTACCATGGATTTGGCATTGTTGAAGATTCAAAAAGGTAAATGCTTTAAATTCTTTCAAGCCTGAGTAAGCATGATAATACATTGTGTTAGTGTAAGTGGATATGTATTTCATAACAATTTATTCAAAATTTTGATAACTTCTTCTCAATTCATTTTGTCAAGGTAGTTAAGATAGGTTTTTAAGTTTATCTAAGAGTCTATTAATGACTTGTAAGCAATGATATAATAATTTTTTCCACATCATTCAATAAAAGCTAAGTTGCACAGGTACCTCCCCCCCCCTCCGGACCACATACCGGTTCGAACCGGTTCGTGGTTCTGGTCCGATTCGACCTGGGTTCGTTTTTGGAGGCCTGGTTCGATCTGGTTCGAACCCAAGAGAACCACATATAAAATTTCGGACCAGGGTTCGAACCCAGGAGAATCACATATAAATTTTCCACATTACAGCATGTTTTAATTTAATTTATGTTGATACATCTTGGGTCTGGGTTGGTAGGCATTACAATGCCACAGTTTTTTAGTGTTGAGTAATCCCTAGCTGTAAAACACTTTCTATTTGAATCAAAATGCTACTAAATTTGAGACACCCACAAGAGAAGATGCTCAACATGTGGCGACCACCATGACCAATTTCGAGGAATTTCAGGGCCTATTTGAGTAGCAATATGAATTTTTCAAACACTAAACAATAAACAACGTTTTATTGGGAAATGTTGCCCTGCAGAAGAAAGTTACGGTCACATGAATATGGTCAGGTGGGGCAGCTACTTACCACATTGTCTATCACTGTTTGGCTGATTATTGCTCCTCTAGGTATATTAAAAATTGTATTAAAGAATACTGAATCTGGGATGTCAGACTGTGTTATCCAAAGGCCTCCATGAATGGTCTTTTTCCAGTTTACTGTTGTTGATCAGTGCTTGGGAGATTGTGCCCAAAGAGATTGAAGAATATTCAGCTGGTCAAAGGGATTTACCTTCTGCAAGCTAGATCTAATTAGTCTTTAACCATGTTCAATCGATTATGTTAATCATAATAAGAGTTTGGTAAATAAATTTATGAAAAGAAGAAATTTTTATTAAAAATTACTGTTGATCTGCATAAACTAATCAGATACAGTTATGAATTTTTTAAATGAAAGGGAAGAGATCTAGTCGTTAGGGGTTCCAATGATCGCTGTGGTTTGCTACTATATTGTTTATGTTGTTTTAAAGTTTTTTGTTGTTCAAATGTGTTTATGCAACTATGCTACATTCTAATTCTAACTCATGCTTCGTAAAGATGTGTATATATATATATATTTAAATTTTTTTTTTTTTTACATGTTTTTGTACTAACAAACCCAAACGAACCCAAACTCTTTTTCAAAATTTTGTCGAACCAGCGAACCGGTTCTCGAACCCGAACCTGGAACCGAACCGCGAACCGGCAACTTAGAATAAAAGGGTTAAGCGAAATATATTTGAAAGACATCATCAATTTGATTATTCAGTTTAGTAATGTCCCTTTCTACATGACTTGAAGTTGAGACACTACAAAGATGTCCACAATTCTAAGATATTAACTTAATCAAATACCCAATTCTGATTTCTATTTCCATTTGGAAAATCTATGAACCAAAGTTGAAAACTTGGTTTTGGTTTTTTTTTGAAAATCTTAGAACTCCCAAAAACTCAGCAAGAATTCGGCAATAAATCTGCACTTTTGTCAATGTTTGAAAATACACAATTTCTTAATATATTCTTAAAAACGCACTCATACACACCAAATTTGTATAACATATACTCATTTGAGAGTTCCACAATATGTTAATCAAAGTTTGGGGTTAAATAATAAATACATAGAAATTAAAACTTACTAAAGTAACATAAAATCTTATACCAACATGTCATCTCAAGAAAAATAAGTTGACATCTAGAAGTCAAACTCCATGAAACTACAGCTTTTGAATACATGTTAAGTTCAAGTTATAGTATCAATAATTTTAGAAGTTGAAATCATAAATTGTGTCTATAACTAAAGCTCAAAAAAGATTGCTGTTGTTGTGTGGGTGGTGTCGAAGTGGTTGCAGGCGGAACATCCTTAATAGGTGCTTGAATACGTGCCTAAGGCTCGACAAAAGTCTCTAATGGATGACCAAGCTCAGGTTCCTCCTCATGTGCTGCCACTTTCGCATCCCACTCATCTGCCTCCATCTCAAACTCAACTAGCTTCTCATCAATCAATAAAGTATCATCCATATGCGCATAAAAGCATATACTTCATCACCACCAAGAGGAGCAATCCAATCTGCTAAATATGGATCAATCTCATCCAAGTCAAGTGCTTCATATGAAGCTTTTGCTTGCAGCTTCTTTTCGTGCAACTGAAGGTTGTATCACAGATAAACCAAGTCATTCAAGTGTTTCTGAGTCCTATTGCTGTTCTTTTATGTGTATGTTCTGAAAAGTACTCCAGTTTCTCTTGCAACCACAAGCGCTATAGGGGTGCAAAAATACTTGAATGGCAAACTTTTGAAGATTAGGTTTTGTGACACCATAATATTCCCGCCATATATTTGCAACAAGAAAAAGAGGCCATTTACAATGTGGTTAAGATTACAATAAACTTAATGAGCTTTATTATTGGTATAGTAAAACAAAACATGTTTATTTTACCTGGCTGCATGGTGTATCTTCTATATTTGTAATCAAGAGAAGAAAAAATGGCTCATTTCCCTCTTGTAGCTTTGTAATTCATCAAGTACAAGGTCTTGAAGGTCCAAATCAACAACCAATCTTTGAATATGTGTCCAAACCAACTTGAACCTTTGCATCTGCTCTAAAAGTGTTGGAGAAATGGAACTTGGGGTACAAGTAGAAGGCAAATGCATGAATTTGTTGGTTCCACCTATGATCATGTTCCATATGGGTCTATATTTGGTCTCATTTTCCCTATAGAAGTGTTGAATGGCCTCTTTGGCCCTATCCATGGTCAAATATAGATACCCCATGGGGTTTTTATCCCCATCCACCATTTGTAGAACCCTCACAAATGGTTTTAACACCCAGACATAAAAAATTAGACAAAAATCGACAATGTGCAATATTTGAAAATTAAATAATAAATCATCAATCAAGACTTGAAAATTTTTATCTCCTCCATTAACTTGCAAAATCTAACGTCAAACACAACCTTCACAACCTTTTGTGCTTTAGGCTTCTTGGCATAAGGACTCTCTGACCACTCCTCACTCAAAAACATTCGCCTCAAGCTGGGCAATGTGGCTATATGCTCTGCAAGGTGAGAAAATTAGTTGGAAAGTGTGTGATCTGCAGTCACACGAGATCCTTACCATTAGCATGTTCTCTCATAAGACTTAGGACCCATTTGTGGTTGTAGATGTACTTCTTGGTATTGCTTCCATCTTCAACCACCTTCTCCACCCAAGTTAGTTTCCCTAGGTCCTTAAGGAGCATGACAAGACAATGAGCAACTCAAGGGCTCCAAAATAATGTGGGATGCCTATCTATCAGAAGTCTACTGATTGCCGCATATGCAATTGCATTATCAATCACAATTTGAAAGACATTACTCTTCTTACTTCCACTGTCACCTCGTCCTCAATGTTGCGCAAAGTCTTTGCACTTTTCTCTTGATTAGAGACAACTGATTTTAGAAAAACTATCCTTGGAAAGCAACTAGAAATTTGATGAGCGCCCTATTCCTGTCATTTGTCCACCCATCAGATATAATAGTGCAATGTCTTTATTCCCAAAGTCTTCTGCACTCTTCCTCAAGTTGATGAATGCTTTGTACCTCATCCTGTAACAACGGTCCACTAACCTCATAACAAGTTGGGGGCTTGGACCCCTTCCCAGACACAAAAATGACAATGACCAATTGATCCCAATATGGATGACATAAGGCATTGAAGTGGATATTGTTGTAGTACCAAAATTTGGCAATTGCCACCCTTGTCTTTGCATGCGTCTCTTGGTTCAATGTAGTGCCTAGCAATTTGGGTTGAGCACCAAGAGTCTTATGTGGAACCCAAAATTCTGATATATGCCTGCCTACATTTCATGATCTTCGTATCCATGGCCCACTAGAAGAAGAAGCCTCCGCACCTGTTAGTGACCCTGTAGAACTAAACCCCTTCATTGGGGCTTACATGGCCTTTGATGTTTCTTTTTTGCTGCCTTATTTTGTGACCATGCCTCAAGGATCGCCAAAGCCTCTCTCGTAGCATGGAATTTTTGCAAGATGATATTTTAGATGGCTTATGCTCGAAGTCATGTACTTAAGGCAATGGATACATTGGACATCTTCGTGATCTGGTCCTAGGGTCCCATGTTTTCAAAAAGGGTCCCTCTTTCTGCCATCAACCATTTCCTACAGTAGAAGTTCCAAGAATAAAAAGTCAGAAATGTAAGACAAGAATTCAATAACTATGTCGAAAGTTTTAAATAATTATATATTCAATTTATTAATTTCCTATATATTTCAATTGAATTATAAAATACGCATAATTCAATTTAATTCAATTTTAGGTTTGCTATATTAAATTCTTATGTAAAATTTAAATAAGATTTTAATATTTGTAAATATTAGATAAAGTGATAGCCAATAAACATTAACATTTAACACACATTTTATAAATTAAAAATATTAAATAAATTCAAGAAAAAACTTGTCACTATGTAATGATCCATACCAACACTGCAATTAACCCCAACCAGCACTGTACTGTCTTGAACCAAATTTTTTTTCCCGTTTTTCCTTTAATGTAAATCTATGAGTACGAACCCACTTAACAAATAACCAATAGTATGAGTAACAGATGATACCCAGATAGATATTTGCTCAAACTCATTCTTCAATAATATATTTAGAAATACATCCACATGCAGATGAAAATATGAACAACAAATAAAATCCGAACTCTCTCCAATTAATCTGCCTTTTTTTTCAAAATAATATTAAAGACTCAAGTGTATGAAAACGTAGTACAAATCAAAAGCACTAAACCGGCAACTTTTCAACAATCCGGAAGCATGTTATTGCATTATACAATAGCAATATAATAATCAACAACTTCTAGATAACTTCTAAAATGTTATTGTATTATACAACAACAATACAATAACCAGCTAACCACAATCCAATCTTATACGCAGATTTTACAGTCAGATTGGAAAACAAGAGAAGAACTTATAAGAACAAACGAGACACTTGAAATGATATTTCCACGGACAATGGGTTTGCATCCACTGCCTGCCTGCACGAGGGGCTACGTCCTCACACTGGCTGAAAGCTAAAGCTTTTTGAATGACTCTCACAAGAGAGAACTAAAAATCAGAGTAATAAATCAAGCATACCAAAAGGAAGGGGTCTCTTCTCCTTTTATTCTTGCAACGGTGACCCTTCAACTTCCTTTCAGGGTTTTCCATCTTATCTCTCCTCGTCCTCTTGTGACCACTAGGAATATTAATTTGACCTTTAATAATAAATTTCCAGCTCACATAGTCAAACTTAATATTGTAAATACGTCTCTTCTCTATATTTCTAATGTCCCCAAAAAGAAGGGATATTACAAATCTCCCCTCCTTGAGATTGCTTGCCCTCAAGCAATTTGTACCAAGATCCCATATAAATCTATAGTTAACCCAGTAGCTTAAATTGACAACAAACTTGGCCAAACTGTGAAGCACGGTACCACTCTGCAAACCACCTGTCAACCGAATCCCTGGATCCCATAGTACTCTACGAAGAAACGTTGCGCTTGTAAACTGATCAACACTTATCCGGGAGTCCCGTGTGGAAGGGCTCTCGCTCAATGGATCAAAGGTACGCTGGGGATAACAGGCTGATGACTCCCAAGAGCTCTTATTGACGGAGTCGTTTGGCACCTCGATGTCGACTCATCACATCCCGGGGTTGAAGAAGGTCTCGAGGGTTCGGTTGTTCGCCGATGAAAGTGGTATGTGAGTTGGGTTTAGAACGTCGTGAGACAGTTCGGTTCCTATCTACTGCTGGTGTTGAAAGGAGAACCATCACTATATTCAACCTCAAACTGAATAGGACCACAATAAAATCCTCGTCCAACCATAGATACAATCTGCCAACACCTGGATCCCAAACTTTGTTATGCTGCCTCGCTGCTATAATGAGATAGAAATATATCCAGGGTCCATGTATAATCTAGTAGAATGTGAAGACCTGACCTAAATGGATGATGTAAGAAATGAGCTGCTCAAAAGCTGAAACCACCATCCCATGGACATCAAAATTCATACTGTCGGCATAAACTTGGAGAATTTCCAAGTGCATAGGTGCTATGAATATGAAAGATGCTGAGAATCTAACCACAAGCCTCACATAAATACTCCATTGAGAACTATTCAGAGGCTGATGAAGAAAATTCACCCAATTTCTGAATGGGGTGAAATCGGAAAATATGTTGGGGCTGTTCAAATGATAAGCAATAGAAGTTGATCCATCATTCCCATGCTGAGATCCGGATTCACTGCTAGGGTCTAAGCTAGGATCTCAAAGTTTGAAATCAAACTCTTCCTCTTCATGGCAAACAAGAGATGATCCCTCATTTATCATAAAAAGATGATTGTCGGACGTCCAATCAGCAACAACTTCAAACAAAGGGTTGTCAACAAGCTGAAAGTGTTCTGAAATTTTGCTACTTAACTGTTTGGGGCAGCTATCCAAGTCATACATCTGTTGAATGCTCTCAATGACTTCTTGGAAGAACTCCTGCTTCATTCTATTCTCATGTTCTTGGGAGTGTTCTATGAGCTTGATTTGATTTTTTGCTCTCTATAGAGAAAATTGATTTTCACTCAGTGCCTCTCAAACATACTTAAGCATCTTGTTGAGATCCTCAATCTCATGCTTTTCCCTATTTGACAGTGCTGCATAAATCTCAGCAACCTTAAGAATATAATCCCTGTTGGACAATAGATATAAGTAATTTGATTTCATAGTCTCTAGGGCTGTTTTGACCTTCTATAAATCGGCCACATGCCAGTCACCTTCCCCTTCCCTTGCGACCTTCCTGTAGAGCTCCTCAACCAACTCGTGGGTACTGTCATACTGCACCAAGGATGCCACAACCATGTGTTTACTAACCTTTAGTTGATTCTATAAGGCATGTATTTCATTATCTCCTCGCAGAAGCTATTCACTGTCTTGCAATGTCATCTTAGGTTGTTCCTCTAAATTCACGTTATGAGTATCATGAATATATGGTTCATGATATGAAGGTTCCAAACTGTTATTACCTTGTGTACAATCTACTTCATTATTTTGCCTAACAAAGCTCTCCTCCAAGTCACCAATGAAGAAACCTGCACCTTGTGTAACATCTTCTACATGATTGTGAGAAGGCTGCAAATCACTGGTAGTTGTCGGCTCTTCTATTTCAAGACCATTCAAGTGATAATTCTGGTTTATCGAAAATTCTTCGTACACCCCTGTGTACTGTTCGTTTGCAAAGAGATCCTGGACCAACTCCAGATACTTTGTTTTTGCCATATCAGTCATATTTTGCTACGCTAGATAAAAATCCTAGTAGTCATTGAATGATAAATCATTTTGGATTCAGGTAGGAAGTTCTTTATACTCTCCATAAATGTCGAGTGTTTTTGTTTTTATAACGGAATTTGAATTCTGGACTAATTGCTCTTGTGGCTTCATAGTATCTTTCTTGATATTATCCAAATCGTTTCCCATTGCTAAAAGTTGTTATGCCATTATTGTGAGACTGATAAACAACTATATTCTATTCTATTCTTCGTAATATGAATTCTACAAATTAGAGTCATAGTGACCCTTATGAAATCCCAACACTTATTGACCACACAACATTACTTCATGGGCTTTGCATGCTGAAAGTCTTCCAAGTGGGGGAAATATAATCTGATTCAAATGATACAAAATAACACTTCCGTGTATGACGTTACAAACTTTAAGTACAAATAGACCTATTAATTTCTACTACAGGATCTTATTGGCGTGACTGCAAGTTGGGAGGTATTGGTGTTGATGAGAGATTCCAACTAACTTTGCTAATCTTGCACTCATTTAGCTAATTGTGATAGCCCAAACTTGAAATCAAATTAGTTTGTTATCTTCTTCGACTCTTGTTCCTGACATTGAATTTGGTAACCAACTATTTCCCTATGTAGCTGTTCAATTGCTTCTATTACGTCGTGTGATGGTAGCTCCCCTGTCCCTATTCATCAACTTGACCAAGGAATGATGAATAGACTTCACTAGCTTATTGGTCTAACTGAAAATATCCCGATAGAATGATTCTGTTGGCTGACTCCTTAAATGATGATCAATCTACTCGAACTCCCTATCCTTGACATAGGGCCAAGGTAATTGCTACTTTGAGATGGTTAGGCCCCATGAACCTTGCTGCTAAGGGTGGGACTCCAATGTCTATATTGTGCTCAAGTCGCAGACTACTCCACTTCGGAATTCCTCCAAACTACCTACAAAATGTGAGTAGAAGACGTTTGTCGTCTGATGTGTAAATGGGTGACTTTCTAGTTTGAGACAGTTGAACTTGTGCTTTACTATAAATTACCATCTCACCACTGCTGACAGTCACACAACGCCCTCTAATTCTATTCGGTCTGCTCCTAAATTTATTGGCTGACATTCCCTCTGCGATTATTTTAACTGCCTCTAATAGCCCATGGTCATTTGAGAGCGAATCTTCAAACTGACCCTCCAACTCTGTTTCCATTGGAGATTCTGGAGATTGATCCTCAGAACCTTGAATTAATAACGTTGTTTCTCCCTTGGGATTGCACTGTGCAAACTCAACCTTTGCTTCTGCTAGAGTGCCCTTCCGAGACTTTTCATCAGATCTTTGTCCACTCCTTCGTATTGCCTATAAGCAACAAGAAAAATTTCTGTGCAATAGACACGTAAGGTGGATGTTTCCTTCTGCATAGGAGTAACGACGTAACCTGCAGCTTTAGTCACCCACGCTAGTTCTCAGTTCTGAATCCTTGCATTAGCATTTCTCAAAATACTTGGAACACTCGAGACAACTGTTGTTTAGTGAAATATTTCCCATAACAAAAGATATATGTGCTCAATGCGTGCATGATGGATGTATTGATGCTAAAATTTCTTCATCGGTTATACACGACTCTTCTTACACCTGGCACCATTGCATAGTATATGTCTTAAAAATCTTGTGCATTCATCCACAATAAAGAATCTTTCTCAAACTATTCTGGCCACTAACATTCCCTTTATCGAAGGGCGTTCAAATACCATGTGCATTACAATACTGACAAGGAATAACTTAATACCACCGATTGATTATTGTAATAGCCGGGTCTAGTAACGAGTTACGCTTCAGAACCTCCCAACGATTATAAAAAAAATGGTGGAATTAATGGTGCCTCAACCCGTCACATCCTTTCTCTGCTCTTGCAATGTATTGTTACCGTTGGACTTGCTTCATTGAACTCTGTTATGCAATTTGGCGGACAACTAAATTCCCTCCTATCACTTGTTTGTAACCGATTCATAGCCATGGAGAGTTATATTGTTTTGAATTCCTATCCGCGATTAATACTGAGAGCCGATATGGAAATCGGAATTGTGCAGTGAGAACTCGACTCGCCTCCACGTTAGCCTATTCCTGCTAACTGTTGTTACTTTTGCGAAGGGTGTATTAAGACGGCAACAGATCCCAGTGACACCTCTTGATCTTTTAACTGTGCAGTGAGAACTCGACTTGCTTCCACACTAGCCTGTTCTTGATAACTGTTACTTTTGCGAAGGGTGTATTAACACGACAACAGATCCCAATGACACCTCTCGATCTTTTAACTTATCGCCTCCACCTAGACATAGATCGAATAATAAAAATACCAACAGTTAACCATTGTAATCTCGTCAGTCTATACTTATATCGCCCGACTTCAAAATATGCAGCTCGATACTTGATATCTCGTGAATAAAACTGTGCCCATTACTGCCAATAATGGATGTCGAGACTAGATCATGCGGATCTCCAGATTTCTCATAGTGCAATCGAGAATGAAGCTGCTTGCAGGAGGGTGTGCCCTAGTTAGAACTGTCAAGCAATGTTGCCCAAGTCCTTGTCTCCTGGTTGACTAATCTGTCGACACTATCAGTCAATAACTTGCTACTGTAACTTGACTGGAGTGAGTGTGGTTTTGACCTCTTGTCAATGACACCCTTCCAAACCTCCAAATACAATAATGATGTTTTCTTCATTAACCTCGGCCTATTTCACCTTCCTCCCGAAACCATAGATGTAGGACTATAACCATAAGAGTTTCCAGTTAGGACTAAGGGCTCCCACATGATACTTTTATCCTTCCTCTAAAATAAATTTATTGCATAGAGTACATTGACATCTCGTACTAGAGCTTAGAACAATTTCAAAGAGATGTTGGGCTACATCCAGTCTCCCTCTTTTCCTTAGGTGTTTTGTCCTTGGGACTATCGAACAATCTTGATGTTTTAAAACATTTTTAGATTCATGATGAATCCTTATAATTTTTTTGACTCTGTTATAATTTCACAGGCAGGTAGGAAAACCAGCTCTGATACCACTATAATGATCCGTGCTAGCACTGCAATAAACCCAACCAACACTTTATTGTCCTGAACCAGATTTTTTTTTCTTGTTTTCCCTTTAATATAAATCTCTGAGTACGAACCCACTTAACAAATAACCAGCAATATGAATAACAGATGATACCTAGATAGATATTTTCTCAAACTCATTCTTAAATAATATATTTAGAAATACATCCACATGCAGATGAAAATACAAACAACAAATAAAACCCAAACTCTCTCCAATTAATCTGCCTTTTTTTTTCAAAATGATATTAAAGACTCAAGCATATGAAAATGCAGTACAAATCAAAAGCACTAAAGCAACAACTTTTCAACAATTCGGAAGCATGTTATTGCATTATACAACAGCAATATAATAACCAACAACTTCCAAATAACTTCTAAAACGTTCTTGTATTATGCAATAGCAATTCAATAACCAACTAACTACAATCCAATCTTATACACAGATTTTACAGTCAGATTGGAAAACAAGAGAAGAACCTATAAGCACAAATGAGACACCTGAAATGATATCTCCACGGACAATGGGTTTGCATCCACTGCCTGCCTGCACGAGAAGCTATGTCCTCGCATTGGCTGAAAGCTGAAGCTTTCTAAATGACACTCACAAGAGAACTAAAAAATCAGAGTAATAAATCAAGCATACCAAAAAGAAGTGGTCTCTTCTCCTTTTATTCTCACAACGGTGACCTTTCGACTTCCTTTCAGGATTTTTCGTCTTATCTCTCCTCGTACTCTTGTGACCACTAGGAATATTAATTTGACCTTTAATAATAAATTTCCAGCTCACATAATCAAACCTAATATTATAAATACGTCCTGTTGGTTCCCAAAATCGCAGATTGGAATCCTACGAGCCTTGCCTGCTCGATGCTGGGATATCCAACCGGTTAAGGCCAACTTGACGGAACTGAACAACACAGTCCAATTTCCCTGCACTTCCGGCTCTGCAAAACTGAGGCGGGTGTACCTAATCTTGGACGAAACACTTAAATCCAAGACACTTAAAACAGATCGATTAGAACGCGAATATAATAAACGTTTTCCAAAAGGCAAGAAATATAGGAAAACTTTAAACTTGCGATTTATGAACTGAAAACAAAAATAAATGATTGAAATAATGTTTTAAATAAAGTATAAATATAGATTAATGCATCAGATGAATATATTACTTTCTCAAAGGCAAGAAATTAAACAATTGCCAGCATATGGATTATGTATTAAGAGCAAAAGACCAGTGCTTAATTAGATGGGCAATAGAGTCAAAATTATCGATTGAAATGTACAACTTTATAAAATTTAATATATTCAAATTATAAACAATTTTAATAATCAGACGCGATGGATCAATTATTTAAATGCAATTTTAAATAAGTCTAAAATGCACTTTAACTCTTACAAAGACAAATTAGACATAAATATGGAAACAATAAAATATTTCACAATATTTACGCTTATCGAATTTAAAATGCAATAATGATCTCGTCCACTTATCCGAATATTAAAATATTTTTAAAAAATAAATAAAAGACATTTATAAAGGACACAATTTAATAATAAGTGAAACTCTAATGCAAATAGAAATAAATGCGCTTACAGATTATGCCGGAAAAATTATAAGTAGAGACACTCCTTAAGGATGATCTATCCACAGAAAATTTATCAGAACCGAATGAAATTGACTCAAAATCCACCATCCACAGGCTACTCCTTTGCCGATGAGAAAATATAATATTTCATAAGACATAGGATAGATTTTTGTTTTAAAAAAAGAGAAAAAGAATATATATGAATATCGTCTTCTATTTTCCTCCTCCGATTTTATTTTACAAATATTTATAAGCATAGAAGGGGTGTCAGTTGTCTTTTGAAACATCGCACCCTTTCATAAATAAAAACTAATTAAATACATAAAGACTTAATAGGGCTTAACTTTAGCCGGCAGTTTAATTTCTCCATAGCTTATAGTATCTAGATGCGATTTCCCTCATTCCCGTAAGCTTCTATCTTTGCAATCCACTGAATGGCTTCTTTCTTCAAATCGCAATCTACAGTTACAACTTGTGAGGAAACCGTGCAGATATCAGGATCCGATTAAAGCATGCTTCAAGGTTGCTGCCGTCCTATGGTCGGGCTGATGTACTTCCGAGTTGGGAATGCGCGGGTTACTCTTCTTTGTTCTCTCTGCATACCTTCGATCTTCTTAGCCGGCATTCTCTTCGTTGATAGACCAAAACTGTAGACGTTTGGCTTCCATTTTAAGGAAATCCGCTGCTTCACATCACATTTGACTCAACGTCTGATACAAATTTCGTACCTGCAACCAGACAGCAATAACTTTAGATGCTCATTCTCAAACATAGATAATACGGAATCCTTGCTTGGGAGGCTCTTGTATAGTAAAGAAAGCTCATGGAACGATTGGTGTGCCATGTGACCATTGCAACCCTGCGCCTAAGAAATATGACCAGGAGTATATGCACAGTTGCAGTTAAAATTCGATGATAAAGCTCCTTGAACTTGATAGCCAAAAGTGACAAATGGCACTGCATTTCCTTCCAGTATATTCACCAGATTTCAAATGTCTGTTCATTGCTCCACTCTGGCTTGCTGACAATCCTATATATTTCATCAAGGACAATTTATATCAAGTCTCCAATATCTTTTCTCAAATGACGACAATAGGAAACTGAATCAATCAGCAATCCTTTATACTGTGCTAGCTGTTGTTAACAGATATACTTGGTGAGGCATGTCTTGCATTTTCATATTTATCTTCAACTCTTTATTTTGTGACTGTGAGCGGATCATACAGTCTGCTTCAAAATTGACAATAATGATGATTGCTGACCACTATATTTTTCTCAATCTCCTTATGTCTGATACACCATTCCTATTTCCTTTTGAAGATTGCATAGGCACTTGCATCCTTCCATACGGATTCCTTCTTTAGTTCTTTGTATGGAAAATGCAGATTTTCATATTTATTGTACTACTTCAGTCTTGCGAAACTTTTCTCTTGTAAATTGCAACCTTTCCCAAGGAATGCTTTGAATGCCTCTGTATGCTGGAGCTGTCTTCTTTTCGATTGTTCTATGTTTTATTTGCACTCTTATCTCTGTAGAGGCATGCCTTGTTATATGTTACTTTCAGCTTCTTGTTATCTGCAATTCATTATTAGTATCTCCAATCTGCCATAAATTATCAACATATACAGGCTATCGTATATCATGTTTAATGTTGCTGTATAGTGCCAGGCATAACAGTAAAGCCAACACACATGGGATCACAATGATACTGTTCTGATGCTCTGTTTCAGAAGTCAATGTTATTGAATCTGCTAACTCAAATCTGTTCTTAAATGCACCATTGCTCACAGCTTCAGCTTCTATTACTATTAGGAATAATCATGTGAACCTCCGTTCCTCAGCAACCATGAATTTATTAACAATTCAGAAATATGTATCCTCCATTAATCTAAGAGCAGTGCTGTATGCATGTTTATTATTTTAAACAAAATCTGGTCCTCACTGCCCTATTACTTCAACAAGATATAGAGATGATCCACCCCATCATAAACTCATGAATGAAGATATAAAATTTTCAGGTTCCATCACGTCCCTTATTAATATTTGTAATGTCCCCAAAAAGAAGGGACATTACATACTGCAAAGTTGCAAATTGTGAATGATCGATCAGGAGGAAAGTCTTTCTTGACCAAACTTGAGACATTGAGGACCAGTCACCTGCAAAGCAGCCCAACCTCCAAACACTTCAAACTCCACGTTGGACGAGTCCCCTACAAACCAGCTTAATAATTATATATTCAATTTATTATTTTCCTATATATTTCAATTGAATTATAAAATATGTATAATTCAATTTAATTCAATTTTAGGTTTGCTATGTTTTTATAAACTTATATATAATATATTTATTTTTCAATGTTCCAAATTATTAATTATATAAATTTAATGTATTTTACAACTTAAATACAATGTAAAATTAAATAATAAAATTATTTTATAGATAATGAAATTAAATATTTATAGATTGAAACTAGAGATATTTAAATTTTAATATATCATATGATTTAAATATTTATAAATATTAGATAAAGCTACAGCCAATAAACATTAACATTTAACACACATTTTATTAATTAAAAATATTAAATAAATTTAAGAAAAAACCTGCCATTGCAAAGTTGCAAATTGTGAATGATTGATCAGGAGAGAAGTCTTTCTTGACCAAACTTTAGACACTGAGGACCAGTCACCTGCAAACCAGCTCAACCTCTAATCACTTCAATCTCCATGTTGGACAAGTCACCTGCAAACCAGCTCAACCTGCGTCAATGCTGTCACCTGCAAAAGACTTTCAACTGTGATTGTTTTCCTTGAAGCAAATGATGGTCGTTTTTTGCAAACTAAGGTGGTTGCTTTTTTGGCAAACAAAAGGCGGCATTGGAGAAAACATTGAAACAAAATGTTAAAAGTTAAAACAGTGGTCACACTTTTTGATTATAACTCAGCATGCCAGATATGGTGCGGAAAACTGCGGGATTTATGGTATTTTGCAGGTTATTTCATCTATGCTATGAAGAATAGCGATTCCAAATGCATACACCGAACGATAATGAAAATGAATAATATTTCCAAATGCCTACGCCAAATGTAATGGAAATATATATAATTCCAAATGCACATGCACATGCTTCCAATCAATGAAAAGGTTGCATAACAATAATCACAATTGTTGTTTCTCATATGGCAATGAGAATTATGCTTAATAACCTGAATGTTGTCTCTGATATGTGCTATTGATCCACATTGCATATACAGGTTGATATATAATGGAAATGATATCTCAATGCTAGAGATATAGTACAATAGACAATGGATATTGTGTAGGTTGTGTCTGATCCTTCTTTATATTTATGTGTTGTCAATGAAGCTGTCTCTGACATTCCTTGTATCAACTATGCTTCTGGATGGTGCCATCTCTGATATTAAATATCAATACTTGCATCTGTGATTGTGTTCAGTAATTGGTTGCTCTTTGCAGAGCGATCCGCAAGGGAAACAATATATTCAATTCAATATTCAATAATTATTGTTTGATGTGTTTGAACTTGCTCTTATATCATGAAAACTGAAGGGTTGGCATCTCTTGAGCTTGACAAGTCATGTCCTTTCCTGATCGATCCTTGCATAACAATCATTTGTTATGAATCAGTTTTCATTAATCACTGCCTTCATAATCATTCTGTACATAATCAATATGTGATAGTGATACTTAGATGCTAATCATACCCCTTAGCATTAGTGATAATTCATTGCTTGATTACTGATTAGAATTTATCACCAATTAACTAAATATTGATCTAATCTTTTTCAATATTGGATCTATGATGTCTTTTAACTGCTATTGCCCATGCTTATGGTAATACATTCAATCTTCTTACCATGATAGAGATTGATTATCTCTTAATTATCATATATCTAATATCATTTGCTACCTCCAAGTATTAAACTCTTCACAACTCCATCATATGGATTATCATGATCGATCTGTTTGTTTATTGTTGATAAGAAACAAAGGAATGCCATAGGTGACTGATTATGATGATGACATTATTGATTATGACTCATCCTTCAATTATTTAGTTCCTCTTTTAATTGATAGTCTTAAGTTTACATCTTCTCCATTCAATCTACAGTTTCTTTATTTCATAAATCAATTTTCCTTCATAACCATTAGCAAAACTGATTACTAATCAATGCTCCACAATTACCATCATTTAATCGTTATTCACCAGTTTTTACATTCTTATGATGATCTGTTAGTACATCGATATGTATGATGACTGACATGCAATAGTATTTAACAGTTTCTTAACAAGTTTTTTTTTCCATCGGTATATGTGACTGGTATCCATACTAATAGTTATAGGATTCGTTGGTATTGTTGTTCTTCATTGGATAGATCTTTGATATGCATTGGTTCAATGCTTTCATATATCGATTGATGTGAAGTAGTTGATTACCAATGGTCAACGCTTATTGTTCTCCATAGTAATCAATATCAGTTTAGTGGTAATTTGCTATGACTTGGTAAATAATTTTCAAGCTATAATTAAAATTAATTTTAATCGTGTTTTTAATCTCCCAAATTAGGGATATTACAAATTTGTTTCCATTATTTTAGTGAACTTTATATTTCATATGCAGTGTGCTTATCTAGCTTCATGTTATCTCATATGTAAATTTTGTAGATAAGTTCCTATAGGAGATCTCTTGAAAAGGATGTACATGGATAGTGCAATATGTTTTTCCCTATGACCAGAGCACTTGATCTCTTTTCCTGTGTTTTCATCTTTGACCTGATTTTTCTCCCACTTTTGTTAGCTGTCATATGGACTTGATTAAGGAAGGTACTTTTAGTAAGTCCAAATGATGAGTTCATTTGGGAGGTTAATTAAATATAAAAAAATAGAATAGAAAAAGAATATTGTGTGGCAATTGACAACTGTATCAGATAATTCAAGTTGGTCCACAAAATATATGTAATAACCCTATTTAGTTATAGCATAGACAAACTCTGTTTTTCTTAACTGATCAATTATTTAGCATTTTGTCAAACACTTGGTAGTTATATTCTGATCATGTTGTTTTTAAGATTTGCAAATGTCTGGATTTTAATAATAAATACCAATATAAGCTCCAGCAATGCTCAGAAAGAAATAATAACCATTTCAATTTCTGCAACTCAAAAAGGGATGGAAACAAATGAAATATATTTATTCTAATATTTGAACTTGCATACAAGTAACCTGTTTTATTCGCTGGTGATAATTGTAATCTTCAGATTATATCCGCAACTCCCAAACCCAACTCTAGGATGCAATAACAGCAATAACAGGCCACAGCTCTTTTAATTCCCTAGCTGCCCCTGCTGCAATTTGCACAGGCCTCAGATGCTTGAAATATGGCCCCTATCTGATCCTAAACTCCAAATGCTGACAATGCCAGCCCTCAGATCCAAAACGCAGCCTTCCAAATGTCACACACAGGCCTGGAAAATGATTGCAGACCTGAATGGAATGTACTGGAGGCCTGTAATGAAAATTGCAGCTCCTTGCATGTTAATCTTTAACTCCCAAAGGATGCCATCCAGCCTTGTAAATGCCCGAGTGTCAAAATGTTACTCCAGATGAAAAAAATGGCACCACAACAATATATAAATCAGACTTCCATATGAATTGATGTGAGGAATCAAATCAACTCCTCACCATTCCAGAATACAAGCTACAGGAAAATACAGTATACCTCAGCACAATTGCCAATGCAACTCAGATCAAAAACTCAAATTTGAATCTACAATACTTCATCTGTAGATCCAATGGAACAACTCAGAATTCAGACCCTAATACTTAAGCAAGGGCATCAAAATTCAGAACCTTTAGGAATTTCACAAAGACAACAAAAACAAATAAATATTCAAGCACACCTTTCCAATGAAATGAGCTCATATTTATAATGCTTTGTTGATAAAAGTTTCCAAAAGAACTCAACTTTAGAAACTGTGAAAGTTTCCCAAAATAACTCAGCTTTTGAAACTTTCCAACACAACATCATGTTAAATATTTAATACTTGGCTTAGGCATATAATAAATGGCTCTTTCCAATGATGGCTAAACCTTCAACTTAAGTGAAATTATAAAGTTAAATTATAACTTTATAATAAGCCATTTAATGATTTAATAATAATTTGGTCACTAAAAATACTCATCATTTAAATATGCTGTCTGAAATAGGAGTCACACCTATTGTTTCTCTATGTGACCAAATGCACTTTCTAAAAATAGAAAGGGTCCATCTCAATCAATACCCAACTTACCACAAATAGTAAATACACAAAACTAAGCCCAAACAAAGTCCAATCTGAACCAAATAAAGACCAACCTATAGCTTACTAAATTGTGGAGAAGATAAGATCCTCCCAAGCCAAGTCACTGCCTCAAAAGACCCTCTATCCACAAATATTAGCCTACAAGGATCACAATACTAGACTAATCCTTGAAACTCTGATATTGACAAAAATGGGGACATTACAATATAGATGTGACCAAGTTTGGCACAAAAAGTTTAAAGTTAGTAGCTAGGCATCGAGGTAGTTTTTCATTAATATTTTGGTTGAGTTGTAGAGGCCATGGACTCAATTTCTTTTCCTCTCTATTTTTATGATAGTTGTAACATTAGTAGTCTTTGAGCATCCAATTTTTATTGTGTTTCACAAATTCCCAAAATTTGGGGGATGCAAAGGATGGGGGTACCGAGTGAAGCTGGGAATGATTGAAGGATGGCGGTGGGATGCTTGTAGGGTAGTAATGGGTGGAGGTTTGGGGGTAAAGCCCCAACATGGTCAAGGGGCAATGCCCCTTGTGGGGATTTGGAGATAAGGCCTCTGCTACCAAGCACACATTAAGGCCTTTAAAACCATTCAAGCTCTCATTGAAAACATTATTTTCACAATTTTATTACTTTGTTCAACTACACGAAGTCCTTACTATTTCTCAATGTGGGAGTGGTTTGGAATGAAGGCTTAGATGCATAGTCATATTTTTTTCTTAGGGTTTTGTGGGGCCCATAGACCATTAGTATTAGGAATTAGGTCATGACAATCCAAAACAATACTATTTTTTTAAATTGACATTTTTATTGATCTTCCATGGGGATGCTTGGGAGTTTCTATGTACCTAGTTTTGGTTAATTGAAAGAAAAGTCATTGAGGGAATTTCTGACTTTCCTTTGTCTCCTGAGAACATTATTTTTGGGAGGCATTTTAATCTAGTTGCAAGTGCTAGAGGAAAAACAACTGCAAGACCCTCTAATTACAACTTTAGTGAATTAAAATGTTGGTACTTTATAGTTTTAATTGGTCATTTATGTTTTCCATAACCTAAATGTGATAGGCATTAATTTTTAATTAACAATAGAAAAAAATGTTTCTACCATTATCAATGCTAAAAATTAACCCAAGAGTTTTGTATTTCCTTTCTATGGTTTAGATCAAAAGTGCATTTCTTTAATCCATGTTACCAGTTTTACCAAGAGTGGCTCTAATACTTGGCCTCAGTTTGTCCTATGTTTGCCTACACATGCCTTAGGTGGCATAGGTACCCATTAGGTACATTTGGATGTGCCTAGTTAGTATTAGCCCACCTTTGTTGAGCCCTAGGTAAGCTCAGTCATATCTAGAGGCACCCAGAGGTACTTTTTGGTAGGAACACTTGTGAAAGGAGGACCTATACATTATCAAACCCTAAGTTGACTAAAACTCCCTCAAAATCCCTCATTTGGTAAACATGAGACCCAAAATCTAGTATCATTTCGAATTCTCTTTTTTCATTGGTCAAGCTTGTCATTTTTTCATTTATTATTTCTCTTATTTTATTTATTTCAATGGTCAAAGTTGACTTAATTAATAACTCTCATTTGATAAACACAAGTCACAAAAACATCTAGTATCATTCCAACTTCCCTCTCATTTTTCAACCGTCTTTTCTAAAATAATTTTTTTTTTAGTATTATTTGTTTAGTGTTGAAGACCTTGTAGTTTTCTTAGGATTTTTCCTTGCTTCCTAATTTTCTTTTTAAAAACATTTGAAAGTTTTATAAATAGTTATTGAATTTAATTAATTTAAAACAATTTATAAGGTTATATTACTTTTCTATTTGGTAAGTTAACATACCTTACGATTACCTTTTCAACTATTTTTGTATTCCTTGTAATATGTAATGCTCTTTTTTTTGTGAGCATCAACTTTCAGATGACTTACCTATTTCTTGATCAACATAGGGCAATGAATTGTTTAGAGGGTCCAATTTGGAAATCATAGAGCTTTTTACATAGCACTTGTCAATCTTTGCGTCTTGAGATCTTTCTTATTGTTTGAGGCTAACTTATTCAAAGGTTTTTGGCTATGTTTTGACTTTTGAGGTATTTATTATTTATAGTAAGTTAGTGCTTGTTTGAGAGGGGCCCTTACTATTTTTAGTAAGATAGTCGGATGCATAGTTGAAGTTAGGTTGATCTTCAAGTTCAGAGGGGACACATAGATATTGAGTTATTAAGGAGATATTAAAGTCTATAATGGCATTAATGGTATTAATGATTGATGGAAAGTTATTAATAATTATTTTAACTTTATATAGGGACTTTTAAGTGTGGTTCATTATATATGATTAAAAGTTGTGCCCTTATAACCTATGACTGACAAGAGTAATTATAAAGGTTATTTAAAAAATAATTGTAATAGAAGGGGCCAAATGACTTTAGTTATGGGTTTTTAATAACATTGTTAAAGGGGGCTAATTATTAAAGGAGCTTCTGAATGTTTTATATCACCTATACTGTTAAGTAGGTTCCGAAAAGATCTAAACTAATGATAGTGTTTCTTTCTAGGTGGCTAAATTAGTGTTATGAGATCATTGATCTCCTCTTTGAAATTCGTGCAATGCGACCCCTTTGGCCATCTAATGAGGTTTGGCCTCTTGTTGATTGGCCAATTATCATTTACGTATTTGATGCAATACACAGTGTCTTTATTCCATCTGTCCAAAGCCTTTTGCTTTGACATTATTTTCAGCCTTGGGTACTAAATTAAACATTAGTTCAACTTATCATCCTAAGACAGATGAGCAAATGGAATGGGTGAATTAGGTATTAGAAGATCTCCTAGGAGTATACTGTATGGACCGACAATACCAATTGGAAACATACGTACCCTTGGTAGAATTTGCTTATAACAACTCCTATCAATCCACCATTAAAGCTAGATCTTTTCGGAACCTACTTAATGGTCTAGGTGATATAAAACATTCAGAAGCTCCAGTATCAATTAAAATGGACATAGGGTTTCCGTAGATCTTACCCGGAGTTTCAATGGGGCCTATCTACTGTTCTACTTGCCTATTATCCAGGGCTGCATGAATCCTCTGCTGAAAAACTTGTTGTTGTTGCGGTAGAGGTGGTCATTGTGGCTGGTTGGCATTGGGTTTACTGGGGCACTCATTAGCATAATGATCTCCTCCATAAGTAAAACATCCTCCAAATGTTCCCTTCTTTTCATTATTCTTGCTATTCTTATTTGTATTGAAATTGCTTTTAACATCCTTAACCCCCTTACCCTTTGACTCTGGTTTGCTATACTTGTAGTCCTTAAATTGTCTTTTCTGGGGTCCAAAATCAGCACCCTCTGAATTCCAAGTTGTTTTTCTCTTATTTTCTCGGATGGAGTCATCCTTCATGATCTTATGTTCTTGCTGAACAGCCTTCTCTAGAGCTTCCTCCATGGTTCGGGGGGTGAGAACATCTACAACTTTGCCTATTCTATTGTTTAAACCCATAATAAATTTTCTCACCTTCAGATGGGTATCCTACTGATACGGTGGTACATATTTTAATAGTTGGGTGAACTTCTCCCAGTACTTATGTACTGACATGCCCCCTTGCTTTAAGTTTTGAAAATCTAAAAGTTTTTGATCATAGAAGGTTTGAGGCAGCCAACAATTTCTGAAAAATGGTTACAAATTTTTCCCAAGTGATCTCAGTGGTTTTTATGTTCTGTTCAACTTTGGTGTTTCCCCACCAGGTTGCAGCTTCTCCGATAAAATAATATATTCCCCAAATTGCTTTTGAGGTTTCAAAGAAATTCCTAATTTCAAAATATTGTTCCATCTCAGTTAACCAAGCTTCTGCTTCCTCTCCGGACTCGGAACCGGAAAACTTGGGTGGTTTGATTTTCTTAATATCTACTGACAGATTAACCACTATTTCTTGTTTCTTTTGTTTTTTTGATTGTTTGGGTGAGGAGGTTTTCTTTTTATGCTCGGAGACTTCTGTCTCTGCTCTAGGAGGTGAGGATTGAGTTTCTTCGCGGTTTTGCCCCATTTGGGCTGCCATTTCACTCATTCTTCTTTCCATGTTTTTCGACTTTAGTTTTGTTTCTTGTAAGATCTGAAGTAACAAGTCATTAGAGGATTGAGTGTTTTCACGAATTATGCCTTGATTTGCAATGTTCTTGTTGTTGTTCGTATTATGTCTATTGTTTTTACCTGTTAATTTACGAATTTGTGTCAATTAAGTGGGAAAAAGAAGAAATTTCACAAAAGAAAGTCTTGCGAAAACATGAATTGCGTGAATTAATAACTTAATTAACTTAATACTTTGTTGCTTCACTTAGAGCAACCTTATTTACAAAATTTCCTCTATTGAGGATGTTTACATCAAAATAACTTTTAGTCTTGCTTTGCAACACTTAATTTTGGTTCAGATTGGTACATATCCCCCACCATCCAGGATCTATGGAACTGTAAAACAGGATTGCTTTGCCGAGTGTTCCAGTTTTGGATCAACTTGTTTCTATATGCTACTTTGCTAGAAGGAGTCCACTTGACTCTTTCTTTCTTCATCCGTTGTATTGCCTGGTTTAAAGTTTCGTTGTCTTGGGGCATGGAACAACAGGTGGTCATATTTGGGTATGTTTTTAATTAAATAAGGAAAGATGGGGTGTCGAGTCTTCTTGCAAGGTGTTTTATGTACTTGCATCCTATGCAATTAGTCCAGAACTTTCAGGTTTCATAGAAGGTAGGGTGCCCTAAGTTAAGTGTCGAACCCGACGCTCTGATACCATATGTAACAAACAAATTTTCGTAACTAATTTAAATCGCCTAATAATTTGAATTAATAGGTAATTGATTCCATTTCACATGACAATGACTTCCATTAACTAACTACGATGATAGTAACTGTTTCTATTTTAACCGTATTTAATGCTCAGCTGATATAACGAGATCAAAATAAATAAATACATTGCTAATATTTTAACCTTTTCTAATTGATAAGATATTCAGCTGAAAACAAAGTAACAACTAACTTCTATATCAATTAATATATTCATTCAAATTATGCTATTAGAAAACTAAATTATGCTATTAGAAAACTAATCTATCTAATTATTCTTCCAAGGAATAAAAGTAATAGTGCAAAAGAAACATACAAATATAACGGAAGAATCCCTTTATCTTGTTGTTCAAGCCTTGGCATTAGTGAGAGAAGAAGCATTGACATAGGCTTAACCTCCCAACTTCGGACCATACTTATCCCCACACATCCTAACTTATTGGAACGACCCTCCCTACTTTGGGATTGGGCTTGGGATGTTCTTTTGTCTAGCCATCCGAGCAACTCAGTGGTTTGAGTTCCCCATCAGTTACACCTGTATAGCTGACATCTATAGACAAACAAGTGATCTCAAGATTGGCGCATATGCCTATAACTACCTTGGTCAAGGATTTCAATTGGGTTCGTGAACTCGATCATCACCACTCGACTTGACAACAGATTTCATTGTCGGGATATGCATGAGCTATTAATTATTTATTATTCCAATCTGATTTCATTATTTGTTTCTGTAGGTTTATTTCTACCTGTTCACCATTCAATGGCTTCTTTGCTCGGTGAATTCCTTGGTGTCCGCATGATTATGAACATTCTGATATTGTTTTACACCTCTTCACCAATTCCTTGGCATCTTGCCAATGAATTCCTCGGGGTTAAAAGAATTCTAAATATGTTTGGAAATTTTTTTAAAGCATGTGCATTGATGTGGATTTTTGTAATCACTCAAGTTTGATACAACTACCAAATGAATTCATAAATGATATATACTCAGGAATACTCGGTGAATGATCTCATATACACTTTAGAATACAAACAGCTAGTATTATAAATTGATCTCTATTTAACATGCCTAACTGGCTATGGATGGATACTCAATCAGAGAGAGAAGGATTTGGAAAACATATTTAATTTATTCTCAACCCTATCATTATGTACTGGCTGAAGATAGATATTAAACTCAATAAAATCGAATCATGATTTTCATTGTTTCTATGGTATTCAATCTTGAAAATAGGAAGATCCGTTTTTGGTCGGCTTATCTTGAAACAAACTAAAAGGAAATTAGGAGTCGTGACCTGTGATTGGATTGTGTCTTCCTTGCTCTAGTCGGGTCTCTTGTCCACCCACTAACTTGAGACTAATTCTAGACTTTAGTCATTGGCAGTATTAAGAAGAAAATAGGGATTCGGGGTGTGAATGAGGAAGGGTATTCGGCTGTGAACTCAATATGAAAATGGAGCAATATGGAGATAGGAGAGAATAGAAGATAGGAGGAGGTATGCCCCGCCTAATTTGATCATGGCTTCTTAAAGACTTAGTCGAGACTCCTTGGGTTCTATCTATTTCCAAGATGACTATTCGGATACAACATAAATTTGATTTTGAAAAGAATTAAAGAGAAAAGAAATAAGGAGGAATTGAAGAGTTCAAACTTTATTTTATTATTATTATATGCTCTTATATATGTTTATGTAAGTATATTTATGAGGTGACATCATTAGATTATATTATTATAATTTATTGGCGCCATTTCATTTTTATATTTATGTGTTCGTATTTAAGTGTTTATTATAATGATAAAATAAGAAGATTTAATATTAAATCTCTAAAGGTATGAATTATATTTTAATTTAGATTATTTTATGTTTTTATTATTTTGTTTTCCTAATAGCTCATGCGGTCCCATGATGTAACCTGTGGACAAGTCTTCGTATCCTTTCCAAGGGATTCTTAGGTCATACCTACCGATCCTGATGATTGAACCAAGTGACCATCCCATTCTGATGATCCTGTTTAGCAATGCTTCCCCTCTCTTCAGTCTTCTCCTGTAATCACCCAAGCAAAACATTCTCGCCAAACATTAATAAAAAATATAGTGATCGTTAATTCAAATAAAACAACTACTAATCATCTAATAACAGTTATAGGTTACTGGTTATTTCATCAATGCCTATAATAACTAACTCATTTCACATGATCATGAAAAGAAATAATTCGTTAGCAGTTGGTACAACGTATATAGATAACTAACTCGTTTCACATGATCAAGAAGAGAAATAATCTATTAACAGTTGATACAACGTTTATACATAACTAATTCATTTCACATGATCAGGTAAAAAAATAATTCGTTAAACCAACAGTTATGATCAAATTAAAAATTAGGGAAAAATTTGGGATGTAACAGTTTTAAATTTAATTTATTTAGTTTTATTTATCAAATATCTTTTATGTCATGTTTTACATAATTAAATGTGTTACTAAGTTACTATTAACATGTTTTTAGATTGCTAAAACCCACTTTGCATCACCAAGAATCGTCCTTAGGCGACTTGTGAGGGTGAAGGATGCAATGTTACAAATGGTGATTAGCAATCAATTGGGCATTTGAAAACAATCCAATACAACAAGGGCCCAAAAGGTCAAGGAACTAAGGTGGATTACAAATTGGAATTCATTGAGCCTATTATATCTATGCTTATGTTTTCCGACATGGATCAGCCATGCTTGGGAGACATCTATGATGCCATTGACATAATATTGGAGAAAGTCAAATTGGTATGTTAATAATACAATCCTCTATCCTCGTTTATTATTATTAATAGAGCTAAATTTAAAATGTCTTAATCTACATAACTTACATCAAGACAACTTACATGAACATCATTTGTTATTTAGATCCTAGTCCATACAAAGGAGAGAGAATGACCTTGTAGTTACCTTATACAAAAAGGTAGAAGAAATTATCTTCACCACTGGAACAACATGACTACACCTTTGCATCTCCTAGCTTATGCTCTCTCCCCGTGCATTATAACCTAAAGGGACTTTCTATTATGGGTAGAGTGACACTTTATAGAGATGTTGATATTGCTAATGGGTATAAGAGAGCATTCACTGATCTTCATCAATCTAAAGGTGGGGTCAAATGTTAGGATAGAATTTAGATTATTCATCTTTGGAAAAGATGCAAATCCTATTGTTGTGAATGATCAAAGCACAATGGATGGTATTACATGGTAGTACTTCCATGGGCAAGATCACGTGTACCTCTAGTCTCTTGCCATAAAGATCCTCTCACATGTAAATATTTAATTTTAAGTGGTTTTCATTTTTTGGCTGCTTGCAATGTAGATTTTAACACTTAATTTTGTCTGTTTTCTCTCTAGGTCACTAGCACTTCTGTCGTTGAATGGAATTGGAGTACATACTCCTTTATCCACTTAGTGAAGCATAACCAATTGGGGTCCAAAAAAGCGAAAGACTTAGTGTTTGTTCACAACAACTTGCGCCTTATATCATGTAAGGATCCAAAATACAAGAATGGGGCAAAGAAGCTTTGGGATGTGGCACCTGATGTCATGTCCCCATTTTAAGGTAGAATTTTAAATATTACATTATACAATATTATCAAATAAATAGTGATAGTAAAATCATATATTATAATTAGTATTAAAATATAAAAATAAGAAATAAGAATAAAATATTATTATTATTATATTAGTAATAACTAAATAAAATATAAAAATAAATAGCAATATGATGTAATTTGTTATCAATAAAACAAGATAAATAATAATTAAATTATAATAAATAAATAAATATACCAAGTTAATTTTATATGATAATAAGGAAGTGAATTTATCAAAAGACAACAACGATGAAAGGTTGTGACTCTTTGAAAGGGTTGTAATTATGAAGGGTTGTGACTTTTTGAATGGATTGTAATCATGAAGGCTTGTGGCATTTTGCATGGATTATGATTATGAAGGGTTGTGACTTTTAGAAAGGGGTTGTAATTATGAAGGGTTGTGACATTTTAAATGGATTGTAATTATAAAGGGTTGTGAATTTTCGAATGGATTTTGATAATGAGGGTTGTCCTTTTGAAAGGGTTGTAATTATGAAGGGTTGTGACTTTTTGAAATGATTGTGGTTATGAAAGGTTGACTTTCAAAAGGACCGTGATTTTGAAGTGTGTTGATTTTTTGAAAGTCACTTATGTATATACTAAGAAGTTTACATTGAATGACAATAGGGGATTATATATATATATATATATAAACATATAAAAAATAATGAAATCATAACCATATATTGAAGAGGTGTTGGTATTTGTATTCCCTATTCATTATTTTCTTTCTACAGTCTTGGGAGTTGATAGTTGGTGTTGTGTAGGGAGAGGCAGAGCAAATCCAGAGAGTGTACTAGTATCAAGTGCCCTACGACAAGCAAGTCCATGCTCTCCCCAGGGATGAGTTTGGGAGAGAATTAAGGAATCAAGACTTAAACATGCTAAATTGCTAAATGTATCATGAACTATTACATCCAACATGTATGTGATATAAAGATAATAATATATACTAAGTGAATTCCTTAATCACTCACTAGCACAACCAAGTGGATAGGGAGTTCGCACAGGGGGAGGAGTAATTCAATCACTTCGGGGCAAAAGAGTCCTAATATGGATGAAAATCACGAGGGAGCCTCATGTTGACCATTTCTGTGCTCGAGCAACAATAACTCTTCTCTGCTTAGGGTTAGTAATTAGGATAGTATTAATTAAGTAATGCTTAAGTATGGATTATTTCTAATATGATTAAATATGAAAATTAGTGAGAACTAACACTCTCTTAGCTTGAAACACTACAAATTAACATCTCTAAGTATGAACCAAGCCCAAAATTTGGAATTTTAGAACAGATAAAGTAAGACCATCTTAGTGGTCATTACACTCAAGTCTGCTGACTTGAATATGATGATTCATGATCTTGCTAGAGCCATGTTGGTTGATGTAGATGATGAAGATGACATGACACCCTCTAGTGCTAGTGGAACCGGTTTTGGTTCCAATGATGATGAGGATCTATTGCTTGTAGCCACTCAAGACAACAATGATCCATATTTGTTTAGATAATCAACTTGATAATTGAGAAAACTTTCATGATTATTGGATCATGTTTCAAACTTTATTAAACTATATGTTTACAAGTATTTTTGTGAATTCAATGTGATGATTTTCGTTTGAATCATAATGTTTATCTTTGACATTTGGCATTGATCAATGGTCAAGCATCATAGATTAATAGTACGGAATGATTTAGTTTTACAATCAGGTGTATTTCTTTTATTTTTTTTTACACACACACACATAAAGATAATGTTACATCCCAAATTTTCGCCCTAAATTTTAATTTGAACATAGTCGTTGGTTTAACAAATTATTATCATGTGAAGTGAGTTAATTTTAGTCATCGTATCAATTTATTTCTTCCTGATCATGTAAAGCAAGTTAGTCAATTATAGCCATTGTATCAATTTATTTCTTCTTGATCATGTAAAGCGAGTTAGTTAATTATAGCCGTTGTATCAATTTATTTCTTCTTGATCATGTGAAGCGAGTTAGTTAATTATAGCCGTTGTATCAATTTATTTCTTCCTGATCATGTGAAGCATATATATGGTATTAACTGATAATGAGATATTTTCATGATCATGTGAAATGAGTTAGTTACTTAGATGTTGATGAAATATCTAAAGGTCAGTAGATGATCGACAATGGTTTTGAATTAACAATTAATATATCTTGAATTAATGTCTTGGAAAGAATGTATGTTTGAGTGATTGCAAGAAGAAGACTGAAGAGAGGGGAAGCATTACTAAACGGGGTCATCGGAAGGGGATGGTTGAATGGTCCGGTCATCAGAATCGATAGATTTGACCTAAGACTACCCTGGCAAGGTTACTAGGATTTGACAACATGTTACATGGTGGAACCACATGAGCTATAAAAGGAACATTGTAATAAATAATATAAAATAAACATAATTCTTACCTTTAAAAGAATTATCAAAGAATTTATTATTTAATTATTATTAAATGCTCTCAAATACAAACATATGTATATAAAAATAAGGTGACACCAATACATTATAAATTATAATCTAAAGATGCCACCTTATCAATACGTACACATGAACATAGATAAGAATAAATAATAATAATAATAATCCTTTAACTTCTTATTTTTCTTTCTTTTCTTTCCTTCCTTTTCTTTCCTCTTTTATCGATTTGAATGGTTTTTGAAGGAATTCTTGTAACTATTGGAAGCCGATGGGCCAAGTTAATCTTTATATTAGAGTCTCACAAGTGTATCGTTTCATTCATCTTTTCCCTCTCTAATTTCGGTGACTCTCAGCCCTCATCATTAAATTAGGAAACTGCGTTTACTTCTAGATTTATTTCTTTTCATTTTGTTAACCATATTGCCCTCATGCCCTCATAATCGCAGCTCTAAACAAGGATCGGAGTCTTTCTTCATACCGCGAGAGAGTTCAGGAGCAGACAGAGAGTCACGTAAGGCTTTTCTGATATATTTTTAATATTCTTTCACTTGCTATGTCTATAAGAACCATCGAACCATGTTTGTTTTCTATCATAATGCTCTGTTGGCTATGAGCCTTGATTGTCCAATGGAACTGACTAAACTTTGAACCAATATATATTTATTTCGATTCCAATTGTGTATTTGTTGTAATATATATTCAATACCAAAGCCACCTATTTTCTCTTCAGTCTGAAATCGAAATGATAAAGAGAAGATTTTAGTTCAACTATTTTGTCCAATATCTCATTGTTGATTTTTGTCTTATTTAGAGTATCAACCATGGAAATGCAATAATAACCTTGAATAAATAACTCTTATCAGAATTTAATACATTCATTTCTACGATATTGAGATGGTAAATATATCCAACACCAAGGAATTCACCGGCAATAATGCCATTATAGGTGAAGAGGTGTAAAGTATACATAGTGGCTATGACTCGTGAGCACGTAGGAATCACCAGAATGGCAGCCTGAGAAGGTGTAGAGAGTCTGCACAGAAAAAGAATGGCATTAGATTAAATAAATAATAAGTTAAAAACTACAATAGCTCATGCATGTTCAAATCGAGTTGGTGGAGATTGGGTTTGTAGACCCAATTTGAAATCCTTGGCTAGGGTAGAATTAGGCAGATATGCCAAACATGCAATCTTTGTTGATTGTCCAGACGCTTTAGTTATTTTGGAGAATAACTGTTGGGACTTCAACCCACCCGATTACTCTGATGGTTGGGCTTATGAACATCCCAAACTCGATCCCAAGGTAGGGAAGGCCATTCTATTAAATTAGAATATGTGGGGATAAGTAATGGTCTGCGGTTGGGAGGTTAAGCCTATGTCAATGCTTTTCTCACCAATGTCGAGGCTTGGACAACAAGTTAAAGAGATTCTTCTGTTTATACTGTATGTTTTCTTTTACTTTTAATCTCTGAACGAATAGATAGATATTTTCTTTATTTTTGGAGAAAGCATTTACTTTTATGTTAATAAGTATTTTGTTTCAAATGATATGATTAGCCGTTATTATATTTTCAGTTGAATATTTAGAATTAGTCAAATTGTTAACAATACATAAATATCTCTTTTTATCTCTCGGAAATTCAGATGAATCAGTAAGATAGATTGAAAAGAATTTCTTTCACTTATAATCAGTTGGTAGAAATCAATGTTGTGTGAAATGAAATCAGTTATTTGTGAAATTAGTTTAATTTGAGATTAAAATTTGGTTAAGAATATTGGTATGTTATATGGTATTAGAGCGTTGGGTTCAACGTGGAACCTAGGGCATCCTACCTTCTTGAAACCTGATAGAAATCTGAATTGACTATAGGATGTTAGTATGTAAAACCCCTCGTAAGAAAACTTGACATCCCATCTTTCCCTATCTTATTAGAAACATGACTAAATATGACTACGCTTGTTGTTCTGTACCCCGAGATAATGAAACCCTGAATCAAGCAATTTAGCGGATGAAGAAGGAAAGAGTCAAGTGGACTCTTACCAGAAATGCGGCATATAGAAACAAGCTGATACAAAGCTGGAATGCTCAGCAGAGCAGCCCTCTTTTACAGTTTCATAGATCCTGGATGGTGCGAGATATGTACCAATCTGAACCAAAGTGTAATGCTACAAAGCAAGATTAAAATGTTGTGTGAATGTAGACTTCCTCAATAGAGAAAATTTTGTAAATAAGATTGCTTAGTTGAGCAATGAAAATAAAATTAAGTTATTTGAAAATATGTGTTGTACGACTTTTTCTCTATTAAATTTCTTCTTTCTGCATAATAACGCAATTGTAAATTAACAAGTGGGAAACCTAAACATAAAAATGAATAACAGTGGGAATATAGAGAACCAAGATATAATACGCGAGAATTGTCAATCTTCCAATGAATGGCTACTCCAAATCTTGCAAGAAACACAATTAAAGTTAGAAACCATGGAAAGAAGGATGAGTGAAATGGCAGCCCAAATGGGGCAGAACCGTAAGGAAGTGCAAACCACATCCACTTTTAGAGCAGAGACAGAAGTCTTTGAACCATAGTAATGAGAATCGGAATCGGCAGGGTCGAATTGAATCATGAATCGGGGGTGAATCGCCGGTGAATCGGCAATGAATCGGCAAATTTGAAAAAACTTTTTAAATGTAGAGATTTTAACAATTTAAGACTTAATTCATGCACTCTTTATTGAATATAACTTAAACACACTATGACATCATCAAATAGAAGTTCAAACTTAACATATATAAACATGGAAGTTTGTGTTTACCACATGGGGTAAAGAGTTTTTATAAGATATCTTCACATCCAACACCTACTCCAAGTGCTTCAAAGCATATCACCCCTCTCGAAAGGCTTGCTCTGTTGTTCTCTCCAACACAGACACTCCATGCCTGCAACAACTTCAGGTTTTATCAACTGGTCAGACTTCCCACGAATGATAACTGTAGCGACTGGGGGTCTAGGGGGCAATGTCCCCAGTGGGGTCAAGGGGCAGCGCCCCCACAAGGTCCTGGGGCAGCGCCTCCGCCGCTAAGACCAAATTAGCACTCTGAAACCCACACAAAACTATATGGAACACAGTGTTTTTGTGATTTTATTCTGATCCCACACTCTTTCTGGGAACCGCTGATGTTTTACTACCTGATTATGTCTTTCCATTCCCTTGGGCATCGTCCGTTATGCATTCTAAACATTTTTTATTTGTCGTCGTTTTTTATTTTTTTATTTTATGACCTATGGTTCTTCTTTTCTCTTCTCCTCTCTTCTAGTCATGCTTAACAATTAGAAGGCCCTTTAGGGTTATAACAAGGAGGAAAGGTAAAAAAGAAAGCAAAAAACATAAGTGATTTTTTTATTATTTCCAACTAACCATGCTTGCTGCTGCCAGCTGAATTTTGGCGATTTCTGATGGCGATTCAGGCAATTTTTTGAGTGAATCGCCAATACATGCGATTCACCTAATGAAATTGCCGATCATGATTTCCGACACCAAAAAAATTGGCGTGCATGAATCTGATTGCTGAATCAGCGATTCACGCGATTTCAGCGCGATTCTCGTTACTATGCTTTGAACGTAACAAAACCCCCTCTCCTAAGCGATCAGAAAAAACAAAAGAAGAAAGAAATAGTGGTTGATTTATCAGCAGACATAAAGAAAATAAAACCACCTAAGTTTTTTAGTTTTGAGTCCGGAGAAGAAGTCGAAGCATGGTTAATCGAGTTGGAGCAATATTTCGAGATTTGGAATTTTTTAGAGACCTCAAAGGCATTTTGGGGGATATATCATTTCACTAGGGAAGCTGCAACTCTGTGGGGAAACACTAAGGTCGAGCAAAACATTAGAACCACTGAAATCACCTGGGAGAAATTCGTGAGCATATTTCAGAGACATTGGCTTCCTCAGACCTTTTATGATCAGGAGCTTTTAGAGTTTTAGAACTTAAAACAAGGAGACATGTTAGTACATAAGTAGTGGGAGAGGTTTACACAATTACTTAAATACGTGCCACCTTATCAACAAGACACTAATCTGAAGGTGAGAAAATTTATCATGGGGTTGAACAATAGGATAGGAGCTGTTGATGTTCTTGCTCCCCGAACCATGGAAGAGGCCCTAGAAAAAGCTGTTTGACAGGAACACAAGATCAGAAAGGGCAACTCCATTTGAGACAACAAACAGAAAACTATCTGGAATTTAGAAGGTGTTGACTTTGGACCACAGAAAAAGCAATTTAAGGATTATAAGAATAATAAACCTGAATTTAAAAGCGATGGAGCAAGGGATGTCAAAAGCAATTTTTATGCGAATAAGAATAACAAGAATAATGAGAAAAAGGGACCACCACGAGGATGTTTTAACTGTGGACGAGAACATTTTATGAGGCAATGCCCTATTAAACCCAACATCAACCAGCCACAACAACCACCTTTGCTGCAACAACAACAAGCCTCTCAGCAAAGGATTCATGTAGCCCTAGTTAATAGGCAAGCAGAGCAACAGATAGGCTCCATTGAAACTCCGGGTAAGATTTACGAGAACTTTGTGTCCATATTAGTTGATACTGGAGCATCTGAATGTTTTATATCACCTAGGTTGTTAAGTATATTCTCGAAAAGATCTAGTTTTATGGCAAAACCATGGACAGTCAAATATGCAAACCAGTCAAGGGCTAAGGTGGAGCAATGCCTATTTGAAGCTCGAGTTGACTTTTCAAATTTCTCTACAGAATTGAACTTATATATAGCACCGCTGGGGTCATATGACATTATCATAGGAATTAATTGGCTCGGTGAACATAAGGCCAAAGTAGATTGTCTTGCCAAAACTGTAAACTGTGTGGATGATCAAGGCAAACTAACAAGCATTTTAGGAATTAAACATGAAATTAGATCAAAACAGATTTCTCCAATGCAGCTTAAGAGATATGGGAGGAAAGGCTGTGAAATTTTCGCAGTTAGGATTGAAGATACAAGGGAGTCTAAAACAATCACATATGGGGATGATTACATTTATGAAGATGGAGAAATCAAGCAAAAGTTAAAAGAATCCTTCGAAGAAAAATACCCCTATTTAAAGAATTATCAAGAGGTGTTTCCTGAGGAACTTCCTGGACTACCCCCTTCCCGAGCATTTGATTTACCATAGACTTGATACCAGGAGTGGAACCCATATCCAAAGCCCCATATAGAATGACAACCACCGAGTTAATGGAGTTATAGATCCAACTACAAGATATGCTAGATAAGAAGATGATTCAACCTAATGTCTCACCATGGGGAGCCCCAGTGCTATTTGTAAGGAAGAAGGATGGAACCATGAGACTATGTAGAGATTATAGGATGCTTAATAAAGTCACCATCAAAAATCGGTACCCATTGCCAATGATAGATGACCTTTTTAATCAAATGAAGGGTGTGACTGTATTTTCAAAAATTGATTTAAGGTCAAGATATCATCAATTGCGAATTAAAGATGAGGATATACATAAAATTGCATTCAGAACTAGGTATGGACGTTATGAGTTTACAGTATTGCCTTTCGGATTAACCAATGACCCAACAACTTTCATGAATGTAATGAACAGTATATTTTAGGATTGTCTAGACAAGTTTGTATTAGTCTTTATAGATGACATTTTAATATACTGTAAGAATGAAGAAAAAATTAGAGGCACTTAGAAATAGTTTTGCAAAGACTAAGAAAACACAAGCTATATGGGAAACTAAGTGTTCTTTTTACCAAAAGGAAATTCAATATTTAGGGCACATTATATCAGCTCAGGGTATAGCAGTAGATCCATCTAAGATAAAAGTGATTAAGGAATGGCCCATACCTAGAAATGTATCTGAAGTTAGGAGCTTTATGGGGTTAGCTGGGTTCTATAGAAAGTTTGTCAGATATTTCTTGAGGATAGCCTATCCGATCACTTCACTTCATAGGAAGGGAAAGAAATTTATTTGGATAGAGAAGTGTCAATCAAATTTCGAGTTTCTGAAAGAAAAATTGACTATTGCACCTATTCTAAGGGTACTTGATCCACAAAAACAATTCGTAGTTATAACAGATGTATTCGGAGAAGGATTAGGAGGGGTATTAATGCAGGACGAACAGGTCATTGCTTATGAATCTAGGAAACTGAAAAATTATGAACAAAATTACGCACCTCATGATCTTGAATTAGCAGCAATAGTGCATGCCTTGCAAATGTGGAGACATTACTTAATTGGAAAACCTTTTGAGCTTAGATCTGATCACCAAAGTTTGAAGTATATTTTCACCCAACAGAACCTTAATGCTAGACAGAGGAGATGGCTGGAATTTTTAGCAGATTATGAGTTCGACATAAACTACATTAAAGGTAATGAAAAGAAGGTGGTTGATGCCCTAAGTTGGAGAAGACACATCTCAGCGATGACTATGGTAAACTTCAGGTCGAGGGACCAAATTTTACAACATCTGGAGGATGATGAATTTTATATAGAAATCAGCTTAGCGCTTATCAGAGACCCGCAAGATCCTAAGTATTCAGAGTTTAGCTTAGAAGAGGATGGATTATTAAGATACCACCACAGAATATATGTGGCTAACGACCCTGAACTTTGAAGACTGATTTTAGGTGAATATCACTCAGCTCCATACTCAGGACATCCGGGAGTAACGAAAATGTTATCTGATATAAAACCTTTATATTTTTGGAAGGGGATAAAAAGGGAAATAATCGAGTTTGTAGCAGGATGTTTAAAATGTTAGAGTAAAGGCAAAACATCGGTACCCAGCAGGTCTGTTGCACCCAAATGAAGTACCTGAGTGGAAGTGGCAGGTAATATCCATGGATTTTGTCCAAGGGTTACTTATGACCCAGAATTGACACAACAATATCTTGGTCGTGTTTGACAGATTGACTAAGGTTGCTCGTTTGATACTAGGGAATTTATTTGATGGAGCACCTGAAATTGCTCATAAGTTCATAAAAGAAATTTTTAGGTTACACGGAATTCCAGAGAAGATTATTTCAAACAGGGATGCTAGGATAACTTCCAGATTCTGGCACACATTATTCATAGCTTTGGGCACCAAATTGAATATTAGTTCAACCTATCATCCTGAGACAGATGGTCAGACCGAATGAGTAAATCAAGTATTAGAGGATCTCCTAAGAGTATACTGTATGGACCGGCAGTACCAATGGGAAACATACTTACCTCTGGTAGAATTTGCATATAATAACTCTTATCAGTCCTCTATTAGAATGACTCCTTTTGAGGCTTTGTATGGTCGTAAGTGCAGAACTCCAGTAAGTTGAAATCGATTGGAAGATAGAATCATTGTCGGGCCTAAAATGCTTTAGGAGATGGAAGAACAGGTACTCCAGATTCGTCAGAGGTTGAAGGAAGCAAATGAGAGGCAGAAGAGTTATGCTGATGCTAAAGAAAACCTAGAGAATTCTCAGTAGGGGACAAGGTGTTACTAAGGGTTAAACCTCAGAAAAGTACTATCAAGTTTTGAAAGAATGCTAAGTTAGCCCCGAGATATGTAGGACCCTTTGAAGTTTTGGAGGTTGTTAACCCAGTGGTATATATGATTGCTTTACCACCAGCCCTTGCCAGGATGCATGACGTCTTCCATGTGTCTTATCTTAAAAAGTAGATTGATTGGAAATTACTATAGGTGCGAGAGCTAGGAGCGGTAGAGGTAGGACCGCTTAGAATACTCGAGATACATAAGCTACGCTTACGAAATCGAGAAGTAACGTAGTGCAAGGTCCAGTAGGACCAGTATACTGAAGATAATGCCACCTGGGAGGATTATCATGATATTTTTTAAAGATATCCCTATCTTTTCTCTGAGATTGAAAACTGAATATTTCTTTTCTTTTCATATAACTGATTAAGTCCTACTTAGATTTGCTATTATTTTCATCGAGGACAATGAAAAATCTAAGGGGGTGGGTGTGTTACATCCCAAATTTTCGCCTTAAATTTTAATTTGAACATAGCCATTGGTTTAACGAATTATTATCATGTGAAGTGAGTTAATTTTAGTTGTTGTATCAATTTATATCTTCCTGATCTTTTAAAGCGAGTTAGTTAATAATAGCTGTTGTATCAATTTATTTCTTCTTGATCATGTAAAGCGAGTTAGTTAATTATAGCCGTTGTATCAATTTATTTCTTCCTAATCATGTGAAGCGAGCTAGTTAATTATAGCCGTTGTATCAATTTATTTCTTCTTGATCACGCGAAGCATATATATGGTATTACTTGATAATGAGATACTTTCATGATTATGTGAAATGAGTTAGTTATTTAGACGTTGATGAAATATCTAAAGGTCACTAGAGGATTGACAATGGTTTTGAATTAACAATTAATATATCTTGAGTTAATGTCTTGGCAAGAATGTATGTTTGAGTGATTGCAGGAAGAAGGCTGAAGAGAGGGGAAGCATTGCTAAACAGGGTCATCGGAAGGGGATGGTCGAATGGTCCAGTTATCATAATCGACAGGTTTGACCTAAGACTACCCTGACAAGGTTACTAGGATTTGACATGTTACATGGTGGAATTGCATGAGCTATAAAAGGAACATTGTAATAAATAATATAAAATAAACATAATTCTTACCTTTAAAAGAATTATCAAAGAATTTATTATTTAATTATTATTAAATGCTCTCAAATACAAACATATGTATATAAAAATAAGGTGACACCAATACATTATAAATTATAATCTAAAGATGCCACCTTATCAATACGTACACATGAATGTAGATAAGAATATATAATAATAATAAAATAATAATAATAACCCTTTAACTTCTTATTTTTCTTTCTTTTCTTTCCCTCCTTTTCTTTCCTCTTCTATCGATTTGAATGGTTTTTGAAGGAATTCTTGTAACTGTTGGAAGCCGATGAGCCAAGTTAATCTTTATATTAGAGTCTCACGAGTGTATCGATTCATTCATCTTTTCCCTCTCTAATTTCGGTGACTCTCGGCCCTCATCATTAAAGGAAGAAACTGCATTTACTTCTAGATATATTTCTTTTCATTTTGTTAACCATATTGTCCTCACGCCCTCATAACCGTGGCTCTAAACAAGGATCAGGGTCTTTCTTCTTGCCGTGAGAGAGTTCAGGAGCAGACAGAGAGTCATGTAAGGCTTTTTTGATATGTTTTTAAATATTCTTTCACTTACTATGTCTGTAAGAACCATCATACTGTGTTTGATTTCTATCATAATGCTCTGCCAGCTATGAGCCTTGATTGTCCAATGGAACCGACTAAACTTTGAACCAATATATATTTATTTCAATTCCAATTGTGTATCTATTGTAATATATTCAATACTAAAGGCACCTATTTTCTCTTCAGTCTGAAATCAAAATGATAAAGAGAAGATTTTAGTTCAACTATTCTATCCAATATCTCATTGTTAATCTTTGTTTTATTTAGAGTATCAACGTAGAAATGCAATAATAACCTTGAATAAATAACTCTAGTCAGGATCTAATACATTCATATCTACCATATTGAGATGGCAAATATATCCAACACCAAGGAATTCACCAGCAATAATGCCATTATAGGCGAAGAGGTGTAAAGTATACATAGTGGATATGACTCGTGAGCACCTAGGAATCACCGGCATGGCAGCTTGGGCAGGTGAGGAGGTGTAGAGAGTCATAAATAATAAGTTAAAAACTACAATAGCTCATGCATGTTCAAGTTGTGTAAGATGTTGTCAAGTCGAGTTGGTGAAGATCGGGTTTGTAGACCCGATTTGAAATCCTTGGCCAGGGTAGAATTAGGCAGATATGTCGAACATGTGATATTTGTTGATTGTCCAGACGCTTCAGGTATTTTGGAGAATAATTGTTGGGACTTCAACCCACCCGATCACTCTGATGGCTGGGCTTATGAACATCCCAAGCCCGATACTGAGGTAGGGAGGGCCGTTCTATTAAATTAGAATATGTGGGGATAAGTAATGGTCCACGGTTCGGAGGTTAAGCTTATGTCAATGCTTCTCCTCTCACCAATGCCGAGGCTCTGATAACAAGTTAAAGAGATTCTTCTATTTATACTGTATGTTTTCTTTTACTTTTAATCTCTGAAAGAATAGATAGATATTTTCTTTATTTTTGGAGAAAGCATTTACTTTTATGTTGATAAGTATTTTGTTTCAAATGATATGATTAGCTGTTATTAAATTTTCAGTTGAATATTTAGAATTAGTCAAATTGTTAACAATACATAAATATCTCTTTTTGTCTCCCGGAAATTCAAATGAATAAATAAGATAGATTGAAAAGAGTTTCTTTTAGTTATAATCAGTTGGTAGAAATCAATGTCATGTGAAATGAAATCAGTTATTTGTGAAATTAGTTTAATTTGAAATTAAAATTTGGTTAAGAATATTCGTATGTTACAGATAATAATATATACTAAGTGAATTTTTTAATCACCCACTAACACAACCAGCAAATAGGGAATTTGCACAAGGGAAGGAGTAATTCGATCACTTTGGGGGAAAAGAATCTCAATATGGATAAAAAATCATAAGGGAGCCTCATGTTGACTGTTTGCGTACTTGAGTGGCAGTAATTCTACCATCCACCTTAGGGTTAGTGATTAAGATAGGACTAAGGAAGTAATGCTTAAGTATGCATTATTTCTAAATATGATTACATATGAAAGTTTGTGAGAACTAACATACTCTTAGCTTGAAACGCTACAAATTAACATCTCTAAGTATGAATCAAACCCTAAAAGTGAAATTTTAGAACAAATAAAGTAAGAACCTATATGGGTCATTACACCCGAGTCTGCTGACTTGGATATGACGATTCATGATCTTGCTAGAGCCATGTTGCTTGATGTAGATGATGAGAAGGATGATACAACACCCTCTAGTGCTAGTGGAAGTAGTTTTGGTTCCAATGATGATGAGGATCTATTGCTTGTAGCCACTCAAGACACCAATGATCCACATTTGTTTAGATAATTGACTTGATGATTGCGAAAACTTTCATGATTATGGAATCATGTTTCAAACATTATTAAACTATTAGTCTATAAGTATCTTTATGAATTCAATGTGATGATTTCCTTTTGAATCATAATGTTTATCTTTGACATTTGCCCTTGATCAATGGTCAAGCATTATAGATTAATAGGACAAAATGATTTAGTTTTACAATTATATATATTTCTTTTATAGTTTTTGCATACACACACACACACACTCATGAATTCTTACAAATGTTAGAGTGGGGTTGCCATTGCACCAAAAGACCGATCTTTCAATGCCCGATACAACCACTCAACTTATAGTACACAGGAGGCGGTTAAGCCTTTGTTATGTATCCCGAGGGGAGTGTAGAACAAATTTTTAACAACAATCTCCCCGTCAATGTTACCCGAGGCTTTGAGGATTCGAACCTGTGACCAAGTTTTGATACCACTTGTTAGAGTGGGGTTTCCGTTGCACCAAAAGACCGATCTTTCAATGCCCGATACAACCGCTCAACTTATAGTACATAGGAGGCAGTTAAGCCCTTGTCACGAATCTCGAGGGGAGCGCTGAACAAATTTCTAACAACAAATCCATGTGTGAACCCGATTTGACAACTTAGCGTACATGTCTATGTTCACAATTCTAATGTAAATTATTACAATTCCTGAATCACAAAATGTAGTTCATGAAATATGATGTAATGTTCATCAATCAATAAATACAATCACCTTCCTTCAAAATGCCAAAATGGAGAGAAAATATTGTGAGAGAAAAATGAGAGGTAAAAATGAAATGAATATGTGTATGAAGGCCACACATTGGACCAATTTAGGGTTAGGAGGAAAAAATGGGTTTTTAATTAAGTTTGGGCCCACCTTTTTAAAGGTGAGTCTATGGGTCCGCACAGTTGCACTTGGCGCACACCCATGATGTTGTGTGCACACGCAACACGTACCCAAACCTGGTTTGGCGTATGTGGGCGCAAACCTTGTAACTTACACTTTTTTCATTGCAGTTTATATTTAAGGACTGCTTTAAATATTAGAGGTAGTCATACTTGCTAAGGCTAACATTTGAGACTGAATAGGTTGAATAGGATGTACTGTTAGATAATATGTATATTGATTATTGAAGTGGCATTACATTATAATGATTATTTGCTTGCAGGGCCAGCATTTGGGAAGCCATCTTCTGTCTCATGTCAAAATTTGGTTTCACTTTTGGGTGATCAAGAACAAAGATGCTCACTTATTGATCAGAAGAATGTGTTACAACAGTACGCTTCTGGATCATGCAATTCAATCTTAACTTTTTCAGATGATGATGCACTTGCAAAGGCAGCAAAAGAGGTTTCTGGCTTACTATTTTCTCCAACTGGGGAATAGATTTAAAAGTGTTCATATTAGGAGTGACAAGTTTCTTGGCTGACAGTTCATTTTCAATCAGTTGAAAATGCATTTTTCACTTACATTTCAATTGCTTGAAATCTTCATTTTCAGGTGAAGAATGAAAACGTGAACTTCATTTGGACACAATTTTCTGATCTTGATTCCTACTATGAAAAACAATCAAGAAATGCTGAAACGTTGAATACCCAAGCTGCAGAGATGGTTGCATTAACCACCTGTAGTGAGAAATTTGTCAAAGGAAAAAAGAAATTCAGATGCACTATTTCCGTAGAATTAGAGGCAATCTTATTGCAGATGGACAGAAGGGTCCGAGAACTTTTTACTGCCTTGCCAACAAATGCGCTGCTCATTATTTCAACTGGCCATGGCAATACTCATACTGTTAGAAGGTGAGCAGTCATCTCTCTGTTTTACATTATATTTCATTCTTAAATTACTTGTAAACAATGTATGAGAGATATACGATGTGTTGCATGGTTAAATGTCACATTTGAGTAACATCTACAGACATGAGAATATCTAGCATTATGCAGGGAGTTAGTTATGATGCTAATTTACTGAATTGGATATGGGTAATGCCAGTACATAATATTTTTGGGGGGTCCATTAATCTCTGTATATGTAACATTGAATTTTTTTAAATATATGCATATTTGCAGTCTAAAATATGAATTAAGTTCAGAACACAGTAAGACATGCATTTGTAATCAAAACTACCATGCTTAAATACTATTGAAATACAAAATACTAATATGTGATCAATTTGCAAACATAAATGTCATTATAGATATTCATCTTCAATATTAAAACATTACAATTAGAAATCAGCATCATCAGCATCATCATTGACATTAGATGATGCAGATGGATTGCAAAAGACACATGCAACCAACACCCCCTAACAGTGAGGATTGTGTGGCAATAGAAACTCTGAGTTAATTCACTCTAGGTCTACTTCCCACAACTCTGTTTCCGTTTCTTGTTTCATTATGTTGTGAGTAAGAAGACACAAGCTGGAATGCATGGAAACTTGTTCTTTTGCTTTACTTGATGCCAGTTAGTTGAATTTCACCAAGGTGATGAAGTTTGTGCTCACCAAGGTGATGAAGTTTGTGCTCTAATTTCAATTGGATGAAGAACTGGCTACGTATTGAGACAAAGTGTGCGAGTTAAGAGTTGTAAAATTGTAAATTGAACTTCATGTTTGAAATTGAATCAACTATTCTTCTAATATTGTCCATTTCCTTCCATTCTATCAAAAATTCCTATTGATTAGAGTCGCATTTTACTGTAGCAAACTCAGTCTTAAGAAAAACTTGTGGTGTTGCATATATTCGTTCCAAACTATGTTCCTAAATTAAAATGATTGCTTGCTCAATAGATTCATTGGTTTTACTTTTTGTTTGTATGGTAAATGAATGTTGCAGGAGCAACTATATAAATAATATTTCTATATTGTTTATGGGGGGTACTTATATGTTTTAGGGTATATTTTATCATTTTAGGGTATAATTAATAGTTTCTATCACTTGGGAAATAATTGATGTTTAGGGCACATTTTAATATTTTAAGGCATAGTTTGATGTTTTGTTAAAGAATTGAACAAAACATGTACGGGACTGGTGGTTGCCAAAAACAGTCTTAGCTGTTTATCTTTGTTTATATGTTCTCTCCAAATTGATCGTGGGGGAGAGGATTAATTTTAATTTTCTTTTCTGTGTGAAGAAGGATTGAGATATTGTGAAGATTATTACCCGGCCCTGAACAGATGAAATAAATAATACTGTAGTGCTTTCTTGCTACTTGGTTTTGGTTTTATTTTGTTCACTTTGCAAATTGATTAGGGATGCATATCATATCTATTCGTTTCTGAATAAAGTAGAAGTAGCATTGTTTTTTTTTTTTTTGGTTTAAAAGTTATTGCTGTAGGAAGCCAGTCTCACACAAGAACCTCTGGAAGTTAATTTGGGCAAAAATGCCTCTTGCTCGCGTGAACACCATGTGAAGTGGCCTGAGTGTGGTGGAGAGCGGGTAGGAGGAATGTACATTACTTTCTTCATGGCCATTTGCAAGAATGGGCTACGGTTTGAAGAAACATGTGTTTGGTAAGGCAGCATCCCTATGTGCTTGCCATGAATGAACACATGTAACCTGTAAGTTGTTGTTCATATTTGGTGTTTTCCCTGTAGTTTTTTTTTAGTTTCTTCTTTCCATCCAATATTGAGCCTATTATAGGCTTTGTCCTTATTATCTCCTCATCATATTGGTATCAGAGCGAGACAAGATCTTGCTGGGAAGTGTATGTCTGCAGAAGAATCACAGGCTGAAGTTGAGGCTCACACCATGCCTCTGAAAAGTATGGCTCCAGATGCCATCAAAAAGATGATGGAGGAACTTCTAGAAGAGAAGTTCAAGGAGTTCAAGGAGTCCAGTAACAAGGATAAGGAGAATGAGGTGGAAGAAGGTACCAGTGGAGATGAAGAAGAAGAACAACACTAGGATCCTCCAACAAAATTGGGTGCAGATCAAAAGGCATTCGTTGATGCCTTAAAGTCAATAAAAGGAGATATTACTGATAAGCTACCTACATATGGAGGTAGTCTCAATAGTGAGGAAGTGATTGAATGGATTGAAGCAATCACAAATTACTTCTAGTTGAATGAAGTTTCAAAGAATGATAGGGTAAGGATTGCAAAAGGAAAGTTGAAAGGATCTGCTCTCTCATGGTGGAATTATATTCAAGGAGAAAGGATACAAAATAACAAAAATATGATCTCTTTATGGGAAGTGGTGAAGGGAAAAATCAAGGCACAATTTTTGCCTGCAGATTATGAGGTGCAATTGTTTAAGAAGTTGCAAAGCTTGAAGCAGCGAGAAATGGATGTGATTGCCTATACGAAAGAGTTCCATAGACTGACTCTCAAGGCAAAGAAACAAGAGGAAGAACCAGAAAGAGTGGCCAGGTACTTGAATGGCCTAAGGATGAACATACAGGAGGAAATTAGCCTCCTGGCCCCAGATACATTGGGGAACTGTTTTCAACTTGCGCTTAAAGTTGAAGAGAAGTTGAAGAGGAAGAGTGATCAGCAACAAGGAGGGAGAAGTGGAAGGAATGACCGAGGCAGAGGAAACTTCAACAATAGAGGACAAGGCCAGAGGTCCCAAGGCGAGTCTAACCCTAAGGAGCAAGCAGGTGACTCAAGTAGCAGAGGAGGCTACGGTGGAAGGGGATCTAATGGAGGAAGGTCAGGTGGATCAGGTAGAGGATCCAGGTTCTCAGGAATGAAGTGCTACAGTTGTGGTCAGATAGGGCACCCAAAATATAAGTGTCCACAAAGGGCATCTACTTCTCAAAATGGTGAAAGGAGAGTCACTTATGTGCAAGAAGATAATGTGAGTATGAACTCATCAGAAGTTCAGTTGATGACAGAGACTCAGGAAGAAAGTCTCATGTTAAGGAGGACACTTCTTAAGGAACCGCTGAAAGAAGATACCACTCAAAGGAGGGCTCTTTTTTGAGTTCAATGCAAGGTGAAAGGTAAGTTGTGCAAAGTAATAATTGATTTAGGTTCCACAGATAACATCATCTCACTTGAAGCTGTAAACAAATTGAAGTTAGAGAGACTTCCACATTCTTGTCCATACAAGGTCAGTTGGTTGAACAAAGGGCAATAGGAAGTTGTGAATGAGCAAGCTTGGGTAGAGTTTAGTATAGGGGAATATAAGGATAAAATATTGTGTGATATCTTGCCCATGGATGCTTGCCACCTCTTGCTGGAAAGACCTTGGCAATTCGACAAGAAGGCACGCCATGATGGTGACAAGAATTCTTATAGCTTTCAAAAGGATGGAGTAACATATAGATTGAATTTTGAAGGAGAAGAGAAAGGGGTTGGTCAAGTTGGACCAAGTGTGTTGATGGTGGGTGAGAAAGAGTTCATTTATACTCTTGAAGAAGATGGAATAGGCTTTGCATTGGTGTTGAAGCCTAAGGAAGATAGGAAGAAGGAGTGTAGGACAGCAGGCCCAAAAGAAGTTGAAGAGTTGTTGAACCAGTACAAGGAAATCATTGCTGAGGTAATCCCCGAATCTCTGCCACCAATAAGAGACATAAGTTACCAGATTGATCTTATTCTTGGAGCAGTGCTACCGAACAAGGCAGCATATAAGATGACACCACAACAAAATGAAGAGATTGCCAGGCAAATACAAGAGTTGCTTGACAAGGGGCTAATAAGGAAAAGTCGTAGCCCATGTGCTGTACCCTCAGTTCTTGCTCCAAAGAAGGATGGTAAGTGGACGCTGTGTCCTGATTCTAGGGCCATTAATAGGATAACTATTAGATATAGATTTCCTATTCCTAGAATAGAAGATTTGTTGGATTGTTTGGGGGGAGCTTCATATTTTTCTAAAATAGATCTCAAAAGTGGGTATCATCAAATAAGGATACGAGAGGGGGATGAATGGAAGACAACCTTTAAAACTAATGAAGGGTTGTATGAATGGCTGGTTATGCCATTTGGTTTATCTAATGCTCCTAGTACATTTATGCGACTAATGAATGAAGTTTTGCACGACTTCATTGGGAAGTTTGTTGTTGTCTACCTTGATGACATTTTGGTGTATAGCAAGAATAAAGAAGAGCATCTACAGCATTTGAAGATGGTTTTTTAAAGGCTACAGGAAAAAAAGTTGAAGATAAACTCGGAGAAGTATGACTTTTTGAAACAAGAGTTGGTGTATCTTGGATTTGTGATATCCAAGGGAGATCTGAAAATGGATCCATCTAAAGTGGAGGCCATCATTAATTGGCCAACACCAAGGGTTGTTGGAGAGGTTTGAAGTTTCCATGGTTTGGCCACATTCTACAAGAAGTTCATAAGAAACTTCAGCAACATTTGTGCACCAATTTTAGACACCATCAAAGGAGGAGGTAAAACAAAGTTTGAATGGAATAATGGAGCCAATAAGAGTTTTGAGGAACTCAAACAAAAGGTAGCCAAGTATCCTGTTCTTGTTTTACTAGATTTTAATAAAGCTTTTACAATAGAATGTGATGCTAGTGGCTTTGCAATAGGGGCTGTTCTTAGTCAAGAAGGCAGGCCCGTTGCATTTTTTAGTGAGAAGCTGAATGAGGCAAAGAAGAAATATTCTTCTTATGATTTGGAATTGTATGCCATGTTCTAGGCATTAAAAAAATGGAGGCACTATTTGCTACCTAAGGAGTTTATTGTGTATACTGACAACCATGCTCTTAGTTTCTTGAATGGACAAGAAAAACTCAACCATAGGCACATGAAATGGGTTGAGAGTTTGCAAGCTTATACCTTTACGATCAAGCATAAGAAAGGACAAGCCAATAAGGTGGTTGATGCACTTAGTAGAAGAATGTTAACGGTGCAAGAAGTACAAATCCAAAGCATGGGTGTAGATGCATTGAAGGGATTGTATGCGGATAATAGAGATTTCAGCGAAGCATATGAGGTTTGCACTAAATTGGAAGATAGTTTTCATTCTAATTTTTCTGAATTTATTGTGCAAGATGGACTGTTGTTTAAGGGCAGCCAACTATGTATTCCCAAATGCTCTATGCGGGAAAATGTTATTAAAGAAAAACATTGTGGAGGTCTTAGTGGTCATTTTGGACTCAACAAGACATTAGAATTGGTGCAAAGATTTTATTATTGGCCTAAGATGCAAACAGACGTTAGAAAGTTTGTGGAAGGTTGTCTGGTATGTCAAAGGGAAAAGGGAGTATCAACAAATGCTGGACTTTGTCAGCCTTTACCCATACCAAATAGACCTTGGGAGTGTTTGAGTATGGATTTTATAATGGGATTACCAAGGACAAAGACAGGTTATGATAGCATATTTGTGGTTGTTGATAGATTCAGTAAAATGGCTCACTTTATTCCATGTAGAACCACTAATGATGCTAGTTATATTGCAGGACTATTCTTTAAAGAAATAGTTTGTATTCATGGTTTGCCATTGAGCATTGTATTTGACAGGGATAGCAAGTTTGTGGGTCACTTTTGGAGAACCCTATGGAAAAAGTTGGGTACGAATTTGTCTTTTAGTTCAGCCTATCATCCTCAAACAGATGGGCAAACTGAGGTAGTTAATAGATCCTTGGGAAACCTTTTAGGGTGCTTGACACGAGAACATGGAGGTAGCTGGGATGCCATCATACCTCAGGCAGAGTTTGCATACAATGACTCGGTGAATCGTAGCATAGGCATGAGTCCTTTTGAAGTTGTTTATGGGAGACATCCAAGGGGAGTTTTGGAACTCAGAAATATGGATGGTTTGGAGAAAAGGAGTGGACATGCAGAAGACTTTGCTGAAGCAATGGTGGAAGTGCATGAGCACGTGAGGAAAACTCTACAACAGAATAACCTAAAGGTGAAGGCTAAAGCAGATTTGAAAAGAAGAAATGTACAGTTCCAAGTTGGAAACATGGTTATGGTTCACTTGAACAAAGATCGGTTACCTCGGGGCAGCCATACAAAGTTGATGATGAAGAAGATTGGACCGTGTGAAATTTTAGAAAAGTATGGAGAAAATGCTTACAAAGTGGCATTGCCTCCAGATGTAGCTATTTCACCTATATTTAATGTCTCGGATCTCACATTGTATAAAGGTTCAAACAAAGAAGTTGGTACAGAAGCAACAGCACATGAATCAAATGAATGGATTCAAGAATTGCCTTCTAAAGAGACACCCCAGATGGAAAGTATCATCAACAGCAGGGAAGCAATGAGGACAAGACACAAAATACACATGGAGTATTTGGTTAAGTGGAAGGGCCTTCCAGATTCTGAAGCTACTTGGTTGCTGGAAACAAAAATTCTAAGGCAAGGTGGGGATATACAACAGTTGGTCTCCAAGAGGACTTGAGACAAAATTCACCCCCGGGAGTATGTTGCAGGAGCAACTATATAAATAATATTTCTATATTGTTTATGGGGGGTACTTATATGTTTTAGGGTATATTTTATCATTTTAGGGTATAATTAATAGTTTCTATCACTTAGGAAATAATTGATGTTTAGGGCACATTTTAATATTTTAAGGCATAGTTTGATGTTTTGTTAAAGAATTGAACAAAACATGTACGGGACTGGTGGTTGCCAAAAACAGTCTTAGCTGTTTATCTTTGTTTATATGTTCTCTCCAAATTGATCGTGGGGGAGAGGATTAATTTTAATTTTCTTTTCTGTGTGAAGAAGGACTGAGATATTGTGAAGATTATTACCCGGCCCTGAACAGATGAAATAAATAATATTGTAGTGTTTTCTTGCTACTTGGTTTTGGTTTTATTTTGTTCACTCTGCAAATTGATTAGGGATGCATATCATATCTATTCGTTTCTGAATAAAGTATATTACCAACATAAAATATAATATGTTGAGTATATTCTATCCTCTGTTGTTAAATGGAAATTGCAAATGGTGATATTCTTGATCAAGTGAGATGCCCCAAGGCTGTCCATTATAGGTCTTGACTCTCACTCAGATAAACTTAGTTGATATGATGTGATCTTGCTGGTAATCAGTATGGGACTTACACAGATGTTCTTGGACAGAAAATATCTCTCTCTCTCTGAGTATGCTTGTATATAGATAGATAGATAGATATGCAGTTTCTCCTATAGGCTTTCCTAATAATAGGACTGCAGATTCCCAAAAAGTCTAATAATGAAACACTTAAAATTCTCTAGCTCTCCAATATGATTTTTCAGATTTTCAAAACTTCACTATCATAATTAAAACTACTTAAATAAAAATTGCAAAAGGGAAGGGTTTAGAAAGCTGTCTAGGATTGTAAATACTAAGGGCAATGATGATAATGGATGATGTTGCTGATAAATGGATCCCATATCCCAAGATTAGGATGTTTTTTATAGGTAATGGACCGAGGGCTAAGATTTATTTATTTATTATTATTATTTGTTGAATTTAATTATTGTGTTGAGATTGAGTAGACTCGAACCCAAGACCTCCCAGATGAGAGGCTCACAATTTACAGTTGTGTTGTAGGCTCTTGCATGCCAAGAAGGGAATATTATTAAGATTTGTAATGACTTTTTTAATTGGTAAATCTAGCATAATGGAGCTATATGCCAATATATAGTTTTCAATATACAAAAACATTGTATAGGCCGCTTCAAAAGAGGGATGAGGTAATGTACCAAATAAAGGCTATGCAAGACAAAATGTTGATAATAGCTTTCTATCATTGTAATATACAAATTTTCTAACCATTTTATTCTTGACCAATTGAACATAAGAAGCAGTAGCATCCTCGCCTCACCCCCATCTTATGATTCTAAACTCCTCGACTAGTACAAAGGAGGATTCAGAATTTGCTATTGAAGAAGAAGAATTTTCAATATTTTGTAACAATATATTATATAAATATATTATAGTGTAATGATATTATAGGGTAAAATAAAAAACAAACACATTTTCAAACTATAAAATTGTTAAGCCCCAAAAGTACAAGGACATGGCATTCTAAAAACTTACTTATTTTTGTAATTTCCCCTTTCTAGCCCATCAATTCATGATATGTTGTTAGCCCATTTTGCCTTGGTCCTGTGGGCTAACTAGGACTTTTCAAGAACCGGATAGAGAAATTCGGCCTAGGCAATTCCAATTTCAGGCCAATCAGAATTTATTTAGAAGGGTTTCCAGTTGCTATTTTTAGTAAGTCAAAAATGGGCTCAATGTTGTTATTTCAGGGTTGAACTAGGAGCCTCTCAATGAGACCTTTCCAAAAAGCAATTACACCTTATTATCCAAGTCTGATTGATTAGTAATTTTCTAAGTTGCACGGGTACCTGCCCCCCCCTCGGACCACATACCGGTTCGAACCGGTTCGTGATTTTGGTCCGGTTCGACCTGGGTTCGTTTTTGGAGGCTTGGTTCGATTTGGTTCGAACCCAAGAGAACCACATATAAAATTTTGGACCAGGGTTCGAACCCAGGAGAACTACATATAAATTTTCCACATTACAGCATGTTTTAATTTAATTTATGTTGATACATCTTGGGTCTGGGTTGGTAGGCATTACAATGACACAGTTTTTTAGTGTTGAGTAATCCCTAGCTGTAAAACACTTTCTATTTGAATCAAAATGCTACTAAATTTGAGACACCCACAAGAGAAGATGCTCAACATGTGGCGACCACCATGACCAATTTCGAGGAATTTCAGGGCCTATTTGAGTAGCAATATGAATTTTTCAAACACTAAACAATAAACAACGTTTTATTGGGAAATGTTGCCCTGCAGAAGAAAGTTACGGTCAGATGAATATGGTCAGGTGGGGCAGCTACTTACCACATTGTTTATCACTGTTTGGCTGATTATTTCTCCTCTAGGTATATTTAAAATTGTATTAAAGAATACTGAATCTGGGACGTCAGACTGTGTTATCCAGAGGCCTCCATGAATGGTCTTTTTCCAGTTTACTGTTGTTGATCAGTGCTTGGGAGATTGTGCCCAAAGAGATTGAAGAATATTCAGCTGGTCAAAGGGATTTACCTTCTGCAAGCTAGATCTAATTAGTCTTTAACGACGTTCAATCGATTATGTTAATCATAATAAGAGTTTGGTAAATAAATTTATGAAAAGAAGAAATTTTTATTAAAACTTACTGTTGATCTGCATAAACTAATCAGATACAGTTATGAATTTTTTAAATGAAAGGGAAGAGATCTAGTCGCTAGGGGTTCCAATGATCGCTGTGGTTTGCTACTATATTGTTTATGCTGTTTTAAAGTTTTTTGTTGTTCAAATGTGTTTATGCTACTATGCTACATTCTAATTCTAACTCATGCTTCGTAAAGATGTATATATATATATATTTTTTTTAAATTTTTTTTTTTTACATGTTTTTGTACTAACGAACCCAAACGAACCCAAACCCCTTTTCAAAATTTTGTCGAACCAGCGAACTGGTTCTCGAACCCGAACCCGGAACCGAACCGGCAACTTAGGTAATTTTAATACTTGTAATTTAAATAATTTATTAAGAAAATGACTACTAAATTGAAATATATATTATTATGTCACTATATTATTAAAATAACACTTTATCCAATTAGGTGGAAAATGATAGTTTTAAAAGGGAAAAGAAAAGAAAGAAGACGAAAGGTCTGGTAGAGGGAAACTAAAGAGTCACTGCATTGGGCTTTAAGAGAAGAATGTTAGCTTCATTTCAACATGCTTGGTTTATGTTTTGGTTGTTCTTCTCATGGAGAATTTGCAGGCTTCCGGCTTTCAACAGACTTGAGGACATAAACCATCATTCAAGTGTCTCACTTGTGCTTTAGATTCATAATTCTGATTGTCCAAATCTAACTGTAAGTTTTGTGGCTGCAATCTGGATATTTTGTTATTGTTCTCCCAAAGATTTAAAGACAATATTCATTTCAAAAATCTATATTTCAGCTTGTTATTGTATGATTTCCATTATAGTTTGTTAGGTAAATTGAAAATCAATTGTATGCAAAATATTTGTTTGAATTTCAGTATTAAAATCTGGGAATAATATCCTACGGGAATATTACAGTGGTATCAGAGATGGTTTTCTTGCGAGCCTGTGAAGATTCATGAGTTTATGTTGAGTCGAATTTGTGAGTATTTGCAGCAACAAAATATTAATAGATGTTAGACATTTTATTTGCTCAGCTAAAAGATAATTTTTAATATTCAAGATATTGTAAATCTCAGTTTAAATTATGAAATCTGAATATATTTGGCAAAGAACTTAAACAAGGGAAGCTTAGTTTTAATTGTTGGTGTTTGTAAGTGGAGTTGTGAGTGTCCTGTAATTGACAAGAACATTACGCAGTACTGCAATAATCAATTCAAAGTAATTGAACCACATATTTGTATAGCCCATGGATTATAGAAGGGAAATTATGATTACTGCAGACATTAATCTTTATATTTTATGGCCAATAGAGCCAATTATTTACAAGACAAAAAATTGTTTTGTTAAGTTTGATTTAAAAATATTTGAGATTCGCAAGTGCCAAAAGTTGCTTCTCTCTGCTACGTGACTCACTAGGATATCAAGATTTTGATTAATTTTTTGGAATTATTTAGGAAATCTGAAAACTATACTTGGTGTCGATTAATATATTTGTGGTGGGTATTGAACTATTTATTTCTCATGGCTTAAGACAAGAATCTCAAATATTATTGTTGCTAGTGCCATTAAATTTATTTGTTATCAAGACTCTTGAGAAAAAATAATTGATTGTAATATCCCCCTTTTGTAATAAAGTTCAATATTAAGTCAAATAAAATTGAAATATGAAATAATTAAATAATAAAAAATAAAAAATATAATTAACTATCGACCAATCAGTTGTATTGAACTGTGATATGAAATTAGAGATTCGTTCATAGATTGTTTAGGAATGACTCTATGTCTTAACTATTTAATAATTATTGCTAAACAATTAACTAATTGAACTAATCCCTAAAACTGCATTAACAAACTAAGAAAAATCATTTAATAGCCTCATTGACTGACATGGCCAAGTCATGACCCCTTAAAGGGGTACGAATACAAGTTGGTAGAAGGGTATTAAACTAACCCCTTAAAGGGGTACGAACACAAGTTGGTAGAGGGGTATTAAACTAAGTTACTGGTGTGTCCAAGAAATCACTGGATGCTGGTTATGGTGCTTTCGGATGCGTGGATGCGTTTGGATGCTACACCGATGCTCACTGGAAGCTCGTCCAACACTTGAGAATGCACGCGGGATGCATTTCAGAGCATCCAGAGAGAATCCAAAGAGCATCCAGGCACATTTGGAGAGCATCCAGACATTTTCAATGCCCATTCACTTAAGTGGCTTTAAAAAACATGTGTTTAATTGATTATTTTAATTATATTTTTGCTCCAAAACCCTAAAATTGCCCTAAAAGAGGAATGGTTTATTTTTTGTATATTTCTTTACATACATAAATTATAGTATACATTATACATTTTTAAATATATATATATATATATATATTTATAAATATTTTTAAAAATGTATATTTATATATGGACACGCCTAAACGCATCCAAAATACCCCCTTAGAAAAAAATGCGCATCCACGCATCAGCACCCCGCACCTATATCAACATTAGAACCAGTATCGGTAACTTAGGTATTAAATGGATAAAATTCACATTGGTATAGGGCATTGCATCATTTTGAAGGAAATAAAAGGGAAGTATTAAATGAGAAGTTAGATATTCTATAGGCATGACCATCAAACAATTGAACATAAGAAGGGGAGATATAAGAAATTAAACAATATATTAGTTCATTCAGAAACAAAGAAAACTTGAGCACTCAGTCCATTTGTGGCCATGTTAGAAGGGACCCATCGAGTAAGGTGGTGAAAAGAACAAACTTGGCACAAGATAGCTTTCGAAGTCACATGTGGCAAAGGGGAAAGAAACCCACGAATAGGCAACAAGACGTAGGAGGAGGAGGATGTTGCATAGTCTGCAGATTATGGGTGTTGTTGGAGCAATATATATCAAACCCAAAACATGTATAATAAGATACATAGTATGCAAAAAGGAATTTTGCACGAGAAATGTTATGGGACATGACATTCCTCTTGGAAAGGTGACAAAGGGCAAAATGGATAGAGTATATTACATGTTTGACTTCCTATGCAACGTAGACCTTGAAGTTACCAAGTTACGTATTCAATACCTCATCTATTATCTTGCAAAAGAAGATACCAAGCAATTGATATGGAAATAAAGATGACCACCATGTAAAGAAATAACACATATTATTAATTGATAATAATATGAGTAATATTTATATAAATGTTTAGTAAGAAATAATTACTAATACTATAAACACTTTTATATTATAAATAAGGCTTGATTTATTGAAATTATTATGATGGATAATGGAAGTTATTATCATTATTCGATTGATGACCGAAAGCATGCAACATTATCAAGGAAGGGCTTGTATGAATCTAATTTAGTGGATCTTAGGATAGTGATAAAATTATATTATTTAAGTATGGATAATTGCATCTCTTACTCTGTGCTGGGGTATTTTCAGATAGGGAGTTTCTAGAAGGTAAAGGTAGAGTAATTTTGAGCACATGACAAATTATCCCAATACTAGGGTTAGGCCTTGTGGGCCATTGCATGTAGTCTATTTCAGGCGACCTTCACACAGTAAATCTACCATTTGAGAATTACCTTAGTAATTAGAGGAAGTAATAGGATTTTCACAAAAGACAATTACATTAATAAATTGAATTGATTATAACTCAAAATTAGATATTTAATGATTCCTTGGCACAAATAACCGTAATTAGCAATTATTATGAAAATCAGACAAATGCATAAAAAGTGATCATTACAATTGGTATCAAAGCATGATCTTGCCATCCTATAGGGTGAATATGATTATATTCATTTCAACCAATAAAAGGTCAGACTACTGAATATAGGTGATAGTTTAGCTTGGAGACATGATTACATAAATGATGAATATAAGTTCATGAATACAAGTAATTATTTGTCAAGATGGGAGTAGCAAAGTAAATCTTCACGAGATAGGTAGATTCCAAGATAGTTTTGGACATGGGTTCCAATGCCTTGAGGAAAGATTCCAAGATGGGTAAGGACATGGTTCTGAATGCCTTGAGCATAGTCCAAGATGGGTAAGAACACGATCCCATAAACCTCGAGGAAAGATTCCAAGATGGGCATGAACATGCAGTTCCAATACCTTGAGGGAGCTTACTCGTAGATGAATGTCTAGCGCACTGTGACATTGAAATTTTCATCCTCTAAAGGAGGCCATGTACGAAGCAAAAATGATTGAGCTAAATATGGCAACTATAAAATTCAATTTCATTTTAAATGCATACTATTGATCCTCTAAAGATATCATTAAATGAATCATCAACTACAACAAAAATTAATATCAAAACTATGAAGATCAATCACGCCATATAAAGTCATCAATCAAATTATGCTTGGAATCATTTTCGGAAATTCACCTACCTCAACATCATGAATTCTATCAATCATTTTATGTTAAGCACAAGCTAATTAATAAATAGATCACCATTGTGCTCAATAAATCACCTACTATTAAGGATCGATTGTATGTTCACCAATCTGACTAGCTCATGAATAATCAAAATGAAATCGCTCATATCATTCAATATATATGCACTTATCAACTCTAATTATACCCTCAAATTCAATCAACGTAACTAAAAGACAATTGTTTGAGGACAAGTAATTTTGGGAGGGTAGGATTCTAATAACTCCGTTTTGTAATAAAGTTCAATATTAAGTCATAAAATTGAAATATGAAATAATTAAATCATCAAAAATAATAAATATAGTTATCAACCAATCAATTGTATTGATCTATGATATAAAATTAGAGATTTGTTCATATGATTGTTAAGAAAAGATTCCATGCCTAACTATTTAATAATTATCCCTAAACAATTAACTAATTGAACTAATGCCTAAAACTACATTAACAGACTAAGAAAAATCATTTAATAGCCTTGTTGGCTGACATGGCCAAGTCATGACCTGTTAAATGGGTACAAACACAAGTTGGTAGAGGTGTATTAAATGGAGAAAATTCACATTGATATAGGGCATCAAATAGCAACAAAGGAAATAAAAGGGAAATATTAAATGAGAAGTTGGATAGTCTATAGGTACGGGCATCAAACATTTCAACATAAGAAGGGGAGATAGTAGGAATTAAAAAATATATCAGTTCGTTTACAAACAAAGAAAACTTGAGTGCTTAGTCCATTGGTGGCCACGTCAGAAGGGACCCACCGAGCAATGGGGTGAAAAGAACAAACTTGGCACATGATAGCTGTCAAAGTTACACATGGAAAAGGGGAAAGAAACCCACAAACAAGCATAAAGACATAGAAGGATGAGGACGAGGATGTGGCATAGTCTGCAGATTATAGGTGTCGTTCGATCTATATATATATATAAGACTTGAAATAGGTATAACCAGCACTTTCACCAAAAGGAGGTGCAATGGTCACGCCAATAGCGAGATATCTTTTTTAATATCCTAAGGAATTGAAGGGGGAGAAAACCAACTGTATTCTCCTTTTCAATTTGCTCCTCCTTTTCCTATTTCTTCTTCTCCTTCTTGTCCTTTTCATTCTTGTCCTTGTCCTTTTCCTTTTTCTCATTCACCTCCTCCTTGCAGGTGCGACCATTATTATCGCTGAAAGTAGATGCTAAATCTTAGATTGCCGTTGGGAATATATTCAATGTATGCTTTTTGAAATCAATTTTTTTGGCAAAGATCTTGGTAACCATAGCAGATATCTATGTAGCTGCAAGATACCAAACGTACATGCCATGTGTGAATATAGCTGAACACAAGTATGGTTTGAAATTGACAGAACCATTATGTAAACTGGTGAATGATAACAAAGACGTTTTCCATCAACTCTTGTAATGTGCGATTTGGTTAAATTGATTTCAAGTCATGATTTGGCAGAAATCGCGTGAAGTAGCAACAGTTGTTCATGATACCAAAAATACAGTTCTATTATGGTTCAAAATGAATATTATCAATGGTTGAAACCTAAGTTACCGATTCAGATGCGGATTCTAGAAGTGGATACGAGATGCGGGAATTTTTTTCTTTTGGATGTGGATGTGAGAGGAAACATATATATATATATATGTGTGTGTGTGTGTGTGTGTGTGTGTGCAAAGAAATGCAAGAAATATACAAAAACAAATCATTTGATAGTATGACCATGAAATTCAAGAGATTTCAAAATTCATATGAATAACATATATCAATATGTGCTTGTCCAACATAAGAGTTTATTCTTAGACAATAAGTTTGAATAGGTCATGTTCCAAAATGAGTTGTGAATAAATTCACCTTTAAGTCGTTTTAGGGTTTCATAGGAAAAAATAACCAAAAAAAATTAATTTAGGCACATGCATAATAGGGATGGGCCCACGGGTGCTGCTTGGTGCTTCCGGAAGCCCTTTTGAAGCTGGCCGGAAGCCATCCACAGGCTTCTGGATATGCGTGGAGCATATCCAGAAGCCTGTGGCTGGCTTCCGGCCAGCTTCCGAGCCAGCTTCCGTAGGGCTTCTGGAAGCACCACACATCCATTCGCTTCAGATGCAGAAACCTGGCCTATGCAAGAAGAATCGGTATCTTAGGTTGAAACAATTATGTTTAAGTAGAGTGTATGATGTTCGAAATGTTGGGTATCAAAGTATTGAAGATTAAAAAATACTGTGCATGAAAAGTTAAAAAATATAGGTTTTGCAGCATTTGACAGAGATGCATGCTAGCAAGATTAAGAAAGTTTTTACTGCTGAAACTTGAAACTGGGCAAGCTACAAAAGATACAAAAAAATAATGAATTAACAAGTTTGGGCATTGAGAGTGTGTGGGTGTTTGAGAATAAAGGTGTGAGTTTTATATATATTAATCTTGAGCGAATACATATAAAAGTGAAAGAATGTGAGAGTAGTGACTCAGCTTGTGCATGCGCAAGTGGGTAAATTTGTAGTTTTAGAAGTGTTGAGCATTCAAAAATGAAACATACAAGGCTGTGTAATATATGCACGTTATAATGATTTGACTATCAGAGCAGACTTAATTTTAAGTGTTTTTTTGGAACTACATTGAGACAGCCGTTGATCTGCTCTGTTACTGCTGCGATTTATTGTATGAGAAGAAGCTTAGAACTTTATTCACAAGAAGGGCATGTCAGAAAGAGGTATTTGATTGAATGTTGAGGAAAGGAATTTATAGTCTGGGTTGTTGACAAAGACAACATCTTGACGTTCTGCAATCACTGGTTTGGTAGCCTCTGATATTTTCTTCTATCTTCATTCTTGTGTAGAAGAGATGAGCAGATTGATTCTGCGCTTAAGTGTTATTGTTTAATGGTTGTAGCCATTTGTATTGCCAATTTGAAGGTTCATTGATAGGTTGAAGCCTGGGTCTAGTTGTTGATTTTAATAAAAGTTGTAGCTCTCTCTTGTACTGAATTAGAGCTCATTTCTGATCATAAGTGAACTACGGTTTATTACCCAAGAGGATTTTCACATGATAAAACTGCTTGTGTCACCGCCTTCTTGTTGTCTGGGTTTTATTTTGGTCTCTACTTGTGTTAATTTTTGAAATACTGATTCACCTCCTCCCCCTCTCATTATTTCCTTTTGTTTTCACTTGGTATCAGAGCTGGTTCTCTCTTCAAAAGCTTAAAAGCCTAAGAGTCGGTCTATCCTGTGTCACCATGAGCACCTTAGAAGGTCTAGCCACAAACCGTGGTACTCTTTTTGATGGAACAAATTATGCTTTTTGGAGTGTTCGTATGAAGACCAACATTATGTCTCTTGGTTTTGATGTTTGTATGAGTCTGGTCAGTGAATATACTGTTCCAGCTTAGCCCCCTACCGGTGCTGATAGGAAAAAGGACTTTGAAAATAATGCAAAAGCCATGAATGCACTTTTATATGGACTCTCTTAATCAGAATTTGTCAAAGTATATGCACTGCGATTCAGCCAAAGATGTATGGGACGAGCTGTTTAATGCTTATTATGGTGATGATAAAGTTTGGATGGCTAAAGTTCAGACACATAATGATTTTTGAAGGCATTTGTATAAAAGAAGATGACAGTGTTGCTGCCTATTTCTAACAGTGGATGAAGTTGTGAGTGCTTTGAAAGGACTTGGTGAGACAGTTGATGAAAAGACCATTGTTCAAAAGAGTCTACACTGTTCCTTTGAGATTTAATGCCAACGTCTTTGCTGTTGAAGAAATGTCAGATTTGGATACACTTGTTGGATAAATTGCACGCTATCTGGATTACATTCAAGGTTACTAATGTTGAAGGGTCTTCAAAAAGAGAAACTGCATTCAAGGTTACTAAAGGTGGAAAAGAGGAGCAAAAGCCAAGTGAAAGTTCAGAAGAAGATTCAAACGATGAAATTTGCTGATCTCGTAAGGAAGTTAATGAAATAACTTGGCAAAGGTAAACTAGCTTTAAAATGCTTTAACACTATTGTATATATATACACAAACCCCTACGAGCCATAATGAATTTGTTTTTTCCTCAAACCCACAAACTGGGTTCTCATACGCAAACTTGTCTACGAATCCGAACTGGTGACTTGGAATTTTATTTGATTGGAGATCTGAGAAAATTACAGGTTTTATGAAGACACAGCTGTGTCTTAGTGTTGTTTTGTAGCTGCAGGAGAAACCTTATCATACCTGCAATGTTCTCATCTCATACAGATTGCATAAATGCATTGCCTATTTTCAGAGAATCCCTTATTGATCAGCTATTCATATGAAGTCTCACACCCTTGGTGACAATCATCGAAGTTAATGAAGAGCCTTTATCAGTATCCTTGTAGAGCTACTACTGTTCCTATTTTGCGACATCAATCAGCATATGAAAGGCTTTATTTTATAACTACCATCAGCATGTGTGACACGACATAATCCTTCCTAGCAGTTTTCTTTCATTCTTATCAGCTTCAATATTAAGGAGATTTATTGTTGCATCGTGTTTGGAATTCTTCGCCAATCGAGTATTGCGTTTGGAACTCTATGCGCCTCACCTATGTAACAGTCAATCTTTGGAGAGAATCGGTTCTTGTCTGTTGAGTCGCATAATAGTGTGTAATGTCACTGCTGTTTACATCATTTTGAGAAGGGTGTCTGAGGTGTACCTGGGATGATAATCTTTGGCAGTGTGTTATTATTAGCATAGCATATGTAGCGTTGTGGTGACCATTATAGGCAGGGTGCTATTCTGATGGTTTTTCTGCCATAGGAGTTCACTGTATGAGATTATCAAGTGTGCAGGATACATGTTGGTATCAGAGCACTCTAAGATTATTCTCTATACTATTCTATGATATTGTAAAGAGCATTTAGTATTATTTTGGCTGGAGAATTCTGTAAAAAGCTAAGTCTCTTATTCAATATAGTGATTTTTCTTGGTGTTTTTTCCTTGAGGGTTTTCCTATAGTAATCTTAGTGTTTTTGTTTTCCCTTTTATGGTCTCTTGTTATTTTTCTTTCCTGGCATAAAAACATTAACCAATGTGTACATGCATTTGTGCTTAAGAAGTGCTGTAGAAATGATATATTTGATGAAAAGAATGTCGATATTCATATGCATAAAATGTAACCTGTAAAGAGTGAAGACACCAGAAAACACTAGATTCAATAAACTTTTTCTACATTTCTTTGTTTCCTCAGGGATTTGCTTCACATTTGTTTCTCCAGGGTTTTAAAATTCCCTAAGAACCATGTACATGTCTAGACCCTTATGAAGAATGAATGTGAAGTTCGAGAATTTGATGGTACACTTTTTAATGTCTTGCATTTAAGATTGAGAACTTTTCTTTTAGGAAACATTTAGAACAACATATTATCTTATTATACTGTATATTGTTTTTTATTGAAATATTGTTTTCTTTATTTCTCTGGTTATGTGTCAAGGTTGCATTGAGTTGCTTAGAAGATGGAACGAATATGGAAACCCACGTTATATATTCAAATATGGGATCACTTTTGGAATCACCCTTAAATTGAGAGCTTTTCTTTTAAGAAATATTTAAGACCAGGTAGTTATCTATATTTAAATGTATATTTTCTTTTATTGAGATATTGTTTCATTTTATTTATCTGATTTGTGTGAAGGTTGCGTGAGATGCTTAGGACAAACACGGAAACAAATATTCCACGTTCAAATCTTGCAGCACTTTTGGGGGAGTTGCAAGCAGAGGCAGAAACTGGTCTGGGATGGTTTTGTGTTAAGCATTGAGCCAGCGTACATCAGAGACTCATGGTTATGCGCTTGCTACTTTTATGGTTACGCTTCAGAAATTCTGTTTTTACGATTCTCAATAATATGTATTCATCTAATAAATTTTATTTCATCTTTTTCTTCCTGAAAATTTTTGGAGAGGAGTACGAGCAGTCAAAATGTCTGACGTACTGTTGTAAAGAAATTGTCTAGAAAAAACACATGTTCTATATTTTACCAGAGTTTAATCTCTTTCTTGCTTATGTACAAAACAATTATAAAAATAGCATTGTAGTTACCTGAGAACTCACCTCAATTGTATTTCGTGAATTGTTGATCTATATTTTCTGATTTCAGGGGATTCATAGTTTCTTTTCATGAACTTATCCATTATTTTCCTATTCATCTTGGGCCACGTAAAGGCTTCTTGTTCTATCTCTAATGCGTTTTCAAACTTTGTACAGTGTTTTATTTGGTGGACATTGTAATGCCTCTTTCTAGTAGTAGCCAGGGAGGCCACAGCCTATCTTTTATTCACGGAGGCTACAGTCTGGTGGTCAGATAATTAATCTAATAAAGCGACTCCAATGAAATATTTAAAGGGAAATATTAAAGTCTCTTTAATGAATTGATTTGGGTGGGAATTTAAAAAGGCTTCGAGATTATTATACAGGTTTTAGTTAAAGGAGATTTTGGGGCTTACTTCTCCATGCTTGATTTGTTCCTTCTATTTGGTATTATGGATACGTTCTTGTGGAGAAGAAGCCTAACGGATGTTGGTTTTAGTAGTGCAAGACTGTACCCTAGCTGGTTACAAGAATCACTCAGATTTCTCACTTGGGATTTGATGTTGGTCTTTTACGAACCCAAATTATAGTATTTTGAAGGTTTCTAGTTTGGCAGGGAACTTGAAAGTCTTGATATATTTGCATTGCCTTAGTGATCTTGTCAAATGTGATAATTAATCAAAATCATAGATCAGTTGCTGATATTTGAGAGATGAATACAACTCAAATATCCCCATTTTAGATTACTACTAACTGGTTACCAATGACCAATGATTGAAAGGCATGGGCAGATTGAATATTCTAATAGAGTCTACATTCTTTATATGGAATCTCAGTACCGTAACAGCCACTACGAACATAGGGATTTGCACAAAATAAAGGAGTGGTATTATCGCTGTTGAGGGTCTTGGAATGTTTGATATTATAGCTCCACAATGCTCCCCACAACAATATTTGTACGCGCTACTTTTGTTTGCGCTTCAATAATTATCATTGCCGCTCTTCTAAGATGCCACTAAAATGTTCCATAACTGAATGAAAAGCATCACATTAATGTAATGTTCCAAGTAGAAAACGTTATTTGACAGAATCATCCTCCAATGTCATTTAAAAATATGCATACGTCAATGGGTCCTTGGTCTATTAGTGAAGTTGAATGGCTCACAAAAAGCCCCCAGGGATCAAGTCTTGTTGAGTGCAAGACTTTGACATCATAAGGGATAAGGCCGGGATTGTACCTTGGGTAATGGGTGGTTTTGATGGTGTGGATGCCCCTTAGCCCTTGGCTCTCAGCTGAAGAGGTTTCAGGCACGAGTGGGTCAGTAATGGTGTTTCTAAATCATTTATGTGGTGGCCTTTGCTGGTTGGTAGCTTGCAGGCCTTGTGCCTTTGCTAGGTTGCCTCGCAGATATGACCCCTCCATAAAAAAAATATGCAGACTTTTGATTGGTAATCTCTCATTGCTAGAAAATTGGACCAAATACTTTCATTCATTAGTACTGGGCCAATGTATCTGTTCAAGATCGTTTGCCCATGCGATTAGTTTCAATTACTTCATCGCCCTACTCCCCTCATTTCTAATTCCCTCCTCCATTCGCAAGTCATGTTCATACTGACCACAAATTGCATATTAGTGTTGAATATATAGATGTATAATTCAATGATGATTGGTCTAGTTGTTCTCAACTTCTCTCTATTGCTTTCCTTCTCTTTTTATTTCCCTTATGATTGGGTTTATGTAACCTTAGGACCAACCTTAATCTTCTTGGTCGTGACTTTTTATTAAGTGTTTCGTTTTGTTTTAATCGAAAGTATTCATTCATCATTAGTCTCTGTATAATATTAATTCATATGATCATGTATTTGTATCAATAGTTAATCTTTTGAATATAAGATGTTAATTTCATATTTATATTCTCTAATGTATTTATTTATTTATATTTTTATTTGTAATATTATTATTATGTTGATAATATCCTTATATTGTTTTTTTAAAATTCTTATGTTTTGATATTATTACTTCATATATTTACCATTTATAATTTTTATGATATATTATATTATGTCAATAGTAAATTATACCATCATTGCAATAATATAAGATTGTATTATCTTAATTTTATTTATTAATTTGAAAATTTGGAAAAACTAAAACTATAAGGTTTGGAAACCTTTATTTTTAAAAATATGTATTTTTCTAAATTTCTAATTAAAGCTAGGGATAAACTTAATATTTGAATCTAGAAAAATGATTAAAAATAGAAATGAGGACAATTGGCAATGAATCCATTTATTGTTGCTTATATTTGTTGTGAAATAGTAGGCTATTGAGACATTTTATACTAATTTATTATTGCATTTACAAGAAATTTTTAATTTCCTTCACACTCAGAAGTCAATGAAACTTGTTGTAATTGGGTGGGGCATGCAAGGAAACACGTGGGTGAGTAAAATATGAAGGAAGTTATGATTGCAATGCACAAGAAACCAAGAATGAATGCATCATGGTGTGATCCTCGATACGGTACAATAAATTCTTTCCCGTGTTTGCCTCACCCTCCAACATCTCCTCATTTGTTAAAATTGAGAAACGAGAAGAGAGAACAATTTAATTACAATAGCAAAATTAGTTTGATTTTGTAGAATTTTGCTTGAAAGGAAGAAATCATTAGTATGAATGAATGAATGCATTTTTTATTTATGAATTCTTTTTAATGAATGAATGCTTTTTAATGACGTCCACGAGACCAGATCAGTCTAAGGGATTGAAGAACAACCACATTAGATAATTTCCGAATTCCATTCCATTTCTAATCTTTTGATATGTATTTTAATCAAAAAACCAGCTGTTAGCTTTATCTTATCCCCTTCAAATAAACTATGCATGTTGTCCACCTTCAAGATGACATCATAGAGAGATCAAATGTTGTCGTATGTTGCACATCCTGAGAGAAAATGCCATTATGTTTCAATCACTCCAGACTTGCAAAATATGCAAATTCTCTGCTCCCAAGTCTCTTTGTGCCTCTTCCATCTTCTCGTTTTGCATATTAGGTGATGAGATCCCATCCTCAGTTGTGCCACTAATAACCTTGCCTTTCCTTTAATAGTAGCCCCAAGGTACACTTTTTCTCTAAGTTCCCTCGTTGGATTAAATTCTTTAATATAATAGGCTTTTTTTTACTCATTATTGTTCCATATGGCATTGTTAAACTTCCCTTTGACAAACTTTCTCATGTCCGCATTTGTGTTCAGGCAATCTTTTAACTTGATGTTCCATTTAGCCAACCATTTAATGTTTTGCTTCATCCATGTTTTCTTCCTTCAATTAAGAGCCTCTCCTTTCACAGTTTTTGGCCAACAATAATCTTGCATGTTTTCAATCTTCTTTAGGTAACTAACCAGATTACTATTGAAGCCTCTAATGGAAAAGTCCCAGCCTAAGTGATAATAATTTCATAAGGCACATAACTCTTGACTTTGATATTGCTTGTGATTAATTGTTTCTAAAATCTCTCTATTTGTTTCTACCACGGGACCTTTTTGCCAGCGACACTCCCCTCGTAGCACTCAGCTTCATCACAGGGCTTCTGGTAGCTGCACAGATTAGTCACTGTTGGACTTTTTCCCTGTGAAGACAGATACCTAATCTTTTCTGTGATGTTTCCTGCTTTTTTCTTTTTTTGTTGTGCTTGTTCTTTTTTGGACATCGTTTGGTGCTCTGTTTGTCTGCTTTTTCCTTGTTGTAAGCTTCTACCCATAGACCCACGTTGTGGTCTTTTGTTGGACATTAATAAATTTGTCTTATCTTAATTTATCTTATCTACCCCCATTTTGACATGCTACCCCCCCACACCTCGCAGCCATAGAGAACCATCAATGTGATGAGCAAATTAAAGAGTCTTCTTGGTTTTCCAGTCCTATAGTTTCACTGTCCCGCATCTATTCTAGAGTAAAAATGAAGCTTTCCATTCCCCTAGTAGAGAAGTCTAATCTGATTTTTAAAAGCAGAGGTAATTTACAAGAAATTTTTAATTTTCTTCACACTCAGAAGTCAATGAAGCTTGTTGTAATTAGGTGGGGTGTGCAAGGAAACACATGTGCATGAGTGAAATGTGAAGGAAGTTATGATCGTAATGCACAAGAAACCAAGAATGGATGCATCATGGTGTGATCCCCGATTAGGTACAATAAATTCCTCGCCCTCCAACATCTCCTCATGTTAAAATTAAGAAACGAGAAAACATTTTAATTACAGTAGCAAAATTAGTAGCAAAATTAGTCTGATTTTGTAGAATTTTGCTTGAAAGGAAGAAATCATTTGTAGTATGAATGAATGAATGCTTTTTAATGACATCCATGAGACTAGAGCAGTCTAAGGGATTGAAGAATAACCACACTAGATAATTTCCAAATTCCTTTCCATTTCTAATCTTTTGGTATGTATTTATCCAAAAAATCAGATGTCTTCTTTATCTTATGCCCTTTAAATAAACTATGCATGTTGTCCACCCTCAAGATGGCATCATAGAGAGATTAGATGTTATATGCTACACATTCTGAGAGAAAATGCCATTGTGTTTCAACCACTTTAGACCTGCAAAATATGCAAATTCTCTGCTCCCAAATCTCTTTGGCCCTCTTCCATCTCCCTATCTCGCATATGAGGTGATGAGATCCCGTCCTCAGTTGTGCCACTAATAACCTTGCCTTTCCTTTAATAGATGCTCCAAGGTACGCTTTTTTGCCAAGTTCCTCAGTTGGATTAAATTCTTTAATATAATAGGCTTTTTTTCTACTCATATTATTGTCCCACATGGCATTGTGAAACTTTCCTCTGACAAACTTTCTCATGTCTGCATTTCTGTTTGGGCAATCTTTTAACTTGATGTTCCATTTAGCCAACCATTTAATGTTTTGCTTCATCTAGGCTTGGAAAGCTTTATTTTTAAAAGAGTCTTTTTTTTACTAAATTCTAATTTTTCATTGGTTGTTGCTAATTTAGCTAGGGATAAATTTAACATTTGAATCTAGAAAAATGATTGAAAATAGAAACAAGGACAATTGACAATGAACCCATTTATTGTTGCATTAATTTGTTGTTAAACAGTAGGCTATTGAGACATTTTATACAAATTTATTACTACGTTGACAACATATTTTTAATTTTCTTCACAGTTAGAAGTCAATAAAGCTTGTCGTAATTGGGTGGGGTGTGCAAGGAAACACGTGGGTGAGTGAAATGTGAAGGAAGTTATGATCACAATGCACAAGAAACCAAGAACGAATGCATCATGGTGTGATCCTCGATACGGTACAATAAATTCTTTCTCGTGTTTGCCTCACCCTCCAACATCTCCTCATATGTCAAAATTGAGAAACAAGGAGACAACAATTTAATTACAATGGCAAAACTAGTTTGATTTTGTAGAATTTTGTTTGAAAGGAAGAAATCAGTTGTAGTATGAATGAATGCTTTTTAATGACGTCCACAAGACCAGAGTAGTCTAAGGGACCGAAGAATAATCACATTAGATAATTTCCAAATTCCTTTCCATTTATAATCTTTTGATATGTATTTCAACCAAGAAACCAGGTGTCTTCTTTATCTTATCCCCTCCAAATAAACTATGCATGTTGTCCACCCTCAAGATGACATCATGGAGAGATCAGATGTTGTCATATGCTGTGCATTTATAGAGAAAATGCCATTGTGTTTCAATTGCTCTAGACTTGCAAAATATGCAAATTCTTTGCTCCCAATCTCTTTGGACCTCTTCCATCCTCAGTAGTGCCACTAATAACCTTGCCTTTCCTTTAATAGAAGCCCCAAGATAAGTTTTTTCACGAAGTTTCCCAGTTGGATTAATTTTTTTAATATAATAGGCTTTTTTCCTACTCATATTATTGTTCCACATGGCATCGTGAAACTTCCCTCTTAACAAACTTTCTCATGTCCACATTTGTGTTCAGGCAATCTTATAACTTGATGTTCCATTTAGCTAGCCATTTAATCTTTTGCTTCATCTAGGTTTGGAAAGCTTTATTTTTTCTAAATTTCTAATTTTTCATTGGTTGTTGCTAATTTAGCTAGGGATAAATTTAATATTTGAATCTAGAAAAATGATTAAAAATAGAAACAAGGACAATTGACAATGAATCCATTTATTGTTGCATTAATTTATTGTCAAATGGTAGGCTACCGAGACATTTTATACTAATTTATTGCTATGTTTACAACAAATTTTTAATTTTCTTCACTGTCAAAAATCAATGAAGCTTTTCGTAATTCGGTGGGGTGTGTAAGGAATCACATGTGGGTGAGTGAAATGTGAAGGAAGTTATGATCGCAATGCACAAGAAACCAAGAACGAATGTGTCATGGTGTGATCCCTGATACGGTACAATAAATTCTTGCCCATGTTTGCCTCACCCTCCAATATCTGATATGTCAAAATTGAGAAACAAGGAGACAACAATTTAATTATAGTGGCAAAATCAGTTTGATTTTGTAGAATTTTGTTTGAAAGAAAGAAATCAGTTGTAGTATGAATGAATGCTTTTTAATGATGTCCACGAGACCAGAGCAGTCTAAGGGACTGAAGAACAACCACAGTAGATAATTTTCGAATTCCTTTCCATTTCTAATCTTTTGGTATGTATTTTAACCAAAAAACCAATTGTTTACTTTATCTTATCCCCTTCAAATAAACTATTCATGTTGTCTACCCTCAAGATGACATCATAGAGAGATCAAATGTTGTCATATGCTGCACATTCTAATAGAAAATGGCATTATGTTTCAACCACTCCAGACCTGCAAAATATGCAAATTCTTTGCTCCCAAGTTTCTTTGGGCCTCTTCCATCTTCCGATCTTGCATATGAGGTGATGACACCCCATCCTCAGTTGTGCCACTAATAACCTTTCCTTTCCTTTAATAACAACCTCAAGGTATGCCATTTCACTAAGTTCCCCGGTTGGATTAAATTCTTTAATATAAATAGGCTTTTTTTCTACACATATTATTTTTCCACATGGCATTGTGAATCTTCCCTCTAACAAATTTTCTCATGTCCACATTTGCGTTTGGCCAATCTTTTAACTTGATGTTCCATTTAGCTAGCCATTTAATGTTTTGCTTCATCCATGTTTTCTTCCTTCAGTTAAGAGCCTCTCCTTTCATAGTTTTCGGCCAATGATAATCCTGCATGTTTTCAATCTTGTTTAAGTAACTAAGTAATTAGATTACGTTGAAGCCTCTAACAGAAAAGTCCTGGCCTCAACCATAAGAATTTCATAAGGCACATAACTCTTGACTTTGAGATTGCTTGTGATTAATTGTTTCTAAAATCTCTCTATTTGTTTCTTCCCCCATTTTGACACACTCCCCCCACACCTCATAGCCATAAAGAACCATCAATGTGACCAGAAAAAAAAAGAGAATCTTCTTGGTTTTCCAGTCCCATAGTTTTACTGTCCTGCATCTATTCTGGAGTAAAAATGAAGCTTTCCACCACCCTAGTAAAGAAGTCTAATTTGTTTTTGAAAAGTGGAGATAATTTTCTGTAGCGAAATTAAGGAAGAGATTGTTTACAGTTGCAAATTTAGTTTATGTAGTAGTAAAGTCTAATTTGTTTTTCAAGAGCAGAGTTCAGTGGCAAAATCAAAGAAGAGGTCATTTACAACAACAAAATCAAATTGATTTTGCAAAAAAGAAATTGAGATATTTCACATAAAATCTCAACAGGAGCTTAGTTGAATTCCCATAACCATGACCAAAGGACCACAAGGAAACTATTTATTTGCCACCTCAAACTACCATGTCTATGCCAAAATTGGGGCTAATGACACTAAGGGTGGTGTTAAAAGCAACTGGATCATTAGGGTTTAGACATCGATTATACAAAGCAAGACAATCAAAATCTATGCTATAGGCGTGGATTATACAACTTCTGTTGCTAAAATTAGTAGATTGGAAGAGGTAAGATTTTACTTGAGTGAATTTGGAGGGTGGATGAAAAGGAATTTTCAACGTGAAGGATTATGTTGTTGCAATATTAGAGTTTCAATGCATGAGGGAATTGTTGGAGAGAAAGACAATCTAGCTGGTCATCAAGTTTTTCGTGGTGTGCAATCGTGATGATTACGATGATGATGATGAAGCTATTTTTGCATATATCGAATACTCTGAGAAATGTCTTCACCCATAAGTGGTAATTGCTCTGCTTAATGTCCTGACATGATACTAGGGTAAGCTTAATTGTTATGCTACTATTGTGTCTAAGTATATTATGTTAATAGATTACAAATTTGGTGGGGTGTCTTTGCATTAACAATTCCTCAAGAGGCCATGTGTTATAAAAACAGGGCATCCTGAGACTCTAATTGGTGATATGTGGAATGTCAGGGGGTAATTAGTACCTCATAATCAACCCTCTAGTGAGATTAAACCATCTCTTGTAGAATGTGGATTTTTTTTGAAAATGATGTGTATTAGGATTGGGGAGTATACTTTAGACTCCATTGCAGTGCTGTCGGTTTCCCCACGGTCCTATGAGAAACCTTTTAAGAAAATGAAGTCTTCCACTTCCGCTATGACCATCTTTTGAACTTTTGTGCAATCCTCAATTAATTTAGAATCTAAAAAAGAAAACCATGTTGTTAGAGATTGGATTTATAGAGAAGAAGAGGATAATAATGAGGTCATTTTAACAACACCCATTTCTCCTAAGATATATGGAAAGGGCTACAAATTTTTGGGAAAATGGGCTATCGAAGTCAAGGACCTTTAAATAACAACAAAAATGCTCTTGTTGAACTCCTAAGTCACACTGAAGGACAACAAAGTAAAGATACTACATGCTTAGGATACAATGTTGAAAATGAATTGCCACGGTTTGATAGGGAAGTTCCTCTTGATAGTGAGTCCAAAGATGACACTTAATACACTGCTACTACTTTGACACTTGAAGAGGACTTCACCCCTTCTACCTCCCTTATTTTGGAAGCAAATATGTTGTTTTATGATAATACTAATGAAACATCCAGGTTTAGACAAACTGTCTTTGATGAATCAAATGTTGAAGATCCTAATACCAAGAGAATCAAAAGAAACATAGATCTACTTGTGGCTCATAATCAAAGTACTGACTCAGGAATATAAGTGGGAGTCCCTTTTTGATGCTCGTTGTGAACTAGGTGTGGATGTGATACATGCCTATGTTACCCAACCAAATTCAGTTGATGAGTCTCGTGTAAGGTCAGATGAGTTGGATTCACAACCCCTTAGTAGACCACATTGATGTCTCTAGGTCTCCTCCTGATTTGGACTCCTTTGGATCTTTCTTTATAAGTGTGACCTCTCTAGTCACTAGAGATGACTCCTCTCATATCAACAACCTCGAATCTTCCACTTCATTTTCCCTCATGCACCCAGATCTCATAGATCAGTCTGTTCAAAATCAAAGACCAGAGCTACCATCATTATAGTTGCAAATTTAGTTTATGTAGTGGCAAAGTCTTATTTTTTTTTTCAAGAGTAGAGTTAAGTGGAAAAATCAAAGAAGAGGTCATTTGCAACAACAAAATCAAATTGATTTTGCAAAAAAAAAAAAAAAAATAAAGATCGTTCGCATAAGATCTCAATAGGAGTTTAGTTGAATTCCCATAAGCACGATCGAAGGACCACAACAAAACTATTATTTGCCACTTCAAATTGCCATGTTTATGCTGAAATTGGGGCTAATGACACTAAGGGTGGTGTTAAAAGAAACTAGTTCATTAGGGTTTAGACATGGATTATACAAAACAAGGCATTCAAAATCTATGCTATAAGTGTGGATTATACAACTTTTGCTACTAAAATTAGTAGATTTGAAGATTTAAGATTGAACCCGAGTGAATTTGGATGGTGGATGAAAAGGAATTTTCAGCATGAAGGATTTTGTTGTTGTGATATTAGGGTTTCAATATGCGAGGGAATTGTTGGAGAGAAGGACAATTTGGCTAGTCATTGAGCTTTTCGTTGTGTGCAACCACGATGATTATGATGATGATGATGATGAAGAAGCTATTTTTGCATCTATTGAATGCTCTGAGAAATGTCTTTGTCCATAAGTGGTAACTACTTTGCTTAATGTCCTAACATGATACTAGGGTAAGCTTAATTGTTATGTTACTATTGTGCCTAAGTATATTATGTTAATAAATTATAAATTTGGTGCAGTGTCTTTGCATTAACAATTCCTCAAGAGGCCATGTGTTATAAAAACATGGCATCTTGAGACTCTAATTGGTGATATGTGTAATCTCCCATTATTTATTTATTTATTAGTTGTTTCTACATAAAGGAAATGCTTTATTTATGTCACTGATTTTCATCATGGTTTCATTTCCTTTATTCATTGGGGAAGTGGATCAATTGATGATTATCTAATAGCAAGTTATTTCAGTGTTCTTTTATTTTTATCATGGATGCATGAAAAGACAAAGTATACACGAATCTTCCTAGGATATTTTCTCCAAAAAAATTTAACCAAAATTTCCTCGAGAAATTTAACAATGAATTTCATGCAATTGATTTTAATTAACCAAGCAATATATATTAAAAAAGACCAGGATACAAATTTTGAAATGAAATATGAATATTGCATTCAAATCTTTACTAAAGCAACATTGAATATCCAATCATACCCACAACTTATAGTCATATTTAATACTCAATAGTATGGATTTGAAGCACTGAGACATGTAAGTGATATCTCCACTAGACAGTGAGTTTCTATCTATTGCCTGTAAGCTCAAGAATTTCCATCCTTAAACCTACTAAAGCTTCCCAAAATCCTCTGAGAGAAACCAATAATTAACCAAGCATGGTAAAAAGAATCTAAAATTCTTCTTTTAAAGCCCAATGTAGTTACTTTTCAATTTCCCTTTTCCTATCTCTACATCTTCTTTCTTTTGCCCCCTTTTTAAATCCCTCTTTTATAATTAAAATGACTGTTATTAATTTTTAATAAGTTCTAATAAACATTTCAATGCTTTATTAAGTTGTCAATTAACTTTTTAATGTCCCAAAAAAAGGACATTAAAATCGTCCCAAGATAGGGACATTATAGTCATCCCAAAAGCAAGACATTACAATCATCCCACATTGAAGGTTGTTTATCCTCAAGCAATCATTAATTTGCATACCACTACTAGGATCCCATATATATTTGCAAACAACTTTATGGAACATTCAAGAGTCTAATCTCAAAGCCTGTTATACTATGAAGTAAAATGTTTAAATACATCTAATTCATCCTTGGATCACAAGGCAATTTCAAAAGCATTGCTTCACCAATCGGTGTTGTCACTTTGAAAATAACAACACTAGCCTCAAGCTTTGAAGCAACGCATCATGATTCATTCAAAATAGAACATTGATCCTTTTAACACTTGGATCCCAAATCAGTTCATCCACCCATGGGAGTAGAAATAAATGCCTATTACTATATCTTCTTCTTATAACATCCATCTATTTATAAGTATTCCATTCAAAGAATGTCAGAATCCACTCTATTATGCACTTAGATCAACTCATTAGATTGACAAATGTTTCTTGTATAACTTAGGCTATCAATGAAAGTGATCTTGAAGGTGACATTGTACTTGTATATAACTTCTATATAGGGAAATTATCCATCTCATGAGAAACATTTAACAATTAGTCATGTGTCGAGAAACTCCCATGAAATTCACTAGCTATGGTAGACCATGCAAAAGTTGAAAGTGCAATGAAAGATCAAGTAGGACAACCACTAATAATTGAAGTATTTCTGAAGATAAAATCACTAAGAAATAAATAAACAACTTCCATAGCATAAGGATTTAGTAACAAATATAAGGTCAGGTTGTAGTTGCCTTCGTTACTCGTCAAAGACAACTCTAGGACTTTTTTTCACTACACATGTCATCAATCAAAACCAACATCTCCACCAATTGACCACAGTCAAGTGAAACTTCATAGCTAGGGAAAACTCTTTGTATTAGCACCCTCATGTGGAGTTCACAATAATTTGAATGCATATGAATTTATGTATTACATTTGTGTTGTATCTTTACCCCTCACAAGAACTTCTTCATTGAGAGCTTTGTTGGTTCACAAATTAAAAAAATGGAATCCCATGAGCTTGCCTACTCATCTATTGGATTTCGAATTCAATTAGGCCAACTAACGTGAGTGATCAATCATAATCCAATTCCCTCACACTTCAAGCTTTGCAAGACTTAGGCAGGTGAGCCTATTCCTCAACCTTAATCTAGTTTTTGGAGGTGTTTATAGTAGATAATACTTGTGCAATAGCTTATTATTTACACTATTTGAGATGGCAAATTACTTTCTCGGTGAGTAAATTAGATTATGCATTGCTTGTGAGTTAAAATCTTTTGATTACTAGTTGCATGAATTGTGATTTGAATGAATGGAATAAGTAAATCAATACCTAATTAAAAAAATTATCAAATTGATGAATTGTGCTTTGAATGAATGAAATAAGTAAGTCAATACTCTAATTGAAATTGATGCAGGAGCAGCTTAAGTACTTAGGTAGTTTTGCATCACCAAAAGATTTCCTATGTTCCTATTTTTTTATTTGGAGAATGGTTATTTTTTGTGTTTTTTCCCTCCACGCAGTCAACTCCTTAATGTGGACCTATCGTGGATCCTTTGTCCAAGAGCACAAATCTCAATTCCATCATTTGTGGGAGTTATCCCACTCTTTGTTCGAGGCGTGTTGATTTTTTGGAAACTCAAGTAACATGTAGGTTTGGATTTAGTGAGGTTTTGTATGATGTCATGGCATTCCATGGACTTAAAAATATCTTCTTGGATCACAGGTAGACTTATACTTGTCCTCACAAAAGTTAATTTACTTATTTGGAAGGTTGTTGAATTCTCCTTTGGGCATCATTTATATTTTGTTATAAATTGCCTAAAAGGCTAACTAGTGGTCTTGCTGGCTATACAAGTAGAGATATAGGATTAGGAAACTACAATGAATCTAGATGAAGGAAAATAGAAATAAGATAGACTTTATAAGATTGGGCTCTTAAGCTCATTGATTTTAATTTTTATGTATATGACTGCAACAAGGTAGGCCTTATGCTAGGCATGTTTAATGAAGATTATCTATCATTGCTACATCGATTCCTCTTTAATTTATTTTGGTTTCTCCTATTTGGTGGCTTGCGTGTGTAACTCTAAGAGAGGGTGGCTAGGAGGTTCCTCTTTACCCCTCCTTCCTTGCATCAGGTGGTATTAGAGCTAGTTTCTTTCTTGATGAAGGTCAGGATCATGTGGAACCTAATGAAGATAGGTTGTAGAGTGGAAGACTATTTTGTGACCTATAACTTGTAGAAGGTTACTATTCTTGTAGGAACTATTGTCAAAATAATTCGAGGTAGAGGAAATATAGATAATGCTATTATGGTATGTTGAGATAGATTGTAGCTAGACTTGAAGTTGTTGAAACAACCTAGATAAGATGAGTGCATCTTAAAAACATTAGTGATGAATAAGAAGTAGCAACACTTAATGTTGAACCTGGGGTCAAACAAGATGAAGAGAGACTTCAGAGAGCTATGAATAGGGTGAATGCAAGACCCATTTTTGAACTCCCTACATATAATGGAAGACTTGATACTAATGTTTTGATGGATTGGATCTTTGAGATTGAGAAGTAATTTGATTATGAAATTAATTATGAGGATAGAAGCTAAGTTGAAAGGACATGCATCTCTTTGGTGGGAACACTTGCAAATTGATAGACAAAGAAGAGGAAAATAAAAGATTAAAGCTTGGGTAAATATGGTTGGTAAGTTGAAAAAGAAATTCCTTCCTACTAATTATCAAGTTAATTTGATGAGGAGAATGCAAAATTTGAGACAGAAAGACATGACTATGAAAGATAATACTAAAGAATTTTATAAGTTGGACATTAGATCTAGACATATTGATGACGAGGTTGAGAAAATTGCTAGATACTTGAATGGTTTGAGAACTTCTATACAAGATGAGATTAGATTTTTAAAGATGGAGTGTTGAAGAAGCATATTTGTATGCCTTGAGAGATGAAGAAATTTTAGCAAAGAAATAAGAGAACATATAGAGAGAAAGAGGTGGAAGAATTTAGTATAGTAGATGAAGATCTTATGGAGAGAGTAACATATCTAAAAGCACATCTAATGAGAAAGGTAAATCTAAATGGAAAGAAGACAATGAGAGTAGGGCAAGAGGTAACTACACTAGAGGTAATTATAGTAGTTACTCTCAAAATAACAATAATGGAAAGAAAGGATATATCTTAGTTTAAAGGTACTTGTTTTCAACATGGTGAAGGACATAGAGCTTTTGAATGTACATTTTCTAGTAAGATAATGAACTTGTTTTAAGAAAAAGTCTATTTAATGAGCAGGTGTAAGATTGAGGATAAATGTTGCAAATTGATTATAGACAGAAGTAGTTATGCAAATTTGGTATCTGAGGAATTGGTGACTAAGCTGAAATTGTAGTTATTGGAACACCCTAAACCTTATCAAATTTCTTGGATCAAGAATGAACATAAATTGTTGGTAAGTGAACAATACCTTATGAGATTTAAGATTGGGAATTACTTTGATGAAGTTTTTGGTGATAACATTCCTATGTCAAAGATCAAAACAAAGGGAAACATGCCAAGTTTGATATTTTGTGGCTAGATCCTATTGTCATATCAGAAAAAGGAGAGCATTCGTTCTTCATACTGTACATTGATGGGAACATCCAAGAGTTTCCTATGCATGGAAAATATCTCAAACCCTTCTTCATCTAATTAAGTTATGATTACATATTTATTATCATTAGGATAGGGTTAACCTTTGTCATGTTTCTTTTGTTTTTATCCCTAGAGACAGTTGGATTCTCATCATATTCGCAAGAAATATGCATCCCTAGAAAGCGTCGTTGATGGGGTCTCCAAATTGATTATGAAAATTTTCCATAAATGGCTTCTTTCACATTTTTAGAAAGGTGAATTTAATAACCATCTAGAGAAACAACAAAAAAATTCTATTTGTAGATAGGAAATCAACAACTCAATGAAGATGCAAAGTTTTAGAGTTTAAAATGAGATATGCTAAAGACATGGTGAAAAAGCAATTTTTTCCATTTCACATGAGACTTAATAATGATCTTGTGAACTTATGATTTTGTGAATCATAGAAGATAGTTAAACTGAGCTTTGAATTGGTGAAAACCATAAAAGGAATGAAGCATTGATCACATTTTCATAACTTAAGATTGGAGAAGCATATGATACAACAAAAAATGGTGATCTATATTGGGAAGTACAAAATCAAATCAAATGACTGGTTAGATGTGACATTAAATTCATCCATTACATTATGAGAACATACTAGTTTAGTTTCACAACAAAAATCTTGAGGTAGAAGTTGGATAGTTTTCATTTTGTGTTTGCATGTTTTCAATTGCAAACGATGGGACTTCTATTCCATGAGCATCTAGCAGATTGAGGAGCCAAAACTAGTTATGTAGCCATACCTGACTCCAGAGAAAGAAGATGAACCGAACATGATTCATTTCATGTAGGTTGTTGCTTGGGAGTTGAAGACTAGCTACACAGGATAAATTAGTGACTACCATGAGTTGGATCTTTAAGAAGACAACCAAGGTTCAACATATATTACTAGAGTTCTAGGACTTGCAGGGAAATTGGAATTTTCATGAAATTCTTGAAATGATATGAGAAGTTTATCCTTGATGGTTTTTTTTTTTTTAAATTTTTATGATTGCAAATTTTGGTGACTGGTTACAATTAGTTATAATTTTGAAAATCTCTAAAGCTTTGTGCACCCCTTCATTTTCTATAAGGGGTACAAAGACCTTTGATAAATGCAATGATATAGATTAAGATAGATAGATATACAAATACAAAGATACTACAATGAAGGATAAAAAAATTTTTGCAGTTTTGAGATAGGTATTGTAACTAGTCAAAACCTAATTGTACCTACTTTTTTGAATCAATAAAAGAACCTATTTTCTATTCCAATGATTTGAATACTCCTTGTTATGCATCACTTAAAATTTTAAAATTCCTAGGATATTGATTTAGTATAAAGATCGTAAGTGATGTTGCTTGTGAACAGAGAAAATAATAATTAGAAATGCATAAAATAACTAAGTAGGTAAAAACATGCATTAGAAAGAAAAAGAGACAAAGTATTTGATAACGAAGTTCACCAAACTCTAGTTACATTTTTAGATCTACAATCTTGCAAGATCAATGCCATTATTATGATGCAAATATCCTTTACATCAACATGGTTTTCCATGGAGTTACAAACTACTTTCTGCTTCCACACTATGATGACATGTGTAATCACCCAAAAATGGTTACCTAGACTATTAGCCCCCTTCTTAGCATTTTGGCTAAATTATTTTCCTAGACCAAATCTTTAAAAATCAACTTATTTGATTTTATCCTATAGTTTGACCACTATATCCTAAGTTGATATTTAATTAAAGGGAACATGTCCCATTTAAATTAAATAAAAGACCCCTTTCACCCCCTTATCCTAAGTTGCACACAAAGCATTTTCCTCGATTTGAAAATAAAATAAAAGACTTTTTGTATCACATGGAGATGCAAAAGTCAACTCTTTCTCATTGGTGGAAATAAGCTTGCACATGGATCATGCAAAAGAAAACCCTCACCGTTGATCATATGCCTCTAGATTTTGATCTCCACCATCCATACCTCTTTAAAAGTGTCATGGTTTCATAATGCATGCCCCATTTTGATTAGAAATGAGGACCTCCTACTTTGTTTTTTGGCTTTCCAAATCCCTAGTTCGAGGTCCAAGTCCTTTTTTATAGTTTCTAGTCAAGACTGGGTCCCAACTCAAAAATCTAGATCTCGAAAAGTCAAAATTCAAAATGCTAAGGCCTCATTTTGCAAAAGAAGAGGCACACTAGCACACCCCATTAGGTGCGCTAGTGCGCCAAACTATGAAAAGGAAGAGTGTGCAGATGTGCACCTCACACAAATGCGCTAAGTATCCCAAGCTATATATCCTAGAGACCCCCTAATCTTCTCAATTGTTTTCTTCATTTTCTTCACTCCAAGACACTAGACCGTAGCACCACACCTCCATAGGTGTGCCTTCTCTTTGCTCCCCTACATCCACAAACACGAAGAAAAAATTGAAAAAATTCTAATTTAGGTGTGTAGTAGTGCACCTGATTAGGTGCACTATTACGCACTTTTTCTTTCTTGAAAGACCTACAAACGTAAAAAGATAGGCAATGAAACAAAACATTAACACCAAAATAAGGTGCACAGTAGTGCACCTAATAAGGTGCACAATAGCACACCTAATTAGGTGTGCTACTACACACCTTATTTTGCTAAAAAGGCTTGAAACTTAACAAATACATGAAAATTGCCCAAGTCCTAATATGAGGTGTGCATCAATGCACCCCAGGAGGTGCACTAATGCGCACCCCATATAACGAAATATGCCAAACAATAAGGCACACTAGGCACACCTATCAGGTGCGCCATATATATGTTTTTGCATTCTAGGGGTTAAAATTCAGATTTTTTGCTAGTTTTTTAAGAGAAACTTAGCTTTTTAGGGTTTTGTTCATGTTAATATAGGATCAACATTAATAAAGACTTCTTCAATTATGAACTAATGAACAACTTTTTGTGCAGATTCAATGGTGTCTTCATCATCATCCCTTGCTAAGAAGATGGTTCCAAAGCCAGTAGTATTCAAGTTCTAGGGTATGCTGACAAAATCAAGATTTTAGGATGAGTATTTAGAGATCCTATTAGTTTGTGGTGACTGATCAGGGAAGTATTCTACATACTTCATCAACATTGTGGCCGACATATGATTGACATGTTGTAACCCTAAATCGGCATAAAAAATACTTGTATAGAAGGGCTTAGGATTAGGGATTGTTTGATAATGGTGATGCGAAATTGGTTCTTGTGGTGGTATTGACTTGTAAGGGATTACAGATTGTAATCAGGTTGTAATCATTGGATCACAATAATATCAAACTTGTTGTTTGGTGGATGTAGCCTAGGGATTGGGTGAACCACATTAAATCTTGGTGTCTTGTGTTCTTTTCTGTGTGATCTATTATTTTCTATTATTGGTTATATTTGTATATAATTGTTATTTTTGTTTGTGCAATAATCCTAACAAATCCAGGATACCGAACTAAGCCATACAGATTTGGGTGCATTTTTGACACTGTGCAATAAATTGACCAAAAGATCTCAGAATGTTTCTGCTTTGATTCAGTTAGGACTGGTTAATGTAGCATCACATCCAATATCAGTACAATCTTCAGAAATAATCATGACATTAGCAGCGAAATATGTTCCTAAAGAAAGGGTCATGAAAAGCATAACTAGAGAGATTGTCTTGGATCTTTGACCTAACAATATAGAGAAGGTGTTCCATCTACTAAAGGTGAATCAGTTTATTTGATTAAATTATCACCAAGCTGAGAGATGGTATAGGGAACATGTGGAGGAAGCCTCTAAAATTATACAGTCATCATACCTCATTGAGAAAACTCCTCTAGGGTAGAAGGCAAGAAAAGTGGATATGACACAAGGGTACATGAAGGAAGATATTGGATACTCGATCATACTCTTGAGAAGAGTCATGGGTTTGCCAGAATCAAAACATTTGAACATATGGATGGTGCATTTTATCAAGACCATTAAGATGACAAAGATGCCACTTGATTGGGCCTCCATTCTCAATGAGAACTTGGGTGAGCAGTTGATGATGGTAAAGAATAACAAAAAATTCTACATGACATCATACTTGTGTACTTATTAGTTGCAAGGGCAATAGATTACCCTAGGCTCTATAAGGAGGTTAGCATGCAAGATGCAAATGCATGCCCTTACATTGTGTATCCTTAGCTAGTAAAGAAGAAGCTTTCAAAGCAAAGCAAAGAATATAGGATTGTAAATGATGCTTTCCTATTCGCAGTAATCCAGTTTAAAGAGGGATATTATGCAAAGATGATGTCAGTATATGTAGCTGCAAAGGTATTAGAAGTCGAAGCTTATTATATGCAGTATCAAACATTTACATATTTGAGGGTAGCTAGTACAACTCTCAACCTAAAGAAGCTCCCTAGGTATCCCAGTGACAGACTTGTTCTCTTGGAGATCTCTTGACGACTCTTTTTTGCATATGAAAGATTTAGAAAGTAGCACAAAACATGTTGGATGTGGCCTATGGCTATAGGACCTTTTAGGGTGGATTGGAGGAAGATATTCCATCTTATGAGTGTGAACGGGATCAATATCCCTTGGATGAGTATAATTCCCCTCGGTGCTATTTTGATAACATCGGGAGAGTACAATACTTAGCAGGTAAAGCATTTCAGCATGAAGATGCCCTTGAAGATCACTAGATGAATGCGATATATGACTATGATGTCCACATAAGGGACTATTGTAGGATGAATTTGTGTCTAGTGGCAAGTTCTTCGAAGATCAAGATTCCATTGAAGATTGTGCATCAAGATACAAAAGATCTTCTCGATCCATTATTCAATAGGGATAAGATTGGTGATAGGCCTATAATGAATGTTAAGATTGACAAAGAAGAAAACTCAAACATTAATCACAAGGGAACACACACCATTAAATTGACAAATGATTAGATCAAGAGACTTTTCAAACTTGATCCAATTCCTAAGACAATGATCTTCCATGCTCAAGCTTGCCCAACTAAAGGTCAAGGAGCAAAAGTCACAGTGCTTACGTTCATGGCCCAGTCACTAGTGAGACCAAAAATGGTGCACCAACTTGATAGGCTAGTTGGATATTACAGGGCTCAGGAAGGTAAAGGTAAAGGAAAAAGGAAGAGGAATTGTCCTCAACAAGCTAAGCCAGAAAAGGGTGAAATTCAGGCACCTACACAGGTTAGAGAAGAAAATGTACAAGGATCGAAAAATGTTGAAGCTACAGAGACCCAAGACGAATCCTCAAGTGCCACCAGCTGAGCAAAGACAAGGAGGAGATGAAATTGAAGTACAAGAAATACCTTAGCAATAGGTAAAAGTCTCCCCCTTTGGGCCTAAGAAGAGAAGAAAGATTACGACTCTGATAAAAAGGAGAGAAAAGGTCAATAGGAAAGTGATTCTTTTCCTATCAATCCTCGAACCTATTCTAGAAGAAGTAGAAGAATAGGATGATGAGGATGAAGAGGATAACTTACCTTTGAATACTCACTTGTCTCACAAGAGCTACAAAGTTAGAAAGGAGAAGAAGCTCCACCATCACACCTCCATCTATTCCCGAGCAATCCATTTAATCTACAACATCAAAAGAATGAGATGCAACAATGGATAGATGAGTAGGATGTGGAAGGCACTGATATCTTTCAGATATTAGATTTTGATTTTATGTCAGTTGGTACTGAATTGGTGGGAGACAAGATAGTAGACACTCCAACTAATCAACCTCAGTAGGGGGATTGGAGTCAGTTACCACATTAGATACTAGGACCTAAAATAATTCCATTATCACCACATCATGTTACATTTTGTGTGGATAAAGGGTCAATTACTCCTCTTCCTCTAGGCACAAAAGAAGAATAGGTACAAACAGAGCAAGAGGAAGATCCAGAGCAAGTATTGACCAAGGAAGTGTCAAAAGAAGGGAAGATAAGTAAACACCCTCAACAAACTTCTAAAGACACCAAGGGAGGATTGTGGAATCTACAGATACAAAGACTCCTGGTGTAGATCTTTCATAGAAGGAGAAGACTCTAGAAAGGAGTGATAAGGGAAAGAGCATAGCTGAGAAAACTCCTTTATCTTCTAAAGGTAAATCCCTAGTACAACATATCCCAAGGTGGCTGAGAAAAGAATTAATAAGAAATAAAAGACAAAAAATCACCATTGAGGAGGAGGATAAAATGGAATTAATTGAAGTTCTAAGGAAGACTGAATCACCTGCAAAAGATGCACATGCATTAGCCTTCACTTTGAGTGATCAAAGCCAAGACTTGTTTGCATACATGGATATCCCTTCTCTGTATTCAAATGTTGAAGAATTGACACCATGAGATTATCAGATCAAGGGGGTCATACTTGGGAAGCCTACCTTGGATACCACTAAGTTAGTGGTTACAACAGGAATGAAGGAGGTATTCAAGAGCTTGGAACAAGATGGGGTAGAATTAATAACACTTTGATGACAAAATGAAATCCTAAAGGGATATTTAAGCGAAGTTGTTGGCCCCTTGGATCCCACAAACTCCAAGGACACTTTGAATTAGCAATTGAGAGAAGAGATAGGGGTGTGATACAGTTGGACCCTTTTTTGAGAGCTTGTTAGTAATGGCAAGAAAATTTTGAGGAAAAGGGCATACGACTCATTCAAAGAAATCTAAAGTTGTTATGTGTCATGCAAGAAAATGTGGATAGGCTAGTAGCAATTTTGAATCAGGATTTTGGTCTAAAGGATGCGGTACATACTTGGGGCAAGGATTTGCAAGCATTATAGGAAATTAAAGGCCAAAAGTATCAGATGCTGATGGGTGTATATACAGCTAAAGAGTTAGATAAGATTGATGATTGGATCAAAAAGATTGCGTATGGGAATAAAGTGATGGAGACATTACATGTGGAGATTCACAAGCTCAAGGACCAAGCCCAAGAACAAATTTTGGAAGTTGAGAAGCATTTTAGTGATGCTTGTTTAGATATTTTTGAGGATGATATGTGGGACAAGTTAATACCAGTAGAGGTAGTAGTGGAGAAATTCTAGAGAACTTTTGAGGAGGCTGCTAATGATGATGACATTAGGCAAGTATTTAGAATAGAAGAGGCTTTACTGGAACTTGAAGTAAAATTAGGAGATTTTGCAAAGACCTGTATTGAAGTTGGCAACTATAGGCAAAAGGTGAAAGATAAATATGAAGCTTTAGATTTTTTAGATGTAGCTCAAGTCACTGAGATCATTGAGAAATTCAACAGAAAATACCTAGACATAGCTTTGGTATAAAGGGGAACAAAACCCAGAAGCCAAAATTTCAATTTTGTGACTTAGGAAAATTTTGCATTTTTGGAGCCTGCTTCTGAGGTGTGCAAGTGTTCTTTTTTAGTAGTGTATGAGAATATTTTGAGGAATTTAGAGGTGCACCAATAGTTAACTACTAGTTCTAAATTTAGAGCTTTCCATGCATCAAAAATGCATTTTGACGATAATTTAACTCTTGTAGATGCCTAGTGAAAATGGAGTTTCTATTTTTGCCACTTCCAATCACTTCTACATCATCTGAAGGCTTCCTCTTTCTTATTCTCTCACAATTTCTTTGTTTTATAACATGTAAAGGCTCATGCATCCAATTAATGATATCAAATGGATGGATTTCTACTTAGCACCAGTTAGATAGTTAGTTTTTACATAAATAGATTTTTTTTATTAGTTTAGATGCATATGATTGCATAAAGATATCTCACTCTCAACACAAATTGAAGAGACAATTTCTTATAAATATGGGAATGTAACATCTAATCAAGGTCACTGTTATTTTGCAATAATATATGCTTTTGGTGCTTGCATTTGGAGTGTAGTGATTCTTGCCTAAGTGTGTTATATTTTGTGGATGTATGTTCATGGAATGTAATTGAGCCAAAAGTTTATTGCATTATTTTTGGTTGTGTGATCTTTTAATTCTGGTGTTTGCTACGGGTCTACAAATTTTGCTAACATACTTAGTTCGAGAAGAGATCACCATTTTTGTTCCTGCATAGCTTTTTGTCTCACATGAGCACACTTTTTGACGCCTTGCAATTTGATAAAAATTGAAACATTTTACGGTTACTGAATTCCCATCAACGATTGCATCAATGGAATTAAGGAAGCACTATTTCTATTTTCATTGGTTACCTATTGATCTTTTCAAAATCTTAACTCCCAGACACATTTTCATAGCTTATGTCCATTAGGATTTACTTTCATGTTATTTGCTCAAATTTCTTATCACCTTATATTCGTTATTTGCTATACTAACCCCTTGGTTAGACTAGGAATTCATATAGTTGTATGGTTAAATTGCATTCATCCTAAAACAAAAAAATACAAAAATATATTTCTTTCTTGTGTAAGCAGATTCTACATCTTATCTGAATCGTTTCAGAACTAGCAAAGGCCTCCTCGTGAACATTCACATTTATCTTCAACTAAGAAGATTCCAGTAGGTTGCAAGATCACTTGAAACCTTGAAGTTGATCCTAAGATTAGCTTTTCAAGAGAGGAGTTTGAAAGAATTCCTATCATTAAGCATCGTGCAAAATGACAACTCAACAAAAAGGGAGAGTTCTCTCCTTATCTAAGGATCCAAATTTGAATTATTGTTATGCTTCACAAATTTCTATAGGTTCTTGGATCATTTATGGAGAACTTCTATTCTCTCTCTCTCTCTCTCTCTCTCTCTCTCTCTCTCTCTCTCTCTCTCATTCTTGCATAAGCATACTAGCTTTATTTCATACCGCACTATCTTAGTTTCTTTTGTGCAATAGAATAACTCACATAGTTTAATTGGAAGGATTTGTAACACTCTCATATTGTTAATTTAGTTTCATTCTTTTCATCTCATTTAGCTAGTTGCATTTTTGCATTGCATTTCATAGAAATTCTTGGACACTAGTATTGTTGCTCTTGTCTTAGAATCTCCCATTTCATGGTTTATTTGCAAGGGGCTACATCCCTTAGGCTTAGCTGAGAGCCATCTTAATTCTCATTGTGTCCCTTTGCACTCCATGACCAAGGAGCTCTAGGCCGCCATCCAAGCTTCTCAATCTATGGGATTTTTTGGATAGAATGGTTTAGAGAAGTGCACAGTTTGAGTGTACATTTTTGGTGCCCATCGTAGGGTAGGACATCTCTATTTTGCCTCTTTATTTGCATTTTTCTCTACATTTTCACTTGTTATTCTGTGCCTTTTTATTTTTGTAGATGAGAATATTGTATGATAGTTTCTAGTACTATTGTGCAACACTTTTCCAGCAAAAGTATCACACCCAAGTTCACATTATGTCGCACTATAGTTGTCAACTTTGTTGCATGTATATAGTATAGAGTATTGCGCATGCCTAAAATATCGCCCTACTATATAGTGAAGTATTCTATGATACTTGTTCAGTAGAAAGTATCGCTTGGTCTAGAATAACTCATTTTTTGAGTTTCTTTGGTCAAATTTTAAGTTTTGGATACTTCTATTTTTGGGTTTTCCAGATATATTTGTTGTTTAACTAGTGAGCTTCTACACATTTTATTATATTTGGCTAAGCCATTAATATAATAATGCATTTTTTTTGTAGGATGCATGTCATATTTTTTGCTAAAAGGGCTACTAACTCTTGTTTGCAGGGTTGCCCAAGCAAAAAAAACAAACCAAGTGTGCTTGTTTTATTTCATTTCTTGTGCGACATATACTAGTTTTCTTTATTTTTGTAGGCATATAAAACTTGTGAGTATGTCTCTTTGTTGGTAGGAGAGTATGCTCTTCACCCTTGTGGTGAATCAGAAATCTTGACCCTTCATTAAGTTTTGAAAGTAAGTGGCATATTCCACTTTTTAGTGGTCGTAATTGACTTGCTTGGTATGTTTGGGGGAAGTACTTGGAATAGGAGAGTATACTCTTCACCCTTATGGTGAATCAAAAATCTTGACCTCTCGGTGTGTATCCATTTTTTTTCTATCTTCTAGAGAGATTTTACCTTTAGAGGGCTTGCTATTGGTGGAAAGATACCAATAGGAATGACCCCAAGTGGGAATGAGCACAACCCAACTAACCTAATCCACTATAATCATAGACCCCTTGACAAAGGCCAAAGCCTTGGGGGGGTTTAGCACTTGACTTTGTTTAGTAAAAGTACTTGTGGGATTGGGAACATGAGGAAAATACTAAGCAAGAATGCTTAAGATACTCTTGTGGCCATGAGGTCCATTACCTACTGCAAGGTAAGGTGTCCTATTCATAGGTGCAAGAGGAGTGTTGCAAACAAGATCCTTTCTAAACACCATAGGATTGCTACCTTATTTATCTGTTCAACATTTTGGTGCAAGGATCGATCCTAGGGGACTACTTGGATTGCCCCAAGATTTTACACTCACCATTTGTGTCCCTTTGGTTGTGGTAATGATACCTCCATGAAAAAGCCACCATCTGTTATGGGGAATCACTTTATGTGAGGCAAAAGGCCATCAAGCATGGGCAAAAATGTTGATAAATGAGCTGAGACCTTTAGGTAGTTCTACTTGGAATGTGTTTTCGAATGTGATAGACTCATGTGAATATTTCAAACATAAATATGATCCTAGTGTTCAAAGGATTTTCTATGGATATTCCCAGTGTTTAGGTTGGAAAAGTTTCTTTGTCACTTGTCCAACTATTTGAAGATATGTTCATATCCCCAATTGTTTTCAAACCATTGTGTTTGCAAACTGGAGTTATATTCTATCACAACTCTTGATCTAAAACACTCAAAAAATTGAACTAAAACTTATAAATCTTATCCACAAGTTGCACATTACAAAGTTTACTGACCCTTTATCGCACACCTACCCTTGAAATGTCATATGATACTTTGTGCCTGCACAAGTATCGCCCAAAAGTAAAAACTCTATCATACACTTGGTATATGTTCTGTCACACTCCCTGTCAAGTAATATCATATGACCAGAAAATATCGCATGACTATTGTACAAACTCTCACACAATAAAATGTGTTAAACAAGTATCATCTTCTCTGCTATGAAATATCGTCTTGTTCTTGTTGCTGTCAAAATTGGGTCTAGATTGTGTCTTAGTTGAATTAAGGGTATTTTTGCCTAGTCTTACCATAGTCTAGTATGAAATCTTCATGTCTTGTATGGTCTAAATATGAAAAGATGGTTTAGTCTCTTGGATGCAAACCTAATGCCAATCTCATTCACCTATCAAAAATATGATTACCTCATTCTCTTAGCTACTTGCTATTGCGTTTCTTGCTCGATTCTCAGCTAGAATCATTAGTGTTGTAAATTATTGAGCAGTCTTGACAAGCCTCTTGCTCCATTCTATACTTTGACAAGTGACCATTGTGACTATACAATTTTTTTAAATCCTAAAAGGCTCTATTTTGTCTTGTTGTGCTAAAGACTAATATTTACATGCTAGTTGCAACTAGGCTCCAACTCAGTCAAGGTAAAGGAAGTCGTGCTTTGTTCACTTTTTCACAATTGACTACTCCAACTAGATGTCCTCGTTGTTAGAGTAAATAATTAATTAATTAATTATTAATTATTTATTCTATCACTTAAGGTTACTTAGGTAAATGCTTGTAGTTAATAGTTGTAGAGATAAGTTGTTGACAACACAAGAGTTTTTTCCCTTCTAGCATGTTCCACCCTTTTGTGGAAAGTGCACTTAGTTGTCAAACTTATCTTCTACCACCTTCCAAGCTTGTTCTACAAGCTTCCTTGAGGTCTTTATAAGAGACCTCTCTCTCATTGTAAATTCATTCCATTCACATAGCAATTTTAATTTCCTATTGTGAAATATTCTCTTGTGCAGTATTTGCTTCAAGCTCTTTGCTCCCTAGGTTTCTCTTCAACAAGTTATTTGCATTGCAAGTGATCTTGGCACATTTTTGGAGTTGGATTCTCAACTCCTACATGGTATCAGAGCCTCCCTGCTGCTTCTTGTTTGAAAGATTTTTGAAGCCGTAATTTGGAGTCACAAACCCTAGTTTGTTTGTGCATTTTTTTTCAAATCAGGGATAGAGTAATTTTTTGAAGCACTTTGGGGTCAAATAGACGCTACCATTAGATCCGAAAGGTCATTTGTAGTTAGGTTTCATATAAAAAGTTTTGTTTTTGGCTATAGGCATTTTTTTGAAAAAATTTTAGCCCCTCCGGGTCATAGTCGTATGGCTGTACGGACGTGCAGGCAAAAATAAAATAAAATAAAATATTAAATTTGAGCGCCACCGAAGAAGCGCCGATGCGCCACTATGTGGCCACCCGTTGGCCACCTGTAGCGTCGCTCCACTGGCAGCAGACATTGCCTTGTGGCCACAGCACCACCCGGAGCCCGCTTTGCCTAGCCAACACCTCCGCTCCGCCTACGACAGCGACGTCGTCAGGTTCTCCTCCCAGGTGCCACCGCCACTAGTAGTTTTCTCTGTTCCACTACCCTATGGCCGCTTCGCCCTGCTGACATCACTTTCAGACTTGGTTATGTTATTTCATGACATCCGTATGTCGCTAACATCATCTTCTCGATCGATTACGTCATCTTTCTGAAGACCTGTGCTGACATCATTTTTTGATGAAGTGATGTCATCATTTTGGTTGCTAACATCAAAAAATTGGCAATCAAATTTTCCCCTGTGACGTCCATACGATCGTCAAATTTGAGACAGTCTCTGTAATTTTCTAGCAAGGTGCAATTTTGGAGCAACAGTTAGTTTTTTGGCCATAACTTGAGCATACGGAGGTCTTTTTCCGATCCGAAAGAAGCATCGAAAAGCTGACTTAGAGAAAGAGAAATTAGTGCTAGTTTCATAAGATTTTAAGTTTTTTTGTGTTCCCATTTTTGGCGTCAAAGTAGAGGCTTATGTTTCCTCTTATTCTACATCAACAAATCCAAGTTCTTTTCCAATTTTTTTGCTTTCCATAGTTATTTCATGGTATTTGAGGGATATTCTTGTATGTTTGTGGGGCCAGGGTGTCTTTCTTTTTTGTAATTTACTTTAGTTAAGACCCTTCTACTTCCATCTTCTTCTTTCTCTCAATGGCGGATCCATCTGTGATCCGTCTTACTCTGCACAACTATCACACCTAGAAGGCACAAATGACTAGGCTTCTCATATCAAGAGGTCTATGGTCTTGTCTGGATGTGAATCAGCCTATTCTTACATGACCTTTTGAGGTTCTACAACACAAGAACAAAATGGATGAAGCCATGGGATTGATTACACTCAACATTTTAGATAGTCTGCTATTTCACTTGGATGGTTTGACTAGTTCACAGGCTTATTGGAAAAAATTTCAGACTTTGTTTGGTCAGGTGAATGAATTCTGGGCACTTCAGTTGGATGCAGATTTGACTTCTTTGTCACTAAGCAACTTTCCCACCATCGAGGACTTTCTGATGAAGTTCAAATCCCTACGTGCAATTTTACAGGGATGTGGGAAGAACAAAACTGATGATGAGTGTATATTCTTGATACTCTCAAAGCTAAAGGGGTAGTATCAGGTTTTTTCTTCTACTTTCTACTCCACCATGGATGCCCTTGGAGATAGACATAGGATTCCTACATTCAAGACATTTTGTGATAGGTTGACTAGGGAACATGCAAAGATCCAACAACTGGATGGCTCTGGTTCTTCCAGCTAAGCATTGGTTGCTCAAAATTCTAAGAAGAAATCAAAGAAGAAAGGAAAATCAAAGAAAGATACATCACAATCTAATCCTAAGCCTCTAGCTAATCCTCCAGCAAATCTTGCCAAGGGTAAAGATTCTTCAAAGTCAGGTGAGTCTACCTCAAAAACCAAGAAAAAATTGAGTGAGAACTACAATTATTGTGGGAAAGATGGACATTCAGTTTCTAGGTGTTGGAAATGATTAAAGGCTTTAGAGGAATCCATGAAGGAGCATCACATTTTAGCTCCTCAGTCTTCATCTCCACCTACAGGGATAGGTCATGCTCTTTCTGCACAAGCTATGACTTTAGCGCCTTCATGGATTCTTGATTTTGGGGCTTCTTACCACATCACAAACACTCCTAAGTTTCTTACTTCACTTGCTCCTTGTGCCACCACATAGATTGCAGTTGGGAACTCTTCACAACTTTTAGTTTTAGGTTCTGGTACTGTTGCTTTGGCTGGGGGCTCTCTAAAAGATGTACTTTGTGTTCCTAATTTTTTGATGAACCTTCTGTCTATCTATTAGATTTGCCACTCTTGCTCTAGGAAGACAGTCGAGTTCTCACCACATGATGTGGTTATTCGGGACTTGCATGATCCAGAGATGATCGTGGCCACTGGGAGTGTTGACTCTGCATCTCGCCTCTACAGATTTGATGGATTTGAGTCTTTTGATGACACAAGTTCATGCTTAGTTGCACATGCAAATTCAGTAAGAAAACTTTGGCATGAACATTTTGGGCATGTCAATTATAGATATCTTTAGCAGATGAGCACATAGACACTTGTTCTTGGGCTTCCCCAGATTTCCTGTCCAGATGGTGTTTATTAGGGATGTGCACTTGCCAAGCAACATAGGGATTCTTTTCCACATGGATGAGCCACTTGTGCTTTAGCACCTTTGGAGTTGATTCATAGTGACCTCATGTCATTTCTTACTCCTTCTTTTTCAGGTGCTAGATATGTGCTTATATTCATTGATGACTTCTCTAGATGCACGTGGGTGTACTTTCTTAAGTACAAGTCTGATGTCTTTGACTCATTTTGAGTTTTCAAGGCATTTGTAGAGAAGTAGTCTGGGATTTCTATTCAACGTATATGCACAGATAATGGGGGGGAGTATGTGAACCAGGCTTTCAGAGATTTCTATTCTGAGCATGGTCTTTAGCATTAATTTTTAGTGCCCTACACTCCTTAGTAGAATGGTGTGGCCGAGAGAAAGAACAAAACCCTTTGAGAGATGGAAAATTGCATCATTCAGTCTAGGTCCATGGATTCATGTTTTTGGGCAGAGGCAGTCAATTGTGCCAACTACATTCAAAATTAGATGCCTCATAATGCACTTCGACATATGACTCTTGAGGAGGCTTGGTCCCATGTCAAGCCTAATGTGTTGTCATTCAGAGTTTTTGGGAGTACGACATATGCATTTGTACCTGATGCTCAGAGGAAAGCAATGGAACCGAAGAGCTGACAATTGATTTTTGTTGGCTACTACGAGGATGTAAAGGTTTATAGGTTATTTGATCTTGATTCCAGAGAGGTCCTATTTTGACAAGATGTCCAGTTTGATGAGAACCCTCCTACAATACATTCCTCACCTCCAACAACTCCTTCAGCTCCCACTACTCCCTCTTCATCTCCACCTTGTTTTATGGATGATGAGGATGATGATCATGGTGATCCCAATATACCTCCACCACAGGATCCTCCCCAAATGCCTAAATGGGCTCGAGCTATTGTTGAGGCTATAGGATCTCTAGCTGGTGACCCATCCACTTCTCATCACACCCATTCTCACACTACAGGCTCTAGTCTTCTCAGTCATGCTATTAGTGCTGATCCTTAGACATTTGCAAAAGTGACAGGACATTTTGAATGGGACAATGCAATGGAGGAGGAATATTCTTCTTTGATGAAGAATCACACATGGGATCTTTGTCCTCTTGCCAAGGGGAGAAAGCTAGTGCGTTGTAAGTGGATTTATCGCACTAAGTATGCTGCTGATGTATTGATAAGAATAAGGCTCGTCTTGTTGCGAAGGGTTTTTCACAGGTTGAGGGTGTTGATTATTCTGAAACATTTTCCCCTGTCACCAAGATGAATTCCATACGCCTTGTCTTATCCCCTGTAGCTTCACAGGGATGGCTAGTTTTTCAGATGGATGTGAAAAGTGCCTTCCTGCATGGTGATATCACTTAGGAGATTTATATGGAGCAGCCTCTAGGTTTTGTGCAGGATCCTACCTTGGTTTGCAGGCTTCAACATTCATTATATGGTCTCAAGAAAGCCCCCAGGGCTTGGTATGAGAAGATGGACTCATTTCTGCTATCTACAGGCTTCACTCATTGCCATTCCAATCCCACAATGTACATTCAGCATCTTGGTGATGACATTCTGATTCTTGTTTTTTATGTTGATGATCTTATCCTTATAGGTAGTTCGTCATCCATGCTCCAAGATGTTAAGTGTGCACTAATGGACCAATTCAAGATGACTAATCTTGGTTTGTTGCACTATTTTCTTGGTCTTCAGATTCATTAGTCTCCTACTGGCATTTTTGTGTATTAGCAGAAGTATGCTCTTGACATGCTTTGTCGCTTTCACATGCTTGATTATAAAGCTACTCCTACACCATTTCAATTAGGTGTTACTTTTTCTACCTCCTACTCCTCACCTATAGTGGATGCTACTTTGTATTGGTAGTTGGTTGGCAGCCTATTGTACCTGACACACACTCACCCTAATCTTTCTTTTGCAGTTGGCCTAGTCTCTTAGTTCTCTCAGGACCCTCATGAGAGTCATTGGCAAGCTGCTAGGCATATTTTGCGCTACATTTAGGGCACACTCATGTATGGCATTCACTATACTACAGAGACTCCACACATTGTTGGCTACACTGACTCCGATTGGGCCGGTGATGTTGATGATCGCAAGTCTACTTCTAGCTTTATGTTTTTCCTTGGCTTAGGTCCTATCACATGGTCGTGCAAGAAGCAGCATGCTCGAGCACTTTCATCTATAGAGGCTGAGTACAGGCCTGTAGTTCTTACTAGTTAGGAGGCTTTATGCCTTTGTTAGTTGATGACTAAGTTTGGCTTTCCTCTTGATTGTCCCACTATTTTGTGGTGCGATAATCAGAGTGCCATCCATATTTCTCGCAACCCAGTGGAGCATCAGCATACCAAACACATTGAGTTGCATATGCATTTCATCCGTCAGTTGATCCAAGATGGTGTTATTGCATTGGAGTACATTGCTACCACCGGTCAGGTTGTAGACATCTTCACTAAACCTTTCACATCGCCAAGCTATCTTTAGTTGTGGTCTATCCTCGAGGTTACGGAAGTTGTCCTTGGGGGGACTAGTTGAGGCCTTCCTTCCTTCACTTCATGTTTTTTTCAGCATGTTGGTTTTACCTCTTTTTGGAGGAGGGTTTTTCCCATGGGGTTTTCCCTCTTTCTCCATTTTCAGAGGTTGCATTTTCTTGCATTGTACATGGGTACCTAAGATGGCCTTGTTGCCTGGACCCATCCTGCATTTCATCTTAGTTTTTGTGAGCTTAAGGCATTCCCCTAAGTTTCCCTTAAGGGGGGGTGTTAGAGTAAATAAATAAATAAATAATTATTTATTATTTATTCTATTACTTAAGCTTACTTAGGTAAATACATGTAGTTAATAGTTGTAGAGATAAGTTGTTGACAACATGGGAGTTTGTTCCCTTCTAGCATGTTCCATCCTTTTGTGGAAAGTGTGCTTAGTTGTCAAACTTATCTTCTACCACCTTCCAAGCTTGTTCTACAAGCTTCCTTGAGGTCTTTATAAGTGACCTCTCTCTCATTGTAAATTCATTCCATTCACATAGAAATTCTAATTTCCTATTGTGAAATATTCTCTTGTGCAGTATTTGCTTCAAGCTCTTTGCTCCCTAGGTTTCTCTTCAGCAAGCTATTTGCATTGTAGGTGATCTTGGCACATTTTTAGAGTTGGATTCTCAACTCCTACACTCATAAGAAAATTTGTGAGGAATAACTTATCCTTGATAGATAGGAAGAGGTTGATGCGTTCACTTGGCATAGTCCACTTTACAACTTTGATAACTTTTTTGATACCCCTTTTGACACCCCTAAGATTGCAAACAATGTTTCACTCACCATGAATGCCACAGAGAGGAATCGTCACTTAGAGGACCTTTTTGCACAAAAAGAGGAACACGCTCAGTTAGATAGGGAAAGACAAGAAGAGGATAGGCGCATGGTTTCTAGAGAGATGTCTTATCAACAAGTTGAGACTAGCACTCATGCACATGACCTAGAGAATATACATACTCATTGTAGCTACAACAACCCCTTCATGAACAATCCATCTTGTGGAAAAATTAGGAACAACACGCCACCAAGGTCTCCAAGAATAGATGCAAGGACATGTCCATCACTACCTAGACCCCCAAAATCACACCATGAGAGTGAGGTGGATAATGAAGTTCATAGTGAAGACCTGATGAGATTCCAACAAGATGAACTTCTTCAAAAACTCATGCTAAAGGCCTTAGAAAAAAATGGGGACCAATACTTCGAAAATGTACCTCTAGAGGATGGAAACTCCCCCAAGACTATGATATTTAGAGGATCACAAAAAAAAAAGAACCAACTAAAGCCGAGAAGCTAAGAAAAGAGATACAAGAGTCGAGAAATCAACTTACACAATTAAAAATGATGGAAGAGAAACCTAAAACATCTTTTGTGGAGTCTATATGCACTATCCCATTTGACATGAGTCTCTACATGGTACCATTTCCTAGTGATATTGAGGTTCCCAAATATGATAAATATGATGGAAATGGTGATCCACATGACCATGTATGTCACTTGTATGCTCTTAACATGGACTTTATGGATGAGGATACATATCTCATGAGCATTTTTCCTAGAAGCTCAAGGGGAAAAGCTATGGAGTGGTTCTCTAAATTGTCACCCCCTCTTATGACATTTGACAATATTGCATGACACTTTATTCAATAATTCCCTTACAACATACAATATCCCATCACTATGTTGGACTTGTGCAGTATAAAACAAAAATAGGGTGAGCCCTTTCCTATGTATCTGGAACGTTGGAGATCATTACACTCTAGGTATCCTTAAAACATTCTTGAAACTAATAAAATTGACATCTTTGTCAATACACTTGTTCTGAAGTTATATTATGATCTTAGGAAACAACTATTCACCTCATTCAACGATATGGTTGAGAGTGCTTATCGAATTGAGGACGTTGCTATTAAGAAGGGTGAAATTATTCTTAATAAAGAAAAAATGATAATGGAAATGGGAAAGACAAAGGTAAACCTTTGAACAAAAACAAATATGTAGTCAATAATGGAGTTGTAGATGCTCTTAAGACTAAGGAATCAACCTTTAAACTATAGAATGCCATATATGCTACAAAAAGAGAGAGACCTCAAAGCCACAATCTTTGGACAAATCTAAGAGTTCCTCTAAAGAAAGACACACCTATACACTAATGGTCGAATCATATGAGGTGGTCTTGAAGACTTTTCTTGCTAACAAGCTCATTTTGTTGTGTGATTCCTATCCCTATGACCCACTTGTCAAACCTGATTGGTGGAGGGATCATCAATATTGTAACTATCATAGAAACAAGGGTCATAATATAGAGAATTGCTTCAAACTTAATTATACCATCCAAGATCTCACTAATTAAGGAAAAGTCATTAGTCAAAAAATCTGATCACAAAGCTTTCAAGCAACTATTACCCGAATATGAGAAAGGAGAAACATCTAAAGCAAACAAAAAGGGTGATGACACTAAGGTTAGATATGCCTATACTAACACAAACAATGTAATTAACATGATCGAGCCCCTAAGTGAAAGAATTTACATGATGGGCTCCAAGTTTGATGAGGAACTTAACTATGATACTGATGATGAGAAGCCTAAGGTAGTCTTGAGAACACGATATCCTTAGCAAAACTATAGAGACACTAGGCCTAGGGTATCTCTTAAGGTGGTGAAGTCCTCCTCTTTACATGATGAGAATTTAAATGCTATCATCGGGAGGCAATCTAAAGTTGTTATCAAAGTGGAAAATGATCCCAAGAATGCCTCATCTTACAAATAGGTGGCTCCACCCACTATATCTAGTTATGACCTTGTTAGTTAATTGCACCGGTCCCTCACTCAAATCTCCATTTTTTTGAGTTTCTCAAGTTGTCTCCTTTGCACAAGGAGATCCTATACAAATCTTTGTGCTCTACTAATGTTCCCATAGACATTGATGATGAATGGTTCCAAGCGATGGTTAACCATATCTCTTCATCTTATTACCTTACATTTTTTGAAGAAGATAACAAATCTCTTAGTTATCCCCATAATTTTATTCTCTGTATTAAAGTTTAGATCTATTGCATTTGATTCAAAAGAGACCTAGTAGAAAATGGTGTGGGGTTAAACACTATTTCCTTCAACATGATACAACAACTAGGAATGTTAGAATTCACAATTGACCATAGAAAGAAGATCGCTATCAAAGCATGTGATGAGGTCGAAAGGTCTTCCAAAGGTTTGATTGTCCTTCCTATTTGTGTGGATCCTATTAAGAAGGATGTGGTCTTTCAAGTGCGAGATATCCCAATTTCATACAATCTTTTGTTGGGTCAACCATGGATCCATAAAATCAAAGCTATACCATCCACATATCACCAATGTATTAAATTCCCATTAAATGATGCATAAATATTAATCCCAAGGGATAATTCTATGTCCATCAACATGCTTACAACTACAGAGTAACTAGTACCTCATAATCGACCCTCTAGTGAGATTAAACCATCTCTTGTAGAATGTGAAAAGAAATTGAAAATGATGTGTATTGGGATGGGGGAGTATAATTTAGACTCTGTTGGAGTGCTCTTGATTTCCCCACAGTCCTATGGGAAACCTTATAAGAAAATGAAGTCTTCCACTTCTGCTATGACCATCTTTGGAACTTTTGTGCAATCCTCAATTCACATAGAATCTAAAAAAGAAAACCATGCTATTAGAAATTAGATTTATAGAGAGGAAGAGGATAATAATGAGGTCATTTTAAGTACACCCATTTCTCCTAAGATATATCACAAGGGTTACAAAATTTTTGACAAAATTTGCTATCGAGGTCAAGGACCTGTAAATAACAACAAAAATGCTCTTGTTGAACCCATAAGTCACACTGAAGGACAAAAAAGTAAAGATACTATAGGCTTAGGATACAATGTTGAAAATGACTTGCCACGGTTTTATAGGGAAGTTCCTCTTGATAGTAAGTCCAAAGATGAAACTCAATACACTATTACTACTTTGACACTTGGAGAAGACTTCACCCTTTCTACCTCCCTTATTTGGGAATCAAATATGTTGTTTTATAATAATAGTGTTGAAACATCCATGCCTAGACAAATTGTCTTTGATGAATCAAATGTTGGAGATCCTAATACCAAGAGAATCAAAAGAAACATAGTTCAACTTGTGGCTCATAATCAAAGTACTGACTCTCAAGAATATGAGTGGGAGTCCCTTTCTGATGCTTCTTGTGAACTAGGTGTGGATGTGATACATGCCTATGTTACCCAACCGATTGTAGTTTATGAGTCTTGTGTAAGATCAAATGAGTTGGATTCACAACCCCCCTTAGTAGACCACATTGATGTCTCTAGGTCTCCTCCTAATTTGGAATCCTTTGGATCTTTCTTTATAAGTTTGACCTCTCTAGTCACTAGAGATGACTCCTCTCATATAAACAACCTCAAATCTTCCACTTCACTTTCTTTCATGCACCTAGATCTCATAGATTGGTTTGTTCAAAATCAAAGTCCAGAGCTACCATCATTCCAAAATGATTATGAAATTGCATGCTACCTCAATGCCATTGAACTCGTGGTTTCTTCCACCATCAAACTAGAAGTCTTAATGACCGAAATGGACATCCAATACCTAATTCACAAATTAAAGAGAAAAATGAAAAATAAGTGTTTGGATGGGTAAAACCACCCTGTGGTGGTGTCTGAACCAAAAAAAAGCAAAAATAAATATGTATCCAAGGGTGGAAACCTCTTCGAGGCACATGAGGATGAGGTATTGGGGAGACTCCCAAGCTAGTTTTAAGATAGATCATCAATCTTGATAGAACTGATGTAGCCACTCAATCTTAGTAGAACAAAATCTCCTAAAATCATACATGTGGCTCAATCTTTATCAATAGAGGACAAAGAACAGTTCGCTCAACTTTTGTAGGAAAAAAAGATCAATTTTGCATGGGCTTATGTTGATATTCATGGAATTGATATAGATCTTATTATGTAGCATCTCTCTATAGCTCCTAGCATCAAGCCCATTAAATAGAAATTGAGAAAGATGCATCCATGACATGTGGCCCTACTTGTGAAAGATGAGTTTGAAAAACTCTTAAGTATCAAATTCATTAGAGTTATTGATTACATCGAATGGATCTAAAATATTGTCCCTCTTTCCAAACATGACAAATCCATTGATGTCTACACTAATTTTAGGGAATTAAATAAAACATGCCCAAAGGATGAGTTTCCACTACCAAACATAAATCTGATAGTAGACATGACTGCAGGTTATGAAATGTATTCCCTTATGGATGGCTTTTTAGGTTATAATTAGATAAAAAATTTCTCTTGAGGATCAAGAAAAATTGGGTTTTACATGTGCACGGGGAGCCTTTTGTTGGAGCATCATGCTTTTTGGTCTTAAAAATGTAGGATCCATATATCAAAGGGCTATGACCATAATATTTCATGATATGGTGCAAAAAAATATGGAAGATTATGTTGATGATACCTTAGCAAAATCAAAACAAAGAAGCACTCAATTGTCTGATCTAAGTCTGATACTAGATCATATGGAACAATGTCAACTTAGGCGTAATCCAAAGAAATGTGCTTTTGGTGTCACATCTAGAAAATTGTTGGGGTCTATCATTTCAGCTAAGGGAATAGAGGTTGATCCATAAAAGTTACAAGCATTATAGAGATGCCACCTCCCAAAAAGATTAGCTAACTAAGGAGTTTGCAAGGATGCCTTCAGTCTGTTAGAAGGTTCATCTCTGAATTAGCTGATCAATCACAATGATTTCACAAAATTCTACATAAAGGATGAACATGCATATGGAATAAAGAATGTGAGAAAAGCTTGGATCAAATTAAAGAATATTAATCTAAGCCACCTATTCTCATGCCTCCAATTCAAGGGAAACCATTGATCTTGTATATTTTAGCTATGACTAATTCCCTAGGAGCTTTGTTAGCCAAACATGATGAAAATGAGAAAGAAAGGGCCATATACTATATCAGCCACACATTGGTAGCTTATGAGACTAACTATAAGAGCATTGAGAAATCTTTTCTAGTTGTAATATTTGCATCACAAAAACTTTGCCTCTACATGGTCACTTATACCACATAGCTAGCGCCAAAATTGATCCTCTAAAATATCTCCTAAGTAAGGCTGCACTTATAGGTAGATTGGCACACTGGATGATGATCCTTTATGACTTTGACATTAAATACATTTAGCATAAGGCCATTAAAGGACATGGTATTTCTGATAAGCTAGTTGAATTCCCGATCATAGATTGTGCTCCTATGGAAATTGAATTCCTAGATGCTTCCATCATATACATTAAATAAAAAACTTGGAAGATGTTCTTTGACATGTCATACACTCAAAATGGTGTTGGTGTTAGAATTTTTCTTGTGACACCTCATGGCTATACTATCCCTAAGTCCTACAAGCTATTATTTCCATGCACAAATAATATAGCTGAATATGAATCTCTTCTTAATGGAATCACACTAGCTCTAGAATGTAGAATAATAGAATTGCATATCTATGGAGACTCCCAACTTGTCATTAATCAAGTGTACAATGACTACCATACTAAAGATGACAAGATCATACCTTATAAGAATTTGATTGATGCCTTGAGGAATTAATTCACATTTTTCACATTCCAGCAAATTCCTAGGGCATAAAATAAAGCTACTAATGCCATGGATACTTTGACATCTAACCTGCAATTACAAGAATGTGAATCTCACTTTGAGTTTTTGGTGGAAGAACTATGTCATCCTGCTTATGACTCCCCTGATGACCGAGTAATTTTCACTATTGTAAGTCACGATTCCTCTCAAAATTCTACCATTTTCTGCTACTTGCATGATCAAATCATTATTGAAAACTTTACATGCAATGAAAAATTCCTACTAATCTGTAACATTTCTCACTACACCCTCATCTCTAGGGACTTATATAGGAAGGGTTTAGACGAAACACTCCTTAGGTGTTTGGAGATAGATGAGTTTGAAAATGCATTGGCTAAAGTCTACGATGGCATTTGTGGGTCACACTTTTAATATCCTTGCACTTGTTTGAAAACTGCTTAGGGCAGTTTAATATTCGTCAACTAGGCAGGTTGATGCTTTGGATATGCTAAGTTGTGTAAAAAGTGTTAGTTACATGGAAACTTGATTCATGCTCCTAAGCATGAACTCATTCCTTCCATCACACATTGGCCTTTGACTTGTTTAGTAAAATCTATCCAAGTTCCTCTAGCAGACATAAGTTCATAATCACAACAAATGAGTATTTTACAAAATGTTTTGAAGTTGTTCCACTGTCTACTGCAATAGGCAAATATATTGGCTTGTTCATACTAAGTCACAACATTTTTTTCTATGATATCTCTTCTTCCATAGTTGCTGGCAATGGGGGGTAGTTTAAAAACAAGTACCTAAGGTAACTTTGTAAAAGGTTTAAAATCAAACAACATTGGTCTTCAATATACTATCCCAAAGCACTATTACATTTGGGCCCAAATTGTGATGACCACCCATCATCCAAGTGACAGTACCATGAATTGGCTCCCGTGGGGTGAATGTCAAACTTTTGTTGTCACAAATTGTGATGGCAAGGGCATATGTGGCAAGTGCAATGGTTACCATCAAAGACTCTGTCGTACATGTGACGTGTATGCAAAAACAATGCCATGGGAATGATGACTAGCCATCGAAACACTTCATCACAATGATGATGGGTATGTGACAACAATTCTCTCAGAGCAATGACTATCTATTAGAATAAGCTATCATAATTGTGACAGTTGGTTGTATTAATTGAAAACAAAATTTAGCAACAAAAGTTGAATAAGTCTTCCTAGATTCCCCACAAGAATATCACAAAGAGGCTCAAAGTTAGTTATGATTCTCTCATAGCTCATAATAGATTCACAAAGTTAGTTGTCATGCAATCATATATTCACACAATTAGTTTTCATGCAATCAAAGGTTAATATTGAGCTTCACTTGGTTTCGAGAATAGTTTAATATTCTCTACTAATTAGGGCCAACATGTAAAGGTGTAAGATCATCTGCCCTCCCTAACATCTAAATTTCCTATTAACATCTAAAATATTTAAGAAAGGATCAATCTTTAAAGTACAAAAAAGGTCCTAGACCTGCAAAACTAACATCATTTTCCCATCTTCTAGTGCATGTCATTTTTTCATCCCATTCACAATAAGATTTTTCCACTCTAAATCAGGAATGCATGTGCAATTGCATTCAAATGCATGGACAACAGGCGAAGCTGAAAAAATACAACATGATTACATTTATTTAATAGGTCTATTAAGTTTTTAAAATTATAGACCACCATGAACAATATTCATGATGGTCTATAACTTAAAATACCTAATTAAAGATCTCTAACAAAAATGCAAACCTGTTGTGTTTTCAACTCCACCTGATGTCATATGCGTATAAACTGATATTGCATATTGAACTATGGTGTCCTTCTACATTTCTTGAAACCAAGAGATTCACACAATTATTTATCATGCAATCATAGGTTAATGTTTAGCTTCACTTGGTTTTGAGAATAGTTCAATATTCTATACTAATAAGGGCCAACCATGTGAAGTTAGAAACTCATTCCCCCCCCTCTCCTCATTAACATCTAAAATATTTAATAAAATATCAATCTTTAAAGTACCTGAAATGTCATCATCACCTCTTGCTACTCTTAGGGGAAGTCCATCTTTAGGGGAAGTTCATCACATAGACACATCCAAGAATGTCCTCATTACCTCTTGCATAAAATGAATCCAATATTACAAAATGCCCCCTAAAAAATAATAGTTCAACTGAAATAAACACATGAAAAATGAGAGAGAAAAAGAGGAATACACTTACCAATAGGTGTTTCCATCACATCTATGGCCATGCTACGTGTTGAGTGAGTTTTATTATTATTTTTCTATGCCAAGATCTCTCTATTTATATACATACATACATACATACATACATACATACATAGACACACACACACACACACACACACACACACACACACACACACACACACATGTATCCACTGATCTCCATAATCCACAAGATCACTTTGTACACACACACACACACACACACCATTTGCATGGTTTAGAGGTAATGTCATTGTGATAGAGGCTTCTATAAGGGAATGAGCCTCGTGATATGTTATTTACATAGAAGAACTTGCTTCAACTCCTTACACTCAAATTTTCATTGAAGTTATTCTTCTAGTAGTGAGAATATCTGCTACAAATTTTTGGTAGCCAAGGGAACCTGAACCTTTGCTACATTTTCTAGAGACATTGGAGAAGTTACTACCAAATTCAGTACTTCATAACATTTTGGATTATATAGTGATGCCCAAATTAACAACATCAGTAGATACTTGGGATCCTTGCATGGAGAGCATGCCAATACATCCATAGTTACATCCTTAGCTCCCATTTTTGGGCTAGTGTATGGATCCTTTATATCTAGCCATTCATTATAAATCGGGGAATGTACTTCATGCTTGGCATTAAAGTGATGCATTTGCATATGCAATTTTATCACCTTGAAAAACTATATTTGATCTTGCTAGCTGGGAATACTTTATTGTTCATTTTGTTGTACCTAATTTGACAATAGTTCTACATGAATTTATAATCAACGCATCTAATCAACAACTAGACCAATTGAACTATGTTATGGCTAGTTTCTTTCTAAAAATATCCTCTATGATATGTTTTTGTAAAATTTCTTGCGAACTCTACCCACTTTTCCTGGTCTACATTATTTTTGTGCAAGATCTTGAGGTAAGTCACTTAGCACAGGTTAAGTGAGTTTTATTATTTTATTATTTGGATTCTAGAATATGTATGCAATTGGATCAATTTTTCTATTGTGCCAAAATCTCTTTGTATATATACATACATAGGCACACACATGTGTGTGTATATGTATGTACACACACACACATATACACATAAATAATTTTAATATATATTGCATCTACATTTGCTTTGCCATTGCTTATAAGATTGTTTCAAGGTTGGGAACCACTTCAACATCCTTTGCATGGTTTAGAGGTAATTTCATTATGGAAGAGGCTTTTGCAAGGGAATAAGCCTCATTAGTTAACATATAATGTCTTAAAATAGTTAAGTGCTACCTAACTATGTCCAAGGCATCTACACATTGGAGGCATACTCTGCCTACCAGGCTACCTATATATCCATATCCATGGGATCAAGACCCTTGAACTACTCACTCTAAAAAATATGTAGTTCTAGTTTCTAATTTTTTTGATGTAGATGTATTCCTATAACCAATTGTGAGCTTTACTCACCTAATACAACTCTTCGCTATCATACACCCACTTAGGCGAATCAGGCAATTTTCTATAATTACAATATCATAATACCCTAGTGAAACCTTTGTGTTGTAGGTTACAATTAATGTAAGGTTAACCTATATACATCCTAACTCACTCCTTATATAGTTATGTTTAAAAGCTCGTGACAATAATCAATGGGTCTAAATAGACTAGTCAAGTTAATGTTGAAACTTAGAGTTTAGCCTTCTATTTTCAAAAGCCAGGTAGACTAGGTTGCATATGCTAAAATGTCTTAAGATAAAACACAAATATAGATTTTTCATTCTTTTAAGGGAACTCTTTATTCAAATGTAAAACTAGTTACACATGCATGATTCTTTTGTTTAATGCAAAGATGGTTTTGAAGCACATATTCCTTTTATTAAATGTAAGGTTGATTACCTGAACATCCATACATGTATAAGCATGGTAAGTTGCCTAGAATGTCATGATATCAATCTTTAAAGTACATGGAATTTCCTCATCACCTCCTCCTACTCTCAGGTTAAGTCCATCTTCATTGCTCACGAGCATTCATCACACGGGTACATCCAGGAATGTCCTCATCACATCCTACATAAAATGTATCCAATATTACAAAATGCCTCCTAAGAAATAATAGTTCAAGTGAAATAAACACATAAAAAATGAGAGATGAAAAGAGGAATCTACTTACCAATAGGTGTTGCCATTGCATCTGTGGTTATGCTACTTGTTGAATGAGTTTTATTGTTTTTTTTTTTGTGCCAAGATCTCTTTGTTTATATACATACATACAAACATAGAAATACACATATGTGTGTATGTATGTATACACACACACATATATACATATGTATATATGTATAAACATACATACATACATACATACATACATACATACATACATATATACAAAGATCACAATGACATGACAACCAAATACAATGATAAGATGTGAACAAAGACAAAATTGTAGATCTCCACTGATCTCCAAAACCCATAAGATCTCTCTATATACATACATACATAGACACACACACACACACACACACACACACACACACACACACACATGTGTGTGTTTGTGTGTGTGTATCTATGTATGTATGCACACACACATATATACATACACATATGTTTATATATGTATATACATACATACATACATACATCTACATATGCAATTTTGTCACCTTGGAAAATTGTATTTGATCTTGCTAGCTAGGAATAGTTGATTGTTCATTTTATTGTACCTAATTGATCACAGTTCTATAGGAATTTGCAATCAACCTAGATAATCAGCAACTAGACCAATTAAATTAGGTTATGGCTTTTTTTTTCCTTAAAATATCTACTATGATATGTTTTTCTAAAATCTCTTGTGAATTCTACCCATTTTTTCCTATCTACATTATTTTTGCGTAAGATCTTGAGCTAAGTCACTGAGAACAGGTTGAGTGAGTTTTATTGTTTTATTATTTGGATTCTAAAATATGTATGCTACTAGATCAATTTTTCTATTGTGTTAATATGTAAAAAGAATATATATATATATATATAGTTGTGCAATTTGTCATATATTACATCTGCATTTTCATTACCATTGCTTATAAGAGTGTTTCAAGGTTGGGAACCACTTCAACATCTTTTACATGGTTTAAAGGCAATGCCATTGTGGCAGTGAGAATAACTTCAGTGAAGAGTTGAGTGTAATGAGTTACTACCCTGAACCTATGCTACAAATTCCTAGGAGCCAAGGGACCCTAAACGTATGCTACATTTTCTTGAGAGATGGGAGAAGTTACTATTAGCTTTAGTACTTCATAACATTTTGGATCATATAGTGATGCCCAAATTAACTTCAATACATGTAATAATTAAATCCTTGGCTTCCATTTTTGGGCCAACATATGGAGCCTTTATAGCCAACCATTCATTATAAATTGGGGAATGTGCTTCATGCCTAACATGCAAGTGATGCATTTATATATGCAATTTTATCACCTTGGAAAACTATATTTGATCCTATTACTTGGGAACAATTGATTGTTCATTTTATTGTACCTAATATGATGACATTTCTTTAGGAAATTTTAATCAACCCAACTAGTCAACAACTAGACCAATTCAACTAGGTTATGGCTTGGGCATGTGATATTCCCATTTAGCATATGGTTGCAATGTTGGAGGTAGAATTTTTTGCAAAGTGGCCACAAGTTTTGTATCATTGGCTTTGTTCAAGTCCTAATTTTAATGAAGTAATAGAGTATTTTTTAGGGTGGAAAGAACTATTTTTCCCTAAGCTCCTTGCCAATGAGAGGATAAGAAGTTAGTTAAATGTAGCCCTTGAAATGATAAATCAAGATGTAGAGGGTGCAACTGTGGAACAACTGGGGGCTAGATAGAATGTAAGCTATCTTAGGGTGACATAGCAATGCCAATTTGAGGCACTTCAACAACAAAAAGCATCAACAACATATGCCTAACAACAAGCCTCATCTTCCATGGGTAGTGAGATTCACTTGAATAATTTCATGGGTGTACCTCAGTTGAGTTTGAAGGAAGCGATTGAAATATATGCACAAAAACATGAGATACAATTTTTCCCTAAAGTGGGACATACACATGATGGTCTTCAAGTTTATGGCTTTGGAACTCTTAGTATCTATCTAGATTCTGTAAAACAAGTGCTTGCATAATCTAGAGATAGATGGATGATTACATCATTGGAGCAGCTAGTTGAGATGCACTATAATCAAACTAGAGGAAATCATTGATAAAAAAAACATATAATGAAGAGGAAACTTGAAAACTTGAATGTTGAAATGCTGAAATGAAAGCTATCGAGGATCAAACACCTATGCTATAGTTACAACATAATGTGGAGTTGATTTTAGATATAAACAAAAAAAGAAAAAGAAAAAATGACATAAATAATTCCCCATTTTTTTTTTATTATGGAGAGTTGCATGAAAAAGAGGGTGGAGAGCTTCAAACAAGGGTGGAGAGCTCTGAATGTTGGTGGAGAGCTCTAAGCTCTAAAGATTGGTGGAGATTTCATTGCCGTACCCTTGTGATCGTTGCATTTTGTCATCATGCTCTTATGACCTCTACATTTCATTGTCATGCCCTTGGTAGAGATCAATAGAGATCTATGATTTCATTGTCATGCCCTTGTGATTGCTCTATTTCATTTTCATGCCTTTGTGATCTCTGTATTTCATTGTCATGCCCTTGTGATCTCTGTGCCCTTACTCTATGATTTCATTGCCATGTTGTGCCCTTGTGATCTCTGTTCCCTTTGCACTACAACATTTGGGGTCAAATTGTGATGAAAATTTATGACATTGGTTTAATTTGTGGTGATTTTCATTTATTTTTTTGCAATCTGTGATGGTGGTATAATTTGTGGTGTAATTTAGGCCCAGATGTAGTAGTGCTTGCTCTACAATTTTCTTCAAGGGGAGAAGAGGTACCTATGTAAATGTTCTATTCTTTTCCTTTTAAACATGTGTCTCTTTATATTTCCTCTAGTAGTTGATTAAAGAAGCTTCTCTTTATGCATATTTATGTGTATATATACATACATACACACATATGTGTGTATCAATGTATGTATGTACAGAGAAGCTTCTCTTTATATATATGTATGTGTATATATACACACATACATATACATATGTGTGTGTCTATGTATTTTATGTATGTATGTATACAAATATCTCTATTTATATACATACATACATACATAAATAAATAAATAAATAAATAAATAAATAAATAAATAAATAAATATATATATATATATATATATATATATATATATATATATATATATATATATATATATATATATATATATATATATATATATATATATATATATATATATATATCTATATATATCACAAGGGCATGACAATGAAATGCACACAGAGATGTAGAGATACATATATACATATATACATACATACATACATACGTGCATACATACATCTACATATGCAATTTTATCACCTTGGAAAGCTATATTTGATCTTTACTCAATCACCAAGAGATAATATAATCTGTAATACAAATTTTTGCATACTTAGCTTGATATGAATAGTTTTGATTGAATTCATCTAAGGAGAGTGAATCTACTCATGATGATGCAGGAGCATCCAGAGGTATAAGGGCAATCCTGTGTCACCCAAAAAAAAAATGTACTTAGACTTAGTTTCTATTTTATGTCTTTGCATTTTTGGATACCCATTTGGCTCAAATAAAGGTTCCAACTCTCATAGTTCAACTATCAGTGCATTTGAAAATCCCGAAAAAATAGGAGCATGCAATTTGACCATCATTTTGGTGACCTAGAAGGTGTGACTTGGCCAGATGAATGTAATCGAGATTTAGAGCATTCCAGAAAAAGAATCAGGTCAAAAGGCCCCACGGTTTGAAAGGCTCATGAATGAGGTACTTAAGAAGTTCTTGGGAAAATTTATTATTGTCTATTTGGATGATATTTTAATTTTCAGCAAGACTTTGGAAGAACATTTACTGCATATTCGTAGTGTCTTTGAAAGGCTAAGGGAAGAGAAACTGTTAATTAATCTAAAGAAGTGTGTCTTTGCAAAAAGGGAGTTAGTCTATTTGGGATTTGTTATATCACCTGAAGGTCTCAAAATGGATCCAGAGAAGGTAAAAGCCATCTTGGAATGGCCTACTCCAAGGTCTGCTACTGAGGTAAGATCATTTCATGGTCTGGTTAGTTTTTACAGAAAGTTTATTAAGAATTTCAGTGGCATATGTGCACCCCTAACTGATACAATAAGAGGGGATAGAAAAGAGTTCAAATGGACTGCAGCAGCTGCGAGAAGTTTTGAATTGCTGAAGAAGAAGGTGACTGAACAGCCTGTGTTGGCACTTCCAGATTTCAGAAAAGTATTCCAGGTGGACTGTGATGCTAGTGGTAGCGCTATTGGGGCTGTATTAAGCCAAGAAGGTAAGCCTATTGCATATTTTAGTGAAAAATTGAATGATGCAAAGAAGAAGTATTCTGTTTATGATCAAGAGTTCTATGCAATAGTTCAGGCCTTAAAGAAATGGAGGCATTATTTATTGCTAAAGGAATTTGTTTTGTATACTGATCATCAGGCATTACAGTACCTAAATAGCCAAGGTAAATTGAATCAGAGGCATATGAAGTGGGTAGAATTCTTGCAGAGTTATACATTTGTGTTAAAGCATAGAAGTGGAAAATCTAACAGGGTTGCAGATGCATTAAGTAGGAGACAGTTGTTGCTTACAACAATGCAGGTTGAAGTAGTTGGGTTTGATGAACTCAAGAATTTGTACCCCGAGGATCCTGATTTTGCTGAAGCATGGAAATCTTGTAAAGAACCTGTTGCTGTAGATAGAACCAAGTGGTTAGACTATTTGATTCAGGATGGCATGTTGTTCAAAGGAAGTCAATTGTGCATTCCAAGGAGTTCCATGAGGGAAAATCTGATTAAGGAGAAACACAGTGGAGGGATGGCAGGACATTTTGGTCGGGATAAGACCATTGCCATTCTTAGAGAACATTATTTTTGGCCTCAAATTACACAGGATGTGAAGAAGTTTGTACAGAGTTGCCAGGTTTGTCAAGTGGCCAAGGGGTTTAGTCAAAATACTGGCCTATATCAGCCATTGCCTGTTCCATCAAGGCCATGGGAGGACATAAGTATGGATTTTGTTCTTGGATTGCCAAGGACACAAAGGGGTAATGACTCAATATTTGTGGTGGTTGATAGGTTCTCCAAAATGGCACATTTCATTCCATGCCATAAAACTCATGATGCTGTCCATATTGCAGACTTGTTTTTCAAAGAGGTGGTAAGACTACATGGTCTTCCAAGAAGTATAGTTTCTGACCGAGATACTAAATTTGTGGGGTATTTCTGGAGGACATTGTGGAAGAAGTTGAGAACAGACTTGAAATTCAGTTCCACGCATCACCCACAGACTGATGGCCAAACAGAAGTGGTAAATAGAAGTCTGGGCAATTTGCTGAGATGTTTAGTTGGAGATAAGCCTAAGGGATGGGATTTGATTCTACCACAGGCAGAGTTTGCTTATAATAACTCTGTAAATAGGAGTACTGAAAAATCACCATTTCAAATTGTATATGGAAATAGCCCAAGGACTGCACCAGAATTGAGGAAGATAGAACAAGGGGAGAGAACAAGTGCTGAAGCTGAGGAATTTGCTGAACACATCAAGCGTCTACATGAGGAGGTTCAAGCACATATTATCAAGATGAATCAAGAGTATAAAGCTAGGGCTGATGCAAGGAGAAGACATAAGGAATTCCAAGTAGGGGATCTTGTCATGGTGCACTTACGAAAAGAAAGATTTCCAGTTGGTACTTACAACAAGCTGAAAATGAAGAAATTTGGCCCCTGCAAAATTTTGAAGAAACATAACTCAGGAAATGCATATGAGGTGGAGCTGCCAGATGGTATTCACATTTCTCCCATTTTCAACATTGCAGATTTGACAGAGTATCATGATGATGGTGCAGATGAGGAGCTGATTTTAGAGCCATGTCCAATTCCTGCTTCTAAGAAGGAGGAGATAGAAGACATTCTAGATCAACGTGTGGGTAGGAGTACCAGAAATAGGCAGTATGAAGAGTATTTGGTCAAATGGAAAGGACGGCCAATTGAGGACTCGACTTGGATTTCAGCAGCTAAGGTTTCCCATTTGGGATTTCCTCTACCATCCATAAAGTGACAGGGTCACTTTTCAATCTACCCTGGGTGTCTGATGCAGGAGCATCCAGAGGTATAAGGGCAATCCTGTGTCACCCAAAAAAAAAATGTACTTAGACTTAGTTTCTATTTTATGTCTTTGCATTTTTGGATACCCATTTGGCTCAAATAAAGGTTCCAACTCTCATAGTTCAACTATCAGTGCATTTGAAAATCCCGAAAAAATAGGAGCATGCAATTTGACCATCATTTTGGTGACCTAGAAGGTGTGACTTGGCCAGATGAATGTAATCGAGATTTAGAGCATTCCAGAAAAAGAATCAGGTCAAAAGGCCCCACGGTTTGAAAGTTATTGCAGTTTTTCGGGTTTTGGAGACCCCCTAAGAATGCTTCAAAGTCAGTTTTGGGGCATTAAATGACCTCGAAAAGGGTCGAAAAATGGGGGACGAGCAAAGCTTGTCCATAGGGCTATAGAGCGCTTCGAGAGCTTTCCGAAAATGTAAACGGTTCGTCAATCGGAGTTACGGTTCAAAAGTTATGCCTCCCGGAAGTTCGACTACTATTTCTGGATTCTTCTAGAATTGCACCGACTTCTAACGCAGCTTCCGGAACCTTCTATTTTGTCGGTGGATGCCTACTAGCACTTTCTAGAATGTACTCCTAGTCCTTAACCCTCCGGGGTCTATTTAAGGAGGTTTATGGCATTGTAAAAGGCAGTTCGGATTGGAGCTTGAGAGGAGGTGCTAAAAGGAGAAATATTCTCCAGATTTATGCTATTGTAAGCCCGCAGGGCATGTTTTGAGTTTATTTTCTCTGCACTGTTTGTACCAGCTTATTTTCTCAGTTAATATAATTTCCCCTTTCTATTGTGTCTATTCTGGTTGTTGGGTTGTGTCCCCATCACATGATGATAATGGCTCCATGTATTGGTTCTTTAGAGGAGAGAGACTTATAGAAGATTAGGTGTTGTTTCTAGCTCAAATGTTCCCAATTTTATGTTCACAACTAAAATGCTCTCCCAATTCTACTAAAATACAAATTAACTTACATTGATTATGAAGCTTAAGCCCTAACAATAGTTGAAAGGTAAATTGTTGTCATAGAATGCACTAAAAAAAGCAAGAGTACATATTTAGAATGAACATAGATATTGGCAACAATGAAGAAACATATAATCCTTTTATACATAATCAAATTTATGTTAGAGACAAACTCAAGAAATTGAGTAATTAAGTAATCCAGATCTCACCTTTCAATTGCCATACTCTATCCATCATTATCATTCTATCAAATTGCATAGCAGTTCTAGAGAATTAACCAAATAATAAATTAAACTCATATAGAAAGCTCATACCCTAAAAGATATTCAAACTTGTAGACTATTTGGATTTAATACTACTTTACTAGTAAGATGACACTATAATAGAGCCATAGAGATATACTTCTAGCTTGTGTATCATTCTTGAAGATCAACCAATACTTGTAAATTTCTTCCACATTGCGGGAGAAATGTAAGTGTCTCTATCAAATCTAAACTCAATGTTATGTCCAATCTCAATGGGGTCCATCAACTCCCCATTTGTGGGTGTTTTAGTAAAAATTGTCAATGTTGTCCATGTTCAAATGGTGTCAAGACTTAGCTAGATGAACACCCCTATCGTTAATTTATGTTTCATCAACATTCCATTGAAACCAAGCCAAGAGCCTTTTGAACATTGAAACCACTAAACTGTCTAGGACACTAAACTTATCAAACTTATGAACCTCCTTGAACCAATGAAGCCATTTTTAAATATGTTTAATGATGTTCAAAATCCAAGAGGGACTAAGATATAAACCTCAAATAAGGGCTACATGCTATGGTGGGGTAGGAGGAAGATGGTTGTGTGAATGGCTGATCAAGCAAGTTGCATAAAATTAGGGTGTCAGTTGTAAGTAATTTTATTTATTTGATAAGGGAATCAACTTTGAAAGTTAGATGATCAAAATTGGCATGCCCATCCTTATGATAAATGTCTCTATCTTAGAATAGAAAATTACCTCAAATGATAAGCAACCAATTAATAAATATATGGAAAATTAGAAGAAAATTCACCTATAAATTTTTTGAAGGAAAAAGATATAATAAAAATATAATTTGGTGTCTAGAAAAGGCCATGAGCTATGTGGCTCCACATTGTGGCTATTCCACAGTCTAGTAGTGGAAAATATTCACATTAAATATGAAAATCTTGAAATCAAAAAAGATAATTATAGAGATCTATATTTGTGTTTTAGTGATAAAAAATATAAAGTCTAGTTTTAAGAAAAATAATAGTCTTAAACGTATATGATTATATAAAATAAAAAAGAGTACTAGTTGTAGCTGTATAATTCTAGTATTACTGATTATGTTAAATAAAATGTTCAATAAAACAAGTATGAAGCAACATAAATGGATCATCTACTCGATCCTATTATGAATTAATGTGAATGCATTTGATCATTACCTAGATGATATTATGTACAAGATCTTTATTCAATCTTCAAGAGATAATATAATCAGTAAAAGTATAGATTTCTATGTACTTAGTTTGGTATGAATAGTTTTGATTGAATGCAAGGATAATTGCTTGTATGAATTCAAGACATGAGTGATTAATTTAATTTAGCACAATTGCTATGCAAGTGTATATGTATGCATGTAAAGTAGTTCACATAGTAAATTGATATACATACATAAATGCACATATGCATGCAATCATCATAACCAGTTATCCTTGAATCTGACCAAAGCTATTATATATGAGTAAGAAATACATATTTAGAAGGAAAAAAAAAGAACATTTACAAATGTACCTCTTCTCCCCTTGAAAAAAATCATAGATTAAGGACATGGATATCACAAGGGCACAACACATCAATGAAATACAATGATCACAAGAGAACGATAATAAAATCTTAGATCTCCATTGATCTCCACCAATATTTAGAGCTCTCCACCCTCTTTTGCATGCAACTCTCCACAATCAATCAAAACAAATGGGGAATGATTAATGTCATATTTTTTTAATAATGCATAATCCACAATCCACAAGATCTCTTTGTATTAATACATACATACATAGATAGACACATATATGTGTGTGTATGTATGTATGTACACACACACACACACATATACATACATACATACATACATACATACATACATACATACATACATACATATATATATATATATATATATATATATATATATATATATATATATATATATATATATATATATATATATATATATATATATATATATATGTACACACACACACACACACACATATATATGTATACATATGTATACATATATATATATATATATATATATATATATATATATATATATATGTATACATATGTATATATGTATATATATGTATACATATGTATATATGTATATATATGTATACATATGTATATATATGTATACATATGTATACATATATATATATATATATATATATATATATATATATATATATATATATATATATATATATATATACATACATATACATATGTATATATATGTATATACATACATACCTACATATACATGCATACATATATACATACATACATACATACATATACATACATAAATGAAAACAACAATGCACTTTGTAAGACTTTACAATTGTTCAACAAAATTAATGTTTTAGAAGAAAATGCACTTGAAGAACTGTTAGCTCAAAAGCAAGAACATGGTGTTGAAACTCTATAGAAAGTGCTTAACATGAGAGGTCTACAAGTGAGAGTGTTGACCAAACTTGAAAACTTGAATGCTGAAATGAAAGCTATCAATGATCAAACACCTATGCTAGAGTTAAAACACAATGTGAAGTTGATTTTAGATAAGGTAGAGGCAGATATTGAAATGAAAGCTATCAATGATCAAACACCTATGCTAGAGTTACAACACAATGTGAAGTTGATTTTAGATAAGGTAGAGGCAGATATTTGTAAGTTTGATAATCAAAATTTAAGGCACGAGAGCAAAGGAGGAGTGGCTTTAGAAAGAGGAGGAGGAAAAACTTTAGAAAGAGTGCACAATAGAAACAACTAGACAACATAGAGGATATTATGGGAGCCATTGGATAGAATCTAGGAAAGTGTTGCAGTAGGTACTATGACATTGGAATCACTTGCAAGTGTCTTTGATAATTTATAGTCCAAACATCAAATGCTTATAAGAGTGTTTCAAGTATTGGCATAGTCTCCCTACGATGATGCCAAGAATCAAATTCTTATAAGAGTGTTTCAAGGTTAGGAACCACTTCAACATCCTTTGCATAGTTTAGAGGTAATTTTATTGTGGTAGAAGTTTCTACAAGGGAATGAGCCTCATCATTATGGCATTTACATAGAAGAAAAATTTTCTTCTTCAACTCCTTACACTCAACTATTCACTAAAATTATTCTTCAATTCTTTGTATATGCAATTTTATCACCTTGGAAAACTATATATGATCCTGCTAGCTGGGAAAAAATGATTTTTCATTTTATTGTACCTAATCTAATGATAGTTTTATAGGAATTTGTAATAAGCCTAGCTAATCAACAACTAGACCCATTTAACTAGGTTATGACTAGTTTCTTTCTCAAAATATCTGCTATGATATGTTTTTGTAAAATTTCTTGTGAACAATGCTCATTTTTTCTAGTCTAAATTATTTTTGTGGAGGATCTTGAGGTAATTCACTTAGCACAAGTTGAGTGAGTTTTATTTTATTATTTAGATTCTAGAATATGTATGTAGTTGGATAAAAAAATTTGTTGTGCTAAGATGTAATAAGCATCTTAAAAAAGATCTCTAAATATACATGTTTAGAAGGAAATAAAAAGAGATACCTATTTAGAAGGAAAATAAATGAACATTTACATAGCCCTTGAAGAAAATTGTAGAGCTAAGGCACAACAACAAAATTGCAAAGTAAGGGCATGATGCAACAATGAAATCACAGAGCAAGGGCACAAAGATCACAAGGTCACAACATGAAAACAAAATTGTAGGGAAAGGGTATGACAATGAAATTGTAGAGCAAGGGAACATAAATAAAATGTAGAGATCACAAGGGCACAACTACCAAATCATAGAGCAAGGGTATAGAAATGAAATGTAGAGACCACAACAACGAAATTGTAGAGCAAGGACATGACAATGAAATGCAAAGATCATAGTAACAAAATGCACCAATCACAAGGACATAAATATGTTCAAGCTCTCCACCCTCATTTGGAGCTCTCCACCCTCTTTTGTGCACAACTCTTCACAATCAAAACAAATGGGGAATCATTTATATTGTTTTTTTTTTTGTTTATACTCACAAGGGCACCACAATTACAACACCAACACCAGTATTGTGACAATGTCAGGGACTTGCAACAAAAAAACATAAAAATCAACACAAGCTACACTGTCATCACAAATTTCCATCACAATTTGACCCCAAATATTGTAATGAAGGAAATGACCATGTTGAGGTCTCAAACAAAACACTACTGAAAATTTTGCATAGTGTAGACACTAAAAAAAGGTTCACATCTACTATTTAATCACATTTTCTCATTCTACTACTTCTGATCTTTTGACCAAATTGATTATCCTTCAAGCATATTTTGACAATATCCTACATCATTCATATCCCCTTTTACATTAATTTAAGATCATTTTAGAGTTGGTTCCTATTTTATCCAAACTTTAGGGAATCAACTCCAAATTATTACAACATCATCAAAATCCTATTGGATCAACCCAAAATCATTTCAAATCATCAAACTCTTTTTTGATCAACCCAAAATCATCCCAAATCAACCCAAAATTATCCCAAATCAACCCTAACAAACCTAAAACATGTCAAATATCTCTAAACTATCATCATCTATCCAACCCTAGGAATTGTCAGTATCTCTCAGTGCCTTGGAAACCTATCAAATATGACCTTAGAACTATCATGTCCCTCAACACTAGGTCAAATATATCATCCTTCTCATCCAATCATTAACATTGTTGAGTCCCTCAGTGTTAGATCGTGACCCTATCCAATCAATTCAATAGCATCGACAATGTCTTTTGATGTTATTATGATCAAATCAACTTTGATCCTATGGCATTTACAAGGTATGTAAATGTCACATGTCCTTAATCTATGTCATATGTCCTTGGAATGTTATCAGTCTTAATCACTCAATCAATTTGATCATGGATTTTCTCTACCCACCATCATCCTAGTTGATCTACATAATCATCACATCTCATCAAAGGGATAATATCACATTTACTTCATCAGGTTGGCCAATCATTTACTAATTCATCCTAAAGGATTAGATAACCCATAATCTATTGCTATATCTGTGAAAATATTTCCATCCTGCATTAATTATTATTCTTACTAATGAACATCCTCAATAAATTAATATTAATTAATTAATTGATTCATTCTTTGCAAACTATGAAAATTATCAATTTTCTAAGTCCTATTTTCTACTTCTAATTTCCATTTTACTAATTTTCATTTGTGTAGAATAATGAATTTTCAATTCAAATATTCCACCTAGTCTTGACACATGGACATCATATGTCATATATTATCCCTTTACACTTGGCTAATATGTGTCATATTTGACATATTTTATTCCTTACACATGTCTATAATATGCCACCTTTGTTATAGATTCTTGTCTACAAGTGGCTTTGAGGTGTCATATGCATGTCATAGATTCTCCTTTACTTTTAGTCATGTTGACTTTCATGCATTATAGAATCTTACATTTGACATCTTGTGTCATATTTATCATAGATATTCTAAGGGATATCATGCCAAGTTGCACATTCGAATTAACAAGTGTCCATCTCCTCATTCATGTCTCACCTATTGCTTGTTGGCTATAAATTGAGCATTCTTGCTCTCATATTGGATCCTTAGAAGATCTTTAAGAATGCTATCTCTTAGAATCTCTATTCTCACATCACACCCAAGCCACACTTCTAGTATTCTCAATAGCATCATCCCATTATAGTCTTTTTCTTTCAATAGTGTACACTATAGGAAATTGGAGCTACATCAAATGGAGAAGAAAGACGGACATGGGAACTACAATTTAAGAGGGGTAACTTGGTTTCTTTTTTTTGTGATTTTAGGTGCAAGGAAGGATCTCATTTGAAGGAGTTCAATTCTTTTCTGCTCTTTCTTATCGCACCTATTCTAATTAGGAGGCTCGATAATAAGTTTTTGTCTTTTATTTATGCATTTATATAGCTCTTTGTCTTAGGTGTGCATTTATGTAGATGTTTTAGATGCCTAGAAGTTAGTATAACCTCTGTCTATTGTTCTCACTTGACCACCTATGCCCTTCCTGGCCCCAAGTGCACTAGGGGCTCACTTGGCACTATTAGAGTGCACTTGGGAGTCTAGCTTTCAATTTTGCAAGTTGTGGGTGTCATTTTGACCCCATTTGACCCTAGTTTTCTCCTTGCTTCTCAACTATTCAATGAAACTACTAACTATGCTCTAACTAGCCCCAATTACACCATGAACATAGTTGGCATAATTTGAGCATACTTGGGGACCTCCTGAGTGTTTCTGGCCTTACATAAAGGTCATGTTTGAGTCATAATGTGCATCTAGGGTTTCAATTTTATTCTAGGACCTAAAGTAGAAGTTTTTGTGTTATTGATGATCTTTATGCAACATCTGACACTCATTGGGAGAATAAATATCCATTGAAAACTACAAATTCTTTGTTGTAGGACATTGATGAAGACTTGTATGCTTGTTCAAATTATGTGTGTGGTTTTCTTAGATTAGCTAACACTTACTTTGGTTCTGTAAAATGAACTTTCTTTTTTGGCGTCTTTGCATTGTTTAGAACCCTAGGAGTTGCATGTACATATCCTCTCCCCTCACTAATCATGGATCTTGGGTACAAGAGAAATTTGTACAATTTATTTAGAGAGGCCTACCTTAGAACCAAGACTCACCACTTGGTGAGTCCCTGGGGTTGACCTCAAAGAGGTAACAAGAAAAAGCCAGGTCTACACTCCAGCCACTATAATAGAATCAATATAGTTAATGCTGTGTCAACAATATTATTGTGTGATAGCTCTCCTTTAGTACCCTTGTGGTGCATCAGACCTTATTTCTAAGGGCTGGGAGGCCTTCTAAGGAAGTTTATCATTCACTTGCCAAAAGGAGTGCCTGAACTTAACACCTTGTCTTAGTGGCCAAAATCCTTTCTATCCACTAGCTCAGGGGGTCACCCATGCCAGTGAAGACACCCCACATTATCGTGGTCCTTAGTAGAGGCAATAATCCCTTGATAAGTGATGACCCTTGGGAACTAGATCTTGGTAGCCCCAAGAAGTGAGTTCATTGAAATGGGGAGCCTATGATTGAACTTTGCTTTAAGTGGTAATTTAGTGCATATAGTCTTATGGACTAGGTTGTGATGTGTCTTTTGAGTTTAACAACAACTATTCTTGTCTATTGTTTCTTGTGTGTATCAATAACATTAATCAATATAAAGCCAAATTTTCAAACTCACATAAAACACATTTGAACCTTGGACACTTTCAAACATCCACATTGTCAAAACATCACAACTCTTGTCAAAAAATTACAAAACTTTTTTGAAACAATTGATACTTTTAAAACATGGAGACTTATAACCTTAGGAGTCCTTACACTAGTACATTTGGGTCCCATTTTTGACCTAAATTTTTGATGAAACGTCAATTTGGCTTGTCAAATTCACCTTTTTATTAATATGATTATGAAAATGTCAAAATTTTGATGATGCTTAAGTATCTTGTAGAAATCTTGATGGAACTTAAGTTTCTTGTCAAAATTTTGACGACACTTGAGTACTTTTGTCAAAATTTTGACGTTGTCAGGATATAAAGGAAAAAAGAAGTGAAACTTCATTTTATTTTCACATGGAAAAGTGCAGGCATGTAGGAGGGTTGAAGGGGAACACTACTCAACATCATTGAAGGTGAGTAAAATTCATTAAATTTTGATTGTTTGTGTTAACATGGTCTTGATAAGTATCTTGTCAAAATTTTGATGGAATTAAAGTTTCTTGTCAAAATTTTGACGACGCTTAAGTACTTTAATTGAAATTTTGATGTTGCCAGGATATAAAGAAAAAAGTAGTGAAACTTCCTTTTTTTTTTCACATGGAAAAGTGTAGGCATGTCAAAGGGTTGAAAGGGAAACACTTCTCAGTGTTGTTGAAGGTGAGTAAAAGTCATTAAATTTTGATTGTTTGTGTTAATGTGGTATTGATCCCCCCCATCCTATCAACCATATCTGTACTGTGAATGCAAGAAAAGGAAGAAATAAAAAAGGAAAAGGAAGGGTTTTGTATACATAATGTTACAAGTGCATGGCTTACATGTACATTTCTTGTTTCTTGTTTGTTTTCATCCAAATCAAGTAATATTGTGGTCAATTCCTTATGTAATCATGAGAAGATAATGTTAATTTTCCTTTAACTTCATTGAAAATTAAACTAAAATGCCTAATAATTTTGAACATTTGATCCACCCCAATCATTTTCTAGCATGAAATTTTTCCTCATAGCTATAGGGAGGTTGCACAGGAAACAATACAAATCAATTAATTAAACTGTGGTATAATAACTTGACCTACAACAACAAATTGTATCTTTGTAAAACTCAACTAACATATCATGAATGCTTGCATGATCATTTTTCTAGAAAACCATCTACCATGGAGAGCATGTTATGCACCAACTGTAGGTGTTGCACCATAAAAACACAATTATACATGACCAACACTATAAGTGCCACAAAAATATGACCTCAAGACTAGATGTAAGATAATAACTATGACTTCAAAAATAATTATGGAAAGGTAACTACACTATTTTTGGTACTCAACTAGTTGTGGGAACCTTGGAAGCTTGTAGGGTTGGAGAGGAGAGCCAACAACCTTGAGATAAATGGTTTTGAATTAGATTACACCCAGATTTCTTAATTGAGTAGCAAATTTTGGAGACAACCTCTATGAAAAATCACCTTCAATTGTTCTAACCACCACAAACATGAACATGTCATTGACCTTGTAGTTTTCCTTCTTGATACTTCTCTTCAGTGTTAACTGCGGATAATGATTATAAATCATGGTAGAAGATCAATATATTGCATTGACCTAGGCATGATTAGTGATTAGTTTTTCCCCAACCAACCCATCATAAATAACTATTTTCCTTTTATCCTAGCTTTTTCCATCTTAAGTATATTATGCATATTGTTTATCTCAATTATGATTGGTGCGAAGCTTCCTCCGTAATTCATTTTTTAGGCAAGGTTTTGAGAGAATCATTTTAAAATAATTTTTTCATATTTATAGGTTGAATTAAAAAGTTACCACATTTTTAGATGTTCACTATACAATTACTAATTTTTTTCAATTACATATGAATGAAAATTGAAGGAAACAAAAATCTATGTGTAAAAAAGTGGCAATATATAAATTCTATATGAGTAATAGAACATAATGTCTCATTGAGGCATAATATCTTGAAGTGCAATTTCTCGAAACAAAAGACATGAGCCTATATAGATATTATTAATAATAAAAATATAAAACTAGACACATGAACTATAATAGCTTCTAGAAATGAGAAAAGAATGTGTGATAACCATATATAAGCGAAAAAGCCCAATTATTTATGTAATTATTTATCTAGCTTCATAATTCATTACAACAATTGTCTAGAAACCAGTACTTCTAGTAGCAATAACATCTAATTCCAAGTGATCCATCTTAACTTGCATATCACCTTGATTTAGATCAGGAACATTTGAATTAGGCATTAGAGGAAGAACATGTGTCCCATCATGGTGAAATGGAAATGTAAAAATCGAACCCACATGAGCTCTCAACTAGTTGGAAACAAAAAATTGAGATTTAAAGAGAATAGTCACCAACTAAATGAGCTGTCCATGAGTTGTTAGTGTAAGAAAAATCCATAACAACTAGAATAAAAGGAAATAGCACCATGTAATGATATGAAGAAAATCAAAGAACCAAAACCAATCCAAACTCTTCCTACATGGATAGACTGACAAAACAACTTGAAATAAATTCATACAAATGTATAACACTATCATGCCAAATAAAAGTGAATTAAGAGGAAAAGATAACCAATCTAGGAAACCATACTACTTCCATCCACCAATTCTCAATTCATACATATGAGATAATGTGATGAATTCATCTCCAATATAGCCACATTTCCTAACATGAGAAGACCCAAATGTACTATCCCAACTTAATGGAATAATTAAACACATCTGAAGCATAAATGATAAAGACTTATTATAGAGAATAGGGGACAATCCAAATAAAAAATAATCTATATAAAATTTCAGTCAATCAAAGTGAATATTTTGGAATAACCAGCCCATAAATCTTTAACAATCCTTATAAATTTCAAACTATTGTATACATAGAAATTATTTCTAGTCTTCTAACAATAAGAATCTTTTGTGTCTTTCTCTTCTTTTTTGCTAATTTATTGTATAATTTATTATAGAGTCTTGTTAATATGTTTTTGCATGATGAATATCTTCTAGGTGGTTGTCATCTAAAGAAATTGATAAAAAATACATAAAGCATTGGAAGCAAAAAATTCCTCAGCTTTTGATGCAAATGTGTCTACCTTCAACTTTTTTCAATACACAAGAACACTACCTCATATATCTAGTTGAGGAGATTGAATTGTGTGGACCTATACCAACTAGGTTAAGGTGGATGGTTGAGAGGAACTTAAAATTTTTGAAGGGCTTGGTTTGACAAAGAACATGTCCTAAGGGTTCTATGGTCAAGGGATATATGGTCTACCAGACCATGGTGTACATTAGTGACTATCTTACAAAGTTTGCATCAAAGATCCTTGTAGATCGCATTTGGGATCCCAACTCCATTAATAGATTTGAAGGGGAGTACTTGATGGGAAAAGGTAGATTGAAAAAATCAAGAGATAATTATAAGATTTTATTGTAGTTAATAAATACTTATCCATCATCAATATAAGATGTTTCTAATTGGTCTATTTATTTTATACAATTGCTCGTGAGTGTGATGGAATTCATTTGTATATTGAAAACAATATTGATTGGATGATGGTATGGATTGAACGACCTCAACAAAATAGTCACTCAGTAACATGGGAAGGTGTAACTTCATTGGATAAAGAAGCTCATCATAATAGATATCCCAATGTTATGCCAATGGTAATTGATCTAGCAAATAGTTTAAGAGGTGAAAAGGTACATATAAATTTATCTATCATGACCTATTTGTTTAATCTCAACTCATAGATGGATGCATAATTTTGACATGTTTGAAAAATAATAGGTCAAGTGCCACAAAGATGTATACTATAATGGTCATAAATTTCACATAAAAAGGGTGGACGACACTAAGAGAACTTGTGATTCTAGGATAATTTTAGTCTTTGAGATCACACATATTTCATCTAGAAATGATATACATCCTCAATAATCTAAAAAATAGATACTATGGCATTTTGGACGATATAATTGAGTGTGACTTTAATTCCTTCAAACTAGTTCTATTCGTTGTCAAATGGTATAGGCTATGACTGAATCAAAATGATCCTAATAGACTTTTATTGAACATGAAAATGGATTTACAATGATTAATATAAGGTCATTTGAGCTAGTTTTAAATGAGCCATATGTTCTTGCAAGCCAATGTGAGCAATTCTTTTACTTTGGTATTCCGCATAAATCAGGTTGGTCATTTTTCGTTAGATGCAATCCATGATGAAGACTAGTTAAGTATAATGTGATTAAATAAGAAGATATGAAGAAGTGGAAGACAAAGTAGATGATGATGATGGTGAAGATGAAGAAGGAGATGATGATGATGATGATGGTGATGACATTGATGATGATGGTGGTGGTGGTGTTAATAATGATGATGCTAGTGATGGCGATGGTGATGGTGATGGTTATGATGATGATGACAATGATGACAATGTTGCTGGTCATAGTGATGATCACTGTTGGAGTTCTTTCTTGTAAAGAACATATCAGTTAGATTTAAACCTAATACCAAGAAACAAAGACCAGGGACAAGCCTAAGGATGAGCTAAATCCTATCTTCAGCAAGGCTACATCTTAGTTCTGGACCAATTAATAGAGTCATCAAGACTCACTTCACTCTAGGCTCTACTAAGACAAGGTGGGAAAACCTAAGGGATACCATCTTATTAACTTGATACTCTTCTATGCAAGACTATCCCCTATAGCAAAAATGATCAATATTCTTCTTCAATTTGCTGACAATTTTTCTGATTATAGAAGCAAACTACAATCAAAGAAAGAAACAACAAATAAGCCATGACCCACAATTCTAGCTATTCAATACATAAAATGGGAAATTGATATTCATTTAAAAATTTTATTTTCTCAGCATAACTTGGGTATGCAACAACAAAGAACATGTATCCTTCAAGTTGACTAGTCCCTTATCCATTGGGCACCAACTAAACCTTCACATACAGATGGATACTTGAAGTATACTCATATATTTAGATATCTGATCTATCTATTTGACTTGCAAATAGACATCAATCTTCATGAAAACTCTCATACTTATGGTAATATCCTCCTGGTGTAACCCACAACCCTATTAGTATAAACAAGCATTTACTTGGCTTCTTTGTTCCAACAACAAGTTTATCCTAACATAGAATCTGAAAGGATTGCAACTGAGTTCAAGCTCTTAGTTCTTAAACACAAAAGATTACAAATAACAGAAGAAGGAGATGAGAATCAGAATGAAACTAAAGAAATGGAGCTCTTGCATTAATTTCCTTGAAACCAACACATCATCTGCATATCAAAATTTAGAAAATACACAAAGAACTGACTGTGACATATGAATGCTTCAAAAGAAATACAATACTGATGTTCATATTAGAGTAACACTAGGAAAATTGGTATCACAACTATTAGGAAATTCTCTAACTTTGGAACCAGATTGGTCTTACAATTCTCAAAAAATCTCCAAAAAATTGGAATCCTTTACAATGAGCAAACAAGGAAGATCTATAGGAGAGAACATATTCAGGAAATATAATTTGGAAATGACATATGTCCCACTGAGAATGTCTTTAATCTGAAGTTGCTAAAAGTGATCATCCTTCAACTACCTACAATTGAACTCATAAATGATGCCAAAATATCTGATATAATTCCACTTTTATAATCTGCAAAATATCCTATGGAGAAAATATTAGGACTGCATTACAAACTGTACTAGAACTTCAAAATCTAATTTTTATTTGTCATATCTGTTTTGCCGTGAAATTCACTTGTGTTGTTGGAAAGAATACAATTGCTTCCACCACCTTCAAAAACATTCAATTCATCCTTCAAATTGCTGGAGAAGTCAAATAAGATGAAAATATATCTATATTTGATTGCAATTTCATCTACAACATTAAAATTGCACAATTGACTATGAAGGCCCCAAAATTAAAAAAAAACCTCTAGTAACTACTATCGGCTGACACCTACACAAAATTTTACTTAAAAAATGGAAAATTCACTCTTTTCTAGTTTCGACGGTATATTACACTATACATTTTGGATGAAAAATGCCCCCGAAACCATTTTGAAAAATATGCCTCCTGGGCTGAACAAAGCATATTTAAAATTGAAAAATTAAAAAAAGCTCATATAGTCAAACTATTCAAATATTTCAATTTTAAAATCTGAGTGTTGGAGAATCATTTGAAATTTGATTTTTAAATCATTTTCTTCTTTCTCTCCTCCCCCTTTGCCACATGTCAATCTCATATTCGCTGCTCTTCACTCCAGTGGGCCCCTTGATGACTGGGGACATGTGTAATCAAATCGCTACCTTGCTATGCATAACTTTCACACATTTTTCTAGAGCGAGTTAGCGATAACCATTAATTTTACTTTGATTCTATGGTAGACATTTGATACAACCCTTAAGAGAACAATGGTGGGTCCCTCACTCGCTACCTCGCTGTACATAACTTTCAAGCAACTTTCTATAGCGAGTTAGCGAGTATCATCAATTTATGCTTGATCTAATGATTTAGAATCATTGACATGTTCTATGCATGGGGCTGGGTCCAAGATACTACTGTTGCTGAGCTGGCCTAACATGTTGGCACACATATATATTTTTTAATTTCTAATGACATCACAACCTTCTGATCAGTCACTACCTCACTACTAGCAAAACATCAACTTCCTGGGTAGTGAGATAGTGACTCTCGACAGATTCATAATTCTGGTGACAGAGAACACAAAACACATTGATTTAAAATTCGTCAATCAATACTGGTGTCAGAGAAGGTGGTCACGCATATTTATGAACTTGCATGAGAATTTTTGTGATCACATTAGTTTTTTTTTAAAAAGGTTGCCATTTCCTTTAAAATTTGGGCACTTGCTATGTTGCTATTGGAAAGTCACATAGATTTTTCGGTAGTGACTTAGAGAGTCATCGGAGAAACCTCAATTTTGGAAACACCATTTGTGAATTCCTCCTCGTGCGCCCTTTCTAACACTGAAAATCTTGGGAGATAGCACATGACCCTAATGCACCCTTTTCGGGTGGCAGATTTCATTCTTCAGTACCTAAACAAAGTTCTCCGATGGTCGCTACATCGCTATAGGAAACAACCTCACAACTTTTTATAGTGAGTACATGACATCAATTGATCCTAACAATATCCAACGACAGGATAAGATTTTTCAAAAGGACTCAACAATGACCTCAACATAGGCGGGAAAGAATATTCAGTTGTTGTTAAGAATTTTGCGCCAGAACAAGATTTAAAAGGTAAGATCTAGGGTTTTACACAGTTTTTATAAGATATCAGAAATACAAGACCAAAACCCTAAAACCCTAGAACCTAACAAAAGAACTCACATCTAATTTTTTCACCATGATTCTAAGAAAAATTAATATGTAAAAATTAGACCAATAATGATGATGATGATGATGATGGTTATTTGACAATTTGGATGATGATGATGATAATGATGATGTTCATAATGAGGAGATGGAAGATGAAGATGATCAATGACATGATTAATAGAAATGTAAATTAGGTGTCGATTAGGTTGAAATATTTGTTATGATGCTCATACTTGGTGTTGATTACTTATAATATGTTTTTGTAGAGGTAATCAATTAAAAAGTATACAATGATTATGATGTATTCATATTGTTCATGCTATGTTCTATGTAATTTGTAGCAAAAGTATCATGTAATTTATAACTAACTTAAGACAAATGATTAACATATGCAAGAAACTAGGTATAAGTTTATTACATGCTTGCTTTCTCTTTACCTTCAACATTAACTTTAGGAAAACTTCATCAATATTAGCCTCATTTTATAGAAAAATATTTCACTCCTTCAATCTCTCATTTGATGGGCTACAAGTACCACCAAATAGGTATCTCTTAGATTTGTCTTCCTCGAGTGAGGAAAATGTGGGAATAGAAGATGACAGTGAGACATGTAGCAGGTTTAAGAAAGCGAGACCTTGAGAGGATATAACACATAGCTCCATCATCATTACATGGTTTGGGCCTATTTTCCATGGATGACATAAATGTTAGTAATAAAAAAGTTGTTGAATTGATAGAGTATGTAGGACCTTGTTACAATCACAATAATTGGATGTAGATAGTTCAATAAAAAAAAGGCATGCATATATATGCACTGTCAAAAAATTATCTATAATGAAAAGAAAATGATGAAAGTAAAAGACCTGCTATATACATTGATGAAAGGCCAAAAGAAATTGGGAACATTGCAGGTTTTATAAATAGTATGCTTCCTAGGTCAACTAATAAGTGACCCAACTGCAATTTCAAGGCGCATGAGGGAAATCATGTTTTTCTATATGTAATAAAATCAATAAGTTTAGGGGAAGAGCTACTAATAGATTACATGTTGAATCAAATAGATATAAGGAAAGTTACTATCATGGGACTTGTAAGTACTATATATGTAATATTTAAACTAATTACTTCCAATTAGAACTCCAATATGCAATATACCATTTTATTAATAAGTTTTTTCGCTAAGTCGACTATTCCTTTCATTATGTTGATGTTTTTATATATATTCTTTGTCATAGGGCAACATGGCCAATCCATCAGATGATAGAGGTAGGGATGTTGCTCCCACCACTTCTCTAGTGTAGGTAAACCTTTTGTATAAAAAATTGTCACAATTTGATGCTTAGGGAAAGGGAAAAGAACATATTACACAAGAGCAAATAGTTGCTGATATGGTGGCTGCAGTATTATGTGATGATGACATCACATATACTAGTGACCCTATAAGCATGTGTAAAAAGAACCTCAAGAGCATCAATCTACAAATTCTTGGGCTTATAATGGATCCAAATCCAACATAATAGAAAGAGGCCATAATAAATGAATCATGTCATAGAGAACATTGTTTGGAAGTAAGAAACAATGAATCTTTTGCTAGGACAATAGTTCAATAATGATTTATGTTTAATACTAATGTATCGACCATGAACCAAAATATGTATTTTTTTTACAACATTTTTTGAGACCTTACCGAGTTGTTGCACTTGATGAGGGTACTAGTATAGCTCCTACACGTATGTGATTTCAATTTTTAATCATTAGAAGGGACATTATTTTCTTCATGATTATTATTGATAGTTTTATATTACTATTGTCATGATTTTGCAATCTATATTTAAAAAAGATAATACATTGTATATATATAATATATGATTATTTTTTAGGTGTTGATGATGTGCATATGCCTCCTTCCATGAAGCCAACCAACATGTTAAGATTATCGACTGCAGGACTGACAACAAGGAGCATGTAAACATCCACACTTGCTATAATGAGAGCCAATAAATCCTTATTTTGCTACATTTTGTTATGTGTTAAGTATGATTTGATTTGTACTTTCTTGTTCATTTGATTATAGTATGACATTGATTAACTTTGTGTAGGGACAAATACACCTTCTCATGATGATAGAATGAATACCAGTACTGGTGATAATTTACCAACCTTTCCTAGAGTAGGTGTTACTTCTACTAGATTGTTGGAGGCATCATTGTTGATGGCCGAGAAAGATATGATTACTTTAAAATTGCCTAAGCTTCCAAGTACTCTAAAATTGTAATTATAGTTTATTTATTCATAACTCATTTTTGACTAATGATCCCATGATGATTTTGCTAGAAATAATCATTTTTTATGAAACTTTTTATGATTTAACATTGAAGATATTTGGGCTCACATTATGTAAAATGTACGTAGCTTGATATAATTGGTTTCTACATTTTTTTCATTCATCCATTTATTGTAATATATTCAAGGTACATAGATTGAACTAATTTTTTTATCTAACAATTTTATTTTTATTTAAAATGTGAAATGAGCAAGGCCTTGAATTAAAAGACCAACACATAAAAACTATGGAAGATATCTTTGGTCAAAATATTTTGAATAGAGCCCAAATTCTTAAAAAAGTTTGAAAACATCTAAAGACTCTGAGGGACCAATATAGAAAGGCTCAAAAGCTCAACCCAAAGTACGAGCCTCCTATGGTTCCAGAACTAGAGTGGAGTGAAATCATTGAAGATGCAACATAGATAAGACTAAGAGATAAATGAATTAAACCATCGCCCAATAAAAATAGGTATGTGGTAGCATTAATATCATTATGCACAAATTAGTGATCTTTATATTTATATAATTTAACATATTTCTAACAAATTTCAAAGTTTACATATATAGGCTACAAAACACATCAAAGGCTACACAAGGTAGGAAAGAGAAGGTTGGTCGACACCATCTTGGCTCTAGTGGATATATGAAAATTCAATCATGCCTTTTAAGTAGTAGTAAATGAAATTTCATATCAATTTTTATTATTATATAAAATTACATATAAACAATACTTTCAATATTGACGATATTATGCAAAAAAACTAGGGCATTGAATTTAATCTAGCACCCATAGAAGAGGACAAATAAATTAGGTTCAAGCAAGGCTATAAAGTAGTGGTTGCCTACCACCATATAGATTCCAGTGGCCAAAGAGTTGTGGAAGATCTGGTGCATCGGTTCACACACAGGTAAATAGGCCTAATGAATAATAATAGAAATTGAGAACTTGATGAGAAATAATCTATTTGATGTTAATTTTGAACAATGATAACAATGTGCATGCCATTTCACTACAACCTTCTACTCCCGGCATAGATCTTAGTCATGATGATGAAGGCACAGATTGTACACATGAAGAAGGCCCTGATGTGCATCACAATGCTACATATACATATTTAATTTCTATTAAAAATTAATTATATAATTATTAACAAAATTTAACAACTTAAATTGCAATTGGTGTAACCTTTATGTGATATTTTTTGAGTATATAGAGCATGATGTTAGTATTGAGCATGTTGAGGTTGGGGCTAGACAAAATGTGATAGTCGATGATGTGGCACTAGCAGATAAAGAAAAATCCATGGTATATTTTTAAGATTAATGAAATACTTATAACATTAAAAAAAAATGTTTAGAATTAAACCCATTTATATCTTATTGCAGGGGCGCATCAGCCTTGCCCTTGAAAAAAGAAGAGGAAGCCTCATGTCATAAGATCAAAACCATAAGAGCCACATGAGAATGATGAAAATAGTCACAATGTGCCTATTAGTCTTTATCTTCAACAAAATAAAAAACAAAAGAAGAAATGAATGTTAAAAACCTTATTTGATGATGAATGTGTTGATGAATTTTTTTATGAATGTTGTTGATTAATGAATTTTATTTAATATTATTGAATATTATTATGTGAATTTAATGACTGATGCGTTCACAAATTATTGATGAATATTTATACGTATTAATGAATTATATGCCATGTTAATGAATGTTATGTGAATATAATGATTGATGCATTCACAAATTATTGATGAATGTTTATACGTATTAATTAATTGTATGTCATGTTAATGAATGTTATGTGATTATAAAGATTCAATGATATGCTTTTAAATTAATGAATGAAATATTTACTTAGTCATTAGTGGAGAATTTAGAGTGATTATAGGGGGGAGAGGCTAAATGAGCTTCCACTTTCATGTGGTTGGCCTTGTTAACTGGAGAATATGAAAAGATTCTCGAAACCAAGTGAAGCTCAAACTAAACCTATCAAAGCTAAACAACAATATATGGTCCCATCAATTCTTTTCAAATTCCTTACAAACTTGACAGTTGAATAAACCTTCATAAAATCATCATAACACATTCTAAATAGGATCATATCGATCAAACTCATTTTATGATTACAAAGGCTTTACGAAAAAACTCCCAATGGAAGCTTCACCATTTCCATCACAATCTAATTTGAATGTCATACTATGACTGTGGCATAATAGTGAAACATGAAAGGATCCAAACCTTCCCAACACACACTTCAAACCAAATAATAACCTCAATGCACTTTAATTCCAATCATGGTGTTTTATTCCCAACCATACATATCTGACCTTTAATAAATCAATATATTACTATGGCTATCACTAAGGTCAAGACAATATTTTCTACACAAGGACTCAAAATAACTTAAAAGCCATTTCCATCCAATGTGAGGGTTCATCTCATTAAAATTCATGGAATAATAGGAGACTATTATTTCTTCCATGCTGATGTAGACAAGTCTAATTGACTCCTTTTTTCATCACCAAACTCCACTTAACACACTTTTCTCAATGTTATAAAAATAGCCAATCTCACTGCTTGAAGATAATATTCTATCATGATATTGTACACATGCAAAGGCATTTTAGGGGGAAGATGGCTTGGGAAGATTCTTTCTTGGTATTATGAACACTCCATCCTACTTACTGCTCTTCAATTGGTTAGATATCTTCATTTTCATCATCCAGACTGTATACATCTATAAAATCACCAAGTATGCAATCCAAAGACACTCTTCTATCTTGGTATCAATAAAATATCCAATCTCTATTCTTGGAACATAAACACTATGCATGATCTTCTCATGACCCATCGCCAACACCATTGCATCCATTTCACTGAGATAATTTCTTCTACCAAATTGTCACTTACCTCATGCCATTCCTTTTGGCATTGCAAATATTCATTCACCATCAAGGTTACATCATTATCCTTCATACCCTTCTCCTCACTCAAAGGACTCATCATTATCCCAAACACAACAAACTCATCATACTCAAGCCCTGTAGGACTTGTTTCCTTGTTGTCCTCACTAGAACCTTTATCTTCCACATCTTATTCAATGTATTGACCTCTTTAGCATTAGGTTCTTCATCTTATTCACCATCCATCACTACTTAAACATTTTGAACCAAATCAGTTTCAAGTTATTCATCCTTTTACTACTTTAACCCCATCTTCCTCCCTATGGCATCAAGCCTCATTATCTATCTCTTTATCAGTAGTATACCTCTACCTCTTTTCCTCACACAATTTTTTCCTCTTCTTGTCTTGCTCTCTTTTCTATTTTTCCATTACTCAATTATCCCTTAAATATTGTGTATGCTTCAAGCATATTTCTTTTTTATTTTATCAAACCTATCTTTGTCTTTCTTAGACTTCGTCTTAACCTTCACCAACTTGAAAGGATCCAATCCCTTGCTCTGGTACCACCATGATGTAAAGCATAGTGGTTCACCATATTTGTACCATGTACATGGATAGATTCCTTTATTATTCTAGTGAGATACAATTTCTCACATAAAAAATATCCTCTTAAACCACTAAACTGATTGAACCAACACCAAGTCCCTTAACTAATGATCCAATCACTTAATGACTCTATTAAGACCTATTAATCATTAGAGCCTATCACAAACAACTTTTTCCAACCACCATGCTCCACATATTGGTTTTCCATCAATCTTTGATCACATCTAAGTACCGATCACATAACAATTTACAGATTCTCATCTCTTTCTTCTGATCACAACTTCATCCTTCAAATGTGTCATAATTCCAGAAACTAGGACTCCAGAACCCTTGACAAATGTTTCTCTACAAAAAAATATCATTTAGGTGCATTCACTATGTTTTCATCCACAAACAAATATGATTTAAGTACTAATAGATCAGCCATGAAAGAACCATTTTAAAAGTGTTATTATATCAATCAAAATATATAAATATGCAAAAACTTGTTCTTAGTTGATGCTCAAAACTCATTCGACCATTACACTTATCATCAGGCTTTGAAATATTTTATAGACCAATACAATCTACTAAAACCAACCTCCACCTTTGTGACTACCCTATAAACATAATGGACTGATTTTGTTTCTTAATCCCTTATGTTGTGTATTTGACAACTTACACCATTTTTGCAACTTAAACATGTATTTCTTATTTCATTACATATAGCCTCTTATTACCCCTTTAGAAAAAATCATCAACTAAAATTTGAAGCTATCCTTGAACCCATCTATTAGCCCTTGTTAGGCCTATTTTCTCATATTTGTAACCTTAAACATTTTGACACATTTTTTTATTCAAACTTCATTCAAATGGCTCTAATGGCCATGGCTACTTTTGTTCACTTTTGTAAAATGACAAGGATCAATCACTCTCCCCATAAAAATGTTGAAAGTACCATCATTGCATGTAATCATGTCTTTAATCGATATAGAAAAGAATGTGTGGTGAATCATGTGTTGCTTCTCAGACCCAATTGCAATTTTAAGGTGATTGCATTTATATGTTGACAATATTGTAAGGCAACATTGAATTTTTTTTTCATTTTGTAACAAATTACTCCCAAACCATTTTAGACCTCATACAATAGGTAAATATGTCTTGAAAATGTTCCCAACACCTAAGAACACCAAAATCTACCCTTACCCCTTGACCAGTTGGACCATGATGGCTTATATATGCAACTTAGGCCAATGGTTTTATAATTTGGGTCATTATTACATATCACTTGTTCCATAAATTTGTATTTTGGATTAATTTTTTTCATCTATCTTGGTTTTAGGAAATGCACAAGGAGGCTCTAGATCAATATGCAATCTCAATTTATATGCATAGGCCATCAGGTGGAGCTAACAAATGCAACATATTTTCATTTTTGATACATATCATTAATGTAAATGTGTTTCATTTTTTTAGTTCCACCTATTGTCCATTCATATGGAATGTTGTTGTAAGCACATTCTTGATTCAAAGTGGTTGAATACTATTTTGGATGGAAAGGAGAGAAGCCAAAGACCTATTGATGCTTAAGCGGCTACAACCAATGATTCTTCACTATTTATATTCTATCACTAAGTTCCTTTTTTTGATTATTGCTACATTTTACATTTTGATGTTATTAAAAGTAATGTTTTATTTCCTTTGCTGAAATGTGTCATACCTTCATTCACTCAAATTGATCTCTACTAATTGCAACCATATTGGTAACATGCTAATCTTAGTCTTCTTAAAGTTGTTGTTATAACACTAATTGATCATGATTTTGTTGTATTTGGTTGTAGGGTATCGAGCAACAAAACTGGTAAACTAAAGCTGGAGTGCCTAAGTTTGACAATATTGATACTTGAGGTTTTTTACTACACTAACAATACCTTTTTTAATTTATGATCTAGTTAAAATATTAGTGGTTTTAATTTCCCTATTAAAAGCATTTTAGTTATAACTTATTATTGTATCATGTCATTATTGTCTCTTACAAGCATTATTGTCATTATTGTAGATGGGGAAGCTCCAAATTTGAAGTCTCCAACATGGTTGGATCACTTTTGTAAAATGAAAGGGATCGATCACTCTCCACATAAAAATGTTGAAAGCATCATCATTGCATGTAATCTTGTCTTTAATTGATATATTGAAGAATGTGTGGTGAGTCATGTGTTTATTCTCATAATATTTGTTTCATTTAATCTTTCATAGAAATCTTAGTTTTCTTTGGTAAAAGAAATTATTTTGCAATATGTGTAGGATATTTTAAAAATCACAGGGTGAATAGATACTTTCTTACTAACAGTGAAGTTCCATTCTGTATAATTTATCAAGTGTAATTAAAAAATAACATATCAAACTATTCATTTATTAGCTACTAGGTATCTAGTAGCGTCTAGGAAACAAAATATTACACTGACACAAACCATGAAAATCAACCCAGGCTAGCTTATGTGGTAAATGTGTTGTATATAGATTCAACCCCTTAACTTCCAACTCAATATCCCACTTCATGAATTCCATTGTGATCATTCCCATCAACTATCCCTAGCCAAACAATTTTTAGTCACCAAATCTAGAATCGTCAAACTTCCAACCTAACTTCTCAAGTACACTTTGAGACTACAAAATGCACTCAAACTAGCGCCAACTACACCCTAGGAATAGTTGGCACTGTTAGAGTGCACTTGATTGCTAGAATAGCCATTTTCAACATCTAGACTACATTTTCTTAACCCTAGTTTCATAGTCACTTCACTTGCATAGTCCAAAACCCTAGCAGTTCCTCCAAATATTAAAATCCCATCAACTTGTCCAATTTATTTATCAAACCCACCAATTTTCTCGATCTCACATCCCTATCTTGCATATCCTAAATGTCATTATGAACCTTATCATACCTCCCTTTGCATAACCCACACTACATACATCAAACTTTGACATCATTTCCAAGTCTAAAGTGAAACACCAATCTACACTTTGCATACTTTAGAATCATACTCATACCCTTTAGACAAAGTCCAAAATGTCACTTGCATTTGCACTTATGCATCATCCCCTTAGGTCATTTACATCTTTTATATGATAACCCTAGGTCATTTTTCACTTACTTAGGTTGGACAACACACCTAAAACCCTAAAAATCCAAAAAAACATTCATATGTTGCATACCCACTTTAAAATGATTAGGTTTTCACCTATTTTACCAACTGCACCCCTATTTTACCAACTACACATCTTAGGAGTTTAGTTGGTATTTTTAGTGTGTAGTTTTACCAACCCTAAATTGCATTCTCACACCTTTCATTGAATTCCTAAACCCTAGAAAACACCAAAAAACATTTAGATCATCGGTAGTTTGCATATTTGTTACCCAAAACACCTCTTTTGCCAACTGCACCCTTTTGAATACCAAGTACACACCTAGGGTGCACTTAGTATTGTCACAGTGTAGTTGGTAGTTTAGGTGCACACTTGGGAGGTAGAGAGTCCATTTTTATATTTTCCCATTGCAGCTATATTCTTAGCTATCATTCCAGCATTCACAAGGACACAATCAGCTTAGAGACTAGAAGACCTATATAAACCCTTATGTTTTGAAGTACAAACACAACCTAAAGCTTGTCCAAGCCAAAAGAAGACCAAGAAATATCAACAAACATTTGACATAGATCAGACCAAAGCTTCACAACTATTACTCATGGACCCACTAAGCATGTATCCACCAAACAACAACCGTCAAGACACAACACAACCAACCCTTAAAAAAATGTCTACCATGAAGTTTCCTCTTAACATTTCTCCTACACACATAATGGTTCAATGGAGGGAAATTTTGAATCCATATTCGTACCTTTACCACTTAGATGTGGAAGTGTACCTATAACACTTGCGGATGAACAAACCCACTCCTTTGAAGTTAGCAAACCTAACATAGGTACCTTCAACCCTTCAAGCATACAACAAGGTACTTTGCATAGGTAAGTGGTGATTCTGACATAGACTATGGTATCACTGATAAAGAAATGGCTAGGGATTGTCTAGAAATGTTTTTTGAAAGAACTTTAAACTTTTGGTGGCCCAAGAGATAGTGAAGTTTAATCCAAATTTGGAAGGACCTAAGTCTAAATATTAAGGCAGCCCCACATTTAAAAACATACAACCCATTATTAATTTAGGTTTGGACAAGGGGAAACAACATTTGGAATTTTTAGACACAAAGATAACACCTATGAGATTGCACCAAGAATCAACCATTGAGATTCTTCAAAGTACCTTTAAACACATTAATATCAATCCCTTGTTTGACAAACCCTCATCAATCAATGGAAAAAAGACTCTTCCAGAGTATCCCAAAAGGACACTAAGAACTAACCTCAATCAAATAATATAACAAAAAGAAGTTCATAAGGGGACTTGCACCATGGGGATTCCAAAAATGCCTCCTTTGGAGGGAAATAAAAAAAATGTGCCCTTGCTCCTAACTCTACCAATTATTATGACATCAAATGATATGGAGCTCCTCATGAGTACACCATGTGAAACATTAACACTTATTTCAAAAAACCCTATTGACACATTAAGGAAGAGTCTTATCAACATTTCACCAATTCCACAAAGAAAATTTTCCCATTTTGAAATCAATATGATGTCCTAAGGTGAAGCGTCAAACTTCCAAATATATCAAAGCAAGGATCCTAACATAAGGCTCACCTCTAAAGGACATAATCAACTTCCAAGACAACAACAACATCAAGTGGCTCCTATTGAAAAACCAAGCCAAAATCCACTTAACATACATACAACATATCAACATCCTCAACAAAAAAAATAACCTCAAGTGGTACAAGGACCCAACACCTCTAACACCCAACCTAGTCTTAATCCATTTGAATCACACATGATGTACCGACAAGAGTTCCAATAACAAAAAGCAATATTTTCTAATCAACAAGAGGAACTAAAAAAATAGTTGGTTCATATAAAAAATGATTAGAGAAACAAATTGCCTATCAAAAAAAATTGTTGCAACAACAACATGTGCCACAAAAAACTCAATAGATACCTCCATAATAATAGTCGCATACATGGCCTTACATTTAACCAACATAGGTATCTCAACAACAAACACAACAAATGACACAACAACAACTACAACAAGTGATACAACAACAACCCATGGGACAACAATTGTAATTGATGCCACAACAAGAACCATTTTTCTTTAAGGTGCCAATATACCTCCAACACCTAGTGACACATCACCTAAATCTTGAGATACAAAAATGTCAAAACTGATTAGACATAGTTCTTGCCACAATAAAAGATCTACTTAAAGACATAAAAGACTTGAAGAAAGGAATACCACTCAACACCCTATCAAGGATCTACTATACCAATTCAAACAATTAGCCAAACAAGTTGATGCATTGGAATTGTAGAAGAAAGAAGTTCTATACACAAAAAGATATTTGCATCCTAATCCCTTTGACAAAAGTCTATATATTCCTCCATTCCCAAAATGTTTTGAGGTACCAAGATTCAAAAAATATCAAGGAAAAGGAAACCCAATTGACCACATCCATAAATTATGTGCCTCTTATTCTAAGCTTAGTGACAAGCCCACATATCTTATGAGACTATTCCCTCTTTCTCTCAATGCGCTAACACTTGAATGGTACTCCAAACTACCTGGTAACATCAAATCTTGGTCATAATTAGTAGACAAATTCATATCACACTTCACCTTCAACATAAAAAATGAGGTGACACTATCTGATTTATACTCAAAGAAATAAAAGATGGGAGAACCATTCATAACATTCTTATTATGTTGGAGAAGCCTTGTCTGTCAATGCTCACTGGATATTCCCAAAGACCAACAAGTTAATCTATGCATTGAAAACCTAGTCTCTAATTTAGTATACAAACTCAAGATTAAAAGTCCAAGCACCATTTCTAAGTTAATGAAAAAGGGAGCTATCATTGAAGATGCCCTCATCCATAAAGGAATCCTAAACAAAACAAGGAGAATAACAATACAAACTCATCTAATGACAAGAAAAAGTTTTTCTCCAAGAATAAGAATGTAACAAATGATGGTATTATGAATGCACAAATTATTAGCACAACACAACCTTAATTGACACTTAAAGATGCAAACCCTACAAACTCACAAACTCCTAATCAAATGCCACCTCAAGAACAAAAAACTAAGGCCTTGACACTAGATAGACCATGGAGATGCCCCAAAAATAAAGATAGAAAGTTCAACCTTGTGGGATACTACTCAAGACTACACTTCAACAATTACTTAGCAATAACTTCTTGTAGTTACACCTAGGAAAAAATGAACCATCAATTAAACTCCCTTGGTAGGATAAAAACAAATTATGTGATTACTACTGTACTAAAGGACACAAGACCACATCATGTTTTCAACTTAAACATGAATTCCAAGACCTTATAGATGATGGTGTGATTACTATAGAACTTTCACTACTAGCATCCAATTCTTATCACACTATTTTCAAATATCCTTTGGGAAACCATGACATAGGGAAAGCCTCTAGTTCAAACTCAAGCTTGCAGGCTAATGTAAATTACACATGCAATGGGTATCACCATTAATTTCTTCAATGAGTTTGACTCCCATGTATCCACATTCAACTTAAAGGCCAAAGATACTCCTTGTGCTATCACTACACATCATAACAAGATCACCTTACTTAGAGCTCCTTCTAGACCTCCCTTGCTAGAGTTGCAACCCCTAGTAGACCTATTGCTCTTACTTTTGATTATAGCCTTGTTGACCATCTTGGAAAGACCCCTACACAAATATCTATCCTAGACTTACTACGTGCATCTCCCCAACATCAAAAGATGGTTGATCAAGCCTTAAAAAAGTTAGTAGTCCTTGATAACATTGATGTTTCCTAGTTCTAGGCCATCGTTGAAAACTTATCTATGTCACAACATATCACCTTTTCACCTTAGGATATCCCTAAAGATAGGCCTAATCATAATTATCTCCTTCATCTTGAGGTCTTTATCCATAACGCCAAGGTCAAACGTGTCTTGATAGATGGTCAAGCATGACTAAACATTTGTACCTTAAAGGTTGTCAAGGGTCTAGGTTACTCGAAAGAAGATGTGGACCCCTCCTACAGAATCACAATAAATGCCTATGATGATGGTGAATACTTCTCCAAGGGTATTATAGTACTACCTATAAGAGTTTGTCTGTTTAATGAGAATACACTATTCTAGGTCCTACATATTGAAATAAATAGCAACATGATACTATTAATCTCAAATTGGTTTTGACATATGAGTGACAATATACTTAAGTCATTTTCTTAGTTCATGTCAAGCATAAGTTTTCAGATAGTGTATGCTGAGTGAAGAATTATACAATAATGTTGAGCAACTAGTAAGTGTCAAGTCACTCAAGTGCCAAATAGATAGTAGATGTTGAGTGATCAATGGATGTTGAGTAATTTAGAGGCCATTCAAAGAGACAGTGGATGCCAAGCATCAGACACTTCAAGTTTTGAATAGCCAATTTTAGACATAGTTGTTTGTAATGGCACAAACTTCTATGTAAAACATTTTTGAGCTGACTTAAGGATTTTTTTGTGATTCTAGATGATAAGGACAAATCTATATTGAGAATCCCTATGTAGTACATGCAATCAATTAGTTAAAGGGATGTTTTAAGTAGAAAAATGGGTGAATCACAATTATTGATTCATACCTAACTCTAAGTAACCTAGGTCTTCTTAATGAGGACAAACCCTAAACATTGTATATGTATGGAATGAGGAAAGAGAGAAGTTTACATGCACAAAAAAAAAAATTCATGGTGGCTAAGGAGTTAGAGGATAAAAGTGATATATTTGGTCAGTAATGATCAAGTACACATTACGAAAGAGGTGATCTATTATCTAGCAGTAGAGTGCTACCAATAGGATCATTGCTGATACATTCTAGTAGTTGAATCAGCTGAATCTCTTAATAGAGCAATCCTAATAGGATATTGTAAATCCTTTAATAGGGTTCTTCAGGTACACTTCTAACAGAGTGTTGAAATCTTTTAATAGGGTAAGATCTTACAATCTTGTAAACCTTTAATAGGGTAGATCATAATCTATGATAAAAAATTGTAGCCTTCATTAGATACATTTTATTACTATAGTAGTGGAGATTTGTGGGTGTCATCCCCACCCTAGGTTTAACTTCTCATTGGAGGGTTTTCAGGTCACCAAATATCTTGTGTCATACATATGTTGAATGTTATTTGCTTTCATGCTATGGATGAATATGTTTAGCTAGCTATTTTTGTTTACATGCAAATTGTGAGATGTGTTGGTTAAAATTGTTCAATTGTGTGTTGTCTTTGATGTTACACAAATTTTATATCAGTTATCAGTCAGAGTCTACAGAGCTTAGTTGGTTAGCAAGGAAAAAGATAGAGTCTACAGAGCTCAGAAGGTTAGCAAAGTGAATTACAGAGTCTACTGAGCATATCTAGAGGTTACACTATGAAGACAATTTCTAATGAGCTCACTAGGGCATTAAAGGTTTCTATGATAGAAGTTAGTTTCTACCAAACTCACAAGGTTAGTGAAGGAAAGATAGTTCTTACTGAGTTCACTTGATCTCCAAAGAATTTTTTGCAGAGTTTGTAGTGTTTATAGATCTTCACTTGGTTAACACTGGAAATCATTTATGGAGTAGTGTTTACTGAGTTGGGTCGTCTAATGAAGGATTTCATTATTTTGGAAATAAAGTTTATTTGTTTCATGTAATGTTCGTAGCTGATTGATGAATGGTTTATTGGTAAATGTAACTTCTAATTGAGCCAACTTGATAATTTGTAATGTATAAATAAAAGGTCAAGTTGTGATTTCAAATGTATGATGAATGAATGAGCGAATATGCAAGTGAGTTGATTGCATGAAGATTACGTGTGAATTTTTTTTGAAAAAGGATCAGATATCCTTGTGGAGTAGCAGAGTTGTATTTGATCAGTGAGGATCTATTGAAGCAAAGCAAAGATCTATATTAGAAAAGTTCAATTACATCTCATTTAGGTCACTTATTGTTACTTTCTCACCATTGTAGCAGTAATTCCTAAATCTCTTAATAGAGTTGGTCTAATAGCCATTTTGTAAATCCTCTAACAAGGTGGACAATTCTACTGAATTGTTCTAAAATCTTCTAGCAAGGCCACTCCTAATAGGGTGATTAAATCCTCTAAAAAGGTCACACCTAATAGTGTGTTTTGTAACCTTTAATAGGGTTGGCTCCTAATAAGACTCGCTTTAGAAGAGTGAAAATTGGTAGCTAGTTACTTGGTGGTTTTTCCCATACTAGGTTTCCATGTTAAATTTGGTGTCTCTTGTGTTCATGTTATTTACTTTTGCATGCATGTTAATAATTGTGACTACTAAAAGATCAGTAACAATTTAATCTATCAAGTTACAACATTTTTTCTATGTGGCTACCAAGTGACAATAGTAATTAAGTTTTAAGACATCTAAGGGATCTATGGATTTATTTTGTGGTAACTAATTCACTCCCTCTCTCAGTTACTCCATCTAGAATTCTAACAATTGGTATCAGAGCTTTTGTTTCTTGTAGGAAAGATTTCAAGGATCTAAGCTATAGATCAGGATGTCTTATAAGAGGGAAATTCCAAGGTTTAATAGGGATAACTTTTTGACATGGAAAGGTCTCATTAGAATCCATCTAGCTTCCATTGGAGATACAAGACTAAAATATCTAGATGAATCATATGTAACTCTTTTTGGTACATTATCTACTAATGACATTTCTGAGAAGAAGACTCATAACACCATGATGATAGACATTGCTTTTGCCCTAAGCTATGAAGAATTTGATGATGTCGAGGACTACAAAAATGCCTTTGAAATGTGGAACAAGTTGAAAGATATCTATGGAGGAGATGATAATGTGAGAAGAGCCGAAGTAAAAAGTTTAAGAGGACAATTTGATCAGATGAGTATGAGAGAGAATGAAAACATTGTAAAATATTTTGATTGAGTCAAAACAAGTATCAGTGCAATCAAAGCTTCTAGAGGAGATATTAAGGAGGAAATAGTTATAAGTAAAGTTCTTAGAACATTACTTCATATTTATGCAATTAGAGTTTCTACAATTCAAGAAAGAAGATGCGAAGCAAATCATAACATAAATTTAGAGGCCATAGTTGGAAGATTGACTGCATTTGAGCTAGACAACTATGATAACTATGTTCTAGCTACCAAGAACATTGAATCAGCATTTGAAGCCAAGCTTTCACTTAAGGAGAAAGGCAAGAAGATAAAGGATTCTCAATTAAAAAGTGAAGAAGAATTAGAATAGAGTTCTGATAGTGATCTTGAGGTGGTTAAAGCTCTAGTAGCAAGGAAATATTCTAGAGGCAAAGGAAAATACAAAGGTAAGGTTCCTCTAATCTATTTTTCTTGTGAAGAAATTGGACATAGTTTTGCTAGGTGCCCAAACAAGCAGAACAAGGATGAGAAGAAAGGTCACAAGTGCAATGGTAGAAAAGACTTCAAATCATTCAAGGACAAAGGTAAGAAAACATGTTTCATGGCTAAGGATTCTAATGATTCTAATGAAGAAAAAGATGAAATTGTTTTACATTGTTGTGAGAGATGAGTCTGATAATGATGAGAAAATGACACTTATCTCTCATGTGAGCAAAAATGATACATGGATCATAAATAGTAGTTTCTCTCATCACATGACTAGTGATAAAACTAAGTTTGAACATTTTGAAGACTATGATGGTGGTAGTGTAAGGTTTGGTAATAATGAACCTTGTTATATAAAAGGAAGAGAAAGAATCTCACTAACCAAAGAGCTTGTATGTGATAATGCATATTGGGTAGAAAGACTAAAACACAATCTATTGAGTGTAGTACAACTACTCAATAATGGATTCAAAGTGAAATTTATGCATGGAAAAGCAAGACTGCTAGATGAAAAAGGAAAATTGGTTTGATGAGACACTTAAACAAAAGGTAACTTTTTCTGTCTTGAACTTGGTGAATGTTCATGTTTTATTGCTCAAGTTGAAGAAAGTTGGTTATGGAATAGGAGGTTGTGTCTTGTGAACTTTGATAACCTTGTGAAAATAAGAAAATTTAGGAAAGTAAGAGGCATTCCTAACATAAAGAAACTCGAGGTTGGTCTATGCAAGAATTGTTAGATTGGTAAGATGGGAAAGAATAGCTTTAAAAGTAAGAATTATCAATTTGAAGAAGCTTTAGAAATTGTGCATACTAATTTTTGTGGACCTATTAGAATTGAAAGCTTTACTTGAGAAAAGTTCTTCATTCTTTTTGTTGATGATTACTCAAGAATGATGACTGTCATGTATCTAAGAGAGAAATTAGAAGCTTTTGAAAAGTTTGAATGGTATTTGGCCAGAGTTGAGAAGGAAATAGGCAAAAGATTGAAATGTTTGAAGTTAGATAGAGGTGATGAATTTATCTCCCATGAGTTCAATAATTTTTGCATTGAAAGAGGGATCAAAAGATAGGTATTAGCCCCTGGAACTCTCGAGAAAAATAAAATAGTTGAAAGGAGGAACAACTCTATCGTGGACTGTGCAAGAACCTTAATGATCGAAAAGAGCATTGCTATCAAATACTGGAAGGAAGCTATTAGCACTACAATTCATACTTTGAACCAAGTATAATTGAAGAAGGATTCATTCAAAACCCCCTATGAGTTATGGTATAGCTATAAACCTAATGTAAGTTACCTAAAAGTATTTGGAAGAAAATGTTACATTTTGAAAAAATCTAGAAAAGAAAAATTTGATGTGAAGGGTGATGAAGGAATATTTTGGGATATTCTTGCAAGAGTAAAGCATATAGATGTTTGAATTTGTCTACTCACAAAGTCATAGAAAGTGCACATGTGAAAGTTGATGAGTTTGCAGAAAGAACTGAAGAAGAAAGCAAAAGGGAACCAAAAGACTACAAAAGATTTGTTTTCATTGAACTTGATATAGTGCCAGATACACCTGTCAATCATAAATATTCTACTCCTAAGTCTTTAGTAACCGAGTTACAAGAAATTCAAACCAAGTTGAAGGTAACTGAGTCACATTTTGATGTTATTGAGCCAATGCCTACTGAGTTTGAAGGACCTGAGCAGCAGATAGAATAGTCAAAACCTGAAGTTGAAGTGCAAGAGGATAAGAATGCAAAGTGTTCAAAAGGTAAGGAACCTATATTAGCCAAGTATGTCAGTAGACATCATGCACCAGATTAGATCATTAGAGACAAATCTAAACGAACTATGACAAGAAGTAAGTTGAAAGGTACTTGTTTACTTGTTGATTTTGAACCTAGAAGTGTCAAAGATGCATTAGAAAATGAAAGTTGGATTGAGGCTATGAATGAAGAGATAGAGTAGACAGAGAAAAAAAAAATGGAATCTTGTACCTAGGCCTAAAGACAAAAATGTGATTGGAACTAAGTGGGTTTTTAGAAATAAGTTGAATGAAGATGGTAAGATGTCAAGGAACAAAGCTAGACTAGTATGTAAAGGATACTCTCATGAAGAAGGAATAGATTATGGAGAGACATTTGCTCCTGTTGCAAGATTGGAAGGTTTCAAGACCTTACTTGCATATGCTACATACAAAAGATTTAAAGTTTATCAGATGGATGTCAAGTCAACATTTCTAAATAGTATACTAGATGAAGAGGTTTACATTGAACAGCCTAAAAGTTTTATTGATCCAAAGAAGAAAGACATGATCTGCAAATTACACAAATCATTGTATGGTCTGAAACAAGCCCCTAGAGCATGGTATGAAAGATTGCATAACTATCTTATTCAGATTGGTTTTCAAAGAACTAATGATAACAATAGCTTGTATATCAAGGAGGGACCAAATAATAAGATTATTTTGGTAGAAATATTTGTGGATGATACTTTTTTCACAGGAAACAATGATATTTGCAAAGAATTTTTAGAAAAAATAAACAAGGAATTTGAAATGTCAATGTTTGGTGAGATCAAATTCTTTGTTGGTCTTCAAATTTAGCAGAGTAAGAATGACATCTGCATCACTCAATCTAAATACATCAAGGAGATACTAAATTTTTTTGGTATGGAAGACTACAAACCAGTTGGGACTCCTATGTGTATGAGATTGAAACTTAGCAAGGATGATGAATCAAAGGAGGTAGATAAGACATTGTATAGATCTATGATTGAAAAGTTGTAGTATGTAGTGCATACAAGGCCAAACATTGCCCTTGCAGTTGGTATTGTAGCAAGATTTTTAGCAAAATCAAGAGAAAATCTCATGATGGAAATCAAAAGGATCATGAGATATTTGAAAGGCACTAAAGATTATGGATTATGGTACAAATTTGGAGGTAATCTGAATTTGAAAGTGTTTACTGATGTAGATTGGGTAGGAAATATTGATGACAGAAAGAGTACAAGTGGAGTGTTCTTTCTTAGAAAGAGGTTGGTTTTTTGGATAAGTATAAAGCAAAATTGTACATCTCAATCCAAAATAGAAGCATAGTATGTTGTAGCAGCAGTAAACTATTCTAATATTGTTTGTTTCAAATAGTTATTGGAAGGTATGAAGGATGAAATCAAAGAACCTGTTGTTATGTTTTGTGCCAATACAAGTCCAATTAACATATCCAAAAATCTAGTGATGCATTAAAAAACCAAGCACATTGCAATAAAGTATCACTTTGTTAGAAAATTGGTGCAGGATAAGGAGATCAGATTGGAATATGTCCATACAAAGGAACAAATTGCTTATATATTCACAAAGCCTTTACCTAAGGATGCATTTTTGTATCTAAGAGGTAAATTAGGGATCATTCCCCTATTTGAAGCTCATTAAAATGAAGTTTTAGTGATGCATCAATAGGTAACAAGTTGAATATCTATTAGTTGATGCAAAATAATCATGAAAATATTGCATATGAATTAGTACATAAGGTACATTGCTACTCATTTGATTTGTGTTGTCTTTGGCATGTGTTGTCAAAGAGGGAGAGTATACTATCATATCTTTCTAAAATTTGAATTTTTTTGTGGAGAGTTTTCTATTTATGTAATTCCTTCAGAGAGGGAGATTATTGTTTGTGGAATATAATCTAAGAGGGAGAAATATTTTGTTAGAAAAAGACTTGTTTTCAAATTTTATTCTGCTATGACATGTTGTGTTGCCATCAATAGCAAAGAGGGAGATTGTTGGATACAATTGTTCAATCATGTGTTGTATTTGATGTTACAAAAATGTCATATCAATTATCAGTTAGAGTTTACCAAGCTTAGTTGGTTAGCAAGGCAAAAGATAGAGTCTACCAAGCTCAGAAGGTTAGCAAAGTGAATTACAAAGTCTACCAAGCATTTTTGGAAGTTACACTGTGAAGACTGTAAGAATTTGCCTAAGAGAAAAATTCACCCAAGAACCAAGAACTCATACACAAGCACAACTGTAGACCAAAAATGGAGAGAGTATGATCAGAATAACAATATATTCAATAACTTGATACTACTAAGAGTACACTAGGAGTGCCTAAATATAAAGGCCTCAGAAGAGCTTCTAGAATGCATAGAAGTTAGCATCATGATGTGTCATACAACTAAGCACATGTTCACCAAATATGGGTTATCCTCCATTAAGCACAGAAGTAAGTGCGGTGATGAGAGGATAAGCCTACAAGGGTGGGACATGCAAAACACTGTTGTAGACACCATGTGCTCAAATAGAGTTGTGTACTCCTGTGTTGTCAACATGACAACTCAAAAGGTTGCACAAAATCCTAAGTGTCTCACAAATAAAAATAATAAAATAATGCAATATAATTAAATAATGCATTAACCTAAGTAAACTTAAGTAAGTGTAAATAGTAAAGTATGTATTTACACCAACACCCCCCCTTAAGTGCAAGTTAGGGGAATGCCCTTAAGCTTACGAACTAGGATGAAGATGCATAATGGCTCCCGGCTACTAGGCCATGTAAGGTACCCATGTACATAATGAAATGCAATCTCCCATAAATTGGGAAAAGAGAGAAAACCTCATGGAAAAAACCCTCCCCCAAAAAAAGAGATAGAAGAGGACACATTGATGGATAGAGTAATCAAGACCCCCCCATTACGACATACATCCAATATATACAAAAGAGAATAAGAGAAGGAAGAGAGACAGAATAGGCTCCCCCCCCAAAGAAGAATGCCAATAAGTGAAAGCTGCTCTGATGAAGAAGCAGGTCCATGAATGCAAAAAGGTGTTCCTCCCCTTAGGAAGAAACAATGCCCAAGGTACAGTCCTAAACATGTGTGTTGGCCCTGAAACTGTAATCACCTAAAAATGGTCATCTAGACTATTAGCCCTCTTTTCAACATTTTGGCTAAATTAATTTAATCATTTACCTAGACCAAATTGCTAATAATAAATTTATTTGATTATAACCTATAGTTTGACTATGCTATCCTAAGTTCATTATTTGATTAAAAGAACATGTCCCCTTTTAATTAAATAAAAGACCCCATTCTTCTAACCCACATAAAGTCCTTTTTCTATTTTGCAATTAAAAGAAAAGGCTTTGTGACTTTTGTCTTATATGACAAGTCAACTTGTATTCTATTGGTTGATTTGTGTGTGCACATGGATCACTCCTCTTTTCAAATTCCATCGTTGATCATCCACCATCTTCATCTTCATCTCTACCGTCCGTACAACTTTAAAAGGGAGAGAGCTTTCCCCCTCAATCAAGTGTATTTTTGAGTGTACTATTTCATGTCTAAATCATCTTTCTACTAGATTTGACCTAATTTTTATGCTATATCCTTCAAGGTCAACTCTAGTCAAACTGAGGCATTTTATCAGTTTCTTATAGTCATTCTTGGGTTCTAATCATTTATCTGTCATATTAGACATTGCTATATCTCAATTTTCTCATGTCTAGCTAGTTTTTGCTTCCTCTTACCTCATTTCAATTTCGATCCCGAGGGGGCATAAATACTCTATTGCTGATTGTTATACTCTATCACTTCTTAGGAGCATTTGTTTGATCTTCTCACTTGCTCTCACTCTATCTACTTTTCTAGGTGTTAACATTCTTCTTGAATTCTAACATTGTTCTCTTTCTAGTGTTCAGTACTATCACTATCAGGCTGTGCATTCAGGACTTGCTATCTATTTTTGCATTTCATTCTTTGGAATTAGATATCTATATCTATCACCGCCTACTTGGCTTTCTATTTTCTTTGACATAATGTGTTCCCAGATCGATCACGCATTAGTCAAAGAGGGGCAAATGTAATCACCTAAAGATGGTCATCTAGACTATTAGCCCCCTTTTCCACATTTTGGCTAAATTAATTTAATCATTTACCTAGACCAAATTGCTAATAATCAATTTATTTGATTATAACCTATAGTTTGACTATACTATCCTAAGTTCATTATTTGATTAAAAGAACATGTCCCCTTTTAATTAAATAAAAGACCCCATTCTTCTAACTCACTTAAAGTGCACACATAAAGTCCTTTTTCTATTTTGCAATTAAAAGAAAAGGCTTTGTGACTTTTGTCTTATATGACAAGTCAACTTATATTCTATTAGTTGACTTGTGTGTGCACATGGATCACTCCTATTTTCAAATTCCACCGTTGATCATCCACCATCTTCATCTTGATCTCTACCGTCCATACATCTTTAAAAGGGAGAGAGCTTTCCCCCTCAAAGGATCCATCCTCATTTGAATATTATCATGCTACAAGTTTTCTAATAGGTTTCTTGGGAGCTTTGTGGAGAACTTCTCATTTCTTGTCTCATTCTCTCATTCCATCATATTATCATAAGATCATATGGCATTCTTAGCATAGTTGCATGTTACTTTAGCTTTCATTCTTGCAAATAATCTCACATAGCTTAATATTTGGTTTTGTAATACTCTCATACATGCTTAGCATAGCTGCATTTTGCATTATCATCTTAGCTCAGTTTCCATACTTGCATTGCATTCTTGAGGGATTCCTTGAAGATATTTGCACTCTTGCTCTTGTCTCAAAGAACCCCCCGTTGCATGGTTTACTAGTAAGAAGCACATTTCTAAGGCTTGGATGAGAGCCTTCATGCTTGAATACTAGCTTCTTGCACTCCGTGGATAGGGAGCTCTAAGCCGACATCTAAGCATTCCAACTCATGGAATTGTTTGGATAGAATGGTTTAGAGTGTGACACAAATCAAGTGTACATTTTTGGTGCCCACTGTGGGGCTTGAATCAAGTTTCTAGCTCCATTTGCTTTCATTTTTTATCTCTAGTTTTTTACAGCAGCATATTGGATCTAATCAAGTGCTTTTGTAGAATTATCACTTTGGTTTTAAGGCCAACCCATAAGTAGATTGGTTTGAAGGCCAAAAATCTAGTTGGTTTAAAGATTTAATCATATCTTTTAAACCACTTAGAGTTTGGTTTTGAAAGTTTTTTTACAAGTTGGGTATATGTTTAAAATGTCTCAGTCCAATTTTCAAAGCATTTTGACGTGATTTGTGGGAGTTATAATTTTTTCTTTTTTTTTCATAAAAAATTGTTTCTGATTGCAAATCAGTGCATTTTTCAAAAAAAATTACATTTTCAAAAAAAAATTTAAATTCTAATGGGGGTTATTTATTTGTGTTTTGACTTTTGAGGTCATATTAGGGATCAAAAACTCAATTTGATAAATCTGGCCTATTTTGACAAAATCGGTCTCTAGGGCGCAAATGAAGAGATTTTTTTGAATTTCTTGCATTTTCAAAAATCTCTCTAATTTTTAATAGGGGTCTCTTCTTTTCATTTATGTTTTTGGATCCGAAATAATAGCAAAAAGGTCTAATCTTGTTGACTAGGTCAAAAGCAAAGGGTAAAAATGAGAGCATTTGTGATTAGTTTGCACTTTCTTTGCATACACTTGATTGGAAGATAACTTGGATATTTGAGACAAATAACCACTTTTTATTGCAGTATTTTATGTTATTTCACACTAACTTGTGGTGCTAACAAGTTGTGATTGCAGGTTACCATCCTTGTGAAAAAAAATTGAAACATTGCATAAAAAGAACGCATGTCAAAGCTTCAAATGCACAAGGGCTACTAATGATTATTTGCAGGGTTGCCCAACGCATAAAAACTCAATTTTGCTTGGTTTTTACTTTTACATGTGCGACATATACTAGTTGTTTATTTTTAGGCACATTAAAACTTACAATTGGGATCTTTTGGTGATAGGAGAGTATGCTCTTCACCCTTGTGGTGAATCAGAAATCTTGACTTACCATTTGGTTTCAAGAGTAAGAGGCAACTGAATCTTTCTGGCATGTTTGGGAGAAAATGATTGGAATAGGAGAGTATGCTCTTCACCCTTGTGGTGAATTAGAAATTTTGACTTCCAAAAGTTGATCCACTCTTTGTGTAGTTTAGAATCCCTTAGAGGGCCTACTCTCGGACAACCTGAGAGGAACGACCCAAGTGGGGACAAGCAAATTACCTAGCTCTTCTAGCCCACTATAAACTCAAGGCTATCAAGGACACAAAACCTTGGTAGACATAGTGTTTGTCTTTGCCTAGTGTGATCGCTTATGGGATTTCAACCATAGGGAGATCACTAGGCAAGAATGCTTAAGGTACTCTTGTGATCGCGAGATCGGTTACTCATTGCAAGGTGAGGTGTCCTGTAATTGGGAGCAAGAGGAACACTATGAACAGAAGCCCTATCTAAACACCCTAAGTTAGTAACTACCCTTTTTAGCTGCTCAACTTCTTGGTGCAAGGATCGATCCTAGTGGACTACCCAAATCACCCCAAGATTTTACACTCACCATATGTGTTCCATTGGTCGTGCTTATAGCACATCCATGACAAAGCCAATATCTCTTGTGGGAAACCACTTGGTGTGAGGCAAAAGAGCATCAAGTGTGGGCCAAGTTGTTGAGTAATGAACCATGACTTCTAAGTAGATATTGCTTGATGTGTTCTTGAATGTGCTAGACCTGTGAAAATCTTTTGAACATACACATGACGATAGTTCTAGGGATTTCTTTTAAGACCTCACATATGCTTGTATCATGCAAGGTTGCTTTGTCCCTTTCTTGATTGTTTGAAGACTACTCCATGTTTCACTATCTTCCTTGGAAAGAAATTGCTTTTGAACATCAAACTTGCTATGCTATCAATTATTTTCAAACTTTGTCAACCAAGTCAAAGCATCAAGCCTTAACATTTTTATTGTGTTGCTTGCTAAGGGGAGTCTCATCATTTGATTTTTATTTTATATGTCTCTAGTGCTTAAACATGCTTAAAGTGGCTCTTTGGTCTTAGTGCTCTTGGTCTTTTTATCTTCATGGTCTATGCATTCTTGCTAGTTATCCTTTTGCTAAAATGGTTACCTTGATTTCTTGACTACACTCTTGGGTTGAGAAAGTTGTTCACTTGTCACCCTACTTTCTCTATCTATTTAGCTATTTTGGCATCTTGCCTAGCTATTAACTTGAGTCATTCATGTCGTAAGTTTCTTGGACATATTGTTTAACAAGTCACTTTAATCTCTCTCTACTATATTGGCAAGTGAACACTCTACCTCTCTAGTTTGGACATCAAGTTATCTTGTGTCACCCTGTTAGCTTCCTCTAGTCTCCTTCATGCTTGATGATCTATCTACCACTATGGAATTCAAAGCTTGTGCTACCAAACCTCAACCAAATCTAGATAATCATGATATCCTCCATGTCACTAAAGAGTTTCAAGATCTATATGTGCAATACAAAGAACTAGAAGAGACAAATGATCTTTCTTACCTTCATTTCTCTAAGCGCATGAAAAAAATAAAGTCTAAACTTGAGAAAAGGTTAGAGGAGAAGATTGAATCATTACATGAATCTTCCTTAAGGTCTTTACATGCATGTGAGTCACCTTCTTTGAGGTCATCCTCTTCTTCTAGGTCTACATGCTCTACTTCAAGACATCAAATGTCTTCATCTTCTAGATCTAAAGACCTCTTTAGAGGACACGCAAGTGATACCTACTTTGAGCCTATTCCAAAATTTCATGATGGACCTATCTTTGACGAAGATAATGATGAAGACATGAACGCATGCTATTCACTTGAGAAACAACAAGAAGATCCTAGACATATTTTTGAGAGGACTTTTACTCCCTTGGAACATTCTTATGATGACATTTTGCAAACACTTCTTGAAACTAAGCTCATCATGTTGCCTAAGTCTAGCTCATATGGAAACCCATTCTTGGATATCTATTGTGCTTATCATAAACATAATGAGCATAGTACTTCAGATTGCATTGAGCTAAAACATAAAATCCAAGATCTTATTGATAATGGAATTATTGGAACCTCTAGTGACTCATGTGTTGAGGTTACTTCTCTTGGGCAAGATTATGTTGATGAACCTATGTCTAGTAGTGGCTCCATTACATCTTCCAATTCTTCCAACACTCATGCATCTCCCAACACTTCAAATCTTTCCAACATGCCTCTATCAAATAAAGAACCTAATGCTTTCCACATTGACTACATGTATCCTCAAGGGCTACCTCTAAAAGAAACTCAAGCTAACCTTCACTTGGCTGCAAACCTTTTCCATGCTACTAATCCTAAACATCCTCAACCTTCATGCACTACTATGCCTAATCCAAGCACTACTCCATTCACTCTTCATTCTCCCTTGTCCTTAGAAGTGGGTCCATGTCAAGAGGACTCTGAAAAAGAAAAAGCTATAAATGTCAAGAAAGATCAAGATCAAGCACCCGTTCATCTCTTTCAAGATTTTTCCATTCCATATCCTATATCTTGTCCACCTCCTAAGTATGATGAAGATATCACTTCCACTATCTCCCTCGAGCTTACTGAAAATTATGAGAAAAGTTCTCTTCCTATGCTATCCAAAGCTACTTGTCAAGATAAAAGTGTCCCCTCATGTTCTACTTCTCCACATCCACTTCAAAATTGTGCTCAAGCTTCAAGTGCTTCTATTAAAAATGTTGTTCCTATCAAAGGTACTTATGATTCTATTTATGGCTTTGACCATGTTGCTCATTCTAAAGATGTTGATATCCCTTCCCACTATCCCTTTGCATCTTCTAAATCAATCATTGGTCCTTATCCATCTAAGCTAAAGCATTCAAACCTTCCATCCATATTGGGATTTTATGTTCCTCCATCTCCTACATTCACTCATAGCTCATTCCCTAGCTCTCCTATATTACCTCAAGATCAACAAAGACACTCATCCTTGATGACTTTTTACCCATCTATACATCTAAACCAGTCATATCATCCTTATTCATCCACAAATCCCAAGTCCTTTGGAAGTGAGAATAAACATAAGAATCCATTGAAAAAGAAAGATCACTATGTCCCATCTAATCGACATGTGAATGCTAAGAAGGAGAAAGCACAAAAGAGACAGCAAAGGTCTACTATTAAAAAAGCTAAATCAAAGAAAATATGGGTTCCTAAACCCATTATTGAAGAAATGTGTTTTGAAGTATCCAAAGGAAAATCTAAAGCTATATGGATTCCCAAGTCTCTTTTAAAAGACTTGAATATTGAAAATACTTCAAAGTTGACATTCAAGCTTCCAAAGGCTTCCATTCCATCTTCTTCCAAAAATCTTTCTAAAAATATTCCAAAGCCTTCCACTCCACTTTTGTCCAAATCTCTTCTACCACCTCATACATATAAATCTCAAGCTATTTCATCCATGATTCCTCCATTGTTCCAATACCCTTCAAGTTGTGTGTCAATGTTGATCTTGTCCAATATTTCAGCTACCCTCATGAAATCCTCTAAAGCTTACACTAACTTTCTATACATGAACTATTATCCTCCATATACTCTTCCTACTACCATTTCTCTTTCATCACCCTATCAACATCTTTGAGCATACCTTTCTATGGTCTTGGCTTATCATGACTTATATTTTCTATAGGAGCATTATCTACATTCAAACAGCTTCAGCTCTTTCTAAAAATTCAAAAAAAAAGACGAAGAAAAAATAGAAAAAATAAAAAAAATGAAAATGTGCCTTAGTGAAAACCACTTCTTGTGGCACCTTGGTAGCAAAAGTAAAGAGAAATAAATTTATCCTATGGTGAAAACTACTTCTTGTGGCACCTTGGATAAGTACCATGATGAAAACTTGGCAAATAGGCATCATGCATAATTCTTCCATCATCCATCTATCCCCTCTTCTCTCTTTGATCTTGACAATGTTGAGCTATCTTTGCATATTGGCTATCTTATCCACGAGATTTTCTATTGTGCTCTCCCATTCACTCATAGCCTCCATCTTGAGCTTGATTTTTATTGCTCTATCCCATTGCTATCCTATCTAGTTGACCCCTTGGTCTTGATCATAATAAATCAAACATGGTTCTCGTAGGCCTCTTGACATGTCTGCTCTCTTGGATTGCATGCTTTCATGCTATCTCTCTCATTGGCTTCCACTGCTTATCTTACATGCTATCTTACTCATTGGCTTCCATTGCTTATCTTATATGCTATCACACTTGTTGGCTTCACCGCTTATCCTACATGCTATATTTCTCATTACTTCCATTGCTTATCCAAAACATGCTTCATATGACTATTTCACTTCTTTCCCTAGCTTGGGTACTCTTAAGGAGTCAATTCTTGAGGATCACCTTCACTTTCTTCACACTCCTTTATTATCCATCTCTGCTTATCCACTGGGTTGTTTCTCCATTGTGTCCTATACCTTGCTAGACATTGGGAGAAAATGATGTGATCTTGCTTGAGAACTAGTGATCTCTAGATTATTCTAAAAAAACCAAAAATCATATATGATGCTAAAAAAATCCTAAAAATTAGAAAATGTCTTGAAAAAAAAGATCTTCTTAGTGAAAACCTAGCAATAGGCACTTTGATGTATCACCAAAAAAAAAAATTCAAAAATACAAAAAAATTGAAAAAAGTCCTAAAAAAATCTATCAAGTGGTGAAAACCTAGAAATAGGCACTACTTGAAACCCTTGCACCTATGTCTATCAGTCTCAATCATCCACTTCACTACACATTTCCTAGCTTGGAATTGTTTCTTGTCCTCATCTTAGGGGCATAGCTACTTAGCCTATTGAGGTATTCTTGTGCATTAGGGTACCTTTGACAACTCACAAAATAGTGTTTCTCAACACTACCCCCACCCACTTTGACATCAAGTGTTTTTCAAACACTTTACAGATAGTTTACCTATGGTCTCTAATGTCGCGAGATTTCTCACTATCAGAATCAAGTCTAGAAGAAATGGCCAAATGACTTACACACATGCACTTTAACACTTAAACGACTGAGCTATGCTGATCTTTATCTACTTTGTGTGTTGTCTATGATGATTTCTTTGCCATGTGTTCCCTCCCTAATAGTCTTTCAAGGAAGTCTTGACTAGAAGACTGGGGGCATGGGGCATGTCTTCTTGATTTCTGCTTGTGGGTATACTTTGTTTGTCTATAGTGTTGTAAGCATTAGTGCTTGTCCTATTCAACACTTTGACTTATAAATGTATCAGCCTTGACTATTTCGCAAGACCGCACTTGGGGTTTATCCTAGCGCTTATGCCTTGATACAGGTGTAATCTTGCTAAATTAAACTTAGGGAATCTAATCGCGTAGTTATCTTCACTTACATGTCTCTGATGCTTAGATTGGATTTCCACATACCTATCTGATATTGATCATATTCATATCCTCATAGTTACACTAGTGATGGTTGTATGATCTCATGATGTCCCTAATAAATTCTCAATGATGAAATTAAGAGTCTAAATGTTATGCACTTCTTGCTAGTAAACCACTTTTCATATTAGCTTTCATTTTAGGTTCATTTTCTAGCTTCGCCTTGCATTCTTGCATATGGGGAGAGCTCTCTCTTCATCTTTTCATAGACATATCGGCTAACTCCTTTCATAGATTTCTTTACTTTCTTCTTGTTCAGGTCTTTTCACCTTCTTAATCTTTCACTTCATCTCTTTTCTATCTTATCATCACATTATATAAAGTTTTGACCTCTTAAATAATTTCAATGTCCTAGATTCATTTTTGAGATCAAAATCCAAATTCGAGTTCATCTTGATGGTCAAAATTGTCTTTTAAAATTCTACTTTCTTCTAAGCAGTTAGCTGACCTTTTGAGTTCTAATCTTTGAATCGTCACTGGGGCATCTTCATTAATTCATGTCTTCATCATTTCCATACTTCATATCTACTTCAATTCATCGTTTCATGTCTAAAATCACCTTTCTACTCATTTTGACCTAATTTTTATGCTATATCCTTCAAGGTCAACTCTAGTCAAACTGGGGCATTTTATCAATTTCTTATAGTCATTCTTGGGTTCTAATCATCTATCTGTCATCTTGGACATTGCTTTATTCTATTTTTCTCATGTCTAGCTAGTTTCTACATCCCCTTACCTCATTTCAATTTCGATCCCGAGGGGGCAGAAATACTCTATTGCTGATTGTTACAACTATCTATTTCTTAGGAGCATTTGTTTGACCTTATCACTTGCTCTCGATCTATTCACTTTGCCCCAGTTTGACAAGATTGATTTCAATCTTCTAATTTCCAATAGTCATTCCCAGGTTGCAGACTACCATCTTCAAGATCTTTTCTCAAAGTTGCAAAGCTTTCTTTTCTAGAGAACCAATGCTTTGATACCAATTTTTGGAAATACAATAGGAAAAGTAAACTCTAAGAGGGGAGGGGTGATTCATCCCTTCAAAACTTTAACCCTTCAAACATTCACGACACATCCATCTTGTTGGAATTATAGACGGAGTAACTGAGAGGGGGGGTGCAAGGGTGGGGGAGGGGGAGGGGGGGGGGGGGGGGTGAATTAGTTATTCAAGGTCCAAATGTGCTATTCAAACTTTTTTCTCAAGTAAAGTGTGCCCATATAACTATTTATTCATCCAACCTTTAACTTTCCTATTCAACAAGTTATTGTAAATCAACATGCAATCATAACACATAAAAAGATCAACACATAACACAATGATTAATGTGGAAACCAAATTTAGGAAAAACCACCAGTAACATGCTACTCAATTCTCACTCTTCTGAAGTGATGCCTTGTGAAAGGCCTACCCTATTAAAGGCTACAACACACTGTTAAATGTGATCTGGTTAGAGGATTTAACCACCCTATTAGAAGTGGGTCTGGTTAAAGGATTTTAGAAAATTCACTTGGAATGTCACCCTATTAAAGGATTTACAAATGGTTGTTAGACCAACCTAAGTCCCTAGGATTTTCTTTTACCCTAATAGATACAATTGCTAGAGAGTAACAATAAGGGATTTTGACCTATTTATGGCATACAACTTAACTTGCAGATTTCAGATCACTTCTCTGCTCATATCATTACCTAGCTTTCAATCTATACAACTCTAATAGCTTAGCCTCCTTGAGTCTCCATGCTCACTGTACAAGTGCAATCCTCTCTTTCTAACCACTTGTTGAGTCAGAGTCTTTGTGCTTTGTTCTTCCTTCTACTTGACACCCTTTCAACCACTTTGCAATCTGACACTCTAGCAACTCTTGCTTCTTGGTCTATGACTCCTTAAATAGAAATTTGGAATTTCTTTTCTCACTTGATTCTTCCCTCTTTTAATTTCAATTCGTATGGATTAGGTAAGATTCATTGAATCTAACCCATATTTTGTTTCTTCTAGAAACATCATGAAGAATCCTCTTGAATTTGCTCAAAAATGGTTTACATAGAATTTTGTGCCACCAGCTCATCATCCTTATCCTCCAATTGGTTCACAAAATTCAAAGCAACAAACTTGTCGGCTCAAATTTGGCGAATCTTTGACATTTCCAATAATGTAGTAGCTCGACACTATTGAAATTCTGGTGCTTGACACGTACTGTATTACTCGGCATCAACTATGTTTTAGTAATGCTTAACACCTAAAATTTACTCAACACCTACTAAGATCTTCTAACACTTGAACTTCACTCGGCATCTAAAGTTTACTTGGCACACACTAGATTTTGCATTTTCTCGGCTCCAATTAAAAATTTGCTCAGCTCCAACTGAAAGTTTTCTTAGCTTAAATGAGCTTGTTGGGAATCCACTGATGAACTTAGTTAAGCTTTGTCGTCAACCTAGTCCCAACTTATGCTTCTAGTGTTTCTAAGTGTGGCCAACCTCTATATCTTCAAGTATGTTATCAATACATCATTTAATCACTGTCTTAGTTGATCCTTGCACTTCATTACAAAATCATAACTCAACCTTTCCCTTAGGTACTCTTGTTACATCTTGTTGATTAAATCCTCTTCATCAATCAACTAAGTGATAGTACTTGGATCTTGTAACCAATTGTCATTCTTACAAATAGTAGGTTTCACATCAATGACAAAACAATGATTGAAAACATTCTTTTAGCAACAATCTCTCTCTTTCAATCAATCTTCTTTATCAATGATCTTTTCAATCAGATTTCTAACAATATAAAGAGTTATGAAATATGATTATTTTCTTCCATATTAATGAATGCATAGCCAATAAATTTTTAATGCAAACATCTATGTTTTGAGTTAACCAACTCTACCCATATTATTCATCCACATAACATTTATAAAATATGTCTACCAAATAATTTATAAATAACATAAGGAGCAGGATCTAATAAATAATTTCTTCATAATACATCAAATCTCTCAATGAACATTTCCTCAAAAGTATAATATATGAAACTTCTCAAATTTTTCCTCTACAATTTCAAATGATAAACAATGATACAAATCTCTTTTACAACACAATGAAATGACAATGGAGAATTGATATCACAACACTTTTGAGGTGACATGGAACATTGAACTCTCTTTACACACTTGATTTTTTGAATTTTCCAAGGGTGAAATCCTAATACCTTCAAGGGATCCATCTTAACAAAACCTACACATAACACACAAACTAGGAACCATGGAGGCTCACCTCCCATCCTAGGCTTCTATTAAGCCACCCACTGAGTAGGGGAAATAAGACCCAAATAGGTTACACACACATCACTTGCCATAGCATGAACACAACACTTTACACAAAACAACTCCCTTTCATGGCTTGCACAATGATTCACAAAAATCATCTCACATTGGGTGAAGGAGGACTCTTCAAAAAGGAGATGCCATAACCAAACATAAACATCATTTTTACAATTGCATTTTCCTTTCAAGGCCATCATAAAGATCTTCTCCTTATGACATAGAAAACCCCTTGTATCTCCCAAAACAACAAGGTATATGGCTTCAATGGCGCTGATACTCCATGAAAGAAAAACAACTCCTCATCATGAGGTAAATCTTCTCAACTACAATGTTGAGCCCAACTAATCCCTTCATCTAAGGCTGCTCTTCCCTCTCAAGAGTGAGTGAAGCCTTCACATGCATTATCACATTCAACATTCAAATCCAACAAGGAAATCAAAAAGAGAAAAAAAATCATGAATACTTCAAGAAAACAATACACATTCACATTACCACAACACAATACAAAAGTCCACAATGCAAGATTCACAATACAATGCATGCTCCATTGACAAATCCTCCATACTTGCAGATTTATTTTGCCATACTAAAAGAAAGAAAGAAAGGAAACATGTTTTGAGACACCAACCTTGGTCCAAGCTAAAGGAAATGATAGTTGTAGTAGAGCTCCCCTAATCTCCCTCCAAAATCCTAACTATTTCTAAACTTAGAGAGTGGGTGAACAACCCAGTAATTTATCCAAGACTCTCTAATAAGGCCTTCTCACCAACTATTTTAGCAAAGACACCTATCCACTTCCTCTTACAAACTTGTCTCCTCTAAATTTTCTATTTTCAACTTAGTGGGAACATGGGAGAAAACACATGTGACAACTCTAAATTCGAATTGATGCAAGAATACATGGGTAAAGGTCCCCCCTAGACTGTCCAGGCACTTACATGGTCAAAATTAGATCCCTAACTGGATATACTATCATATGGGTAACTTATTTTATCATAAAAGACACCTTGGGACCACCTAATGACCCCTCAAAACCCTAGCCAAGTACAAATTCGAATTTCCTTTGATTGTGACCCCTCCTACCCCTTGTCAAGTGGGTTTACTTATTCATTAACAAGGTAATTAGTTCTAGGGTAAATTGCTACCATGATTAAAGCCCTACATAACATGTCAATTAAACACAAAGTTCACAAGTGTCAAGTGACACATAAAAGCTCATTCCACATCACCATGAAATGCTCCTAATGCATCTTTATGATTAAACAATTCCACATGCAAGAAAACTCACATTTATGAAGAAAAATACTTTCACAATGAGGTTTTTGAATCTTTGAAAGATTCACCTTAGTTAAAATATGTTCAGAAAGTTTGGAATCTATTTCTCCCAAAAATTTCTATGGTTCCACTTCCTAGACATTAAACTCAAGCACCAATAGTCCAGGGAGGTCGTATAAAATACATATATCATAAATGCATATAATTTCATAATTCAAATTCAATTTCCTTCCCTAGTCATTTCAAATAGTTCATTTGAAATGTTAGAATATCAACATCTACATATCATAAGTCATCATAATCAAATTAACATTTATCTACATACCATAATCATTCATCTACATATCATAAATCATCATAATCAATTTAACTTTTTGCATCATATCAAAACCTAATAGTATCATGTCATAAAACTACTTCCATATGTGTTCAATCATTTCATAGACAATATCAGGTTCATAATGTAAAACACTACTATATTATAAAAATCAATAGATGAAATAATCCATTTTCCATATAAGCCTCAAATAGCTATCAAAATATTAAAGTCTTGACTATGATGGGTTAGGGTGAGGCCTTAGATCCTCCCCCCTAGGCATGAACTTCCTCATAAAGTTCATCAAGAAGATATGGGTACTGAGTCTTCATCTGAGCTGCATCTTCCCATGAAGCTATGACCTAATCATAATAACCCCATTGGACTCTAACCTAGTCTAGCTCTCTGCCTCAAAGTGTGAGGGTTTGTCAAGCCAAAATGTAAATGGGCTCCAATGTTATTTTTCTATCTAACTCCACCTACAAAGCATCGTAATCTATTATGTGAGACTCATCATAAATATACTTCCTTAATATAGATACATGAAATACATCATGACTGCATAATAGGCTAGGTGGCAAGGCTAAACAATAAGCAACTGGTCCTATCTGCTCCAAAATCTCAAAGGGACCCATAAAGTGAGGTGCTAATAATATAGACTTTTTCAAAATGGATTGGGCTCTTATGTGGTCACACCCTCATAAATACTCCCTCACCAAACATGTCTCTCTATCTACCCTCTTCACATTTACATATTTCCTCTGTCTATCTTGGGCTTCTCTAAGGCACTGTCTAATCAATACCACTTGTTGCTCTATGTCCTTGACTAACTGAGGCCCTATAGATATCTTGTCTTCAATCCTATCCCATCTTAAGGGCATCTTGCAAGGCCTACCATACAAGGCTTGATAGGGTGGCATGCCTATGGAAGTGTGATGATGCCCATTGTTGTAGGCAAATTTTGCAAGATGGATGTACTCTTCCCACTTAGACTAGTAGTCCATCACATACATCCATAACATATCCTCTAGGATTTGTTAACTCTCTCTATTTTCCCATCTGTCTGAGGATGATATGATGTACTAAATTTGAGCTTGGTACCTAGTGATGTTAGCAATTCCTTCCAAAATGATGAGTAAATAAGGAATCTCTATCTGAGATTATCTTATGACAAATGCCATGGAGTCTAAAAATATCTTGCAAGAATACTTGTACCACTGTAGGTGTTGTCAAGGTGGTATGAATGGGTGAAAACTGAGCAACTTTGGTCAAAGTGTCAACTGACACCATGATAGCCGAGAAGACATTGGAAGACCAATAATGAAGTCCATAGAGATAGTGTCCCACTTCCACTTAGGTATCTCATGTGGATGCAACAGTTCACCTAGATGTTCGTGCTCTACCTTAACTCTCTGACACTCTAGGAATTTGGCTATGATGTTGGCAATCTGCATTCTCATTCCTGGCCAATGATATAACTGCCTTAAATGTGCATGAATCTTCTTGACACCTAGATGTGCTGCATAGGGTGCTTTGTGAGCCTCCAAAATGATGAACTCATGCAAGTCACTTGATGATGGTACATAAATGCACCCTTTATGGCATAGTAACCCATCTAGACTCAATAAAATTTAGAAAATCTTCCCCCTAGGGGTCTCTGAGAGTGGACTAATAGAAAAACTTTAGTATAAAATACATCTTCATGAAGATGGTGCAGTATGCACTCTCTCAAATCTGTGTCAATAATCATGGAAGATATCTTGTGATGTCTCCTACTCAAAGCATCTGCGACTACATTCTCCTTTCACTTAATGTAATGTACATCAAAATCATACTCACATAAGAACTCCATATATCTCCTCTATCAGACATTCAAATTTGGCTATGTGAAAATATACTGCAAACTTTGGTGATCTAAATGAAGCTCAAAGTGATGTCCTAGAAGAAAGTGGCACCATCTTGCTAAGGCATGAAGTACTGATACAAGCTCCAAATCAGGGGTGGGATAATTGAGCTCATAAGTCTTAATTTTCCTAGACTCATATGCTATGACATGACCATTTTGCATGCCAATGACTCCAATACCATCTAGAAAAGCATCTGTACATATTACAAAATTAGATGAAGGATCAAGTACTACTAGAATTGGTGCACTAGTGAATGCCTTCTTGAGTTCTTGGAAGGCCCTTTCACACTTTTTAGTCCATTAAAACTTCTTCCCTTTCCTTTGAAGGAAGGTGATGAGATGAGCTACTCTAGAAAATCCTATCACAAATCACCTATAATACCCTGCTAACCCCATGAAGCTTTTGACTTCTGAAACATTAGTCAGTGCTAGCTAATCCATGATGGCCTAGATCATTGATGGATCCACTATTATTCCATCTCCTAATATCACATGACCTAAATAATGCACTTCCTTCCTAAAGAAGGAACACTTTGATAAATTGCCATATAGCTAATTTTCCCTTAAACATTGCAATACTTGCCTCAAGTGTTCTTTGTGTTTCTTCTCATCACGTGAATATATTAATATATAATCAAGGAACACTACTAAAAAATTATCTAGAAATGTATGAAACACTCCATTCATAAGACTCATGAATACAACTGGGGAATTTGTAAGACCAAAATGTACCACTGTAAACTTGTAGTGGCCATACCTTGTACGAAATGCAGTCTTATGAATGTCACTCTCCATAATTTGCAATTGATGGTATCATGACTTCAAATCTATCTTGGAGAATACTTGGGGACCTTGTAACTAATCAAATAGATCATCAATTCTAAGGAGCAGGTATCAATTCTTGATCATTACCTTATTCAATTGTTGATACTTGATACACAATCTGAGTGATCCATCTTTCTTTTTCACAAAGATCACCAGTGCCCCCCAAGATGATACACTAGGATGTATATGTCCTTTCTCCAAGAGTTCCTTCAACTGAATCTTGAGTTCATTGAGTTCATGTATAGCCATCTTATACGGAGATCTTGAAATGGGCTCTGCTCCTGACACTAGATTTTATATGGAAATCAACTGCCCTGGGTTTTGGCATACCTGAGAGCTCTAAGGGAAACACATCCTTGAATTCCTATAGTATTAGATAGTCATCTAGAGATGGTTCTCTCTCATCATCTTCCTCCTTATTACTAATAGATACTGCAAACAATTGACATCCCTTTTGTAGACATCATTTAAGCTGCATGGCAAAGATCATATGAAGAGACACTAGCTCTTTCACCCTTGAGATCACCATAGGAGTACCATAATCATCAAGATACTCAACCATCTTCTATCTACAATCCATCTTAGCAGTATGTGTGCATAGAAAATCCATACCAAGTACTACATCATACAATCCTAAGGGGATAACTTGAAGATCTACATTCATGATCATGTTTCTAATTTGAATCTAACAATCATGTATATAGGAATTGAATATCACCCTAGCCCCTAATGCCAATTTGACTTCCCAATTATCAGTCTACCTAGCTACTACTAGCCCACAATGCTCCACTATAAAATGAGATACAAAATAATTGGTAGCTCTAGAGTTAAACAAAATAGAAACCTTATTACCCTTGATTATACATGTAGCCTCGATGACTATAACCTGATGCTTGGCTTGGCGGTTATCAACTACTACAAATACTCTATGGGATCTACCCATATCTCCTACCGTAGGCTCTAAAGTGGCTCCCATTGATTACTAGCTATCGATCCCTGAGGGCACTCTCTGGTTATATGTCCCTTACAACTACAAGCATAATAAGGCCCACGAGTCTAAATTTGAATACCCTATAACCTAGGCTACTGTTGACCACCTGTCCTATTGGATACACTATACCCACCATAGGAGGACTCTTGAGTACTAGCTGATAGTACATATGGAGCTCGTGGCCTCTGATCTCATTGGGACCCCTAGGACTACCACTTCTTGGGCTTAGAGCCCTAATACCCCTGTGCTAACTTCTATCCTTTATCCTATTGGGAATTTTTTTGTACCTGTGGGGCCTTAGAAGACCCTGCTAAATGACTCTAATTACCCTTCCATGAGGGTTTATGTTGTCCTAACTAATGGGAATGATTCTAGTTGTGGGACCAATCTTGGGATTCTTGTTTGCTACATAGATCTCCCACAACCAATGTTATCTCAATTGCCTCCTTCAAAGTGCTTAGAAAAGCTAGGCATTCTAAGTTCTAAAGTGACAAGTTAAGACCCTTGGTAAACTAGTAGATCCATAGCTTCTCATCCTTCATCTACTTGACATAAGGAAGGAGCTCTAAAAATCTACTCTCATATTCTGCTACAGTAAGGCCCCTCTGCTAAAGGTCATGGAACTCCTCAATCTAACTATGTCTAAAATGATCTAAAAGATACCTATCTCTAAATTTGGCTACAAATGCCTCTCAGGTAAGTGTGTCTACTCTAACTCCACTTGTGATCTCCTCCTGTATCCACCAATTGGAAGCATTGTCTCATAATAAGTGGATAGAAAGTTGGGCCTTTAGATTGTTCTCATATGGTTGTAACCTGAAGCACCTCTCTAAGATCTATAACCATACCTCTTCTTGTGTACCATCCATGGTTCTGGTGAAAAGAGGTGGCTTGAGTTAGATCAAATCCATTAATCTCATTCCCTATATCTCTAGGTGCTCTCACTATGACTGGTGGCTCTATGACTGTTGGTGGATCAATATGATGAATTGAAGCCTCTTCCTAGTCACCTTGTCCCTCTACATCTCTAGGTGGGGGACTCCTACTTATTTTCCTATTATCAACTCTTTATTCCCCTACCCCTTGCTATTTGGGTTGTGGCACTATAGGTGGCATTCTCTCTTACACTACTCTAATGATGTTTTGAATGGCTACAAAGAATTGATTAAGATTTTGAGGTTTCTCAGGTCAAGGTTTAGCAATTCCATGTCCTGCCCCTCTAGAAACCACTTGTGCACCTCTAGGGTCTCTAGCCCTCCGATGACCATTACAGGTATCAGTAGACATCCTACACAAAAGATTTAGTTTTAATGAGTTAAGCATAATGGGTTAGGCTCTAGTGTTGTAACCAATTTCTCTAATACCAAGATGTCATGCCCTAAATTTATGGGGCAAAACACAACTAATTTTTTTAAGATGCATAAATCTATAATAGTTACAAACATATTTCTACGAAATTTAGAGATGATAAAGTTAGTTGATGGAATGGAGATTGTTCCATTTAAAATTTGGATTCAAGTTTTCTATGAGGGGTCACTTGGTTGTCTATCAATGGTTGCAACACTAAGTTAATATGATATTTTGGTTATAAACCCTTCACCTTCCATACTCTTAATTAAGATACTCTACAATGCATGTGGAATTCAATTTTCATATTAATGTAGTTGGAGTAGTTCTGGGGCTTGTGAACATGAAGATGTTTAATAATTATCCTAAATGCTTTGGATAGAAGTTACCCTATCACACACATAACTCTCCTATATATATCCCCTTAATAAAATTATTACATCTTCCCCCTCTTCTAACCTTGATCAATGTAATACATTACTAATTAAGTTTTTTAATTATTTATTTGGTTATAATTTAAGGCTGTTTATTTATTTATTTATCAGAGTTTGGTTTAAAATTAGGTATTGAATATTATTTGATTTTATTTCAATTATTTATTTATTAATTATTCAATAGTGTCAATACCCCCAAATGCATGAGTACATCAATACATCTAATTAATTTTGAATTAATATGACACATCACAAAAATGCATAAAATTTAAAGGCTAACATTGTTAATCATCTTAATTTTTGTTCATTTAATTAAAATCCTAATAAATCCCCTACTAATATAATGCATTCCTAACCACCCCATTGATGCAGGAGCATCCAGAGGTATAAGGGCAATCCTGTGTCACCCAAAAAAATGTACTTAGACTTAGTTTCTATTTTATGTCTTTACATTTTTGGATACCCATTTGGCTCAAATAAAGGTTCCAACTCTCATAGTTCAACTATCAGTGCATTTAAAAATCCCGAAAAAATAGGAGCATGCAATTTGACCATCATTTTGGTGACCTAGAAGGTGTGACTTTTCCAGATGAATGTAATCGAGATTTAGAGCATTCCAGAAAAAGAATCAGGTCAAAAGGCCCCACGGTTTGAAAGTTATTGCAGTTTTTCGGGTTTTGGAGACCCCCTAAGAATGCTTCAGAGTCAGTTTTGGGGCATTAAATGACCTCGAAAAGGGCCGAAAAATGGGGGACGAGTGAAGCTTGTCCATAGGGCTATAGAGCGCTTCGAGAGCTTTCCGAAAATGTAAACGGTTCGTCAATCGGAGTTACGGTTCAAAAGTTATGCCTCCCGAAAGTTCGGCTACCGTTTCTGGATTCTTCTAGAATTGCACCGACTTCTAACGCAGCTTCCGGAACCTTCTATTTTGTTGGTGGATGCCCACTAGCACTTTCTAGAATGTACTCCTAGTCCTTAACCCTCCGGGGTCTATTTAAGGAGGTTTATGGCATTGTAAAAGGCAGTTCGGATTGGAGCTTGAGAGGAGGTGCTAAAAGGAGAAATATTCTCCAGATTTATGCTATTGTAAGCCCGCAGGGCATGTTTAGAGTTTATTTTCTCTGCACTGTTTGTACCAGCTTATTTTCTCAGTTAATATAATTTCCCCTTTCTATTGTGTCTATTCTGGTTGTTGGGTTGTGTCCCCATCAAGTGGTATCAGAGCGGGTTTTCCTGAGTGTGTAGACAGAGCGCCGACTGTGAGGCAGTTTGCACCAGGACTGTGTGGTTGTGGGTTTGAGTTAGAAGATGCCTCCACGAAGAGAGCGTGGTGGAAGGGCCAGAGCTGTTGATCCTAAGGAGGTTAGAGCCCTCCAGAGACAAGTACAAGCATTGCAAGAGGAGCTTCGTAGAGGAGCAAATATTGCCGCAGATGACAATAGTGAGGATGACAATGAAGAGGAAGTAATGGAAGTTGACGGGGAAGTTCTGAATCCTGTAGAGGAAAGGCTTTTTAGGGCCATTTCTAGGTTTGGGAAAAGACCTACAATTGAAGCGGGTATATTTTCGGGAAATTTGAAACCAGATGAGTTGATCGACTGGATCAATGAACTGGATGAATACTTTGAGTATGAGGATATAAGGGACCCAGATAGGGTTAAGTTTGCAAAGGCCAAACTAAAAGGCCATGCCAAAATTTGGTGGCAAGAGGTTCAACTGGAAAGACTTAGAAGAGGAAAGGAGAAGATCACAAGATGGGATCGCATGGTGGACAAATTGAAGAAGCAGTTCATTCCTGTGGACTATGAGCTTGATCTGTTTAAGAAGATGCATGGGTTAAAGCAAGCAGGAAGATCAGTCCAAGAATATACAGAGGAGTTTTACCGACTCCTGATTAGAGCGGGGCATGCAGAAGCAAATAAGGAGAAGGTTGCTCGTTATATTAGTGGGTTACGACCTAGCATCCAGGAGGAATTAAGTCTGGTAAGAATGACCAGCGTTGAAGAAGCATACCAGTTTGCCCTACGAGTTGAAGAGAAGCTGAGTAAAAGGTTTGAAGGAAGACAAAGAGGGCGCGGTCAAGGAGGAAGGGGAAGCGGTAGATCATCTGGAGGCCGCAATGAAACTCAAAAGAAAAATGAAGATGAGGGTACTAGCAGGAACCAGAGGAATGAGGGTTTCAACCGCTCCCATGATCAAGACTTTGGAAATCAAAGAGGAAGAGGTAGAGGACGTGGGCAAGGAAGAGGAGGCTTCCGTGGTACCTGTTTCCATTGCAATGAAGAAGGTCATCGTGCCTTTGAATGCCCTCAACGACAAGGAAGGACAGATAGGAGAGCTGAGGGCCAAGCTAGGGTTGCTCATGTGGATGAGGATGCACAATCATCACATTCAGAGGATGCAGAAAGAGGAGGGGCCTTGGTAAATGAAAGAGTCCTACTAAGTGGGGAGAATGAACCAGGGCAACGGAGGAGTCTATTCCGTACCAGATGCAAGTGTGAGGATAAATGTTGTGATGTGATCATTGATGGTGGTAGCACTGATAACCTGGTATCAGAAGAGATGGTCTCTAAGCTGAAGCTCAAGAGAGAGAAACATCCCCAGCCCTATCGGATTTCTTGGGTAAAAGATGATCATAAGGTCCTGGTAAGTGAAAAATGTTTAGTAAAATTCAAAATTGGGAGTTACCATGATGAAGTTCTCTGTGATGTTATTTCGATGGATGTTTGCCATCTATTGTTGGGTAGACCATGGCAGTTTGATAGACATGCAATACATGATGGACATGCAAACACATACTCTCTGACAAAGGATGGAGTTTGACACAAATTGAAGCCCATGAAAAAGGAAGGTGAAAAGGTATGTAGCAGTGCTAGGATTTGTCTTGTTGATGGAAGGAAGTTTTTAGATGGCATGAAACATCAGCGTATGTGCTATGCTTTGATTCCTAGGAAAGATAAAGAAGGTAGTAGTGAAATACCATTTGAAGTTTCAGATTTACTAGGAGAATTTGGAGATATTATCTTTGATAATGTTCCAGATGGATTGCCACCAGTAAGGCAAATCAGTCATCAGATAGATCTGATTCCAGGAGCTAGTTTGCCTAACAAGGCTGCTCACAGGATGACTCCTACTGAAACAGAGGAGCTAAATAGACAGGTTCAGGAGCTGTTGAGGAAGGGCTTGATTCGAGAGAGCCTGAGTCCATGTGCAGTACCTGCAGTACTTGCACCAAAGAAGGATGGAGAGTGGCGGATGTGTACAGATTCTCGAGCTATAAATAGGATAACCATCAAGTACCGGTTTCCTTTACCAAGGATGGATGATCTTATGGACTGCTTGAGTGGAGCTCAGTACTTCACAAAGATAGATCTAAAGAGTGGCTATCATCAGATACGGATTCGAGAAGGAGATGAGTGGAAAACAGCCTTCAAGACCAAGGAGGGTCTTTATGAGTGGTTAGTCATGCCCTTTGGATTGACGAACGCCCCAAGCACCTTCATGCGGCTCATGAATGAGGTACTTAAGAAATTCTTGGGAAAATTTGTTATTGTCTATTTGGATGATATTTTAATTTTCAGCAAGACTTTGGAAGAACATTTACTGCATATTCGTAGTGTCTTTGAAAGGCTAAGGGAAGAGAAATTGTTAATTAATCTAAAGAAGTGTGTCTTTGCAAAAAGGGAGTTAGTCTATTTGGGATTTGTTATATCACCTGAAGGTCTCAAAATGGATCCAGAGAAGGTAAAAGCCATCTTGGAATGGCCTACTCCAAGGTCTGCTACTGAGGTAAGATCATTTCATGGTCTGGTTAGTTTTTACAGGAAGTTTATTAAGAATTTCAGTGGCATATGTGCCCCTCTAACTGATACAATAAGAGGGGATAGAAAAGAGTTCAAATGGACTGTAGCAGCTGCGAGAAGTTTTGAATTGCTGAAGAAAAAGGTGACTGAACAGCCTGTGTTGGCACTTCCAGATTTCAGAAAAGTATTCCAGGTGGACTGTGATGCTAGTGGTAGCGCTATTGGGGCTGTATTAAGCCAAGAAGGTAAGCCTATTGCATATTTTAGTGAAAAATTGAATGATGCAAAGAAGAAGTATTCTGTTTATGATCAAGAGTTCTATGCAATAGTTCAGGCCTTAAAGAAATGGAGGCATTATTTGTTGCCAAAGGAATTTGTTTTGTATACTGATCATCAGGCATTACAGTACCTAAATAGCCAAGGTAAATTGAATCAGAGGCATATGAAGTGGGTAGAATTCTTGCAGAGTTATACATTTGTGTTAAAGCATAGAAGTGGAAAATCTAACAGGGTTGCAGATGCATTAAGCAGGAGACAATTGTTGCTTACAACAATGCAGGTTGAAGTAGTTGGGTTTGATGAACTCAAGAATTTGTACCCCGAGGATCCTGATTTTGCTGAAGCATGGAAATCTTGTAAAGAACCTGTTGCTGTAGATAGAACCAAGTGGTTAGACTATTTGATTCAGGATGGCATGTTGTTCAAAGGAAGTCAATTGTGCATTCCAAGGAGTTCCATGAGGGAAAATCTGATTAAGGAGAAACACAGTGGAGGGATGGCAGGACATTTTGGTCGGGATAAGACCATTGCCATTCTTAGAGAACATTATTTTTGGCCTCAAATTACACAGGATGTGAAGAAGTTTGTACAGAGTTGCCAGGTTTGTCAAGTGGCCAAGGGGTTTAGTCAAAATACTGGCCTATATCAGCCATTGCCTGTTCCATCAAGGCCATGGGAGGACATAAGTATGGATTTTGTTCTTGGATTGCCAAGGACACAAAGGGACTTGTTTTTCAAAGAGGTGGTAAGACTACATGGTCTTCCAAGGAGTATAGTTTCTGACCGAGATACTAAATTTGTGGGATATTTCTGGAGGACATTGTGGAAGAAGTTGAGAACAGACTTGAAATTCAGTTCCATGCATCACCCACAGACTGATGGCCAAACAGAAGTGGTAAATAGAAGTCTGGGCAATTTGCTGAGATGTTTAGTTGGAGATAAGCTCAAGGGATGGGATTTGATTCTACCACAGGCAGAGTTTGCTTATAATAACTCTGTAAATAGGAGTACTGGAAAATCACCATTTCAAATTGTATATGGAAATAGCCCAAGGACTGCACCAGAATTGAGGAAGATAGAACAAGGGGAGAGAACAAGTGCTGAAGCTGAGGAATTTGCTAAACACATCAAGCGTCTACATGAGGAGGTCCAAGCACATATTATCAAGATGAATCAAGAGTATAAAGCTAGGGCTGATGCAAGGAGAAGACATAAGGAATTCCAAGTAGGGGATCTTGTCATGGTGCACTTACGAAAAGAAAGATTTCCAGTTGGTACTTACAACAAGCTGAAAATGAAGAAATTTGGCCCCTGCAAAATTTTGAAGAAACATAACTCAGGAAATGCATATGAGGTGGAGCTGCCAGATGGTATTCACATTTCTCCCATTTTCAACATTGCAGATTTGACAGAGTATCATGATGATGGTGCTGATGAGGAGCTGGTTTTAGAGCCATGTCCAATTCCTGCTTCTAAGAAGGAGGAGATAGAAGACATTCTAGATCATCGTGTGGGTAGTATGAAGAGTATTTGGTCAAATGGAAAGGATGACCAATCGAAGACTCAACTTGGATTTCAGCAGCTAAGGTTTCCCATTTGGGATTTCCTCTACCATCCATAAAGTGACAGGGTCACTTTTCAATCTACCCTGGGTGTCTGATGCAGGAGCATCCAGAGGTATAAGGGCAATCCTGTGTCACCCAAAAAAATGTACTTAGACTTAGTTTCTATTTTATGTCTTTACATTTTTGGATACCCATTTGGCTCAAATAAAGGTTCCAACTCTCATAGTTCAACTATCAGTGCATTTAAAAATCCCGAAAAAATAGGAGCATGCAATTTGACCATCATTTTGGTGACCTAGAAGGTGTGACTTTTCCAGATGAATGTAATCGAGATTTAGAGCATTCCAGAAAAAGAATCAGGTCAAAAGGCCCCACGGTTTGAAAGTTATTGCAGTTTTTCGGGTTTTGGAGACCCCCTAAGAATGCTTCAGAGTCAGTTTTGGGGCATTAAATGACCTTGAAAAGGGTCGAAAACTGGGGGACGAGCGAAGCTTGTCCATAGGGCTATAGAGCGCTTCGAGAGCTTTCCGAAAATGTAAACGGTTCGTCAATCGGAGTTACGGTTCAAAAGTTATGCCTCCCGAAAGTTCGGCTACCGTTTCTGGATTCTTCTAGAATTGCACCGACTTCTAACGCAGCTTCCGGAACCTTCTATTTTGTCGGTGGATGCCCACTAGCACTTTCTAGAATGTACTCCTAGTCCTTAACCCTCCGGGGTCTATTTAAGGAGGTTTATGGCATTGTAAAAGGCAGTTCGGATTGGAGCTTGAGAGGAGGTGCTAAAAGGAGAAATATTCTCCAGATTTATGCTATTGTAAGCCCGCAGGGCATGTTTAGAGTTTATTTTCTCTGCACTGTTTGTACCAGCTTATTTTCTCAGTTAATATAATTTCCCCTTTCTATTGTGTCTATTCTGGTTGTTGGGTTGTGTCCCCATCACCCATCAAACAACATGATTTATTAATTTAGTAAACCCTTAATTGAACTTAAATTTATTAAATTCATTAACACCATGCTATATATCCTAATCTTACCTCTACCTAACCATGACTTGAAATAATAAAACAAACAATAATATAAACATACTTTAAAAAAAATTACATTACCTATCTATTTCTATGCCCAACCCATCTTACTAATACTTACTTGTCCCCAACATATACTATTCCAAGTCTATGGTCACATGTCTTTTCTTCTACCTCAATATAAAAATTATGAAATGATGGGTTTTATCTTTATTCTCCACAAACACCAAGGCCAGGCAACATAGATCCAAATGTGTCATAGTACTGACATGGGTCATGTACCAACTACAACTACTCCTTTTTCTAAAATGTATGGGTTCTTTTATTTAGGCATGAGGGGATGGGAATTCACTTTGTAAATGTTGAAAAGTCTCCTCTTTACTAAGCTCCTAGGGAGAGATGCAGATTTAAAAATTGTGTTAGACAAGACATTTATTTTTCCTTTCTCATGCACTCAAAAGCTTATCCCATGTGAGGCCACCTAGTGGGGACCACAACCTAACATTGCATGGAAGTTTTACCTTGTTTGAATGAGCTCTAGGGTACAACTAGGTAAAGGGGTTTTTAATTTGGTAGATATTTCCATATCACCTTTATTTAGTTTTTCTTAGTTCAAGTTTAAAATTATGAATAATTTTCTCTTATTTTATAGATTTTTTTTAAATTTCTTTCTTTTTCTTTGACTTGGTGTGATAGTGACTTGAAAGTGACCCATATGAGTCCCTATTACAACTTATAGGATAGGTAATTGTTAATTTAAAGATTTCACCTCAGGATATATGTTATTTTATTAATATTTAAGGTTATAGATTCTAGGGCATATTCTAGTTATTATTTTAATGCTTTGTATTAGGGGGAAGGATTTATTTTCTTCCCCATACATTTTTTGGAGAGGAAAATGGTACTACCAGAAAGTTTTCTTTTGGACTAGGTGGTTTTCTTTTCTCAAACTAAATCTTTTGTTGTTTCCCACCATAGACATTAAGTGAATATATTTGCTGATAGGATGGTGTTATGTTCCTAGAAATTTGTTTGAACTTGAAATCCAAATAATGGAGTGATCATGCATATATAAAGAGTTATCAGACATGACGATTTTCTTCCATGTTAATGAATGCATAGCCTGTAAATTTGTAATGCAAACATCTATGATTTGAATTAACCAACTCTACCCCTATTATTCTTCGACATAATATTTGTAAAATATGTCTACCAAATAATTTATAAATAACATGAGCAGGATCTAATACATAAGTTCATAATACATCAAATCTCTTAATGAATTTTTCCTCACAAGTATAATATATGCAACTTCTCAAATTTTTCCTTCCACAATTTTGAATGACAAACACTAGTACATTTTAGCAAATATGTGACTACGTGACTAAAACTTTTAGTCACACCACTAAAATATTTAGTCAAGTGACTAAAACTGATCAAATTCTATTATTTCTTTGTAATTTATAGTTATAGGTGACTAAATAGGTGACTTAGTTGATCATCTAGTAAAATCACAAGGTTAAGTGACTAAATAAGTGACCAAATAGACCACCAAATAATTGTTAGTCACTAATATTTAGTTCCCTAAATAAAAACTACTAAATAATTAGTCACTAATAACTGGTCACCAGAACTGTTAAATAAATACTTATAATAGAGTTAAGTGATTATTTGTTATCAAGGTTCTTAATTTTTTTCTCTTTTAAGATAAATTGTGTAAGCAGATCTTTTCTTGTCTATTTGGGGCTTGTTTTTCCATTCTCATTAATGGTACCCCGATTGATTTTTTAGTGCTATGTAAGGAGACCCACAATCTCATTTTTTATTTATCATAATGGAAAATGGTCTTAGTTAATGTATACCTTACAAATAGAAACTAGGACCATGAAATAAATGTTGATAAAAATAAGATATACAACTTATACATTAAACAACAAAATTTAAACACACATTATTTATTCTTTTCGAAACTCAAAATTTTAAATAAAAAATAATATATTCTATATAAGGATTAAAAATAAAATTAAAATACAACACTTAAGTTAAATTTTAAGGCAAGCAAACTTTCTCACATAGAATTTCAAAGTTTAGATAAGAAAATGAGATGGTAATATAATGTCAAGAAAACTTAATGCAAAAATTAAAACACATATTTTTTGAAGCAAGCTTAATGCAAAATTTAAAAGATGTACTTTGATATTGGCGGGAAATATATCCCCAAAAATTTCATCCATTTTTTGTTAGTTTGGGAACAAGAAAATGAAACACCATAGGATGGGGATTGTAATGACACGGCCATGGAGGGAAAAATATATTAGAACAATCAAATGAGCTCTCAAGAAACAAATCTATGAGTTGTCTGGTTTCTCAACATGAGGGGTTGGCCTACGCATTTCGTAGGGCACAAATAGTGGTTAAGAAACACGAGAAAGCTTCACCTTTTTTACTGTAATTGAAGCACCTTTAAATTTGGAGGATGCTCTCGTACAATCCATACATAGGTCCAACTTTAATGGTTATGCTCCTTTCTATGGCATCCTTGATACTCACAAGTATTTTGTGATTTCTTGATTGGGCTATGGGATTTTGGATTAGGGCATTTGGAGTTTAGTACCTTCCAAGAATTTGGGACTTTGCATGCTCCAAATAACATTATTTTATGCTACTATGTTTTTTAATTTTCTCTTACCTTCCAAGAATTTGGGACTTCGCATGCTCTAGATAACATTTTTTATTCTACTCCATGTTTACAAAATTTCTCTTGGATATACCGTCATCTCAAGAAACCATGTTATGTCAAAATTGCATGTGGGAGTTGTTAAAATCCATGAATATATTCGATGCATGTAAAATCTAGATATAGGGCAATTAGAAATTTTCAAGTCAAGGGATTTTGATCTTCAAAATGCTTTGATTAGAATTTCTCTATGATCTATGCCTAATATTTACAATTCCACTGCAACTACTATTGCTTGCTGCCTTTGGATGGCAAAACCATGGTTCTGAATGCTAATCAATTAAGCAAAATTCTTGCACTTATTTCATCACTTCAATTGGTACATCAATAAAAACTCTTGAAATCAATATCAATACGGATGTTGTTTGATTTATTTATATATATACCATTGCTTATTTCCCTCTAACTTGATCATGTATGGTTGCCTTTAAAGCCATTGGCCACTATACATGAAAGCATTGGAGAGTGTTGGATTCCAAGGAGAGATTGTAGTACTCTTGATTTGCTAGGGGTACTCTTTCATTTCTTTCTGTAGATTTTTAAAATGGTATTAAATATAACAACAATGATTACACTAACAATTATCTTCCCTTTATCAATTTTGTTCAGAAAATTTTCGTTACTCAATCTTCCAATAGGTATTATATTCATATTCTATAGAGAACAAAGAGGGGAAGGAGATTATATAGTGGAATTATCCCCTAGATAGGATTATGTTATATCACAGGAATCTAATGGATCTTCACTTAATACAATTTAGGTAGTGGTTGAAACAATCAAACATACATCAATTTAGTTGATTCAAACATGTCTAATTAGATATAATCTTGAACTAGCCACCAAATGCCATGGAGCTATTTCTATTCTCATTACTTTCCTTATGGTGATATGATTTTCTCTACATTTCGGCCAACAGAGGCCACAAAGCTATTTGTATTGTTACTACTATTGTGATGATGATAGGGTAAATTTTATTGTGTTCAACCATGCAAGACATGCTACCACCATTGAGGCAACCAGAGTGATGTATCTTTGGTGAACATAGTTTTAGTTGGTTTTGTTATGGTAGTATAAGTTTGTTTGCTATAATGGTTGCAGTAAAATCACAAACATTGTGAGACCGATTAGAATAGGTTTGTGGAGCACTAGTTCTATAGTGGTTGTAGTTTCTGATATATTTTTTGTGTGGATTTATGATTGTCTGCATCTTTCTAATGTGGAGTGTTTTTTTACAAGAATTACAAAGGTTGGGAAGTTTGTAGTGCTTCGTAGGATATCAATCTTACATTGCACACATTCAGAAAAGCAAAAAGTTTTCCTTATTAACTCATATTTCTCTTGGGTTCTTTAAAAAATAAAATTTGGTATACATAACTTTTATTTATTTGAGCTCTGATCATTGAAAAATGTTGGATTTAAAGCTGGTCTGCATGATGAGGATTCTGTATTTTAAATTTTTGATAGAAAAATGTGAGACATTAGGTTGAATTTGTGGCCTAAAGTTCAATTTATGTCCATTTTGCATTTTCTTGTATATTTACAACCAAGGTTCAGATTATGCTAAGGCCTACCTCTACCCTACCCCTATATTTTAAGGGTAAATTTAAAGAAAATTTATGTAATCCACTTTCAATCCTACTTTGATGATGTCCACTCTCTTCCAAAGCTCCAATTAAATTACAGGCCAGTAGGATAGGTTGACGAGTCTATCTTTTTAGTATTTTACACTTGCTAGTTTGATTTGTTTAAAATTTCTGAAGACCCCTTAAACAAATCCATCTTGGACATATTTTGCAATGATTACATTTCATGAGACCACATTTTATTAAGGCATCTTACCAAATAGTTCACATACCTTGTCCATGCTTCTACTTGTTGCATGCATGTCTACCAGGGCATTTTCATCATTCGTGCTTTTGATTGATGCCCACGGCTTATTCTAGAGCTCCCATATTGGCATTGTAAAGAGGATGCTAGGAATGGTTGTGGAATTTGGCTTCACACCCAAAGATTCATTAGCTTGCAAGATTCTAAATCCTTTTCATGCATGTAGTTTGCATTAGATTACATACTATCAAATTCCATTAGATGACATCTCTTTGAATGATTTTGGAAAATAGTTCATGTGCCTTGCCTATGCTTCATTATTTTGTATACATGTCTACTATGACAGTGGCAATGGAAACATTTGGAAAACCTCACTAGATATCTATGCACTACACTCCAAGCTAGCTAGATATACTAAAAATGAATATAATCTAGCTAAAAATGAATATAATTACTATGCAGTCTCTCCCTAAAGGAATATAAATACTATATAGTCCATCCCAATTGAAATCTATAAATCTCATTGCAACAATCAATAAAAATTCAAATTTTTGTTTATGATATACAGTCTTCCATTTGATGAATGCCCTCCAATCTAGATGATCATGGGCTATAAAGCGGTAAATACATCATGAACTTACTTTACCATTTCCTTCCTATGCTACCAATAATAAAACTACTAATTCACAACTTCCAAAACATTTTGGAAATGATTTAACATTGGCAGAGTTTTCAAAGCTGGGGTAGGCTTAATCTACTTGTCCAAGGTGTAAGTATTATACAATAAAATTTGGTGACTAAATATTTTAAATACTTCACTTGTTCAAAACATTTGCGTATTTTAGAAAATTCAAAGATGATTAGATGATTTATTTTAGTGAATTCCATAGGGAAGATGATAGAAAGAAAAGCTTACTTGGTTTACCTTCTATCTAATTAATCATACAGTAAACTGTCCTTATAACAAACTCTACAAATTAAAGAACCAATTCTATAGATATTCTCTACAATCTACAGTCTGAAATGCACTCAAAATAATGAATATTACCTTCAGCAAGGCGCTTCTAGGCTTGGAGAGATTTTCTACCATTACTAGTAGGCACAATAGTGTCTCCCCCACGAGATTTTTGCTCCAATTTGCTTCCATCTTCTCTTCTCATACTTTTTATTCTTACCTGGTCTTTAACTGTAGTCATGGCTACCTTTTGTCTCCAGCTAATAAAATCATGTAACCATTCACCATTACTATTTTGATTTATACTCTTCAATTGCTCATGGCTCATATCTACAAACTTGTTAGAGAATACAATTTAAATTGGATCTTGTGTATGATAAGGTGTACCTTCTCCGCGACCAAGTTTGGTTGCTTTGTACTAAGTATGATACTAGATATATGAAAGCAAATTAGCTTCTAGGTGGATTTGAGATAAATCAACTGCGGCCCTTTTCCCATTCCATACAAAAACTAGCCAATTAGCATTTTCTAATGCCATGAAATGCCAACTTCTTTTGCACTCTCAATTCATTGTTAAAAGTTTTTAGTGCAATAAAACTTTTGCAAAACCATTCACCATTACTATTTTGGTTGCTACCCTTCAATTGTTAGTTCAATGCTTCCAACACCATCTTACTTTGTTTGCTTTTATATTCTTCACTTTTTTTGCTCCTTTACCATGTTTGGTCCCCTCCATTCTTGTGTTACTGAAACTCAATTCTTTCTTTATTTATCTTGACATTATTAATTGGAGAGAGAATAAGCTTTCAATCTCTAGATAGATAATTGATGCACTATTTTACAAAAACCATGCATTGTTTTCCTTCGCATCCTTTTTGGGGTTAACCTTTTTGTATCTACATCTCCTAGGGAAGGAAGTGGTAGATTTTGTATCAAAACTTGCTCCATTTCTTGTTGTATCTATTGTTCTCAATGGTGTACAACCACTACTGTTAGGTGAGCATTTAATAATTCTTTCTATTATTTAAAGATTGGTTCATTAAGCTATGCATTAATTTCTTATATGTGGATAATCTATAAGCTATTTTAATATATTATTTTAGGTGTGGTTGTTGGTTAAATTAATTTGGATAATCTATAACTATTTAAATATATGATTTGAAGAGTTATGTTAAATCCCTCGAGTTAGTTCATCTATGAACCAAGAAAGATTCATATTGTCATAGCCAAACACACTGAGATATGTTTGTGTATTGTGTGATATAGTTTTAAATACTCCTCATGTGTAGAGCTAAACTTGTTTTTCTCTGGCAATAGCTATTGAAATCTTGCACAATCTCATCAAGTCCCACAACATATTTTGCAACTTGGATGGGAGTTTTTCTCTTTCCCTTCTCTTTAAGCACAATAGGCACAATCTCATTACATAGCTTACTCAGATCACTGGAAAAAAAAAGAAGTATAATTAAAATAAGTTTGTAAGAAATTGAGTTCTTAGAGGTCAGTATAATAACATACATTATAAGAAATTAGAGACTAGAAAAGCAATGCATATCAAGAACCACACATATAAGAAACCTGTATAGTTAAAAAGAAGAGAAAAACTGGTATATCACCATACAAAAGGTGCATGCTATCTATCAAAAGCAATCAAGTAATTGAATAATATTTAGAAGCTGACCCTACGTAAATGTTGTCCTTAAATTTCAGGGGATTGAACAATATGAAAGAAGTGCCTTGACCTGAGTTTTTAATGATTTCCCCCATAGTTACAACCAATAGTGGGTGGTTATAATTGTTAGGCAACCAAAAGTCTCAACTAAAAATGCAATCAACATCTTTTTGCAAGATTGTTGTTAACATCATTTTTATCCACAATTTGACAACTATCTTCCTAGCCATTTGGTTCCCTTTCATAAAAATAATAATTTAGAAATGGAGTCCAGTAAGGAGTTTCAGTTGTTGGTAAGAGACCTATACTTTCTCCTAAAAAAATTATTTGTTTCTCATTGTAAATAGTTTTAGATTAAGTTTGGACTCTTGTGTGATTATGGAGCTTCTATAAATGTAAAAAACATGGTTCTTGGCACTGAAACATGTATTGAAACACGTTTTGGATCCTAGAACTATATTTGTTACTGTAGAAGTATCCAAAGCACAAATTTTCATGAATCCTAGAGTCCAAGCTATAATGGTTCCTAATGCCTTTCACAATGTTTGTGCACCTTTAGAGGCTACCAAATTCCCTTCAAGACCACCTTCACTTTGATTATAATCCTAGCAAAAGATATTGAATTCATTTAGTAGATTAGTTCATATTAATCATATATATTCAATAACAAATAGCATGGGTTTTGTGATGAGCTTCAATGTTCGATCTGTCATTAGAGTCATAGCTGAGTCCAAGAGGGCTACTTGCACTAGAGGTAGAATATTTACCATTTCCACACCTTGTTCCTCTACATTACACTATAACACTTGATTAGTAAGGAATTTAGCACACCTGAAGGAAGCTCCTAAACCATGCCTAAATTTCACAACATGTAGATAATTTAGAGCTACCATTAGCAGAGATCAGTTTTTTAAAGGAAACTACTATTATGAACTCACATATTCCATTATGAATAGTTGTAATAAGCATGGATACTGATAGCAGAATAGTAACAATATTTAATATAGATACAATAATAATAGCCTCCACCTAAAAAACAAGTATTGCTATTCATAACCACCACTTATAAAAGCATATAATCAGCATGTATAATCTTTTTGTCTGTCATTTCCTCTTCACTACTAGTTTGCAACATCTCCTTCTTGTGCTCAAGCTTACAACCCTTTTGAGTGATCACTCATTTTGGAGATCTAGAATCATTGATGATGGCTTCAACATGAACACTAGTTACTATGTTCTTGGCCTCCTTAATGCTATTTTTTATAATGATAATATAGATCAGGTCAACATTAGTGGAAATAGTCAAATATAATGGTGAGAATGGAAAAGAGAAAATTCACTAGATTTGAAATGCTACAAGTGCATTCATGAAAATACCATTATGAAGAAAGAGCTATCATTTTAGTAAACATCATAGTCTATGCAATGGGACACCTCAAAACTTGGAATATAAAAGAATAAATACCTTCAATAAGTATGTTTAGTTAAGAAATGAGAAAAAAACATACAAAGGAGTTATCAGCATAGAGTGAAATTGAACAAAGTATTCAATCCAACCATTTTTACTACAAGAAGCTCAAAGTATACTCTTGAGTGTTTATTCTAAAACAAAATGTTATTTTCCTAAAGAGATGGACACTATTTAATATGTAAAAAAAGGTCATTTTTAACAAATTTAGTGACACTGTTAGAGTAAAGTAAGAAATGACATTTAACAAGAGGATTGAGCTTTATGCAAAAGGAGAAATTGAAGCATTATTATCTAAGGGAAAGGCACTTTGATAGGTGCCAAATAGTTATACACAGGCATAGCTTCAAAGCTAATTTATCACAGAAAACAAAATAAGAAGGAAACAGTTAACTTACATAGCATTTTCTGGGCAAACTATGATGAATCAAGAAAAAAATCTCTAAGTTTGGTCCAGAATGGGGCAAATCATGAAAAGTGTCCTAGAGTTTGTATTTACCAAAGAATAATTTTAGTACTCTAGATGGAATCCATGTCTCTTATGTTTCTTGTGGTCCTTGGCATACAAATATAGTAACCTCTATAGGGAAGTTGTTTACATTTGGTGATGAAACATATGGAATATTTAGTCATGATGATCACAAGAGTGTGTTTTATCCAAGATAAGTGAAGTCTCTAAATGATTTAAGGACTGTTAGAGTTTCTTATGGTGTGTGGAACACTCCTATAGTGGTAGAGGTCATTATTCGACATTCTAGTACAATATCCTTAGGAAATTTGTTTACATGGTTGATGGAGATAAAGGTCAATTTATTCATGGGAATAAAGAGATAGAGATCTTACCAAAATGTGTGTTGGCACTTATAGATTATAAATTTCAATAGCTTTTATGTTGTCACACTCCCAATTGTAGGCTTGATAACTTTTGGTCAGGCCTTTACAATGGAAAGTATTGTTTATGGCCAGCTTGGGAAACCCAAGCTGATAGCAATTTTCCTTGTTCTATAGAAGGGAAAGTAATAGATGAGATAGTTAAGGATATACCTTGATGAGCATACCATGTTTCAGATTTGACATTAAAAATTAATGTTTTTACTTGGGAGAAAGGAGATAATAGAATATTGGGCCATGGAAATGTAGAAGATAAAAAATACCCACACTAGTTGAGGCTTTAAAAGGTAAACATTTCAAGAAAATTTCTTATGGCTCCAATTTCTCTATAGCCATATGTCTTCACAAGTGAGATTTAGGGGAATATCAACTGGTATGTTCAAGATGTAAGCAATATTTTGGATTTACAAGAAAGAATTACCATTGTTATAATTATGGTTTCAATACTTTCCATTCATGCATTTCTAGAAAGTCCATGAAGTTTGCAATGACACCAAATCCAAATAGACCACACTATGTATGTGATTCTTATTTTTTTTAAATTGAAGAAAGCATAAGAACTGACAATAAAAAGTCCTCAAGTTGTGGGAGAAGGATGAGATCTTGAGATAGAGATGCAATAAAACAGAATCAGATCTCGAATGAGAAGCAAAGAAGCCACGTAAAGCCATATATTTTTCTGCAATAGAATCTCATAAATCAGCATTCATTATTATAATATGATATCTATCTTTATTACCATCAAACACATTTGTGTTGATGTAAGTCTTTCAAGGTGTTGTTTAAAGAGCAAGACAATTTATCTTCAAAAATGAAAACTATAGGAAGCACAAGGAATCTCATCTAATTGAACATTATTTGTTAGGAGAAAATAATTATATGGAAATCAACAAATCTATTTGCAAAAACATAATCTAAATTAGCATCCCAATCTAATACATATGGCATACAGATTGCACTTTAGAGTCAGCCTCCTTGTCAATACAACTAAAATCATAATACCACTATGCAATGCATCTTCTCACAAAGGAAAACATTACCATGCCTGTAAAGTAAGGTTTATCTATGACAAAAAAGGGAGAAAATCATAACATACTAGACTCATAAATGTTAAAATAGCCACTCCATCCTATGCATACATATTTGTACTTCATTTTTTTCACAAGCTCTAAATAGCAAGGAGAAAGAAGAATGATACCTTATATACTTGTGGCATTGGATTATGAAATGATTATCTTTCTTTTTAACACCCAACAGAACCTTCCAACCTTTAGGGAATCCTTGAACAAAGTCTTCAACTCCCACAATCTGATGTTTCTTTCTTTTGGATGCCCATTCCTCACCCAAATTCTTAAAAAACACTTGTAGATCTACTTATATTTCTTAGGTTCAAAATATTCTCTTTAGTTGAGGTACAAATGGTTCTTGCATACCCAAAGGCTTAATGTTACTAGAATAAAAAAGAAGTTTGTGTCACACAATTATACATATTTGTTGATATTTGGTTACTCTATGAGCAATTATAGTTTCATCTTACATACATCTTACAATTGTTTTGATAGTATCAGAGGTGACATTAGATGTTCTATCATTCTCAAATATTGCATTCCAAATGTTTGTAATCAGGCTGCGATTTTTCATTGAAATATCATGTGTATCCCTTGGTTTTTTGAGCACAAGTTTTTCTTTTGCATTAACTTGTCATCCCTTCCATCTTGCATCCTCTTTCATTCTTAGCTTATTTTTGGGTCTATCCAAACATTCATCCAATATAATCTTATTTTTGTCCATATCCAAAGGCATTGCCCTTGATGCCTGCTGCATCTTTGCATCCAAAATAACACTAGCATCATCAAATTTTTTATCTTCTTTTCAATAGACCTATCAATCTACATATCCTGAATGGAGTTGTTACTTTCAACTAGCAATAAATAGTCCTCTTCTTTGGGTAGGAATATATTATCAGATTCATGGTCAAGAGTACTATTTGAAGAGGGATTGCTGGCACTTGCTGAGTTAAGGGAAGGAAGATGAGTTGACTGCAAAGCAAATGCATCTTCTTGGATTTGGTTTCCAATAATTTTGAAAATAGGACACTCTCCTTTCATTAAAAACTACCTCAGTAGCATGATTGCTAGCATTTAGATTAGATGCACTTTCATGGTTCCTTCCACCTCCAATTGAGGGTCTCAACACACTGAGAAGCCCACCTCTCTGTCTTGTGATGCCCACAAATTGTTGATTTCTTCTCTGAGATAGATGCATCCTTGCATAAGTTTTCTTTTGACTACTAGCACTCTCATTAAAAATAGACCAGTCTATTTTAGGGATCACAATATCATCAACCCACAAGTCCAAATACTCATCTGAACATTGTGCCACACAATTGATTTCATCTTGAGACAAATATCACAAATCTATGGCTGGAATTTTATGAAAATCAAGATGACTGTCCAAATCATCCAAAGCTAATGCCATCACCTCATGTAATGAATCTTAATTGGACCATTCAAGCTTAGGAGATCTAGCACCTATATATAACTATAAAAGTCGGATGACTGAAGAAATCACTCAAAGTAGTAAATACTCTTTGCAGTTGATCAAAATTTTGATATTTAAAATGTCAAACTCTTTTGAATCACTAATCATAAAAGTTAGGTCAATGAATAAATAACTCTCATATTATGTACTCTAAATAGATAGGTCAAAAAAATTTTAATTATCACAATGTCAAAATAGTTACAAACCAAGGGATCAAGAAGATAGATCCAATGCATTGGAAAAAGAAAGAATTGACTTTGATGCAAGAAATTTTCAAACATGAGCTATATAACAATGCCAGACTATTCCAATATCAATATTCATGAAATAAGAGCCATTAATAGAATAAAAATACCTAATACTTTAATATAGTCAAGATTTAAAAGTTAAAAAATGAGATCAGTTAATATTCAAATTGTAGAAATCTCATCTGTACACGATACATGAGATTCTACACAGTTAGTGAGGTGAAAGACAAAACAAACTACAAAAAGAATTCGGTATGGTTGAGACCTTTAGAAGGGTTTCCAAGGATTAACTTTTGATGGAGCCAATAGAGGCAACCAAATCTAGTTGGAGACAAGTAGTGATTAGAGATGAGCGGTGGTTTACAATCTTGGTTGTTGAACAAATAATGGAGCAAAGAGGGAGCCTATGAATTTTAGGTTTTCTTTGGCCTCTTTGATTGGATTTAAAAAAGTCCTTGTTGAAAGACACTCTTTTAATGTTATTAATGGTCTCCCTAGAGTCAATAATCCTAATTAGAAACTTCCACATTATTAGGGAGGGGCAAGGACATTTGTCCTTATATGTCATTGTCTTCTCCCATTGGTAAGGGGAATGGATTTAATGGCATTAGATGGTCAAGCCTAAGAGAATAGTTAGCCTTAAAGCCACCATAGGCAATTTTTTGATTCTTTCTTAAGCCACATGGTGTCTTTTAGAGTTGTCCCTGGTAAATTTTGTGATTGTTGTGAAAGGAGGATCCTCAAGACCCATTTGGGGTACCCATTTATTTAGATGGAAGGGTCTCTGATAGATGCATAAAACTATCTTCCTGTGCAAGGATTTGGCTTCCCTTAGGATTGTTAAAGAAGTGATGGGGAATGATGGTGCAAGTGATTCTTGCCCTCAAAGATCTCCACTTGAGAGAATTTTGTTCAAGAATAAACCTCTGATGACATAGGCATAGTGGCCAAGACTTTTTCCTACTAAAATTTGATGGGTAGAAAGTGTTAAAACAAAGGAATGAATTATATTTATTACAAGCTAAAGCTCATCAAATAGGTGTCAAAAATTTATTCATTTCCACAAACTAATGAACATTTTATAAATTCCATTATTAAATACCATGACCAATAATTGGTTAAGGACAAGTTTTTCCATTTTGATGGATGGATGTGTTAAATTTATTAGTGTCAAATGAAATGCCAAGTTCATTGATTTTATCTAATTAAGATTATTGGTATCTCTGCTCATGAATTTGTCATTTCTAAATATTCAAGTATTAACTCTAAGATCTCTATTGGCCTAGAACTCTGTTTATAAGATAGCTTAAATTCAATAATTTATAGACGGGTGTTAGTGTGATTCATCTAGAATGAAGTTACCCCACCAATGTTGGTATGCTCGCACACCTATTTCTTTAAACTTAGGCATCAAATACCAAACTTACTTTGCCAAAAATCCATTCTACCCAAATTGAATATAACATGTTTTTCTTCTACTCATGATCAATGTCCTCTATAGAATGATTCTCTCATTCAACAACCAATTTTTAATCCTCAAATTTTAGTTTCATAGCATAAGGGTTGGCTTGAACTTCATCAATCTCATTGATATAAACCAAAACCAAAACCTCTGGAAAATTTTCACAAGTTTTGACTATAATATGGTGTAATTCGCTATATTATTTGAATATAAGCATAGTGGGGCCTTTTGACCTCAATTATGCTACATACATGTATATATTCTTTTCTAATTAGTTTTTCTAGGGATGATATCAAAATCAAGTGCCCTAGAGTTTGTATTTATGAATTTTTTTAGAAATTCCAAGATTTCCATCTAAATTTTGATCCAACACTAATCCTATGAATTTTTTGCATCACCAAATCTCAACACATTCATGTCCTTTATCATTTAGGGGAACACCACGCTGGATGGCTCCTAAGGTATTAAATTTTCTTGAAAATGTAGAAATGGTCTCCTTGTTTGTTGGATTATTGATTTCATGTGCCCTTGGGACATAGCCAATTGTCATTTTGTCTACTGGTTTAGGTCATTAAAAACATAAATGGCTATGACTTAGCAGTTTGTATTTGGAGCTTAGGTTGTACAGTCATGGAAATGGCTACAACAAAACCACCATGGAAGTAGTATGAAGGGGTAAGATAATTGCTACTATTTAATAATTAATATTTCTGACACTACTTCAATAAGGGAGGAATATTCTTGTATTTTAAAACTGCTAACTTCCTCTTAGGGTACAAATTGCATAATTGATCTTAATAACTTTTAATTAATTTTTCTTACAAGTGGCTAGTATTTTGAAACCCTTATGCTCATATGGTTACTAAAGCATTTTTGGTTAAACGTTTGAAATATAATGGTATATTTTTTTATGTGCTTTTATGACCCCTTTTTGGTGTAGGCCTAGTTCAGCGACACCAGAACCATGTAGTCAAATTTAAAATTCATATTCCAACTGATATGAAATTCAATATATTCTCATTTCTCTACTTCTCAATACCTATGCATGTGTATCACATAATTATAAATCTATATTTCTCCTTTATAGGTTGTTGCAATGTTTTAAATTGGCAACAATAAGGAGCTACCAGCAATTCCTGACCATCTCTTTGAGGAAGGAAAGAGATTTGTGAGACTTTTCTTACAGAGGAATCCTAAAAATCATCCCACAACTACACAACTCTTAGAGCATCCATTTTTGAAAAATGCAGCACCATTTGTAAGGATGGACCTTTGCTCAAAAGCCATGGAAATAAAGGTGACATTGCCCTCATCTGCTAGTTGTATTAAAACTTTGGTATGCACCCTCTGTTATAATTGTATTCTTGTACTTGGCTCACATTCTTCTGTCATGTGGAGTCTTACACTAATACATTAGACATGTTTTGGTTATAAATGATGGCATATAGTTTTCTCTCAGTTTCACTTTCAATTACCTTTGTTACTCTAATATGTTTTATATAAATGAATTATTATTAATCTAGAGATTTCAATTTTTCATTTATGCAGATGGTTGTGATTTTTAATAAATGTACTATCAATGGTTTTACCCATCCTATTAGTTAGTTTCTTTTGTTGGTATTTGTTTTAATGTTATGATGGCTCTACTTTATTACCTAACAATATTGCTATATGAATTTAGTCATGGAATGATACAGTTATTTAAGCACTACTCCATTCCTATGTTATTGATGTTGGTTCTGATGCTGATGTAGGTATAGAGTGTTGATACACATTTTGTTTTATTTTGGAGGTAGGGGGTTTGGATGCATTTGGGTGTGTCCATATATATATACACTATAATTAATGTATGCAAAGAAATACAAGAAATATACAGAAATAAACCATCCCATTGCATGATACTTCACCATTGATAGTTCAAATTGAAATAATAGTAATGTCTAATTACTAAATTACTCAAGTTTAAGATTCCAATGCAATTCAAATTACAAAATCAAAAGATAGTTCATGGTTCAATGTTGATCATCAAGAGTCATGGCTCAAGATTCACAATTCAAATTCTGTCAATCAAAATCATAAGGGTTCTTAAAAAAGCCACATTCTCATCATTTCCTTTTGCTACAAGAGTTGCAAGTTCATTTGAACAAAACATGGTTCCAATTTTGGTAGATGCATGTGGTGCCATGATGTTATCAACATCATCATCTTCATCATAGTAAAATCTCAAAGTGTTGCATCCAAGTTTGCACATTTAGGGGTTGCAACCCAAAGCTTGGATGAACCTTACTTGTATCCATACTCCTTATGTGACAAAAGATGCAAATTGGTATGAATATGAACCTACAAGACCTCAACTTTCTTTAAACCCAAAAAGGCTCCAACACAATAAGCTAGACTGCAACAAGTCAATAATGCATCTATGAATTAGTTGTTGATTTATTTAGGACTATTAATGTGGTATAATATTAAAATTGTCATATTTTTTTGATAAAGCCATGGACATTCTCAGCACAACCACAAGGAATTGCAACAACTAGCTCCACCAGCGGACTTTTTGTTTTGTCGAAACCAAGGACTATTGCAGTTGTCACACCAGTTAGTGCTCTAGTTCTACACTATTGACTTGTTTCTGGATAGGACATACTTCTCCAAAGGGATAAAAGTATTATTATAATAGTGTAATAGGAAAAATCAAGGTTTTAAGAAACATTCTTTTATTTAATCTAGTTAGCTTCACTTGAAACTTTGTGATTAATGTTAGACATTCAGATTATGCAACTTTCTTAGTAGAGCCCACTCTTTTAAGTTGAAATGCTATCATTTGAAAAAAAAAAATGATACAGTTTCTTATGGTTTCTAATGTATGTTATCTTGCAACTAGTAGTCATGCTAAAAAAATTTGAGCAACAAAAGCAACTACAAATCCTTGGCCAAAACTACAACAACAAAAGCCTCAAAAGTTGCAAACCCAACAAAAACAATAGCCTCAGATGCAACAGTCCAATGCACAATAGCAACCATAACTTCAACATACCCAATAACAATATTAGCCTCAACTACAACAACCTCAGTAACTTTTTCAAGCTTAATTATCGATTGTGAGTTTCCTTTTATATGATGTTCCATGTGGACCATATTAGTAAAATATAATAGTAATTTGGTACTTAAAATTTTGATATGATTTTTTACTCAGACCTTTGTGTTAACCAAAAAAATAGAGCAACTAAGTTTTCAATAATGTATAAATCCCCTTTAGTTTCTCTGACATGGAATCTTACAAGTTGTCACCTCAAAAGAATGTGGGTGGAATTAGTTGTCCAATTTTTAAAGATAATTTATTTTAACAATAGAAATATAATTCATGCCTATGGAACACTTTGCATGCTTATTTGTGCTTATTGATGTGGCTTCAAGGAAAATTTTGAATTTTTCTATAAAAGTAATTATTGTTTTAGTGTTCTTGATACATTTTCACTTACCTCCTTTTGGCTACTATTACTCCTAAAAATAAACTCTTTTTTTTCCTTATCTGTGCACAATGTCATGTGGGCTTAGTAGTTGCCATTTTATTTTGAAATGAAAAATACTTTATAATCAATTTTTTCATCTATTCTTTCCTTAAAAAATAAGAATTTATTTTGTGTAACTGCATGGTCAAAGGGTGGATGTAGAATCTACAGCTGCAACTACATGTTTGATGCATGACCTTGGTGATGTTACATCATAATTTAAGGCAATACTTAAGTGGAAGAGCAATGCTTGTACCTAAATGCAAGCACTTGCCTATGTAGATATTGCAAGATAACCGATCTGAGAAAGGCACAAATTCTAATGTACTCCTTGCAATACTTGATTTAATGAAAGATAGGATTGAAAATAATTTCAAATCATCTAGCTCTGAAACTCCTAATACTATACATAACCTATTATAGCTAAATATACTAGTAAATATGCTATGAAATGTACTCATGCAATGCTATATACATTGTATGATTATTCTTCAAAGGGTATTAGCTCAATGGAATAACACTTGCTTTTAAAGTAGGAGGATGGTGGTTTGATTCCATCATGCCCTATTATAACTAAATATACTACTAAATATGCTACTAAATATACTAATTATATGATCAAATAGATCACTACATATAAAACTAAATATATGACTACATCAACTTTCAAATTTATGACTAAATATGTGATTAGATATACTATTAATTATATGAATAAATGTGTGACTAAATCAATGATGAAAAATAGTGACTTAAATCAGTCAAGTGACTTAATATCTAGTCATTTACAACACTGCTTAATATACTACTAAGTGATTTTAGTCATTGATTTTGATCTCTGACTAAAATATACTACTGATTTAATAGTATATTTAGTAGTATATTTTAGTCATAGATCAACATCAGTGACTAAAATTGCTTAGTAGTATATTTAGTAGGGTTATAAATGAGTAGATATTAACTACTATTAGTCACTTGACTGATTTTAGTCACATATATACAAATTTCAGTGGTTTTTTTAGTCACATATTCTTGTTTTTGTACTAGTGAAACAATGATACAAATCTCTTTTACAACACAATAAAATGACATTGGAGAATTGATGTCACAACACTTTTGAGGTGACATGAAACATTGAACTCTCTTTACACACTTGATTGTTTGACTTTGCCAAGGGTGAAACCCTAATACCTTCAAGGGATCCATCTTCACAAAAACTACACATAACACACAAACTAGGATCCATGGAGGCTCACCTCCCATCCTAGGCTTCTATGAAGCCACCCACCAAGCAGGGGAAACAAAACCCAAATAGGTTATAGACACACATCACTTGCCATTGCATGAACACAACACATAACACAAAACAATTCCCTCCCATCCCTTGTATAATGATTCACCATTGGAATCATCTCACATTGGGTAAAGGTGGAATCTTCAAGAGGAGATGCCATAACCAAACATAAACATCAGTTTTGCAAATGCATTTTCTTTTCAAGGTCATCATAAAGATCTTCTCCTTCTTACATATAAAAACCCTTGTATCTCCCAAAACAACAAGTTATATGGCTTTGATGGAGCCCATACATCATGAAAGAAAAACAACTCCTCATCATGAGGTAAATCTTCTGAACTAAAATGTTGAGCCCAACTAATCCCTTCACCCAAGGCTTCTCTTCTATCCCAAGGATGAGTGAAGCCTTCACACCCATTGTCATATTCAACATTCAAATCCAAGAAGAAAATCAAGAAGAGAAAAAAACCAAGAATACTTCAAGAACACAATACACATTCACATTACCACAACACAATACCAAAGTCCACAATGCAAGATTCACAATACAATGCATGCTCCATTAACAAATCTTCCATACTTGCAGATTTACTTTTCCACATTAAAAGAAAGAAAGAAAGGAAACATGTTTTGAGACACCAACCTTGGTCCAAGCTAAAGGAAATGATAGTTTTAGTAGAGCTCCTCTAATCTCCCTCCAAAATCCTAATTGTCTCTAAACTTATAGAGTGGGTGAACAACCCACTAATTTGTCCAAGACTCTCTAATAAGGCCTTCTCACCAACTATTTTAGCAAAAACACCTAGCCACTTCCTGTTACAAATTTGTCTCCTCTAAATTTGTTATTTTTGACTTAGTGGGAACATGGGAGAAAACACATGTGACAACTCTAAATTTGAATTGATGGAGGAATGCATGGGTAAAGGCCCCCCCTAGGCTATCTAGGCACTCACATGGTCAAAATTAGATCCCTAACCTTATATACTATTGTAATCACCTAAAAATGGTCATCTAGACTATTAGCCCCCTTTTCAGCATTTTGGCTAAATTAATTTAATCATTTACCTAGACCAAATTGCTAATAATAAAATTTATTTGATTATAACCTATAGTTTGACTATGCTATCCTAAGTTCATTATTTGATTAAAAGAACATGTCCCCTTTTAATTAAATAAAAGACCCCATTCTTCTAACCCACTTAAAATGCACACATAAAGTCCTTTTTCTATTTTGCAATTAAAAGAAAAGGCTTTGTGACTTTTGTCTTATATGACAACTTAACTTATATTCTATTGGTTGACTTGTGTGTGCACATGGATCACTCCTCTTTTCAAATTCCACTGTTGATCATCCACCATCTTCATCTTGATCTCTACCATCCGTATGACTTTAAAAAGGAGAGAGCTTTCCTCCTCAAAGGATCCATCCTCATTTTGAATATTGTTATGCTGCAAGTTTTCTAATAGATTTCTTTGGAGCTTTGTGGAGAACTTCTATTTCTTGTCTACATTCTCTCATACCATAGCATTTTAGCTTAGATTCATGTTGCATGTTAGTTTAGCTTCTATTTTGCAATAATCTATCTCACATAGCTTAATATTTGGATTGTAACACTCTCATCCATTCTTAGAATAGCTGCACTTTTCATATTCATTCTAGTTTAATCTTTAGTTGCATTGCATTCTTGAAAAACTCCTTGGAACATTTGCATTCTTGCATATTATCTTTGGAACCTCCCATTGCATGGTTTACTAGCAAGAAGAGTATTCCTAAGGCTCAGCTAAGAGCCCTTGAACTTGAAATACACTCTCTTGCACTCCATGGATAGGGAGCTCTAAGCCAGCATTCAATTATTCCAAACTCATGGAATCATTGGATAGAAGGGTTTAGAGTGGGACATTTCTAAGTGTACATTTTTGGCACCCACCGCGGGGCTTGAATGAAGTTTCTAGCTCCATTTTCTTTCATTTCTTATCTCTAGCTTTTTTATAGCAGCATATTAGACCTAATCAAGTGCTTTTGTAGAATTATCACTTTGGTTTTAAGGCCAACCCGTAGATTGGTTTGAAGGCCAAAAATCTAGTTGGTTTAAAGATTTGATCATATCTTTTAAACAGCTTGGAGTTTGGTTCTGAAATGTTTTTTGCAAGTTACGTATGTCTCCAACATGTCTCAAACCAATTTTTAGAGAATTTTGACCTGATTTTTGGGAGCTATGATTTTTTCTTTGGTTTTCATAAAAATCCATTTTTGATCGCAAATCAGCATATTTTTTGAAAAAAATTACATTTTCAAAGAGGTTTTTGAATTTAAGAGGGGTACTCTCTTTGTGTTTTGACTTTTGAGGTCCTATTAGGGATCAAAAACCCAATATGATAAATCTTGTATGTTTTGACAAAATGGGTCCCTAGGCACAAATGAAGAGATTTTTTTGAATCTCTTGCTTTTTTGGAAAGATCTCTGATTTTTAGCAGAGGTCTCTTCTTTTCATTTCTATTTTTGGATCCGAAATTATAGCAAACAAGTCCAATCTTATTGACTAGGTCAAAATCAAAGAGTAAAATGAGAGCATTTGTGATTAACTTGCACTTTCTTTGCATGCACTTGGTCGGAAGATAAATTGGCTTTTTGAGGCAACTAACCACTTTTTATTGCAGATTTTTATGTTATTTCACACTAAATTTTGGTGCTAACAAGTTGTGATTTCAGGTTGCCATCCTTGTGAAAAAATTGAAACATTGCATAAAAAGAACACATGTCAAAGCTTCAAATGCGTAAGGGCTACTAACATTGTTTGCAAATTTTTATGTTATTTCACACTAAATTTTGGTGCTAACAAGTTGTGATTTTAGGTTACCATCCTTGTGAAAAAATTAAAACATTGCATAAAAAGAACGCATGTCAAAGCTTCAAATGCGCAAGGGCTACTAACATTGTTTGTAGGGCTACCCAAAGCATAAAAACCCAAAATTTCTTTTTTTTTTTGTTTTCATGTGCAGCATTGACTAATTGTTTATTTTTCATAGGCACATAAAAATTGTGATTGGAGTCTTTTGGTAATAGGAGAGTATGCTCTTCACCCTTGTGGTGAATCAGAAATCTTGACTTGCCATTTGGTTTCAAAAGCAAGGGGTAACTGAATCTTCCTAGTGTGTTCAGGAGAAAATGATTGAAATAGGAGAGTATGCTCTTCACTCTTATGGTGAATCAAAAATCTTGACTTTTGAAAGTTGATCCACTCTTTGGGTAGTTAGAATCCTTTAGAGGGCCTGCTCTTAGACAACCTGAGAGGAACGACCCAAGTGGGGAAAAGAAAATTACCTGGCTCTTCCAACCCACTATAAACTGAAGGCTATGAAGGACACAAAACCTTGGTATATGTAGTGTTTTTCTTCACCTAGTGTGATTGCTTATGGGATTTTGAGCATAGGGAGATCACTAGGAAAGAATGCTTAAGGTACTCTTGTGGTCACAAGATCAGTTCCTCATCGCAAGGTGAGGTATCCCGTAATTGGGAGCAAGAGGAACACTATGAACGAAAGCCCTATCTAAACACCCTAAATTAGTAACTACCCTTTTTAGCCACTCAACTTCTTGGTGCAAGGATCGATCCTAGTGAACTACCCAAATCACCCCAAGATTTTACACTCACCATAAATGTTCCCTTGGTTGTGCTTATGGCACTTCCATGACAAAGCCAATATCTCTTGTGGGAAACCACTTGGTGTGAGGCGAAAGAGCATCAAGCTTGGGCCAAGTTGTTGAGTAATGAACCGTGACTCTAAGGTAGATTTCTTGGCTATTGTTTTTGATGCTTTGACCAGTGTTAACATTCTTGCAACATAAACATTCTAATAAAAATTGTTAGGAAGGCCATTCTGATATCCCCAATGCGTATTGACAAGGTCACTTTTACCCTTGATCAATTTTTTTGAGACATGTTAAAACACTTACTGCTTGCAAACCTTGCTATTTACTGATATGAACTAAAATGAAACACTATCTGATTGAAACAACTGTTTGATTGACAAATTGAAATGAACTTCAAACTAAAAATTGACTTTTTTTTGTACAAAACTGGCTTTTTGTCGCACGCTCTCACGAGAAATATCGTGCGACATATTTTACCCAAAAGTTTGTCGCATGTCAGTAGTAAATTTTGTTGCACCACTTATAAAATTTTGTCGCACTCAATTACAATATCTATCACTTAAACAAAAAGTGTCACACCCGTATTAAAATTCTGTTGCGCGACACTATTTGCTGAACTTATGTCACCCTCCTTTTGAGAAAGTATCGTTTAGAGTCACTTTGGGTCAAAAATAGAGTTCACAGTGGGATTTTTTTGGTCTAAGGAGCATCACATTGGTCACCCTTGATCCTAGGTACGTATTAGTGTGTGAAGAATTCGTCCTAGGTTGAAAAGATGGGTTTAGTCTGTCGAATGTAAGTCTTGAAACATCTTGATGAATCACTTGTCAAAATTTAGCTATTATTTTATTCTAGCTATCTGCTATTGAGCTTCTCGCTCGTTCACACGACTCGAGTCACTTGTGTGGTAAGATCTTGAGCACTATTTGACAAGCCATCTATCACATTTTGACAAGTGACTAGTCCTAATCATAAAAGCTTCAAATTCAGCTCACTTTTCTTGTCCTACTAAACAAAAAAAACTCTTTACATGTCGATCACAACTAGATATAAAGTTGGTAACGGTAGCCACACACCTTTCATTTTTAAGAAATTGGAGACACCACCTAATCATCCTCGTAAACAACTTTGTGTGGAAGATCTCGAGTCTACTCAAACACAAATAGCTAACGTTAGGCATAATCTGCTCTATAGCTTTGAAAATACATTTGGTACACCCACTGAGACACCCAAGGATACAAGTGGTATAGTCACTATGGTGCACCCTAATGAAATTAAGCGTCGCCTAGAAGAACAAGCACATGAAACCCAAAAGACTTTGGAGGCGATATACGCTATGGAAAGAGAAAATCAACAAGTCGACACTAACAATTAGGCATGCTATGAAGGATATAAAGGAACTTGTCCTTGAAATCCTTTTGAGAACAATGATGGTAATCACATGCCTCCAAGGACTCCTAGAGATGCCACTAATGCATGTCCCTCACCACCTAAACCATCTCATCATGATAGTGATGAAGAAGTAACTAGCAAAGACGTGATCAAATTTCAACAAGATGGCTTTGCCCAAAAACTAATGCTTAGAGCTTTAGAGGAAAATGGAGACCAATACTTCCGATACATGGCAGCTAGGGGATGGAAACTCCCTCAAGGTTCTAATGTTGAGCATATTATTCCAAAATGAGAGCCCACTGAGGCTGAAATCTTAAGGGAAGAAATACAAGAACTAAGGAAACAATTTGCACAATTGCAAACTTCAAAAGAGCCACCTAAAACATCATTTGTTGAAACAATTTGTGCTCTTCCATTTGATAGGAATCTATACATGCTACCATTTCCTAAGGATATAGAGGTTCCTAAGTATGAAAAATACAATGGAAATGGTGACCCTCATGACCATGTGAGACATTTCTATGCTATTAGCATGGACTTTATGCATGAAGACACCTTTCTTATGCATCTGTTCCCTAGAAGTTTGAGAGGACAAGCCATGGAATGGTTTACCAAATTGAGTCCCCCTCTCAAGACGTTTGATGAACTTGTACAATGATTTATCCAACAATATTCATACAACATTCAACATCCTGTGATTGTGCTAGACTTATGCAACATCAAACAAAAACTAGGAGAATCTTTTGCAATATACCTTCAACGATGGAGATCTTTATACTCTTGGTATCCTTGGCAAGTGCCTAAGGCTGAAAAAATTGACATTTTTGTCAATATGCTTGTACCCAAATTATACTTTGATATAAGAAAATAGTTATTCACATCCTTCAAAACCATGGTGGAAAGTGCATATCACATTGAGGACGTTGCTATCAAAAGAGGTGACATTGCCATAAACAAGGATAAAGTTAACAATGGAAATAGTAAAGACACTAGTAAATTTAGGCCTAATTTGCGACGCGAAAAGGTCTCAATTTTGACACAAGTTGGTCGCTAAAGCCACCAAAGTCATCATTGGACAAATTTGGTCAATTTTCTGCCACATTCATTGCGTGTCAAAATTTTGACTACATAAATGTCGATTTATCGACACAAATTTTGTTCATTTCTCTATCCAGCCTAAACTGTTATTTTCCCAATTTTGACGTAAACTTGCCCAATTTTGAGTTGAAATTCTGATGACAAACCCTTAGCTTTCAACGCTGGAGCCATACTCGCGACATAAATGGTGCTAGTTTGGTGTCTCAATTGCGACGAAGATTGGTTGCAATTGAGACCAATATATGTTGCAATTGAGACGCGTTGTCCCATTTTTTTAAAAAGCTTTGCTCTCATAGGAGCGTTCAAAACTGCACAAAACTTGATTATAAAGCGTAATTGCTTGATGCATGAGAGTCAAGGTATCATGCACATTTCTTCCTCCACACCATTGTTTCATTCGTCAAATGATTTATTTTATACAAAACAATGGGAAGGAGGAAGAAATGTGCACGATATCCTGTTTCCACCGAGCAATTATGCTTTACAACTCAAATTTTGTGGAGTTTAGAAGGCTCCTATGAGGCAAAGGCTTTGCAATAATTGGCACAACGCGTCTAAATTTTGGTTCCTGCAGGGAAGAATAAAATTAGGAAATAATTATTTATCAAGAATGAAAGCCAATAATTTCATCTATTTTTCAAATAGATAAACCTGACAAAAAAACTTACAGTCCCAATCACATCATCATAAGAGTGCATATATAACTATAATGATAACTATCTAAAACCAACATAATTTACAAATATCCACAATTCAAATATTATCCCTTGATGTTTTCTTTAATAATGCTCCAATGCCTTAGGGCATTCAGTTAGAAACTTCAAAATTAATGCTATCAAGTTAGATGTCGTTTCATAGCCACCAAGGATAAGGTCCATAATAAGATTCAATATCTCTTCATCCATAATGTATATTAATGCTATCAAGTTAGTTGTTATATTAATAAGATTCAATATCTCTTCATCAATATACCTCTAGTTCTCGATGGAGACGTGCTCCAATCAATAGGAAACGTCATCATGAAATAGGAAGTGAGGTTGAAGGATTTTATGGAGGCATTTGGAAGTTAATTACAGAGGAAGAGATTTTAGCTTGGAAGAAGTTGTGGCCAAAAGAATCGCTAGAATGATTGATTGTTACATTAGAATTATCTTCATTTAACATTAAGGCTGCATGCATATTGGAATGGCTGACATCATCGTTAAGTGAATTTGATGATAGCACATTTGTTTAGGATATACATAGATAATGTCAAGAGTGTTGTTGAGAAATTTTGTATTTCTTTTGGCTTTAACATTGATGACTGTGTTCCAACTATTTTGGGCTAATATTTGCTTCACAAATGGCCGATGTATATGAATCTTGTGCCAATAGAATGACTTTTGTTGAAGTTAACCATAATGTATACATATATTTGTAATCATTATAGTCAGGATGACAACTGTTGTAGTTCACTTGCCCATTGAAGAGTTGATTTTTTATGACAACACAAAAAAATGTTCTGAACCATAGATTGCTTATCCTAAAAGTCTTTCATCATCCTTCAAAACTTATCAATAATAATGCAATATATTGTAGTATTAACTATTTAAATTATTCCTGCAAATGAGGAACTTAATATAATTTGATTGAGCAACCTTACATTTTGTACGTCGCCATTTTGTATTATACCTCAAACAAAAAAATGATGGTGCCATGTGATCAAGACATCAAAAATCTCTATGGAATGTACAAACCTTGGCACTAGACTTCTTCTCCATCTATGAGGCATTTAATGCTGGAGATAGAACCTTGTATCTACTCCACAAATAATGTGCTTACTAAAGTTGTTGTGGTAGAAAGTTCTCATAGGTTAGTTCTAATCAGGTCTAGTGAATAATATGTGAAAACATCAATACAGCCAAGGCACTAATTTTGCCCCATTTTCCTCATGTATGAGAGCCTTGAAGAGAAGCTTGGATAAAAAGAAATTAGTCGAATGGATTAACTTAATAGTAGCAAAACTGAAGAGAAAAATTGTTGGCGGTGAACTACTTAAGTTGCAAATACAAGAAAAAGACTGGTCGCAATGTATGGGCTATCCTAAGTGGCAAAAATGGTCATAGTACAGTGAAGTTCACAGTTTCAATTAACCTAATTTGTAATTAAAAAGAAACTTCACTGTATAGAAATATGAGGGCTTCTTTTACAAACTTTTTTTCATTTATAAGAATTTTAAGAAACTTTTTTTGTCAAATTTTAAACCAAAAGGATTGCCTTGAGCTAATGTTTGAAACTCTACCAAGAGGAAATTGAACTAAAACATCCAAATCTTAACACACTATATTATAACAATTTCATAGTTAAGAGTTGTGCTTGTAGACAACATCCAAATCTTATTTGGTGGGTGCCTCTCATATTAAATTTTAAAATTATTTTTTTCTAGTTCAACATGGAATGACCTTTCATGTTGGTTAGTCTACTAACCCTAACTCATCTCATCTAGGTCATATCAAATCTTGATAAAGGCTAGTTTGCAACAATTTAACTTCTAATAGCTAGTTTGTAAAAGTAGTTAAAATAACTTGTTAGTAATACAATTATCTTCATAAGGAGGTCTAATTTGCATTCTCAGTACAACACTCACCCAAATATTCTTTCAAAAGGTATTTAAAAAAAAATTATATCTTGACAAAATTAGATATGAAAGTGGAAATGATAATCAGGTCATGTACCTCTTCTTTATCTCATTTGCGCTTGTTTTCCTTAACCTTTTCGTGAAGATTTGCAATGTACTTATCAAATATCTCCCGATAGAAGCTTTCATCACTAATTGCCCTGAATATTCATATCCAATATATTTATAGCTACTAATAGTGTAAGGTACACGATAACTATATTTAATTACTCACAATAAGATTAATTCCTGATAGTGGCTCTTTTACCTGTATGCTTCTGCATCTTTGAGAAAAGGTATGCAATCCTCCCATTCTGAGGAAGCAACAATTTCCTGAAATGGAAAAATAATATATAACTAATTTATCGTTACATAGATAGAAATTCATTTATGATAAGAATAGAAATTCATTCATATTCAAGATTTTTAATGTACAAAACTCTGTGAAATTTTACTCCAGGTGTAAAAGTAGTAGAGGAAAAAGAGACTACATTAGAAGGATTTTTTCCAAAATGAATAATGTAAACCTTAAGAGAATAAAACAAAGCCATGAAATCATCTGCCAACCTTTCCCTCCTTTTTTCTTCTTTCTCTTCCTTTTCCTTTACTTGTTCAATCACTTCTTCAAACACAAGCTGCAAGCAATACACTGGATGTTAGTAAGACCTAACAAAACCATATATCCCAAAATAACTTGCATTACTTTCAACATTTGCAATTGTTTCAGTTTAACCTAATAAAAATCCATTATCCACTAATGAGAATAGACTAATGCATTTGTGATAGCGATTCACTTCTAGCAACTACTTACCAGTACAAATGAGTCAAAACATAATATAGCTGATGCAATGATCCAATCAGTTAGGAACTAGAGTCATATGGAACATAAGGATAAGATCCTTGTTTGTATAAATAGTAGTTACTAGGAACATAACAATATGTGACAACATTGTTCAAAGGAAAATACCAAATACTTTTATTGTGAAGTCTTCTGTAGCTGAGACAAAAAATCTAGAAATGTAACCAGAACAAACCTTAAGATTTGTTTCAGATGTAGCAACCAAATCATATAGTTCCCCAATGGAGGCTTTGAACTTGTCAAGAGTCCATGTTGATGTTACTGCGAGCTGCAATCATTACATCAAAAAGATTACAATATATTTTACATCCAATGGAAAATCTTAAAGCACAAAAGGCACACCTTTCCTGACTCCATAGCATCTTTTATGTTTGATTTTTCCTCCCGGTACTGCCAAAGATACATATTCAAAAAATGGTTACATCAAAGGAATCAAACATACATTGCCTTGAGTAATAATGATTGCAAGCCTGATTGTGAAATTGCAATTAAATCTTGCAATCAAATCATTAAAATATATGCAACTTTCTTACCTGCTTTTTCATCCCTTCTACAACATCTTCAAACAAATCCTTGGGTGGTGAACTAGATGTATTTGAAGTAGGCTCTTTGCTTTATGATCCTTCAGTTCTTTGCTTTATCAAAGAACTAGAGGATCATAAAGCAAAGAGCCTGCTTCAAATGAAGTGTGTCTTTTCTAGAAGCAGGCCAATTGCTTTATGATCCTCTAGCAATCTTCGAAATTCATCCCAGTTTTTACATTCTTTTTGGCACAGTTCTTCCTACATTTAAAAATATTCAAGTCATTCCAATATACAAAAATAAGACAGATGAAAACTATGCAAGCACACTACTCTCTCATTCTAGACAACCTTTTGAATCATTTGCACTTCTTCCTCCTCCAAATCAGATATAACACGTCAAAATTTCAAGATGTTCTTAGGTCATTAGGTATGACAGCTTTTGGAAAGATAAGATGCCCGTAACCGAAGCCATTATCCACATAATGATAGCAAACTATTCATCAATCAAGATAAAAACCAAACAACTTTCCAAACACAGGCATTTCAAAGCTATGCCATCTCCAGCACACCTTCCAAATTTGAGTACAACAATATGGGTTCTAAGATTACACCAAAAGTAGGTCCAAAGAGAAAGTCAGATAAATTCATAGGTTAACATGTGTATTCAACACAAGATCACAATTTCCTACAGGCAAGACTTTAAGATAGAAAAAAAAGAATGTGAATTTGAGATTTGCTGGGATACCTTGCAAAGTCATTACAATTTCAGAGGTATTCTTGACTTCAGAATTCATAAAAGAAATGGAATAATGTTTTAAGGAAGATCAATTGGGGTTATAAAACCCAAGCATGAAATTGATGAATAGGACAAAGAATGAAATGTCATTAGTTTATCAATCTAATTTCGTGTTCATGTTTTCTGCTCACCATAACCTTCCTACCCATCTCAAACATTATAATGTGAGAAAATGCCAAAAACTCACCTTGGTTGAGCGACTTGTCCACCCTTTTGATTCCCTCCACTATTGAAAGAACTAAAATATATCAACAAATTAAGTGTTAGTGAAACTACTTGAACAAATGAAAGGGAAAAGTTAACAAATTTTGTACAATCTAAGGGATTTATTATGAATTAAGTAGACTTTGAGATCATTTGATTTTTAACATATGATAATAGATCACACTATTGAAACATTGATATAACAAGCATACAATATATTGAAAAATAACAACAAAAAGCATTACATATTGTAAAAACAATAATATGTACCAGAGATGCAAGGGGTGAGGATGACATCTCCTATAACCATACAAGTCCCCATAAGGGCTAGTATTAACAAACATCTCTTGGCAAAGTTACTTTGTTCAAGAGCTTCCTTTATCCTAATGGCTCTATTGGGCTGTCTACCTGCAACTTCAAGTGTATATGAGGAGAGTTTCCTATCTTCTTCCTGGTGATTGGGTATCATGCTGACATTTGCATGGCGGCAAATCAAAGAATAAAGAGAAAATGTTCCACCTGTAAAAGAAACTGTCCCTTTAAACTTAGAACACATGTTTTCACATCAAAAAGATCAAACTTTGACCTAAAAACAAAGTGAAACTAGAGCTATTATAATCTTACCATCTCCATTATCATTGGCCCACAATATAATGAAGATGTATTTGATGAGGGGCAAAAGAGTGAGAGAATATATGATCAAAGACAAAGCCCCAAGAATGTCATCAGGATGTTTGATGCCATCAGGAAAAGTACTCGCATACACATAAAGTGGTGATGTTCCTATGTCCCATAAACCACACCAATACTCTAAAATGCCAATTGCACAACTGCAGCCATGCTCAACATCTGAGAAATAGGATTTTTTCATAAAGTGTTAGAATAGTTACTAAAATGGTCATAAATTATGTTGTTATAGTAAAAGAATACTTTAACTTAAGAGAAAAAAACTATACAATATTAAAACATGATATCGTGCTTTAAAAACTAAAAAGGTACCTGTAATGAAGAACTTCATTTCGACTTGCTAATTGGTTGTCACTATTAACAATAAGCTTATCTTTAAAGTTTGAGCTTCACTTGATTTTGAGAATAGTTAAATATTCTCTACTTAATAGGGCCAACCACGTGAAGGTGGAAGCTCATTTGGCCCCTCCCCCCCCTAACATCACTCTTAATTCCCCATTAACATTTAATAACATTCAATTCATCCATTTTTGAAATAGAACATTCAATCATTATAATCACATGATAACATTCATTAACGCATAAAATTCATAAACACACAACATTCATGAATAATTCATTAACACGCAACATTCAAGACTAAGTAATTCATGAATATTTCATTAACACAATATTCATTAACAATATTCAAGAGTAAGTCATTCATGAATAATCATCTCTTTTTTTCTTTCTTGTCATTTCTTTTTTTCATAAAATTTCTAAGAGGAATATCAATGTCCTCGTTAGGATCCCCCTCCTCTACTGGTTCTAACACATGTCTCCTCCTCATCCGTTCAAGAACACCATGAGGCCGCTGCACCAAAGGGAGGTCCACTGCAATAACAAGTACTTCATGAGGTTAAATTCCCACCATTTTATATTAGTGAATTACGAGTTTTTATTTAAGTAAAAGAACTATAAATCAAAAAATTAATTTAAAAGAACAAAACATAGATTTTCTTTACCTAAATGTGCCACATGATCTACCTGCTGATCAGTCTGAACATCCTCTGGCACTCGTTCAGCATGACATGATTCTATATCCTCAACACAAAAAGGTTACACCAAGTTCAATTAAAGATGTTAAATTGTATTAATAATTACATAATTAGTTTTAAATAACAAATGAGTACCTCCATCGACATTACGATGCACATCAGGGGCTTCATGATGCTGTGTATGATCTGTGTCAGGATTAACAGGCTACATTGCAATGTCATGCACATTATTATCAAATAAATTGTTGCCCAAGTATTCAATTTCTAATATATTTTTTGTCATATTTACCTGTGCACATGATGTAGGAGACTGTTCAGTTGGGGCAATGGAAGCTTGCCGTAGGCGTTCAGCCACCGCTACATAGCCTTGCTTGAAGGCAATTTTTTTGTGTTCTTTTGTGGCCTCCAGATTAAAATCAATGCCCTGCATTTTTTTATTAATTAACAAAATTATTTGCATTTTATAAAGAATTTTTCTTTGCAATTCATTTATTGCTACTTACAACGCGTGCTTTGATTTTTGAATATCCCCCAGAGCCAAGTTTATGCTGCCCAACCTTTTCCAGCCTCGCCTTTGTTGCCTTTGATGTGTCCTGCAACCTATGAAAAGTTTGAAATATGTTAGATGATATAAAGAGAATACTAGAATCATTGTGGAAACATTTACTTCACTTGGGTTTGATGTCTTTGGAGGAAAAAATGTGCCATATGTATGGGTTTGATTTCCTGGTCAAAATTCATGGGATATTTTTACTGAGATCCTTGAGAAAGCACATATAGTTACAACTCCAGGAAGTGGGTTTGGACCCGTAGGTGAAGGTTTTATAAGGGTGAGTGCCTTTGGTCATAGAGAGAACATATTAGAAGCTTCATTTGTCAATATATCTTATGTAGGATTTATGCCCAGATTGAGATTGAGATTTATAAGCAATTGTGTCAGCATATGAATTACATACCTTTCATATTTACAATAAAAAAATTTAAATACCAAAATTGAGGATTATGTGTGGTAGTATGTTGGAGAAATAACTCCTATTTTAGGAATTTTGACAAAACAGCATAGCGAGAAATATTGAATTCAAAAGGATGAGAATGTGAAGGAACAAGAGGTGTAGGTGAAGGTTCAAATCACATGAAAAGTCATTTTTACACACTGTGAATTTTGTTGTACATTATGTTGTATTTTAAGAGTGCTTCGCCAAGGTAGATGTGTTAGGCTTGGTACTTTGTCTCTTTGCTTCACTGATATATGTGTTTGAATTAGTCTACACACAAATAATTAACATGTTACCAAAGCTAATACGCCTTTTGTGAGCTTGCAAAGAGCTAAGGAATGGAAGAGAAAGATTGGAAGCAGGGTGATATCAGAAAAAAAATCTTAATGAGTTTCCATCTTTACAGTTTCCACAGGAGAAAATGCAGGGATTCCCTAAAAAGGATAATCTATTGGTTGGGTATAGACACATAATCCATGTGATCAAAGCTTCAGCAACAATGAAAAATACTAAAAAAGAAGAATGGATTTTAGATGTGGTGGAAATGCTCAGCTTTAAATTCTTTAGGATTCTCAGACTACATTGTTATCTAAAGATAGAGATTAGATTTTGTGATGCTTCACACTTAAATCTGATGTATAGTGTATATGCACTTCTTTTTTGATATGCAACAAAGCACAAAATGGAATTGATGACAGTATAAAATAACAATCACTAATGACAACATTATATACTGTTATCATAGTTAACAGAATACTACAGAATATGGGATTTGATATCTTCAATGATGGATTTCATCAGGATTTACATGCAGATTAAGTGCAGATTTGATGCACACATGACCCAAAAGAAAACAGGGGATAGGAAACTCAAGATAGCGAGCAATTATTGTAAAAGAAAGGGAAAGTCAACAAGTATAGTGGTCAAGGTGTTGCCTATTTTTATGACTCAAAATCTAACATGGTACATCATATCACAAGATTTGGTTGTCACAACTTTGAGTAGGAATTTCTTAGTTGAATTAGAGTTTGAGTTCAGCGAAGATAAAATTTGAGAAAAGAACCCATAGGAGACATAGGCTCTAAAATTTGTCACTAAATATGAATAAAGGGCTTCATTTTGTCAATATATCTTATGTAGGATTTATGCCCAGATTGAGATTGAGATTTATAAGCAATTGTGTCAGCATATGACTTACATACCTTTCATCAATAGATAGATTAAATTGAGCTAGTTGAAATTGTTGATACTAAAGTTGAACCCTAAATTTTCTCATTAATGTACTAGTAGTTAATACTATTGCATACCTTTTTGGATTTTCTGGTGCACTTTCTTTTGGCGGACGTTGCCCTTTCTCCTTTGCATCCAAAATGAACTCATTCCAGTCCCTCACTGAAACAAAGGGAGGACGCTCCTACTTCAAGTTGTGGACGAGGCTCTTTCTATATGTGTCCCCCACAACCTTAAGATGTCTAGCAGCTTTTTGTAACAATTTCTTACGATCAAAAATATTACTACCAAACTCATGCTCTATATCTTTGATGAGCTCATCTTTTAATTTTTGAGATTGGTAGTTCCACCTTTTTAGAAAAAACACAAAATTGTTAGATATAGCTAGTATAAGAAAAGACTCGAATGAAAGGAAAAATGTTGCACCAATTAATGACATGAAAAAAAATAGTGGGATAAAATTAGTTCAGTTATGATGTACAACAACCTAGTACGTATGGTGGGCCCGAATCTTCGCAGCGTGAGGTCATAAAGCCTCCTATAAAATGTATCATTTCCTGCAAAAATTGTCATGGGATAATTAATAGTAAAAACCATTAAAATGAATCATATGAAAGAAGACTCCCACTTTTGGTTCTCTGTAGAAAAATTAGTTAGTATCTTCTACTCAAAGCATGAAATTGCAATGTACCAAATTACTAAACTAGAGAATTACTGGTATAGACAAAAGGCCATTGATAATTCAGATGATCCTACCAAACCCCTAATAAAAAGGAATTCTAGAATAATTAAACAACTTGCACAATACGACACACTGAAGGTCATGAGACATCACTCCACATCAAAAGCCCTTGCATTCACCACTTCCTATCATGTTTACATCTTGCAAGAAAATCTTTATTACAATATAAAAAATAATTATTTAAAGTACTTGGAAGCTTAGGACATTTCAAAGGCATTAATTCATTATGGTCAATCAACAACGATGTCTCCATAGATCCTGTGCTAGAAACACGGGTAGCTCCAGGAAATGATGGTGAATTATCACCAATAGATGTACTATGATCCACATTTGGCGGCGTATCAGACGGTGCATCTCCTACCACAAAAAAAACAATACACTATGTGATGCATCCCAAGATTAAAGTACATATTATCAACTCATAATTAACACAAAACCAAATATAGCAAAACAGGGATTTACCAACTAGATGTCCCCTTGTTGCTGACATTGCAGTTGGCAATCTCGTACAGGCATCTGTCAACCTCGTAGGAGTCTCCTGCACTAGATGACTTGAACAATACATTGTTAGCAAAGACATTCTGAAATAATGAAAGTAAGAGTTAAGAAGTTTTGAATGTTCGAAATAAAAAATTCCTTCTAACTTGTCAACTAAAAGATTATTTTACCATTGGCAGCCAAAACTCTGCTACTACCGCCCTCACCGCATTGTCCTTGACCACGTTCTGGATCAATTCCCAAAAATTCCTGTATAAAAAGAATTTAGTAGTTAAAGTTTCTTACAACTCTTTAAAAAAATTGAATCAATAAAGTATTTTTTCACATATTACATATTTTACTTCACAACATAAAAGATTATAAAATATAAATCTTTATTGAACTTTTGTTATAACTAAATATTCATTGGAGCTTACTTCATAACGCTGAGCTTGCGCTTTCAATTCTGATAGCCTCTTCCTCATCTCCTTAGGTTCCATATTTGCCTCATCCAAAATTTTCATTGCTTCTAAATTAATTTGCCTAATTTTTTTTTCAACATTTTTATAAAATTGGGAGTATCAGCAATATTGGCCTCATCAGAATGCATAGCTAATGGCTTGGTGGCCACTGCTACTGCTTTACCCTTATCCTAAACATCAAATTGTGAGAGGAATATCAATAAAACTATCATAAAAACTCAAAAACTGTAAATAAAATAATGTAATAATATAACATTTTTCAACTATCTAATTTGTACAATTTCAAAAAGGTTTACCCTCACTGAAGAAGGGGTGGGAGTAGCATCCTGCTGACCTCTATCATCTATCGGATCCATATCATCCTGTCACAAAGATTAAACATAAAAAATTCAGCTAACTAAAAACAATAGACAACAAAAAAAAATTATTAACAAAATGGTAAATAGTACTTATAGCCCTCATGATAGTAACATTGTTTGTATCTATGCGATTTAAATGGTAATCAATTAGCAGTTCTTCCCCTGCACTTATCGATTTTATTGCACAAACAAAAACTTTATTCCCCTCATGCGCCTCAAATATGCAATTGGGTTGCTTACTAGTTGAAGCAAGTTGCATACTATTTATAAAACCTACAATATTACCTATTGCTTTTGGTCTCCCATCAATGTACAAAGAAAATCTTTTACTTTGATCATTTTCTTTCCATTGTATATAATTAGCTAATACCCCATACCTACGCATACTTTTTTTATATCGAACAATCTGCATCCAATCATTGTAATTGTAACATGGACCGACAACTTTGTTGTAACATACCTTTATCCCATCCATGGAAAATAGGCCCAAACCATGTAATGAGGATGGAGCAATGCGATATATCCTCTCATTAACACAAAAATCTGTGTTAATTGGAGGTAGCTCATTGGGTATCGATTCTTTCTCAATGTGTGAGTACCGAAAGGGCACCTTGATGTCGCCTTTGGTCTCATCATCATAAGAACATGACCCCCCATTATTAGCAAGGAAAAATTGCATGCGTTTATCAAAATTTTTTCTATTCTTTTGACCTCTAGTTGATCTCCCTCTTTTAGCCATACTACATGTAGAGCTTTCATCTACCATTTCCTCATTTTCCTCATTTGATGTAAATAGATCTGACAAGTACCTATTTGGTGGGTCCTGCAATCCATCAAATGGAAAGTGAAAGTGACATATATAAAATGTAGTAAGTTGAAAGTGATTATATAATTATATTTCTATACGGACCTTCTTTGTCTATATATACATTATATGATTATATAATGTCTATTTATAACATACGTGCTCAATGATAAATAAGAAGACTATAAGAAAATTATGTCTATTTATTGACTTATACTTGCTGATCCATGTCACTGTGCACAATCCATGCCAAATGGGTCAAATCTCTTGTAGTCAATTGACTGTTTGCAAAAAGGGTGACAATCAGACACAATATAAACATTGGTAATTATAAATAACCTATGTTGTAATCATAGGAAATGAACACAATAAATATGTAATCAAATTTCCTGAATATGTTAATCATTTACCTTAAGTTAGCTAAAAATTACATGATACACGTTTGCTACAAATAACTTAGAAGACAACATGAACAATAGGAAACATCGCAAACATGTCAACAGAAGGGGTGATGATGTACCTGTAGTCAATTGACTGTTTGCAAAAAGGGTCATAATTAGACAAAATATAAACATTGGTAACTATAAATAACACATGTTTTAATCATTAGAAATGAACACAATAAATATATAATCAAATTTCCTGCATATGTTAATAATTTATCTTAAGTTCGCTAAAAATTACATGATACGTGTATGCTACAAATAACTTAGAAGACAACATGAAAAATATGCAACATCATAAACATGAACAAATTTACCTTATATATGGAATGCAAGATCGTCAATAGAAGGGGTGACGACGTTTGTAGTCATTGATTATCTTCTTCATCATCATCATTATCATCATCATCGCCATCATCACCATCATCATCGCCATCATCATCGCCATCATCATCGCCATCATCGCCATCATCATCGCCATCATCACCATCACCATCATCATCATCATCACCATCATCATCATCATCATCACCATCACCATCACCATCATCGTCATCACCATCATCTTGATCTTCATCATCTGCTTCTTCATCATCTTCAATATCTTCTTCTTCCATAACATTATACTTTATCGGCCTTCCTCTTGGATCATGTCTAACAACAAATGACCAACCTTGTTTATTTGGAACCTCCGAGTAAAACACTTGCTCACATTGTCTTGGAAGAACATAGGGCTCATCTCCAATTGGCTCAAATGACCTTGTATTGATCATTGTAAATCCATTATCATGTTGAATAACCATTCTATCTGGATCATTTTGATTTAGTCGTAACCTGTACCATTTAAAGATGAATAGAACTACTTTGAAGGTGTTAAATTCACACTCAATTATATCATCCAAGATGCCATAGTATTGATTTTGAGATTGTTGAGGATGTATGTCGCTTCTAGATGATATATTGGTGACCTCGAAAATTGCAGTTATCCCAGAATCACAAGTTTTCTTTGTGTCATCCAACCTTTTCTACGTTGATACAAAACATACGTTGAGTTATGATCATTAATAAATTTCTACGTACCTCTCCACCTCTTAAACCATTTACTAGATCAACTACCATCAGCATAACATTGGAATCTCCATTATGATGAGCTTCTATAACCAATGAAGCAACACCTTCCCATGTTAATGAGCAACCATTTTGTTGACATCATTCAATCCATTCCGTCATCCAATCAAGATTGTTTGCATATACAAATGTATTGCATCCCACTCTTGACCACCTATTTCAAATAAATACGCCAATTAAAAATAATTTATATTGAAGATTTATATGAATTAATTAACTACAATAAAATCTTAGATTTACCTCTCACTTTCCTCGATATACCTTTGCCCATCAAGTACTCCCCTTCGAATTTGTTAATTGAGTTGGGATCCCAAATACGATCTACATGGATGTTTGCTGCAAACTTAGGAAGATATTCAGTAATGTACACCATGGTCTGGTATACCATATATCCCTCCACCATATAACCCTTGGGATGTGCTCTCTATCAAACCAAGCCTTTCAAAAGTTTCAAGTGCCTCTCAACCATCCACATTGACTTGGTTGGTACAGGTCCACACAATTCAATCTCCTCAACTTGATGTATGAGGTAGTGTTCTTGTGCATTGAAAAAACTTGGAGGTAGACACTTTTGCATTTCACACATCAGAAGAGGAATTTTTCTCTTCCAATATTTTATATCTTCTTTATTGATTTCTTTAGATGAAAACCACCTCATGTATTTTCCAAGATCATATATAACCTGTTTGACATTGTTGGCAAAGTGGTGTGGGAGAGATAGAGGTAGAATGTACTGTAATATTTGTAAAATGATCTTGTCAATATTTTATAAAAGAATGCAATTGAAACTACATGCAGTATATAAATATATAGTGAATACAAAATAACATGAATTACCTTAATAAATGTATGCCAATCATGTGTTTTCAACCCTGGCCAAAATTCACTTTTATTTGATATGACATTGTTTATGTTCGCAGCAAATCCTATGGGAAATCGTATTTTTTTTATGACTTCTTTTATAGCATTGCTCTGCTGCTTTGACAATAACCAACTAAGGGCACTTTTATCAATCCAGTCTCCATTGTTATTTGGTTGAATACCATTTTTCATTGCATGGTTGGATTCTTCAATGTCACTACAAGTTTTGACAATTTGATCTTTGTCACGCCTTCCATCCAAGATTTTCCATAATGTCTCTGCTACATTCTTTCCAATATGCATAGGATCAAAAAAATGCACAATTGGGAGTTTCTCGTAGTACAAAAACCTAGTAAATTGTGTAGGATAAATTTTTAGTCCTTTTGGAAGTTGGACATTGATGTCTTGACGACCTTCAACACCATCAATCACATCATCAGTAAACAAAACACAATATCAAAATATAAATTTGAAACAAAAAGCATCAAATGGAATGACATGACCTAGACAATTTATTTTATTGTATGCCAACTTCCATAGGCGAGGTGTCATTCTCTGTGGCTTTGATGTAGTCTCTTCTAGACCATTGAAAAGATGTTTTTCGGTAATTCGGTACTTCTGATTTCTGTGCAGAAAGTGTCTATTCTCATCAAACACCTACTTTCTTAAACTTTTTGAATGATGATATTTCATCTTTGGACCACAAAATGGACATGCAAATTTACCCTTTGTCTGAAGACCTACAAGATCATGTATAATTGGATTAAATGTGTTAACTTTGACATACCAAAAAATAAGTGTCAAGAAGAGAACATACCACAAAAATGTGTTAGCCCAGGGGCATCATGTATTGTCCATACAAGCATTGCATGAAATTGAAATTGTCTTTGTCTTATTGTTCTAAAAATGTCATACATAGTAACCCCATTCCATAACACCACCAACTTGTCGATAAGGGGTTCAATATATACGTTGATATCTTTGACTTGGTACTTACCTAGTTGAATGAGAAAAATCATTACATAATTATTTTGACCATTTGATGGATTAGTAATAATAAATTACTTTAGATGACCACTAAATCAAAAAATACGTAGAACAATCAGTGTCAACATTATGTGCTCTCTCTTTATGGATAACCAAGGAGGTATGTTATTGTTGATAACAAAAATAGGCCACACTGAGTAAGTAGATCTCATCTCTCCATAAGGATTGACACCATCTGTTGCCAATGAAAGCTTGAGATTACGAGGTTCTTCTTTAAAGTGTGACCATTTTTCCTCTATTTCCTTAAATGCTGAACCATCTACAGGCATTCACATAATGTCATCTTGACTTCTATTGCATGCATGGTAATCCATAAATTGTGTCAAGCTATTGCACTTGAATAATCGTTGCAGACGTGGAATAATGGGAATATGCCGAAGAACCTTGCGAGGCACCTTTTTTGTTAATTGATCTGATTGATATCTACTGATATGAAAAGTAGGGCATTGTGTTGCAAATTCATGCTGTTTATAATATATAATATGATTGTTCGAACATGCATCTACTGTTTGATACTCCATTCCAATATCTTTCATGATGGCAGATAATTCTCGGTACAAGCAAGGTAGAATGTTTGATGGTGGTAAAAAACACTCACCTATCAACCTACGACCAAAAATATAATTTCTTAATTTAAAGAATATTAATTGCTACATGAACCCAATGTTAATTGTAAGGGAACTACGAGTAAAATAATGAAAGAAGATGGCATACCTTAACATACGTGTCATTGCTACATTGGATAAACCATTCATTACCTTCAAGTTCACCAATAGCAATACAATGGCAAGAAGAGTTGTTTTGGAGCCTTCATATAGGGCCTACTCTACCTTCTCAAGTAAAGGTTCATCAAACTCTGCATCATCATCACCATCATCATCATCATCATTATCATCTTTATCATCGTGATCATTTTGATCATCATGATCTTCATCATCCTGATCTTCTTCCATGGTATCATTACCTTCTACTTCAATATTCACACCTCCATGTTCCCTTGTTTGGAAAACCACATTCTTTGAATTGTCATGGTCCATAACATGAACCTCAGGGATGTTGACCTATATGAAAATGATGACCTTATATTAACATGACCATGATGTCATCATCAAATCATGTCTCATGTAATTTATAAACTATTAAAATACATACCAATGGGCGATACTCGTTTCCCCCTTCAATGTGGCCATGTTGCCTACAATGTTGCTTAGCTGTTGTGATTAGATATCTTGGAGTCTTTAAGCCCTTACACATTTTGCAAGGATAATAACATTTTCCATCACCTTTTCTTTTTAAGTTAGACCGCAATCTAGCAATTGCCTCCCTATTTTTTTGTGCATTGATATCGTCAGACATGGTCTTTCTTGAATGGAATGACTCGTTGGTGGAAGAAGGATGATTTGTTTGCAACTTGCAGATGGAGTAGTAAGAGGAAGACACATATAAAAAGGAGTTAGGTCTCTGAACCAAGTAGGAGTTAGGACATGCTGGAGTGGGGTCAGCCCAAGATATTTTGGAATCTTGAAGAACCTGGTAAAGGGTATCTGGAAAGGTGAAAATAAACAAGTATTTTTACAGCTACAAAGGAGGAATCGAGAGCATTATAAATAATGAAGAAGAAACTTAAATCCATACAACTTCACCTCTATTTACAATTTGACCTTTCTACAAGTGAAATATGACAATATACAAAATTTCCAATCACATTTTCACTTAAAAAAGAACACCAAATATACCTTTGCTACAATATCTTCTTCAAATTCTTTGCTATCAGATTCTTTAGAACTGCAAGCTCCTATGCAGAAAAAAGATGAGATGTACTAAGTAATTTTTGATGGGCAATATTTAAACAAATCGACTATCAAAAAAACAATTTATGAAATTTAGTTGCTTTATTATGTACTGAAGACTTGACAAGATGTTCCCAAGTCTATCTATAGAATGCCTATCTGCATGGTTGTTTGCAAATAGTCTAGTATGGTGCCGCTTTTGAACAACAACAAATGTCACTGGGGCTGGTAATCTGGCTCAAGAGATGCACAAGCCTGTTGACACCACAAAACTTTTAGTTCATCATATAGCATTCAGTTGTCTTCTTTAACAAAATCCAAAGAGAATACAAACAAACTAATGAGCCGTGTCTATCTCAATTGAATAGCAAGTACTATAGTGAGTATTAGGAAACTGACCTTGTGAATAGCATCTAGTTCATAAAGTATTAGGAAAGTGACCTTGCTGATTAGTTTAACATAGATTGGTGAACAAAAAATTCATAATAAAAATTTGATTTTTTTCCACACTTGTTCAAACCATATAATGAAACGACAAAAAATGAATTGTATACAAAGACCATATTGTAGACTGTCCAAGTTGAAAGTGAATAGATGACCTTTATGGGGTGTTGTACCAAGTGAAGCAAGTATGTGAGAGCTTGAAGATGAAGGGCTCCTATTTTGGGGCCAATATTTGGTGGTTTCGAGGTGCCTAGGGAGAACCTTTGACGCTAAGTCTTAGTTATGTAGACTTTGGCAAATCTAGTGAGCTTTCTACGAGTTTGTACCTGTTGTATCAGCAGCCACTATGCCCTATTCCAGACCTTCAATATTTTGATTGACATCAATTATAAGTGTGCATCCAGATGTTAACTACAATTGATTGGGGTGGCTTTTAGTGTGTATCAGTCTAATTTGACATGTGTGATGGCAGTATCAACGTGTTATCAGCATCTTACATTATTTAGAAGAGGTGTAGTTTAGTGGGTAAATGTTCGATCATTGTGGGAATGGTATTCTATGCTTTCTATTAGGTTAATTTGTGTTGTTGCAGTAGTCTGATTTTATAATTTGAATGTTGTATAAGTTAGTTTCATTAATGTTCTTGTTATTTTGCTATATTGTAATGCATCTCACTATAATTTCCCCTTTTTGACACGACATTCAATAATAAAAATAAAAAGTAAAAATATAAAAAATTAAAATAACATGTAATATAATTATAATTTAATTAAGTTTAGGAATGATCAAAATGAATGCAATAAAGAGTTATGAGTATTGAAGGATTAAGATATAAAGGAGAGACCATTCGATATTTAAATTTATATTGGAAAAGGTAGAAATGAATACTTATTGATTTAACTCAATTTATAATTGTTATTTAAATATTTCTTAAAATAACATAATCCTTAATCTTTTTTTTAATTCTCTTCCAACTATCTCTATTTAGTGCCTACCATGTTTATGTGCATGTTTTTTATGTGTTTTGGATAATAAGTCTAATTTAATTTGTCTATGCACTAAGACCTTAAATTATTGAGCTTTTCTTTGTTTTGTGAAAACTATAGCATTCTCTACTTAACAGGGCCAACCACGTGAAGGTGGAAGCTCATCATGGCCCCTCCTAGGAGTCTCTTATGACCCTTTACGACATTTTAAGAGCTCTAAGATTTATTCTTAGGGATCATAAATGGTTGTAAAGGGTCATAAGGGATCTTAGGACACAACAACTAAGAAATATAATTGTAAGCATCATGGTCACATTTTTTTGGAATCAATGTAATTGAGTTGTATACCCAAGCGACGAAGTGCATCTACAAAATGAAAACCTATTGGGATTGAGACAAACCTTATAAAACAAAAGCAACTAGGAATGATTGCTTGCCAATATCTGTTAAATAGATTTGTTGGAGGACCTTGTATTCATGAGCTAGGAATGATCATTTGCCAATAGTTGTTGAATACATTTGTTGGAGGACCTTGTATTCATGAGCTACAGATGTATTCAGCAACTGTTGGCAAGTGATCATTCTTACAGATGAATTCAACTTGGAATCGAAGGTGTGGAAGTTGCTTTGCATTGCTTGGGTACACAACCCAATTACGTTTCCAAAAAAATGTGACCATGATGCCTACAATTATGTTTCTTAGCTATTGTGAAATCTACATATTTGATAGGAGGAGCATTTGAAGTTTATGTTGTGAATCCACTAAATAGGGTCAAGATTTGATTTGGGAATGTTGGTCAGATGATCTGAGAGAAAGAATGGACAGACAGATGGAGAGAGAGAGATAATACAAGTGGTAGAAAGAGCCATGCCATTTGTAGGACACCACCATCCTTTTGGTAGATCAAAGGAAAACATGGTAAGGACTTTAATACACATTTTCCTCAAGAATATTATCTAGGAGTCTTTCTATCACTTGTATTATCTCTCTCTCCATCTATCTCTCAACTCTTTCTCTCAAATCATTAGACCATCATTCTCAAATCAAATCTATTAAATCAACAAAAATAAGTTTGACCCTATTTAGAAAATTCACAGTTTCTTTTGCATTCAAGATCGAGATTAATGCATACGCAGTAGCCTGACACCAATCACCCATTACATGTCAACTATTAAAGCTTGTCAAACAGTTGCTGAGTTGTACTTCATAAGAGTTAGGTGCTCCTGCACCATAGACAGAGATGTTGATGCAAGGTATGATGTTACTAAATTCCCTCTTAGTGCCCTAGTCCACCAACTCATACATGAAACCATGGGACAAAAAAGAAAAAATGTTGGATTTAAAAGCTTTTTCGATCAGTTATTAGGAGTATGAACGAGGTCTGCATGTCAGAGTCGAATGAAGCCCTAAGATTCATTCAAAGCCCCCACAACAATATAAGCATGGAGGCTTCAAGTGAAGCCCCTTGGGACCTTCATTCAAAGATTTGGCTTCATTTGAAGCCCCTAAAATTTAGCTTCCCCACTTTCCATGATAGAAGCCAGTTGTTTTACAAGAGTCAAAAACAGTTTGTCCTCCATTGTAGAAGCCACTTGTAATACACAGTTGTTTCATGCAAATCATAGTCCATAGAATTTACCATCAATCTCTTTCAATAGCTTAGTCCATCTTATCCACTACACAATAATTCAGAGGAATGTGCCAAGGCATTCCACCTTTGCCAATGTATAGACATGTGTCTTAAAATGGACCCACATATAAGATAAGATTCAATGTATATCTGCACGAAATGAAGCTGAATTCTGAAACCATTTAGCTTTCATTTATTTTAGTATGGCCCATTTAATTTGCTATATAAATGTCAAAATTCAAGAGATATTGAATTGAGTATAATAAAGTAGAGAGGAACAATCAATGTCTTTGGTAAATGCAGTGAAATTGAAGTGTCTAGCATTTGTTGCACTGCTATTATTACCAACACAAGTATCTCAGTGTGAAAGGAAGAGAAGGCAATCAAGAGGTCAGGTGAGGTATGCATTCAATGTGAGTTCAAGTAAAAGTGTGGAAGTGGAAAGAGAGGAGAGGATTGAGATTGTGGAAGAGATTCTATTTGGAGAGTGGCCTGAAAGTCTTTCTATACTCAATTTTGAGGATTTTTTAGTTTACTATGAACCACTTGTCTTCAAATCTTAGGTAGATTTTGTTATAAATGTTTTTGTTATTATGTATTAAGTTTCAATAGATTCAAATCTAAGATTTCCAAGATGAAAAATTTACAATTTAATTTGATTGTCTCAAATTGCTTTTATCAATTTTTGAAATCACACGCATCATCAGAATTATATAGATCTCAGAAAGTAGAAAAAAATTATGAACTATAATTAATTTTCATGATTCTTAATTCAGATATATAAATCAGAATTGAGGTGTCTGTAAGTGTAAGGAAGCCAAAACTTATGGACAAGAGATTTTTCTATTGAATTTTTATGGCAGAAATGATCAAAGGCCCTGTATTTGACAGTCATAGGTTTTTGACAATTTGTATAAAGTTTTCCCTTTTATCTAATACAAGCTTATGAATTTTGAATCTATTTTAGTAAAAAGAACAGCAATACGGGCATCCACTTTGGCTTCCAATAGAATCCTAGGTGGATCCATTTACCACTCAAATTTATGTTTGCTCACTCCTTAGCTTTTTCCTTGGAGTTGAGATAAATTTTAAAGAAAATATTAATAGATTATATAAATAAATCTGGTAAATTCACATATGTGCTAGTTTTAACATCTAAAAAATTTAGTTAATTTTTTTTACATTTACACTAGCCTATATCTTTTTCATAAGAAATATTTTGGTATTAATTTTTTTTGTAAAGATTTAATTTTTTCTTATAATATATTACTATAATAAAAATATATTAAAGTAAATATTAATTGACATTGTGGTGATCTATTTAGAGCTGGGTCAAAATAGATAGGTGAGGCTGTCATCAAGGTTCAAATTTTCACTGGTCCCTTGTACTTATAGATTTGTGTCTATGTTGGGTGGCTATACTGAGGAACTTGAATGACTGAAGTGTTTGGCAGTCTTAAATTGAAAAAACAAATGAGTAGTCTAAAGTCTTAAAATAAAAAATAAACACAATTGAATTTATAAAATTGGCATTGAAAAATGTTACCATAGTGACCTTACTTTCTATTAAGAATTTTGTTTTGTCCTGATTGGCATGCAGTTACAAATTCTGAATAGGTGGTGGAATTAAAGATTTCTCCAGATAAAATGAAAATAATTAGATGGCAGGTTTCAAGGATTAATACAGGTCGCCCACGTTGCAGCCCTATATGATTGCTTTCACAACCTGCCATCTCCATGCATTTTTTCTATATGTATGCTAACTTGATTTAAGGAACTGTTAGGCTATGTAATTGTATGATTTGATCATGAGCAAAAATTTGTGGAATAATGAAATATGATACAAGAAACAAGGAATATGCACTATGTTTCAAAGAATTTTTAAAAATGTCAAGGTTGATTTTGCAAGATGAGCATCATAGAACTTTACAAAATTATGAAGACAAGGTAGATTTTGTGTTGCTGAACAAGAAAGCATATTTCTAACTGAAGTATTGACATAAAAAGTTTAGTAACTATCCTAGAAAGTAATCTTGACGAAAGAGAGCATATTCTTAAAGTAGTGAATTGGTAGAAATCCATAAAAAGTGTCCATTAAAAAACACAATACAGCCTGAATATGCCAGTGTATGGTAGAGAGTTTTACATGGCATTCCTAGGATAAATAGAATAGTAGTCAAGCCCTATTCAAGAATGAAAAAGCTTGTTATTTTCCAAGGAGAGGACTTCTATCAAGATGAATCATTAAATGTGGAGTGCACTTTGTAACAGACACAAAAGATTGCATGAAAGTTGTGAAAGGGGTGCAGAAGATGCTCACTTTTTCCTTGCAGAGTAACAAGTAGTTGGTGTTGCTATTTCTATTAGTGTGAATTATGAAAAGTAGCCAATTGCATTTGATAAGAAACTCAGTGTCAATTCAGATGACATCCATTTCAAAGGAAGAAGACCTGATAAAGATAAGGCTCTTCAAGCTATAAGGAGATCAAAAGTGTTCAAAATTCTATAACCCTACACAGTTGAGAGAAGATAGAGTGTGCAGAGTTTCCCCTAATAGTTGAGATCATGAACATAATCCAAATAGGCAGTTTGTGGAAAGTCACATAGTATGAGTGAAGAATCTAATGAGATGATACACTGCATATCATAAAAAGGATGCCCCAAAAAAGAGTTATAGACTACAATCCTTATCCCTAATTATGTAATCTAATCTATGCCGAAAGCTAATCATGTCACTAAACATCTCTTTGACTCCCTAAAATCTCTACCCTTAGTTTCACCATTTTAAGATTTATGTATTCACCAATGTTTTATACAATTTTTTACATTTTTTTGTGCAATTTTCCAATCATTCCCTCAATAGACATACCCATAGTATACGGTAATAAGTTGAAAGATTGACCACATGATGACCGTTTTGACTGTGATGTTAAACAATGTCTTGCATGTGCTATATAATTGAGATATTGAATAAGTTTTAGGAAGGTCCATTTTTATTATGGTGTGTGATGTGGTCTTGTTGAATAAAAGATTTGGAAAAAGATGTGTGGTGTAAATGGCATTCAACTATGAGTGTTGTGGCCTGCCACCCAACTCATTTGTTCCCCAATACTATGAGAAGCAATCTCTTCAAAGATTTATGTAATGTTGTTTGGCTTCCTATAAATGCCTATGCAACCATCTAATTCAAGTAAAATATCAAAAATTCAGAGATAAAAGCCGTTTCTTTGTAAAGCCACTATTCTGAATGACCCACTAACCATTTTTATCAGTATCTGATATAAATGGTTAGTGATAAAAATGGTACTGTAATCGGTTGGAGTTCCTTCACAAATGAGAATAAGTGGAATGTTATGCCTATACAAATCAAAACATTGAGCCAACTTTAATTTTATACAATAACCAATTAATATGAATGCAAACTATCATAAACCCATCAACTGATGTCAAAGCATAATGTAGTTTGAAAGCATAATGAATTGTTTGAAAGCAATTTCAAATGGAAATAGAAATGAAATGCACCCAAACAGATATTCCTAATCAAAAATTAGGAATCCATTAACCGCTGCTCCAAACCACAAACATGGTAATATAAATAGAAAACCAAACTAAATGACAACACTCATTAGCCTTTTAGTTATTGAAATACAGGAAATAGTAAGATTGTAGACCCACCAAAACTCATTTCATTCAGCTAAATTCAATAATAATAAATATAATGACTTTTGTCCTTGAGTAAGTAGCATGGTAAAATGAATAGTATAAAAAAATGCACCTGCTATAATATATAAGTATATGTGCAATTGAATTTAACCATTTTATGATCATGCAACGGTACCCAATACATTATTTTGAAGGCACATTGCAATGGTTTTCATAAATTAGTTAAAGATCCAACTTTCTCCTAAAACATATTAGTTCCTGCCGTAGGCAGGATACTAATGGAATCACATGGAACTCTTCAAAATTTCAGATGTGCCCTCAAAATTTCTACAATCAAATGCACCAGATCAGACGTGCCCTCGTGCCAAAGCCAGATGAAAATGATCTATAGCAGAGCTAATGATCTATAGCAGAGCCAATGTTGATGGAGACCCTTGCTCACGCCAAAGCCAAATGAAATGTTTTGCCCTTTTTTTTTGTTTTATGCTTCCCTGTGTGTCGCAATTTCAACAAAACTAATTGGTCGCAATTGTGACCAACACGGGCTAGTTATTAAAAAAAATAAAAAAATTGCCCATTTAAAAAACTTGCTCACAAAATGACCTCAAATGCTTAAGTGAGACAAAGGTAAACCTTGGAACAAAAACAAGTATGTTGTCAATGATGGAGTAGTGGACACTCCTAAGACTAAGGAACCTACGTTTAACCTTTCCAATGCCATCTATGCAACAAAACAAGAAGGTTCAAAGCCTCAACCCTTTGACAAAGGCTCTAAATTTGCGAGGAAGCGACATGTTTACACACCTATGGTCGAACCTTATGAAGTGGTTTTAAAAACCTTAATTACAAACAAATTGGTTACCTTACCAGACAACTCACATCCTTATGATCCACCTGTTAGACCTCCATGGTGGAGAGAAGATCATACTTGCAACTATCACTGAAGTAAAGGACATAACACAGAAAATTGCTTCAAACTCAAAGATGTAATTCAAGACCTCATCGAAGCTGGGAAAGTTTTCACAAATGGCCTTGTTAAAAATGCTAATCATAAGGCTTTCCAAAAACCATTACTCGAATACAAAAAGGGTGAGAACTCAAGGGTAGTTTCCAAAAAGAATCATGACGCCAAAATTAGTTATGCTTATGCTGACACTGATAATGTTATAGGCATGCTTGAGCCTGTTGAATACATATGTATGGCAAGCTCCAACAATGACAACTGGCCAAATTATGATGCTAAAGATGAATGGCCAAGAGTGATCTTAAGGACATGATCCACTCCTCAAGATCATACTGATACTAGACCCAAGGTGGTACTTTGAGTGGTTGACTCTTTATCTTCTCAAGGTGAACCACTTAACACTGTCACTAGGGAGCAATCTAAGGTTGTCCTAAAAGTTGCTAATGATCCTAAAAATGCTTCATCATCTAAGCAACCAATTACTTCCAAGATCTCCAACTATGATCTTGTTAGCCAACTGCAATGCACACAAGCACAAATCTCCATTTTTGAATTGCTAGAGTTATCTCCTTTACATAGGGATATCCTTGAGAAAGGTTTACGTTCTGCCAACATTCCCACAAATATTGATGTGAAACAATTCCAAGCTATGGTGAACCACATCTCCTTGCCTCACTATTTCACCTTTTTTGAAGAAGATGACCAAGCTCTTAGTCATCCCCATAACCTTTCTCTTCATGTCGAAGTTCAAATCTTTCTTGCCCGCATTTGTCGAGTTCTGATAGACAATGGTGTAGGGTTAAATATCATTTTATTCAATGTAATCCAATAGTTGGGCATGTCTGAATTTGCCATTGATCCTAGGTGCAAGATCACTATAAAGGCCTATGATGAGGTCGAAAGGCCTTTTAAAGGTCTAATTGTACTTCCAATCAGAGTTGGTCCAGTTGAGAAGAATATCATTTTCCAAGTCTTAGACATACCACTTGCATACAACTTGTTGTTGGGATGGCCATGGATTCATGATATGCAAGCAATACCCTCTACGTACCATCAGTGCATTAAGTTCCTTTTTAATGGTACTGAAGTAGTTATCCCCGATGACAACTCCATGTCTATCAACACATTATCTGATGTTGAAACGTTAGTCCCACACAATCGCTCTTCTCATGAGCTAGCACCATCTTTCATAGAATGTGAACAAAAACTAAAAATGATGAGCCTTGGTATGGGAAAGTACACTTTGGACTCTATTGCTGCCTTACCAATTTCCCCTCGGTCCTATGGGAAACCAACTATTGCAAAGAAGTCTTTTGCTTCTGCTATGACACTTTTTGGCACTTTTGTGCAATCTTCAATAACTCTAGAAGCAGAAAAGGAAGAACAGGCCATTAGGGACTGGATCTACAGAGAAGAGGAAGATGAGGAGGTTATAGTGACTACTCCTATTTCTCCCAAAAGATATGGAAAAGGATATAAATTTTTGACAAAAATGAGCTACCAGGGCCATGGGTCCTTAACTGGTTGTAAGAATGCTCTAGTTGAACCTTTAAGTCACATTCAAGGTCGTGATACTCAAGACACCACTAGTCTAGGCTTTGGGCTAAACAATGATATACCAACCTATGATCAAAGATTGCTCATGTCTAGCGGAGGATGATAACTCTCCCGTAATCGCTACCACTGCATAAGACAAAGACTTTGTTCCTCTCACTTCCCTCCTTTGGGGAGAAGAAATAGTGACTGCTAATAATGAAGAAGCTTCTACCTCCCAACAACAGGAACAAGAAGGGTCTACTTCTGAGGACATAAATAGAGGACGAATTAGGTAGAATATTACTCGTCTCATAGCTAGGGATCAGAGTACAGATTCTCATAAGTATGAGTGGGAAAGTCTCTCTGATGTATCTTGCAAGCTAGGGGTGGATGTCATTCATGCCTATACAACCCAACCCAATGTAGTTGAACGGTCTAGTATAGGGTCAGATGAGTTTGACTCACAACATGTCTCAATGGATCACGCTAGTCCCTACAGGACTATTCCTGAGCTGGACTCTTTTGTGACATTTTCTATAGGCTCAACTTCACAAGTCACCAGAGATGACTCCTTCCATGCCAATCACATTGAAACTTCCCCCTCACTCTCGCTAATTCACTCAGATCTCATAGATTGGTCTATCCAAAATCAAAGACCTAAAATACGGTCTTTCCAAAATGACTATGAGATCGCTTGTTATCTGAACGCAATTGAACCTGTCACTTCTTCCACCAGCAAACCTGCAGTTAACATGATAGAATTAGATATCAAGTACCTCAGTCAAAAAATTAAAAGGAAAAATAAGCAATCAGATGGCAAAAACCACATTGTGGCGGTGTCTGATCCTCAAAAAAGTAAAAATAAAGGCATATCTAATGGTGAAAACCTCTCTGAGGCACCTACGGATGAGGTACTTGGTAGTCTGCCAAGCTATTTCTAGGATAGATCTTTGGTTCTCATTGAACCTACATAGCCTATCAACTTGGGAACAAAAGAATGTCCTCATATTATCCATGTAGCTCAATCTTTGTCAGACAAAGAAAAGACATAGTTTGCTCAATTCTTTCAAAACAAGAAGGTCAACTTTGCATGGACATACTCTGATATGCCAGGGCTTGATGCAGATCTCATCATGCATCACTTATCAATCTCACCAGATGTCAAGCCTGTCAAACAAAAGTTGAGAAAAATGCATCCACATGTGGCCCTATTGGTCAAGACAGAGTTAGAAAAACTATTGAATGCAAACTTCATTAGAGCCATTAATTATGCAGAGTGGATTTCCAATGTTGTACTTGTCTCTAAGCATGACAAATCCATATGAGTTTGCACTCATTTTAGAGATCTCAATAAAGTGTGCCCCAAGGATGACTTTCCACTACCAAACATTGATATGATAGTGGACATGACTGTAGGTTATGAGATGTACTCACTCATGGATGGATTTTCTAGGCATAACCAAATCAAGATAGCTCTAGCAGACCAAGAAAAGATAGCTTTTACATGTGCATGGGGTACCTTTTGCTAGAATGTCATGCCTTTTGGGCTTAAAAATGCTGGCGCTACATATCAAAGAGCAATGACAACCATCTTTCATGATATGATGCATAAAAACATGGAAGACTATGTTGATGACACATTGGAAAAATCAAGGAAACGAGACACACATCTCAAAGACCTTAGTTTGATATTGGACCATATGGAACAATTCAAACTTAGATTGAATCCAAAAAAATGTGCCTTTGGTGTCACTTCTAGAAAATTGCTAGGTTATATCATTTCAGAAAAAGGCATTGAGGTTGACCCTGAAAAGGTCCAAGCTATCATGGATATGTCTCCACCAAAGACTATCAGTTAGCTTAGAGGTTTGCAAGGACATCTACAATCCATAAGAAGATTTATCTCTCAATTAGTTGATAAGGCTCAACCTTTCAATAAAAATCTGCATAAGGGATCTACCCATATTTGGAATAATGACTGTCAACAAAGTTTAGATCAAATCAAAGGCTACTTGGAAAAACCTCTAGTTTTGATGCCACCCATTCTGGGAAAACCTTTGATCCTGTACATTTCAGCTATGGATTCTTCTCTAGGAGCACTCTTAGCCCAAAGTGATGAGACAAGTGAAGAAAGAGCCATATACTATATCAGTCAAACTTTGGTGGCTTATGAACTAAATTATACAAGCATAGAGAAGGCATGCCTTGCTATAGTTTTTACCTCCCAAAAACTCTGGCATTATATGTTGGCCCATACAATTCACTTGATTGCCAAGATAGACCCTTTGAAATATTTATTAAGTAAAGCTGCACTTACTGGTCATCTTGCTAAATGGATGATGATTCTTTCCAAATTTGACATTTAGTATGTTGAACGTAAGGCAACCAAAGGACAGGCCATAGCTGATCAATTGGCTAACTTCCCACTTGAAGATGTAGCACCTATGAAAATTGAGTTTCCAGATGCCTCGATCATGTACATTACTGACAGAACATGGAAGATGTTTTTTGATGGATCCCATAAACAGAATGGAGCTAGAGCAGGGGTTTTGTTTGTTATACGATCCCAAAGTCCTACAAACTATTGTTCCCATGTACAAACAATATTGTAGAGTATGAAGCATTAATAAATGGGATCAAAATGGCCCTTGAATGGCAAATAATTGAGCTACACATCTATGGGGATTCTCAACTGGTTGGGAACCAAGTGAATAATGAATATCAAACAAAAGATGACAAGTTGATCCCTTATAAAAAGTTGATAGATGCTCTAAGGAATTATTTTACCTTTGTAACATTCCAATAGATTCCTAGAGTAGAAAAAAAGGCTGCTGATGCTATGGCCACCTTAGCATCTATCCTCCAATTACAAGAACATGAATCACGATTTGAGTTCCTGGTGGAAGAATTGTGTCATCCAACCTATGATTCCTCGGATAACCAGGTGATCTGCACTGTTGTGGGTCATGATTCTTCCTGCTATATGGCTATTTTCTCCTACCTGCATGATCAGGTTATTCTTGAAACCCTCACGCGCAACCAAAAATGCCAACTCCTTCGTAATGTCTCACACTACACTTTGGTCTCTGGTGACTTGTAAAGGAAGGGTGTAGATGAAAGGTTGCTTAGGTGTTTAGAGCTAGAAGAGTTTGAGAAGGCACTTGTCAAAGTCCATGATGGCATTTTTGGGGCACATTCTAATGGCCTTGCACTTGCCCAAAAACTACTTAGGACGGGTTATTACTGGCCCACCATGCAAGCTGATGATGTGCGCTATGCAAAGTTTTGTCAAAAATTTCAGCTCTATGGCAACTTGATACATGCTCCCAGGTGAGAGTTAATCCATTCTATGACATATTGGCCATTTTAGCAATGGGCCTTTGACTTGGTAGGAAAGATTCATCCAAGCTCATCTAGCGATCATAAATTCATCATCATAGCAACAGATTATTTCACTAAATGGCTTGAAGTTGTACCATTATCTGCTGTTATAGGAAAACATGTTGCCTTATTTATACTAAATCACATCATTTGCTGATATGGTATCCCATCCTCGATTGTTACAGATAATGGAGGGCAGTTCAAGAATAAGGACTTAAAGCAACTGTGTAAAAAGTTTCGAATCAAGCAACACTGGTCCTCTATTTACTATCCCCAAGGGAATGGCCAAGCTAAGGCCTCTTATAAAACATTGTTAAAAATCCTACACCACACAGTTCACAAGTCTAGGAAAGATTGGTACTTGCAAATAAATCTGGCACTTTGGTCCTATAGAACCACCATTCATAATCCTACAGGGGCTACACCCTTTTCTCTAGTCTATGGCTCTAAGGCTGTTCTCTCGTTAGAAGTTGAGATACCTTCTTTACGCATCTCCTTACATGGGTTAATAACCGATGAAGATCATAGAGCTATGCGAGTACAAGAACTGGAAACTTTGGATGAACGTTGCAAGGCTACTTTTGATCACATGAGAGCTTATCAGAAGAGCATGTCTACACAATATAACAAGAAGGTTCACCCCCATGAGTTTCAAGTAGGTGAACTCGTGCTTAGATACAATCCAAAAAATCAGCAACATTGAGAGCAGAAAGGGAAATTTGAACCTAACTAGTTGGGTCCTTACATTATCACAGCAGCATTCAGGTCTGGTGCTTATCAGTTGTCTACTTTAGAGGGTGATGAGCTTGTAGAACCTATCAATATCATACACTTGAAGAAGTTCTATGCTTAGAGGCTTGCTACTCAGCTATCTTGTATATATCTATGATCCTGAAAAAACCCTAAAAATAAAAAAATGTCCTTAAAAAAAATGATCATCTTAGTGAAAACCTAGCAATAGGCACTTTGATGTATCACAAAAAAAATTAAAAAATTAAAAAATACCAAAAAAATTGAAAAAAGTCCTGAAAAAATCTATCAAGTGGTGAAAATCTGGAAATAGGTGCTACTTGAAACCCTCACACCTATGTCTATCCGTCTCAATCATCCACTTCGCTACACATTTCATAGCTTGGAATTGTTTCTTGTCCTCATCTTAGGGGCATAGCTACTTAGCCTATTGAGGTATTCTTGTGCATTAGGGTTTCTTTGAAAACTCACAAAATAGTGTTTCTCAACACTTCCCCCACCTTGACATCTAGTTTTTTTCAACACTTTTCAAATATTTTACCTACAGTCTCCAATGTCGCGATATTTCTCACTATCAAAATCAAGTCTTGAAGAAATGGCCAAGTGACACACACACACACACACACACACACACACACTTTAACACTTAAACAATTGAGCTATGCTGATCTTTATCTACTTTGTGTGATGTCTATGATGATTTCTTTACTATATGTTTCATCCCTAATAGTCTTTCAAGGATGTCATTGACTAGAAGACTGGGGGCATGGGGCATGTTTTCTTGATTTTTGCTTGTGGGTATACTTTGTTTGTCTATAGTGTTGTAAGCATTTATGCTTGACATATTCAACATTTTGACTTACAAATGTATCATCCTTGACTATTTCGCAAGACTACACTTGGGGTTTATCCTGGAGCTTATGCCTTGATACAGGTGTAATCTTGCTAAATTAAACTTAGGGAATCTAATCACATAGTTATCTTGACTTACATGTCTCTGATGCTTAGATTGGATTTCCACATACCTATCTAATATCAATCATATTCATGTCCCCATAGTTATACTAGTGATGGTTGTATGATCTCATGATGTCCCTAATAAATGCTCAATGATGAAATTAAGAGTCTAAATGCTATACACTTCTTGTTGGTAAACCACTTTTCATATTAGCTTGCATTTTAGGTTCATTTTCTAGCTTAGTCTTGCATTCTCTCATATGGGGAGAGCTCTCTCTTCATCTTTTTGTGGACATATCAGCTAACTTCTTTCATTTATTTCTTTACTTTCTTCTTGTTCATGTCTTTTCACCTTCTTAATCTTTCAATTCATCTCTTTTCTATCTTATCATTACATTATATAAAGTTTTGACCTCTTAAATAATTTCAACGTCCTAGATTCATTTTTGGGATTGAAATCCAAATTCGAGTTCATCTTGATGGTCAAAATTGTCTTTTAAAATTCTACTTTCTTCTGAGTAATTAGCTGGCCTTTTGAGGTCTAATCTCTGAATCATCACTGGGGCATCTTCATTTCTTCATGTCTTCATCATTTCCATACTTCATATCTACTTCAATTCACTGTTTCATGTCTAAAATCACCTTTTACTCGTTTCAACCTAATTTTTATGCTATATCCTTCAAGGTCAACTCTAGTCAAATTGGGGCATTTTATCAATTTTTTTATAGTCATTCTTGGGTTCTAATCATCTATCTGTCATCTTGGACATTTCTATATTCTAATTTTCTCATGTCTATCCAATTTTTGCATCCCCTTACCTCATTTCAATTTTGATCCTGAGGGGGCAAAAATACTCTATCACTGATTACTACAACTATCTATTTCTTAGGAGCATTCGTTTGATCTTCTCACTTGTTCTTGATCTATCTACTTTGCTAAGTGTTAGCATTCTTCTTGAATTCTGACATCATCTTTTCTTAGTGTTCATTACTACCACTATCAGGCTATACATTTAGGACTTGCTATCTTTTTCTACATTTCATTCTTCAAAATCAGATATCTATATCTATCACCGCCTACTTGACTTTCTATTTTCTTTGACATAATGTGTTCCCAGATCGATCACGCATTAGTCAAAGAGGGGCAACTGTAGTCACCTAAAAATGGTCATCTAGACTATTAGCCCCCTTTTCAACATTTTGGCTAAATTAATTTAATTATTTACCTAGACCAAATTGCTAATAATTAATTTATTTGATTATAACCTATAGTTTGACTATGCTATCCTAAGTTCATTATTTGATTAAAAGAACATGTCCCCTTTTAATTAAATAAAAGACCCCATTCTTCTAACCCACTTAAAGTGCACACATAAATTCTTTTTTCTATTTTGTAATTAAAAGAAAAAGCTTTGTGACTTTTTTCGTATATGACAAGTCAACTTATATTCTATTGGTTGACTTGTGTGTGCACATGGATCACTCCTCTTTTCAAATTCCACTGTTGATCATCCACCATCTTCATCTTGATCTCTACCATCCATACAACTTTAAAAGGGAGAGAGCTTTCTCCCTCAAAGGATCCATCCTCATTTTGAGTATTGTTATGTTGCAAGTTTTCTAATAGGTTTCTTTGGAGCTTTATGGAGAACTTCTATTTCTTGTCTACATTCTCTCATACCATAACATTTTAGCTTAGATTCATGTTGCATGTTAGTTTAGCTTCTACTTTGCAATAATCTATCTCACATAGCTTAATATTTGGATTGTAACACTCTCATCCATTCTTAGAATAGCTGCACTTTTCATATTCATTCTAGTTTAATCTTTAGTTGCATTGCATTCTTGAGGAACTCCTTGGGACATTTGCATTCTTGCATCTTATCTTTGGAACCTCTCATTGCATGGTTTACTAGCAAGAAGAGTATTCCTAAGGCTCAGCTGAGAGCCCTTGAACTTGAAATACACTCTCTTGCACTCCATGGATAGGGAGCTCTAAGTTGGCATCCAAGTATTCCAAACTCATGGAATCGTTTGGATAGAAGGGTTTAGAGTGGGACACTTTTGAGTGTACAACTATCATATGGGTAACTTATTTTATCATAAAGACACCTTGGGACCACCTAATGACCCCTCAAAACCTTAGACATGTCCAAATTTGAATTTCCTTTGATTGTGACCCATCATACCCCTTCTCAAGTGGGTTTACTTATTCATTAATAGGGTAATTAGTTTTAAGGTAAATTGCTACCATGATCAAAGCCCTACATGACATGTCAATTTTACAAAAAGTTTACAAGTGTCAAGGGACACATAAAAACACATTCCACATCACCATGACATGCTCCTAATGCATCTTTATGATTAAACAATTCCACATGTAGGAAAACTCATGTTTACGAAGAAAAATACTTTCACAATGAGGCTTTTGAATCTTCCAAAGATTCGCCTTGGTTAAACTATGTTCATAAAGGTTTGGAATTTGGTTCCCCCAAGAATTTCCATGGTTTCACTTCCTACACATTAAACTCAAGCATCAGTATTCCAAGTAGGTCATATTAAATACATATATCGTAAATGCATATAATCTCATAATTCATTTTTAATTTCCTTCCCTATTCATTTCAAATAGTTTTTTTGAAACGTTAGACTATCAACATCTGCATATCATAATCATTCATCTATATATCATAAATCATCATAATCAAATTAACTTTTTGCATCGCATCAAAACCTAATAGTATCATGTCATAAAATTGCATCCATGTGTGTTCAATCATTTCATACACAATATCAAGTTCATAATGTAAAACACTACTCTAGTATCAAAATCAATAGATGAAACAATCCACTATCCATCTAAGTCTCGAATAGCTGACAAAATATCAAAGTCTTGAATAACAAAATGTAAATAAAATGTCTATGCTATGGCGGGTCAGGGTGAGGCCTCAAAGATATGAATAAAATAGAAGAATCTATATATGCCATGATGAGATCTTTTAAGAAGACTCCAACTGAGATTGTCAACTTTTTACCCAAGAGCCTACAAGACAAAGTTGAGCAAAGATGGCAATACAATCTCAGAATTGAAAGAAATATTTGAGAGACTACACTTGGAAGAGTGATGCCAGAGTTGGTCAAATATGGAATGACAAAGGATATTAACAAGTATAAGGGGATATTTTCTCCAAAATACCAAGCCTTTAATATTCTATAGAACAAAATTAAAGATATTGTTCAACAAAGTGCACATGTATGGAAGATGATCTATGGGCTAACAACACAAAAAGGTATTGAGCAAGTGCCTAAGGAAGTAGGTGAAGAAAAGGAAGGTAAAGTGATAGCTGAAGTAATAAATGATGAATTTGTGATGGAAGTACATGGGGAAGGCACTACAGAGGCATAAGTTGAGGAAGAGAAAAAACAAGACCAGAATGTACTAGAAGTATAGATGTTGAGTGCCGATCCACAAGAAGATATAGTAAAGGTTACAAATATGTCTAACAACACCATTCAAAACATTAATCCCCTAATAGAGGAGGATATGTAGAAGATATTGACTAAATCCACCACCAGATTACAACTATGCAATCATCTTGTTTGGTGAGTGTGGATGAGATTGAGAAGGAAAAATTGGCATTTACAGTGAAGAAAACACAAGCATTATCTATTTCCCCCTCTCAATCTATAAAAGTGAAACCTACAATGTATATTGTAGTATACCATAGGAAGGAAACTATGCCTTCACATATCAACACTAAGGTACAGAATGTTTTAGTATAAACAATTACAATAATTAAGCAAAAAGGGATGCTAGTCCTACACCTACACCACAAGCACAAGGTGGATCAAAGATCAAAGAAAAGGAGAAGGATAGGACTATAGATTCAATATTTACTATGAAAAAAGAGGATGTAATAGAAATACAGACACTAGTTACCTTACTAGACATTGTTACTCCTACTGCTAGTAACACACTTCATAGGCCAAGTACTAAAGCTATACCATTGCAAATATCAAGGACAAGTACTAGCATGTCTATGGTTGATGACATGACATCCTATGGTGATATTAACTTAGATAAGATGATTAAATTATGAAAGTATGATCTTACAACAATTACAATAGAGAAAATGAGAATATTGTAGGATACTCTAGCCAAGAAGAAACACCAAGAATTGCTCAGAACAAAACAAATGCAAAAACAAGAACTTCATGACATCAAGGACATATTTCTTGATGCATTCAACCTACCTGCACTTGATGAAGCAAAGCTAGTCATTGAGTAGTTGGAAAATATTGTAGGGAAAATCAATAATGAAGACTTATATTCTAATGTTAAATTACTGGAATGGTATGAGAAGAAATTTCAAACAAAGGTAGATGAACAAATATCTACACTACACTAGGTTGAGTTAGCAACCAAAATTGAGGGTGTGAAGAAGATGTTGGAACATATTTTCTCTCTTTAAACCAAGTTGTGTGATGTTTCCCTACTCACACAAGAAGTGCAAAGACACATTGACCATTTGGAGGGAGATATAAAGGAAATAGGTAATATTCTACAACAATCTCCTGGTCAAGGTGAATCTCATTTCAAAAATTTATTACCGACACAGGGTCATTTAGAAGCATTTCATGCTAAAGATGAAAATATTAGGGCTGCACTAATCAATATCCAATCAATGTTAACCCCTAACATGGAGGTGTTACAAAAGGAACTAGCCTATGCAAAGACATTGCTAAAGAAAGATCCCCATCTTTCTACACATGAAGGCTTAGTCACCCTTGCTGCTGAGTTAGACATACATGTCAAATATTTAGATGTAGCATATAAAAATAGGGATGCATCATTGGAAATTGTAATGGAGGTCCATAAATATTTCTTGGACAAACACACAATTCATGTACAACCCATGACATAAGTGTCAAAAGGGGGAGAATGAATGAAGGAGGAGAGAATGAAGAAAGGGGTAGTATGCATGAAAGGAGAGAATAAGTTTTGGGGGAGACCAAATAGAGAATATAGAGACAAAGCCAACATAAAAAATCTACTCAACTAGAGTATTATAAGTTTTGCAAAATTTTGAAGTTTTAAAATTTGGTATGTAAGACAAGTACTAAATGGATATTATCTGAGATATGCTCAAGGGCTAATATTATTCATGCATGAACAAGTATTTTTGCCACTCATGTCAAAGGGGGAGATTGTTAATTTTGAATTGGTTTTGACATATGAGTGACAATATACTTAAGTCATTTTCTTAGTTCATGCTGAACAAGTAATATATTCCTAGAATAAGTTATCAGATAGTGTATGTCAAGAAAAGATTTATACAATATATGTCAAGTAACTAGTAAGTGTCAAGTCACTCAACTGTCAAGAAAATAGTAGATGTCAAGTTATTTAGATGTTGAGTGATCAATGGATGTTGATTCATTTGGAGGCTAAGTTATAGCATTAAAGAGATAGTGAATGTTGAGCATCAAACACTTCAAACATCCAGTAAATAGTTATGGACATAGTTGTTTGTAATGGCATAAACTTCTATGTAAACCTTTTTTTAGCTGACTTGAGGATACCTATTTGGATAAATCTATATTGAGTATCCCTATGCACTACATGAAACCAATCAATTAAAGGGGTGTTTTAAGTGGGAAAATGGGTGAAACACAATCGTTGATTCATACCTAACCCTAAGTCACCTAGGTCTTCTTAAGGAGGACACATGCTAAACATCGTATGTGTGTGGAAGTAGCAAAGAGAGAAGATTGCATACACAAACAAAGAATTCATGGTGTCTAAGGAGTTGTGAATTAGGATACATTGCAAAATTAGTTATAGGAGAATAGGGGAAAGGAGTTAGAGAAAAAAGTGATATATCTGATCAGTGAGGATAAAGTACACATTAGGAAAGAGGTGATCTATTATCTAGCAGTAGAATGCTAACCATAAGATCATTGTTGATACATTCTAGTAGGTAAATCAATTAAATATCTTAACATAGTAGTCCTAATAGGTTTTTGTAAATCCTTTAATACGGTGCTTACTTTATTGTGAGTTTTAAGACCTTTAATCAAGCACACTTCTAACAGGGTGTTGAAATCCTTTAATAGGGTAAGATTTAACAATCTTGTAAGCCTTTAATAGGGTAGACCTTTCACATGGTAGATCATAGTTTGTGATAAAACATTGTAGCCTTCATTGGATACACTTTATTACTGTAGTAGTGGAGATTTGTGGGTATCATCCCCACCCCAGTTTTACCTACTCATTGCAGTGTTTCTGGGTAACTAAATATCTTGTGTCATACATGTGTTTAATGTTATTTTTTTTCATGCTATGGATGAATAAGTTTAGCTATCTATTTCAATTTACATGAAAATTTTGAGATGGATGTGTGGTGAATATTTGAAGGGTGAAACTAGTGTCGTCTACATATCATTAGTGTATAAAGTTCACCTATAATAATATGGTGGTTACCATCCTTGGTGATCTAGATCCTTTCTAGTTTTATGATAATATGAGAAATGTTACTACATACCATGTCCCAACAAACAATGAAGCACAACCCATAGATTCCTCTAAATATGTAGATCCTAATACACTCCTCTGTAAGACCAAGGAAAAGATGAAGATTGAAGACAAAGGGTGTGGAGAATACTTTATGTCTCAAATATTTCACATTAGAGAGTCACCACTTTCTCCATAATTTTGTGGTAAATCACAACTATTGAAAGTACAAAAACCTAACATTAGTACACAAAATACTTCCCTACATGAAGAACATGTCTATGAGAATACATCCATCTATATTCAGAAAGAAAAAGAAGAACAAGAAACCACTTTGATATCTCCTAACATATGTGAACCTGGGTTTAGTATCATGTAGAAACAATTCTATAATGGATATAGTGGTCTTGGATCTTAGAAACAAGGAATAATTGAACCTATCACTACAAAATGATGACCTCATAGTTTAGGGATTAGATTTAGGCCATTGCAAGTACATCCTCCTAGTACTAAGGTACCCTCACATGAGACTATGAATATTTTGAACAATGAAAAGGAATATGAGGATACCCAACCTAAAATTGCTAATCTTGATAATCATTATGCACTTGATTGCATCTTTTCTGACCTAATAACATACTTGTGGAGAATAAACATGTTACTATAACTCCACCTCTCACACAAACCAACCCTACATCTTGGATCAAAACATTTTGGGATCCAAGTCCGCCAACTTCTAACATGAACCCAATTACACTACTTAATTTGATATCCATATATTTACCTTCAACTAGAGCCTATTCAACATTGATGATGACATCCCCTCAAGTTATCCTAATTGTTGGATTGGGACCAGTGAGGACCACTAACCTTTGACCAATTCGAAAATGGTGATGCTCTTGTAAAAGTATTCGAACTCTATGAAGGCATTACAATTGATGACCATAAAGCAAAAAATTCTCCTGAATTGAACACATAGGCATATTTTGGGAGTCAATTCTATCTCATAGTCATAAAATTGAAAACAAAATAAAAAATGAAAAAAATGACAAGGATAGGTCTCTTAGTGAAAACTGAAAGGTACATTAGACCATGAAAGAGAAAAAGCTAAGAAGCTCCCAAGGAAACAAAATGAACAAGTTGATGCCATGAATATTAGTGTTCCTATGTTCAACATGCCACAATTTTTTTTTGAGCTCTCTCAATCAACATTGATTTGAGAAGTCATTGGTCTCAACCCTCCTAGTTCTTCCTTGTATCTAGCTACTTATACCCAAATCCTATTGCCTAACTTATCCAACACCTAAAATCAAACCTCTATCTAGCAAGCCTTTGAGCACATCATCATCAATGACATCCTATACAAAGGATTCTTTGACCCAATTATCCTCAAATGCCTTGATTCACAAGAGGCATATAATATCTTGCACATGATACATGATACTATATCTTGAGGCTATTCTAGTGGTTTGAGTCTAGCAACAAATTTAGAACCAATCCTTCATAGTTATAGTCACTTGTGGGTCTAGAGGTTATCAGCTAGTAGCACTGGCAAGAGATTCATCCTCACCATTTTTCAGTAACACTAATGAATGTCTAAGAGTCCTTAAAAAAATTTAAAAATAGAAAAAAGTCCTAAAAGAGAAAGAAAACCTGGAAAATAGGCATCTTGGCAAAAAAAATTGAGTGAAGAGAAAAAAATTGTCCAAAAGTGAAAACCTGGAAAACAAGTGCTTTGTGCAAGTACTATGGTGAAAACCTAGCAAACATGCATTATGTGTAATCCGTTGTTGCTCCTCCATCTATTGGAAGATCACATCCTTCATATTGCAAGAATCCCAAGCCCTTCATCATGGCCCATGAACTGGTTAATATCCACTATTATCTTACCCAAGCATCACTAGTGAGTACACACTCTATCTTTGGCCTTTGTACATAGTTTGCATCTTGTTTAGGGGCATATTGCCTATCTAGTATGTGAGTTTGAAATTGAACTGGGGGCATGTCCCTAAGCACATATTATTCATTGGACTTATCACATATCAGATTGGAGCTAGCACTTGCGAATCCTTTATGATCTCGAAAAAAACAAAATCCTAAAAAATCAAACATGGTCCTGAAAAAAGACCTAAAAAACATAAAATGTCCTAAAAAATTCACCAAAATATCATAACATGCCCTGAATAAGTCACTAAAAATCGCAAAAGGTCATGAAAAAACTAATAAAAATCAGAAAATATCCTAAAATAAACCTTAAAAATCATTAAATATTTGAAGAAATGAATAACACAAAAACATCAAATATTCTCAAAAACCCTAAAAATCACAAAATCTACAAAAAATTTGCAATAGTCATTGTAAATAGTCACTGTGGATAATCACGTAATTTGAATAAACACTTGCACTTCAATGATGATCACACTTTGACCTACTATCTAAGAAATGTGAAGAAATAATTGATCCAACTTGTCACTATGATCCTATCAACCAAACCAACACACAAACCTATCACATTGCAATTCATACACAAAAACAAAGACAATAGAAAGAAAGTAATAAAGGATGAGAATAGTTGTTGGCTCAAATTATTTAGTGAATGATTTAATTTTTTTTTTTCTTTAATCATGTTCCTATGCCACTCGATAATATAAACTAATCTATGATAGTGGTTGGGATGGTTCATGATGATCTTATGCTTTTCTATCTATTGAGTGTACCTTTGAGAGTTTGGGACATGTATATATGCCTCAAAAAGGATAGGTTCATTTTCTATCTACATCATTCTTGTTTACACAAATGTTTTTCATTTGCACTTTGACCCTTTATGTCATGATGCATTGCATCCTATTTGCCATATCAAAATAAAACTCCTTTGACATATAGTGTAATTTATGAAAGAAAAAGTCCTCACCTTTTACTAATTGGCCCTTATCTCATCTCCTCTATCTTCTAACATCCATCTCATTCACCATTGCCATATTCATGTACTCTAATACACCAAAATCATCTTCATCCTACATTCCAATACTCTTGCATAATCATACACTGCCTATCAACCTCTTGTGACTTTCTGCCAAGTCTAGTCTAATTTTGACCTAGATTTGAACAATTTTGACAATATTTGATCATGTTTAACTAGCTTGATGTATGTTTTGACTTATTCCTAGTATTTTGAACATGTATACCAAATTTTGGGTCATTCCGAGTTCATTTGCATTATTTTTGACCCTCTGCTAACTACATATTAACTTTCTACCAAGTTTCACCTAGGTTTGACCAAAGTTGGAAAAATTTGAACATGTTTGACTGATTTTACCCATCTTTTGACCTATTTCTATGGTTTTGAACATGCATAAAATTTTTTGGGCCATTTCGAGTCTAGTTTGATTGATTTTGGTCCCTAGAGCATCCTAGGGTGTAGTTGGGCTTGACAACTACACATAGGACACACTTGGTCATCCTAGGTTGCAATTGGTTATCATAGGGCACGCATGGTCATACCATGTGTTCCCTATGTGCACTTGGGGTATTTGGATGAATGGAACTTCTCTTGAGGCCTCGATTGACCCTTGTTTTGCACTTTAAACCCCATAACTTTTGCGTTTGAGCTCAGATTTTTGATCTGTCAGTGGATATGGATTCATCTCTTCATTTTCAAAAAATTGAACTATTATATTAATTATTTGGTCAATATATCAATGGTTCACCCATATATATCACCCCTACTAGGGCATGTTGTGTCTTTCTCATCAGTTATTCTTTGACACAATGCTCTAAATCACATTGTATCAAAGAGGGAAAAAATGTAGATGCTAAAAAATGGTTTGTGTCTACTATTTAATCACATTTTCATACTAACACATCCCATTTTTATTTTCTACAAATTCTGATATTTTGGCCAAATTGATTATCATTCTTGAGATCATATTTTGACAATATCCTTATTTATTTATATCCCCTTTCACATCAATTGCAAATCATGTTAGAGTCAGTTCTTGATTTATCCAAACTTTATGGGATCAGCTCCAAATTATTGAAACATCATCAAAATATCATTCGAACAACCCAAAATCATTTGAACATCATCAAATTTTTTTTTGATCAACCCTAAACCATCCCAAATTAACCCTGATCAACCCAAAATGTATCAAATATCTCAAAAATATCATCAATTGTCCAACCGTAAAAATTGTTGTGTCTCTCAATTCCTTGGAAACGTATTAAACCTATTAAATATGACCTTATAGCTATCATTTCCCTTAGTGCTAGGTCAAATATATCAGCTTTATCATCTGATTGTTGACATTGTTGAGTCCCCCAGTGTTAGACCATGACCCTATCCAATCAATTTCATAACATTGATAATATTCATTATTATGATCAAATCAACTTCGATCCTATGGCATTTACAAGGTCCATAAACATCATGTGTCCTTAATCCATGTCATGTATCCTTGGCATGTTATCAATCTTAATCACTCAATCAAATTGATCATGGATTTGATCTACCCACCATCATCCTATTCGATCTACATAATCATTGCATCTCATCAAAGGGATAATCTCACATTTACTTCATCAAGTTGGCCAATTGTTTATTAATTTGTCCTAAAGGATTATATAACTCATAATAATTCCTATGTCATTGCAATATTTCCATCCCTCATTACTAATTATTCTTACTAACCAACATCCTCAATGAATTAATATTAATTATTTAATTGATTCATCCTTCGCAAACTATGGAAATTCTCAATTTTCTAAGTCCTATTTTTCACTTCCAATTTCCATTTTACTAATTTCCATTTTGTGGAATAATGAATTTTTATTAAAATATCCCACCTAGTCTTGACACATGAACTGTTAGAAATATAGATGGAGTAATTGAGAGGGGGGGGTGAATTAGTTACCACAAAAAAAAAATCCACAGATCACTTAGATGTCTTAAAAACTAGTTACTACTGTCACTCGGTAGCCACACAGAAAAATGTTGTAACTTGGTAGATGTACTATATGTTTTAAGAATTCACAGTTATTAACATGCATGCATAAAATAAAATAATATGAACACACAAGACACCAAATTTAACATGGAAACCCGATATGGGAAAAACCACCAATTAACTAGCTACTAATTTTCACTCTTCTAAAGTGAGCCTTATTAGGAGCCAACCCTATTAAAGGTTACAAAACACACAATTAGGTGTGACCCTATTAGAGGATTTAATCACCTTGCTAGGAGTGGCCTTGCTAGAGGACTTCAGAACAATTCAATAGAACTATCAGCTTATTAGAGGATTTACAAGATGGCTATTAAACCAATTCTATTAAGAGATTTAGGAATCACTACTACGATGGTGAGAAAGTAAAAATGAAGTCACCTAAATGAGATGCAACTGAACTTTGCTAATATAGATCCGAGTTTTGTTTCACTCAATCCTCTCTAATCAAATACAACTTTGCTTCTCCTCAAGGATATCTGATCCTTCTTCAAAATTTTCTCACACTTTCCTCTTCACACAATCAACTCACTTGCATGCTCTCTCATTACAATTTAGAATTCACAACTTGACCTTTTATTTATACCATACAAATTGTCAAGTTGGCTCATTTACAAGTTACAATTACCAATAATCATTACATCAATTGGCTACAACTATTACATGAAACAATTAAACTTTATTTCCCAAAATAATGAAATCCTTCATTAGCTGACCCCACTTGGTAAACACTACTCCAGAAATGATTTCCAGTGTTGACCAACTAAAGCTTGGTGAACACTGCAAATTCTACAAAATTCTTTGGAAACTGAGTGAACTTGGTAAACACCAACTTTCCTTCACTGACCTTGTGAACTTGGTAGAAACTAACTTTAGCCACAAAATCCTTCAACACCCGTGTGAGCTTGGTAGAAACTATTTCGATAGAGTAGTTTTAGGAATGCTCGATAGACTCTAGAATTTTCTTTGCTGAACAACTAAGCTTGGTAGACTCTGTCTGATAATTGATATGACATTTGTGTAACATCAGAGACAACACACAATTGAACAATTGTATCCAACAATGGACATAATACTTCATAGATTTTTCATTTACATTTGATGATATGTGTCATATTTGACATATTTTATTCCTTACGCATGTCTATAATAAGCCACCTTCATCATAGATTCTTTTCTACAAGTGGCTTTGAGGTGTTATATGAATGTCATAGATTCTCCTCCACTTTTAACCATGTTGACTTTCATGCATCATAGAATCTTACATTTGGAATTTTGTATCATATCTGTCATAGATATTATAAGGATTATCATACCAAGTTGCACATTTGAATTGACAAGTGTCCATCTTGTCATTTATGTCTCACCTCTTGTATGTTGGCTATAAATTGAGCCATCTTACTCTCATTTTGGATCCTTATAAGATCTTTAAGAAAGACATCCTTGAGAACAATATCTCTTAGAATCTCTATTCTCACATCATACCCAAGCCACAATTCTAGTATTCTTAGTAGCATCATCCCATCATAGTCTTTTACTTTCAATTGTGTACACTATAGGAAATTGGAGCTACATCAAATGGAGAAGAAAGAAGGAAATGGGCTTATGTTTTCTTCCTTCATTTCAATTGGTTTTCATAGTAGATTAGAAAGGTTTAGTGCATTTTGATTGTTTTTTTGTGGTTTCTCATAGTATGTTAGGTTTTAACCAATCTAGTCCTACAAACTGGAACAACTCACAAGTCAGGAAGGGACTAACACTTATATATTAATCTATTGGCCTATAGAACCACCATACAAACTCCTATTGGGGATACACCCTTTGATTTATTCTATGGTTCTAAAGTTTTCCTCCCACTAGAAGTTGGGATTCCCTCTTTGTGAGTCTCTTTACATGGGTTAATCATTGATGATGACCATAGGGATATGAGAATCCACAAACTTGAAGCTCTTGATGAGTGTCAAAAGGTTTTATTTGACTACATGTGAGATTATTAGAAGAGTATGTCCATTGACTATAATAGAAAATTCCACCCTCATGAATTCCAAGTGGGTGAGCTTGTTCTTTGAGAGAACCCCAAGAACCAATAGAACTGAGAATAGAAGGGTAAGTTTGAGCCAATCTAGTTTGGTCCCTACATTGTCACTCTTGCATTCGAATCTAGTGCCTATACGCTTTCTACTCCAAAGGGAGAACAACTCTCCAAGCCTATCAACATTCTCCACTTGAAGAAGTTCTATGCCTAAGGCTCTTTTGGCTCATCTATTTGTACATACTCTACGATCTTGGAAAAATCCCATAAAATCATAAATGACACTGAAAAAATTCTCAAAATTAGAAAATGTCCTAAAAAAATGATCATCTTAGTGAAAACCTAGCAATAGGTGCTTTGATGTATCACAAAAAAATTTAAAATTCCAAAATACAAAAATATTACAAAAAGTCTTGGAAAAATTGTCAAGTGGTGAAAACTTGGAAACATGCACTGCTTGATACCCTTACACCTAGTTTGGAACTTACTCTAACATCTAGTTCTAGGGGGAAAAACTATTTATCTTTTTAGGCCATATGTGCATTAGTGTTGTTTTAGCAACTTGTCCAATAGTGTTTCTCAACACTTTTTGGATACCTTAGTTATAGTCTAGGATGTTACAATATTTCTCACTATTAGATGCGAGTCTTAAAGAGATGGTCATGTGACTTACACAAACACACACTCAAACATTAAACTTGCTAAGACTTGATTAACTATAGTTTATTTCTGTGTTTTCTATGAGGATTTCTTTTTCGAGTGTTCCTCACTAATAGTCTTTCAAGGATGTCAAGGAGTAGAATATTGGGGGCATGGGTCATGTTTTACTTGTTTTCTACTTTTGGGTATGCTTTGTTAATCTAAAAAGTGTTGTGATTTTTCATGCTTGTGCCATTTGGCACTTTGGATCTACAACATATCATCATTCTCTATTTTTAGAAGACTACACTTAGAGGTTATCCTAGCACCTATGCCTTGATACAAGTGTAATATTGCTATACTAAACTTAGGGAACCTTACAACATTAGTCATCTTGAATTATATGTCTTTGATTCTTAGGTTGGGTTCCCACATCCTATCTGATATAGATCATATTCATATCTTCATGGTTACACTAGTGATGATTGTATAATATTTTGATGTTCCTAACTAATTCTTGATGATAAAATTAGAGTCCTAAAGTTATGTGTCACTTGTGATTAAACCTTTTTCATACTAGTTTACATTTTAAGGATCATTCTAGCTTAGCCTTGCATCTCACATATGGAGAGAGCTCTATCTTCATCTTTCATAAACATGTCAGCTAATTGCATTCATCTTTTCTCACTCCCTCTTGATCATGTATTTTTCCTCTCATCCATCATGTCCACTCAATATCTCTTCTATACCTTTCATCACAAGGGGTTAATCTCATCATCATATCTAATCTATTAGAGTATCACATCTTCAAGTCTACATCGTAATATGAGAGCTAAACACATCTATGAGAAAGATACATCCATGAGCATATCAACATTAAACCATGAACATACATAACAACATTATATTGAAATTAAAGTGCTAAAACATCCATAAAAATCCATTACATGAGAAAGAAAAGGAGAAAAATACACAAATGATATTGAATACTACATCTCATATATAAATATGAATCAAAATACATATATATGTGAGATCCAAAATTTGGATAACTATCTCAAAATACATCATCAAAATGTAACAAGGATATTAGCCTAGACCTAGCCCTAGACCTAAGATTGAATCCCTCCCTCATGAGTAGGATGTGACTAAGGGGGAGGTGCTTATGTCTTGGTTAGAGGCTAATTAGATCTTCTTGCTCTCTCTAAATAGAGAGGCACCTGTTGTCCCACTATAACCACAACTATATAGACATGATGATAGTACACTTCTCTAGCTCCCTATCTCTCTACCTCTCATCAAGCCTTTGTTAGATCCTCACACATAGATCTCTCATACCTATTAGCCTTTTCCCTTACACCAACTAGCTGCTAGTCTTTGACTAGAAAAATCATCCTTATTTGCTATACCTCTTCCTTTAGAGACTAGATTTGAGCATCTTAAGGATATTCCCCACCTCCCTCTATAGGTTGCTCCCACCTCAGCTCTCCCCTCTCCACCCTCTAACCTCTAACCTATCTCTCCTCCTCCCTAGGCACTAGCTCCTCTAAATCCTACTTGTCCCCCTCTTCCTCCTCAACCTCCTCCATCTTTGGTCCACTCTATGACTTTATATGACTACTCGATGCCCCTCTAGAGCTTCTCCCTACCTCCCTCCTTCTAACACCTCTCCCTCCACTATCTCCATCATCTCCTCCCCATCCCACATCCTAAGGTAATGCATTTGGCATAGTAAAATGAGGAAAGGGGTGCCTTTGCATCTCATATGCATATGCTATCTCTACTCCTACATCTTCTACATTAGGGAGTTAATCCCACACCTCTCACTATAGAGCCATAGTTATCCTATAGGTTTTTCTAGTATTCTAACATGGGAAACCAGCCTCGGCTCTCCTCTCACCTAAATTAGGAATAAGTAGTGGTCTCTATAGACACCCCCTTCCATCCCTCAAACAAATTCCATACATGAATAATCACAAAACACTACACAATCTCAAAATTTCTATCAACTAGTGACCTTCTATAGAACATAAATCCCATCTTGTCATCAACATCCACCCATCTCAAACACTGCTTGTATGGTATCTCTACTCAAAACTAGAGAGCTCATCAAAAAACCCTTGGTAGTATGTCACATTCCTACTGTGAGTCTAGGAGATGAAACTAGCGTATCTATAGATGAAAGGATATCTCCCCTCTCATAGTTGTACTCATGGCTAGACTACTATTATATGCTTCCATGCCCTATGTCCTCCCTTTGTAGTATATGATCTCATGTAGCTCATGATACATGTCCACAAGGATTGGTGGTCCCCATGCCATATGCCTCAGTCTTCCAACTAGGTATGATACCAATCTACCCCAGCCTAAAGAGAAGCCCTTCTAGCTCCTATTTATCAGTAGGGTCTGAGCTACCAAAGAACATACAAGATAGGCTATGTGATACTAATCCCCATACTCCTCTTTCAACTACTCCCAACTCAACTATTTTTCTAGGATGGTTACATCCTTAAAAAGATTCTATATTGCTACCCTCCTCTTTGTCAGGATCTAATCATAATACACCCTATGACATGTCAAAGCTCACATTAGCACTCATAGTATGGAAACCATGAATCAAAAGAAAATGCCTCAAAGAATATCTACTTATCGGGTCCTCATGACATGGTACCCAAAGGATTCAATACACATCCTCTAGCATAATCATGGACTCTCCAATGGGCAAATGAAAAGTGTTATTCTCACTATTCCATATCTCTTGTAATGCTATGAGTAGGCCGTAGTTTTCCTATATGTGGGGCATCTGTAACAACCAAGACCCATGATATCAAACACTACTCTATCATCATCATTTAGATGGTACACTACTCGTAGCTCCACCACCTTGGAGGATTTGATGATCAGTGTAGGAAACACCATATAGATAACCAAAAAAATGGGCAAAGTTAGTTAGTACCAACCATGATGGATCTAAATATAAGAGGAAACGAGAAGTTGAAATCACAATGTCCAAATCCTTATTTAAAACATGTGAAATTGCTCAACATACATCTGTTTATGCAATACTTTCTATAATAATTGTGCAATACTTCTAGTTGTTATAGTATCATGCGATACTTTGTATTATATGAATGTGATAATTTGAGCATGACTAATGGGTAATACTCATATGATACTTACCCAAATAATCATGCAATACTTTTTCATTGCAAAAAGCATTACATGATATTTTCCATAACAAATATGTGATACTTTAAAAGTATCACACAATATTTCACACAAAATTATTTAAAAATGAGTAAAATATGCCAAAACATGCAAAAAATGACTAAAATATTCAAAAAAATTGGTGACCTTCTGGGGAATTGTATTGTGGAGGCTGGTTGTGCAATCGATCACAGTCAAATTGATGTTATGTATCGAAATCCTTGCCTGAGCCATCACTATCTCTTAGAATACTCAAAAGCTCTCAAATTCATAAAAGAAAAATGAATTTAAAGTGATACTTGGACCCCTTTAATAGCCTTCTAACCCTATTTTGACCTAATTTTTGAACTCCTCGAAATTGCACAAAAATTGCACCCTTGGCTCATTTTGACATCCTAGATCCATTCATGAGATTGAAATCAAAATATGAGTTCATTTTAATTGTCAAAATTATATTTTAAATTCTTTTCTTCTTCTATGGAGTTGGATGACCTTCTTCAATTCATTTCATTTCACTTCCATCTCATACTTTTATAGGATTTGACCTAGTTTTAATACTTTATCCTTCTTGGTCGACTCTAGTCAAATTGGGGCATTATATCACTTCTTCATGGTTACTCTTGGGTTTTAATCACTTATCTATCATCATGAACCTTTCTTTATCTCAATGTGTTCATATCTTGCTCATTTTTGCATCCCCTATACCTCATTTCAATTTCAATCCCAAGGGGGCAAGAATATTCTATCATTATTGTAAATTGTGTGCTTTCTATATATGGCTATCTATTTCTTGGGTGCATATGCTTTACCTTCCATTTTATCTTGATCTACCTATTTTGCTTGATTTTAGTACTCTTCTTGAGTTCTGATATCATCTCTCTCCCCCAATGTTTAGTACTATCACTACTAAGTTGTACATTTAGGATTTTCTATCTCGCTCTGCATTTTGTTCTTCATAATCAAATCTCTCTATTTGATTTTTTCTACTTGGTATCTTCATTCTTTGGTGTAATGTGTTCCTAGATTGAGCAAACATTAGTCAAAGAGGGGCAAACGTAATCACCCAAAAATGGTCGCCCAAACTATTAGCCCCCTTCTTAGCATTTTGGCTAAATTATTTAATTATTTGCCTAGACCAAATATTTATAAAAAATCAACTTATTTAATTTTATCCTATAATTTTACCACTATATCCTAAGTTCATATTTAATTAAAAGGAACATGTCCCCCTTCAATTCAATAAAAGACCCCTTTCACTCCCTTATCCTAAGTTGCACACATAAAGCATTTTCCCCAATTTGAAAAGAAAAGAAAAGAGTATTTGTCTCACATGGAGATGCAAAAGTCAACTCTTTCTCATTGGTGGAAATAATATTGTACATGGGTCATGCAAAAGCCAACCCCCACCCTCAATCATATGCCTCTAGATTTTGATCTCTAGCATTCCTACATCTTTAAAAGGGAGAGATCTCTCCTCATCTAAGGACCTAAATTCAAATATTTATTATGTGGAAATTTTTTTTATAGGTTTCTTGGAGCATTTGTGGAGAACTTCTATTCTCTCTCTCTCTCTCTCTCTCTCTCTCTCTCTCTCTCTCTCTCTCACACACACACACACACACACACACACACACACACACACACACACACACACACACACACACACACACACACACACACATTTTTGCATAAGAATATTATCTTAGTTTCATAGTGTATTAGCTTAGTTTCTTTTGTGTAATATAATAAATTACATAGTTTAATTAGAAGGATTTGTAACACTCTCATTTTGTTAGTTTAGTTGCATTCTTTACATCTCATTTAGCTAGTTACATTGTGTTACCTGAGTAAAAGCCTCATACTTATTGCTCAAAATTTTCAATGACTTTTCCTCTAGTCTAAGTTTTGAACTTGAACCTTGAACTTAATTGAGTTCAAAGTTCAATGTTCATTAGTTCTTTTTCCTATTAGGTTAGTATGTGCATATCACTTATTTCCTTTCCTTTCCTTGAACTTTGAACCAATAGAGTTCAAAGTTTAGAGTTCATTTCCCATGTCCATAGTTTATCCAAGTTCGGTGTTAGCAATTTTTTTTTTCGAATGTTGGACATCTTTGAAATTGAACTTTGGATAATTATTTGTTCAAGTACATAATTTTTCAGTCAAATCTTCCTTCCCAGGGTCAATGATTACCAAGATTCTTATAGTTATCAGCTTTGAACTTGAATTCTTGAACTTCAAAATGTTTAATATTTGAGTTTGCTAGCCCAAAATATTCACAAAGGTTGGCAAGTGGTAGTATGAAGATTCATTGAAATCTTTCTAAAATGGTTGAAGTGACACATTGTAATGAATAATTGGTATGAAAGGTGGCATATAGATTTTTTACATGTGAAGGAAAATACACTCATTAATGATTAAATGGTCTAGTCAAATTGGTACTTCCCATATTAAATCATGATGTGAGTACCCATTTAAAGGCTATTCTAGGCCATTTTCCTCTTTCATTATGCTATCTACAAAAAAAAAGGCAAGCTCTCATACTTTTATGGAGTCATAAGTGGTTTGCAACATGGTTGTTTGTGGAAGTGCATTGTCATTTCTCCTTCACAATGAGTCATTTTACCTCCTTACTAGTTATTATTACCTTTTCTACTTTAAGCAAAGTATCCCTATTAAACCTTTTTCATTTCTATTTGTTCTTACTAGTTTTAAAAAGGGACTATTTTAAGTATTGTCTCCATGTTTGGTTCTCACCCAAAGTTACCTAAAGAAAAGCCTACCACCTCCCTTACCAATTTGTTGTCTGCATTAAAGGATACTTTCCTAGTTGATGAGGACATTGACAAGCTACTAACTAGATTTTCTAAGCCAAAACTTGGGTCCATCATAGAAAAGTTAGCTAGAAGTAAGTTTTTTAGGCTATCTATTTTCCAGAATCAATTCTTTTCCTAGAGCTTGTTTTAGCATGTAGGAATAGGTACAATATTGCCTAAAGATTTATTAAGACATACCTAGGAGAAGTTTTTGTATATGTGAATAGGGTTATAATTATGGGTGCCTTGAGGATTCTACCACATGAAGAATATGAAGCCTAGATAATTGATCTTTTAGACACTAATTTTACATCAAACCCAAACAGATTTAACAATTCCATTACCTAAAATTGGTACTTAACCCAAAGAAAGGAGGTTCCCATCTTCCTCATCCTCTAACAAGAGAGCACATGATTCTTAAATAAAAGACCTAATCACTCTCCTTAATAGGGCCAAAGGAAACAAACATGCCTTCCACTAGGAAAATTGAATGTATTTCTTTATTCAAGTCGTCCTAAGTGACAAAAATAAATACATTGACTAGGTGGAAATCATAGTCGATAGGTTACATGAATAAATTTCCCAAGTATCTGGAGTATCTAGTTTTTATATGAGCTCATACTTCCTTATGCCACATGGGTAAATGACATGCCCATATATGAATACTTCTCTTCCTTCCAAAAAGAAAAGAATCAAAATGATTTCAAAATAGTGTAAGATACTTTCCTTGCTAAATTGGTTTTTGAACTACAAGGGAAAGAGCATAAAAGATTGATCAAAGAAGCAACATAATTTATATCCATTTATGGTAGCTTCTTTACCCAATTCTCTAAATTTACATATATTTGAGTTGGTGGTTATGAAGGAAAGCCCCTTAAATTTCCCAAGCATTGTTTAGACCATTATGTTCCAATAAAAGTCTGTAGAAAGGTGGAAGAGGTTGAAAAAAGTTGCAAGGTTAGAAGGGGTTTTGGTTCTACCTTCCCCATAGAGCTCAGTCAGTACAGGTGCAAAACTATACAGAATGCACTAGTAAAATTGGCCTCATTTTTCAATGAAAATTGGTCAAATTTTATACTCATGTTGATCGAATGATCTAAAATTATCTTGTTAATATTTTCCTCATTGAAACTTTGACCAATCCTTGTTAACGTTAGAATGTCAACACAAAATTTGGTTGAAAATGACCTCCCTTGTTTACGAGAGGGTGCATCAAACTTTTGATTAAACATGGTCAAAATAGCTCCCTTGATCAACTAGGATGCCAAACCCATGATGACATCCTAGTCAATGCCATGGTCAAAATTTTGACCAATGCTAATCAACATTAGTTGAACTTGATCAACATTGGTTGAAGTTTCAACCAATATGATTTTCAAAAAAAAAAAAAAACTAACAATAAATATTCAAAGTAATCACCAATGGTAGCCTATCCAATGATTAGTTTGAATATTTATCTTTAGGTAATTTTAGTTTTAAGGTATGCTAGATTTAGCTTGGATATTTACCTTCATTGAAGATCTAAAATGATTAGATGATACTCTATGGTATAGGTATGAACAATGAAGTGTTGAGTAAAATAAAAGAGACAAGAACCTAAATACTGTGTGAAAATTTACATTGTAATTGTCACAATAAAGTAGATACAGTGGACTGTCTTTATTGGAATATGACTATAAGAGAAAAATATTTCATTGGCCTTTTTGCTACTTTTCTCCAAATGGAGACTTGGAATATTTTCATTTCATATATCATCTTTTAGGGGTTTTTTTCCCTGGTGAAGGTTTAGCATTTTGGGTGGATATTTTCATTTCATTTATCATCTTCTAGGGATTTTGTTTCCCCACTAAGGGTTTAGCATTTCAAGTTTGTTTCACCCTCCCTTTATTTCATTTTTTTTAATAATCGAGATCTTTGTATTTTTAGGCCGAAATATACCTTCTCTATAATGAGAGAGAAGTGAGCCACCATGAATGAGTATTTATATACTATTTGAAGAGGTCAAACTCTTTAAGGTTGTAGATAAATTCCCTCTGAATTCAAAGTATTTTGGCAATTTGTTCATCACCTTTCGCCCAACATAGAATTAGCACTACTTATTTGAAGCTAATTATTGTAAATTATTCACAACAGAATTGAGAAGTGCAAAAGTTAATTGATTGCTAACCTTATACCACATCATACTCTACATTATGGTTGGGTTTGATCTTGTAGTCCAATATCTACTATTTGCACTATTGCCAAGATAGAGACTAAGCTTCTCTCCTTGCAGTCCAATCTACAAATTGAAAAATATATGATTCTAGGAACTATATAGTAAATCAAAATTAAAGAAAGTATTGGTAAATATAAAATTTGTTTTGTACATGTGACATAAGTACAAATTATGATTGGATTAGAACGAAAATTCTCTCTTGTGAATTATTTAGGTGCAATAAATCAGCACAAAATGATGCCAACATGTGTTTTACCTTCTAGTCATAATTCATGATCCCATGGATACTTCTAATATTTATAGAAGGAAATCATATTTAGAAGAAAACCTAATATATCCCTTTCCACTTTGAAAGATCTTGTGTACCACTTTTCAAGCATTTCAAAGTAATTGGTCCTATAATTCCCGCTCCTTCTAAATCATAATATGGACCAATATTCTATTACAAAAATTTAACAAAGTTAGCATTTAGGAACAACACAAGTTGGAAAAATATTTATGATAGGAATTCTACTAGAGTTGGAGATAGAATAGGAATAAGTCAACCTTTAGGCCCGCAATCATGCTTAATAGGTCCACTGTATTTTTTCCTGATTTTTAAAATACTGGCTTATACATGACTTTTTTTTGGCTTTGAATAAGTACTAATCTCAGTGCTTGCAAGTAGATTTTATTGATAAGTCATACTTTCCCTCATAATTGTAAAGTGAGTATTTTGTTCACAAATAATATAAACATGGTAAACTATGTATACTTTTATGAATGACCAAAGTGGACCAATTGAACTTCAAAGTATGATTTTGGTTTCAAAAATAAGTGCTATTATAGAAATGAATCCAACATGCTAAAGTGTGAAAAAAAAAAGCATAGAAAATGACAATCCAAAAGGGAGGTAATAGAACCTAGCCATTAAGGGAAATTACAAATACAAAAATCCAAGAAATGAAAACTTGCTAATGAAAACATTAAGATGATGAAGATGAATGTTGTACATCAAGGTGAGAATCAAAAAATGAACACATAAATGGAAATGAATAGCTTATACACTGATTATCTAAAGAAAAATGTTTTGGGGTCAAAAAAGAATTTGTATGTACCAACGAGTCCTATTTTCTATCCAAATTTTTGGTTTTGATTAGAATTGGAAGTAAATTTGTCATAATAAAAACCATTGCAAGTATTTATCTTCTATCCAAAAATACCATTGTATTATTTTATAACCAAATACAACTTTTTTAATATCTTACAATTAAAGTTTCAAAATAATTGGATTTGATTTGTGTGGTTCAACATGAAATTGATTAGGTGGTTGGCTTAATGGAAAACGTTCAATCATTGATAATAATTATAAAGAAAATGGACTAATATCATAAATAGTTAGTGGTTTTCATACTTTTTATAATTTGCTAGTGTTGAAGCTAATCTACTCTTGCATTAAAGGTGCTCTCCAATGAAATGAAACCTTTATCTAAAGGTCCATAACATTATAAATTTACATAAATGAAATGATAAAAGTAGAAATGAATTTGAAGAAGTGAAGCAAAACTCACAATTGGATCAGGAGCATCTTCCTATTTGCACATTACCCAAGGGACACCTATATTTTGTCCAACATCCATAGATGCTACTCATTTAACATATGATTTTCTAGATTCTCCATAATAGATTCATAAATTTGATACTCATTTTCAATCTTCAATTAATATAGTAAGCATGTGGAATTAACATGATCAAAGCACTCTTCTTCTCAAGAAATTCTTATCCAAAGATTAGAAGGTAACTTGTATCTTGCAAAGGTTTATGATAAATGGGTATTCTATTGCAAATTTTTAACCCATGAAAGGTAAATAGATACAAATATGAGATAAGAAGAATTTTGTGCAAACATTATGTTCCATAATTAAAGAGGCTAGAAAATCCACTTTTTAGTTGAACATGAAAAACATTTTTGGTCATTATTATTTCTATATTGTTAGAAAATGTAGCACCTAGCCCATCAAATTTAGAAATGTAAATGTTGCATTCAATTGTTCTCAATTATACCTGATTGAGTATATTTCATATCTATTAATAGTTGGATATACATGTTGAAGACAATGGATATAGTCGTATTCAAATAAAGACAATCCACCCTATCTATTTTATTGTGACAATTATAATGTGAATTTTCACATAGTATTTAGGCTCTTGTCTCTTTTATTTTACTAAACACTTCATTTTTTATACCTATACCATAGAGTATCATCCCATCATTCTAGACCTACAATGAATAAAATTGATTAATTAATAAAGGTATGTTAGTTTGAGCTTCATTTGGTTTCAAGAATACTTTAATATTCTCTACCTAACAAGGACAACCATATGAAGATGGAAGCTCATCTGGCCTCACCCCCTCCCCCTAACATCAATTTAAATTCTCCATTAACATCTCATTACATACTTCATTCATTCATTTATAAACTATAACATTCAATCAAGACTTCATTAAATCATAACATTATTCATTAACATGACATAAAAATTAATATTAATATGCAACATTCATAGATAATTACTTAAAACAATGTTCTTTCATTATCCAACAAAGTTTAACAAACAAGGTTTATCAAGGAGAATTCTTTAAAAATCATTTTTTTTTTTGTTTTCTTAGCTTTCTTAAGGAAAAGGCTAATATAAGCATCAATATCTTCCTTATTCTCCTCCTCTTGTGGCACATGTAATGTCAAATTATGATGCCTCATCCTATTTTGAGGAGCACAAGGCTGTTGCAATAAAAGGGGCTTTGTTGCAATAACAAGTAAATGGGTTAAATTGGCATACACATTTTCTATTTTTAACTATTACAAGTATTTCATTAACCAATAGAACATAACATGCATTTTTCTTACCTGAAAATGCCACCTCAACATGCTAAACACTTTGAATATGCTCAAATTATTTACCATGATGCTCAAGATGCTCTAAAATATTAAAAAAAAGGTTACACAGGCAATTGTAGTTGAAGTGCATAATTAGTTTCCAATAGCAAATTAATACATCGACCACTATGATGCACATCATGGTCTTTACTATATGTAGGTTCTGTAATAAGATTTGAAGCTTGTAGTGAAATGTTATGTGCATTGTTATCATAATTTGATATATAAAACATAAGATAGTAAATTTATGTTCGAAATTAACACCAAACATGAAATTTCTCAACTATTCAATCTGATTTAATTTTCATTTGACTAATTTACTTGTGTCTGATCTTGTGCACTAGATTCTTTGATATGGCTTATGAATTCTTGGAGTAGGTGTGCAACCATGACTTTATAGCCTTGCTTTAAGACAATTTTTTTGTCTTCATCAGTGGCTTCTACATTGAATTCTATGTCTTCTATTTTTTTGCTTAATAACATTAGTTTTGCATGTATGCCTTGATTAAACAAAATTGTTTGCAACATTATATAATTTATATATATATGAAATTCCATTTTTTGCTACTTACAAGTTAAGAGTGAAGTTCCATATAGGCACCGGAGACAAGTTTGTGTTGGGCAACCTTTTGTACTCTCACTTCTGTAGCTTTTGATGTGTCTTGAAGTCTATGAAAAGTTTGAAACATGTTAGATTATATAAATAAAATGATCACTAATTAGTGCATGATTAAATTCTACATAATACCATCATGAAATACCTCCTTTTTTCATCTATTGGTTGAATTCTTCTGCCCTTTAGTCTTTTCTCTTTTGCATCTTCCATTATTTAATTTCAGTCCATTAGTGGAATCATAGGAGGATGCTCATACTTTGGGTTAACCTTAGGGACCTTCTATATTGGTACCTCATAGTCTTTATATGTTTGGATGCTCTTTTAAGAAGTAGGGCACTGTCAAAAATGTTTTTTTCTAAAGAGGTCCTCAAAAGATGTAATGAACATTTAATTCAAGACTCTGTTAATTCCACCTTTTTTGAAAAAATAAAATTGTTAGATAAATAACTTTAATATAGTGCATAAATGGAAGAAAATAAAATATTGTAGCAATGATATGAAACTATGTGCCTTTTACATATGGTGGGTCCAAATATCTTCAATTTCATTTTAAAATGAGTATCGTAGAAAACATTATTTCCTACTAAAATATCATGAGATTATCAGTCCAAAATGAGTTATGTATAAGTAAACTAAATTACACTATAAATAATAACATTTTCAAAGCACCTAGAAGCTTTAACACTTTTAAGGGAAACATATTTTTCTTGTTCAACAATAATGACCTCGCAAATGAACTAGTACTAGTAACATGTGTTGATCCAAGAAATGGTTAAGCTTCACTAGTAGTGGTCAAGCTTCACTAGTAGTGGTCTATGTTCTTGTATTAACTATAGGTATATCTATTAGTGCACAAAATAGGTTTATGAATATATAATCCACCCAACAAAAAAAATAATGCATGATTTGCACATTACAAAATATAGCAAAATAAGGTTTTACTAGTTGTACTTTGTATAGAAGATGTATGCAAGCTCCTTGTTGCCAACAATGCAATTGACAATATTAGAGTGGTGACCAAAGGAGACATCCACACTTCATCATGAGATAAAGAATACATTGCTATCAAAGACATTTACAATGTATAAAGATAAAATGGGATACTAGCTAGAAGCATCCCAAAGGTTAAATGAATGGTTAAAGGTTTAAGGATTATTTACATGAAGGTTGTGCACTACAACTCTCACCATATTGACCACACGGTCTCACAGGTGTCGCAAAATGCTATAAGAAGTACACATAATATTTTAGATCATGATCCATAAGATAGTATAAAATATAAACATCTATTGAACTTTTATTATTTCTTAAGATTAATTACTTCTTACCTTCAAAGAATTGACTCTATGTATCAATTCATCTTTGAGTGCCTCTATCTCCTTGATTTTGTTTTGTTCAAGGAAAAGGGGAAGAATTACATTACTATATTTTTTAACTATTTGATTAGCCATGAAGACGAGGTTAGTGCTACATGTGATGCCATCTACAAATGATGCCTCAATTTTAGATCATATTTTTTTGTTATCATTCTTGTTTTTCCCTATCATTAATAAGTATCAAGTTGTGACATTAATATCAGTAAAATTCCATCAAAATAACTCCAAATCCATAAAGAAAAGAACATAACAATATGACATTTGTTCCTATATAATTTGTACAATTACATTAATTAAGGTTAACCTTTTATGAAGAACCTATCTATGTTTGATCCCTACCTATGACTTCTCATGGATCCATCTTTCCCTGTAACAAAGATTAATAATTCTTAGCAATCAACAATGCAATAAAAGTAATAGACTTAGCAACAAAAATATTAATAATATATTAGATTGTCTATTGGAGTCAATATTAATGTAATTTCCCCAATTTTGGTAGGTCTACATAGTTGATGAAGTTAGCTCATCATAGCAACCCTCATGAGCTAACAGGGTGTTTTGGGGGTCTCAGTTGTGGACTTACTATTTTTAGTAAGTCTATTTTTAGTAGTTGCTATTTTTAGCAGTGCAGTGGGTAGCTTTAGTAGTTGGTCATCACCTATAGTTAATAAATTAATAAATTGCATGAGTTCTTATTTAATTATTAATTATTGAATTGCATTTTTACAATAATGTTTATATTATTATAATAATGACTTTAAGAAATATTCCTTAAAAAGCAAGTTGAAAGTATCTAAGTGTTGAGTTTTTTTGGAAACTTCCATAGTTTCTAAAGTGGATTTTTAGGGAAACTTTGGCCAATAGAAGCTTATAAATAAGAGTTCATTTCATTGGGAAAAGCATGCTTGATTATATATTTAATTTTGTGCCTTTGTGGTTTTTTTCCTAGGTTCTTAACAGTATGCCCTTGCTAATATATAAGGGTTGGAAATTCTAAGAATTGCACTTGCAATTTAGTTGCTGAGGTATAGCTAAGATCGACTAACTTCTCTACTATTCATCATTGTAGCTGAGAAGTGTTTTCATTCCACTATTGAAGTATAGTGGATTTGTTATTGGTTAGATATTTTCTCCTACTATGCTCACTATGGCTAAGGAGATGAACATCCTAGAGGTTAAATGCTACTATTTGGCAACTAAGAGAGATTGATTTAGTATAGTGATATCTAAAAGTTTCATTCTAGAAATACATGTGGCACTAAATTTTTAGATTGAATACCAAACCATCATTGTAAGTGGACTAGATTATTAATTATGGCTAGCAAAGGCCAAGTATACATCTTGCAAATAACGTGAGTGGTCCTATGCAACATAATTGACAACATATGTCAATTAATCCTACTGCAATTTCTACTAGGGATGGATTCATCCAATTAAGTAGTGGATATTGGGATCTCTGGTTATGTTAAGAGTTAGTGGAAGAAGCTACTAAATATTGGAGCCATGTGGCTACATTCTAGACATCCCTTTCTAATTGGCAGCACCCACAATTATATACAAAAATTAGGTTCTTTAAAGAATTGTAATTGAATAAAAGTTTTCTCAGAGAAACTTTACCTTTCTTGACATTAAAAACCAATATAAATCTAGAGTTATTTTTTATGATCATAGTGTTATCCTTTATGTTATCATATAATCTCAGATATAGTTTTAAATAAATAAAAAAAGGAGGAGGAATTTTTTTCATTAGCTGATTAAGACTTGCAGAGGAAAACCAAGGGTCTTTACAATGGTATTAGAGCAATTTCCTACTAGCTTGCAGGAATTGGGCTTAGTTTGGTTAGTGCTTGGTTTGAAGTGCAGTCAGTATTTGATTTGACATTTCTATTATGGGTGATGATAGGAAGTTTGAGCTGGGTATGTACTATACTTGAAGAGGACGTGATTCTCCTCCTATAAAAGGAGAACTTGAGACTCGATTTGGTTTGGGTGGTAGTTTGGGTGGTTCTAGTGGCACTGGACTATGACCCATAGATGCTAAGGTTGATAGGGATGCCTTGAGAGAATTTAGGAATATTTCTATCAAGAAAAATAGATGAAAAATGTACTACAACAATTGTCTAATACTCTATGACAGATAGCACTACCTCAAGGACATAGTAGGGAGAGAGCTTGAGATGTTTCTATTGGTTCTCATAGATCTTGAGTCAAGGATAGAAATCAAGATGGTGTTGAGTATAGAGATGTAGATTGGGTATGAGTTGAGGATCATGGTGGACTAGTTGATAGAGTTGACATACATACTGGAACTCATGATAGGCTATGGACGCCCACATTTTTGAGACCTAAGATGGATGCAATTAGTATTGAGCCTAAGGCTGATCCTTTTGCTGATGATGTGCTGGCACACTTTAACAAGTGGAATTATTTACCACAAGATTTTAAAGGTCATTTGAATTTTGATAGGTTCCTGACTCAGAAATGAGAGCATTCTAGAGCAAGGCTGGGACCTGAGAGACATAGAGCTTGACATACTAAGTTACATCAAGTTTCTAGTAAGATGACAATTGAGGACTTTGATGGTATCAGGAGAGTTATAGCTTGAGCTTGGATTCATAAGCTCGACCCATATTTGGCTTTGCATCCTATGTTAGAGGTGGACGCTATTAGATTTGGAGTTTTGCATAATTGACAAAGCTGCCCATGACTGGTGGTACAATGGGTTAGTTTCTTTGTGACATGATCAAATCACTTCCTATTGAGAGTTCATGGATTGCCTAATTAGTTGGCTTAGCTAAAATAGTTTGGTGGATTGGAGAGTTACATTAGTGAGTTCTAGAGGCTTTTAGTCATGGTTTATGATATCTCAGAGCATAGATGAGTTATGTTATTTTGGAGGGATTGAATAAGGCACTCCATGGATGATGTGCTTGGACCCATATTCTCTCCACTTAGTGATGAGGAAGGCACATGACTTGGATTCCTCTTCTCAAAGCAAGGTTGCTTCAAATTCTTCTACTCTTCCAACCAATGATGAGCCCCCACCAACTTTGTAGAGGAAAAGGGTAAGTCATTGGGAAAGTTTGATAATATTTCTAGAGAGGATTTGAGGAGGTGTCAACTTTGTTTTTGGTGCAAGGGGCATTTCTTTAAAGACCATACTTGTGCATTGAGGCCAAAGGGAGCAACAAATTGTGGTATGTGGGCTTACACTGATGTAATTGAGGATGAGTCGTCACAATAGCATGAGAATGTTGATGAAGATGATTATACTAATTATAGAGTTTATACTATGATAAGTATTTATAGTTCATTGTTTGACTCACATGTTTAGGACTTGCATGCACTAAGTACAAACTTAGTTTGAGCCTAAGCTAGATTGTCTACAAGATGATTGGGTAGGACTAATAAAGGAGATTATGTTGAGATCTCCTAAGGATTGGTCTATTAGTGATGTTCCAACCTTTACATCACCCACATAGGTACTTGGTGTTAGGAATAAGGTGTCTCAACCTTAGATAATTCCTATTCTTATTATTTCTTATGTAAATGTATTTCTTACAAATAATGTAATTAAGTGTGAGTGTATATGTCAAGTTGGAATATTAATGTGTCACTCCACTTACATGTGTCAACATCTTGAATTATGATGGATTCCTATGATATGTAAGAGCTACCTTTGGAATTAATCATGACTAAAATAGTTATGGCAGATTCCTATGAAACGTAAGAGCTATCTTTGGAAGATGCCTTAAAAATGGAAAGCACATTATATAAACACTTTGAGGGTTGTAGATAGTGGAGTGTGTGTGAGTAATGTATTGTTGGTTGCTATTGGATAATTCTTCCATGTCCTAAAAGAGCTTGCACTGTAAGTGTGTTGTAAACTTTGAGTTAAAGATAATACATTGTGCAGGTTTTGGAGTGGTGGGGTTGTTTTACCGAAAGGTTTTTTCCCACTGACATATCTTTGTGTTTGTGTTTTCTTTCTCTATCTATTTTTGTATTCATGGTTGACTACAATATTATTGATTGCATACTATCAAATCTAAAATTGTAAGGATTTAATAGGAATTTGCACAATACTTTCCTTAAGAGATCAATGTAGATAGTTATTTCCACACCTAAAATTCCTTACACTTGGTGCTATGTTTTAGATCATGTTATTAGTTCTATTGATGGTTTTGGCATTCTGTTGGTTCAATGAGGATAGGGACATCACTTTTTTTTATGGGATCCTAGTGGGGGTTTTTGTATAATGTCAGATTGCTTGAGGACAAGCAATCTTGAGGAGGGAGGACTATAATGTCCCCAATTTTGGCAAGTCTACATAGTTGATGGAGTTAGCTCATCATTGCAACCCTTGTGAGCTAACAGGGTGCTTTGGGGGTCTTAGTTGTGGACTTACTATTTTTAGTAAGTCTATTTTTTATAGTTGCTATTTTTGGTAGTGCAATAGGTGGCTTCAATAGTTGGTCATCACCTACAATTAATAAAGTAATAAATTGCATGAGTTCTTATTTAGTTATTAATAATTGAATTGAATTATTATAATAATATTTATATTATTATAATGGTGACTTTAAGAGATATTTCTTAAAAAGAAAGTTGTGAAGTTTCTAAGTGTTGAGGTTTTCTGGAAACTTCCACAGTTTTTGAAGTGGAGTTTTAGGGAAACTTTGGCCAATGGAAGCTTATAAATAAGAGCTCATTTCATTGGAAAAAGCATGCTTGATTATATATTTGATTGTGTGCCTTTGGAGTTTTTTCCCTAGGTTCTAAACTATATGCCCTTGTTGATGTATAAGGGTTGGAAATTATGAGAATTACACTTGCAATTTACTCGTTGAGGTATAGCTAAGATTGCCTAACTTCTCTACTATTCATCACTATAGATGAGAATTTTTCATTCCACTATTGAAGTATAGTGGATTTCTTATTTTTTAGATATTTTCTCCTGCTGTGTTTACTATGGCTAAGGAGATGAACATCCTAAAGGTTAATTACTATTGTTTGGCAATTAAGAGAGATCAATTTAGTATAGTGACAGCTTAAAGTGTCATTCTAGAAATACATGTGGTACTAAATTTTTAGATTGAATACTAAATCATTATTGTAAGTGGACTAGATTATTAATTATAGATAGCAAAGGTCGAGTATACATCTTGCAAATAATTTGAGTGGTTCTATGCAATGTAATTGATAACAAACATTAATTATTCCTACTGCCATTTCTATTGGAGATGGATCATCCAATTAAGCAATAGGCATTGGGATCTCTGGTTGTGGTAAGAGTTAGAGGAAGAAACTATTAAATGTTGGAGTCACGTAGCTACATTCTAGACATTCTTTGCTAATTGACGGCACCTGCAATTACATATAGCAATCAGGTTCTTTAAAGTATTATAATTTGAATAAACATTTGCTCAGAGAAACTTTACTTTTCTTGACATTAAAAACCAATATAAATATGGATTTATTTTTTATGATCATAGTGTTATCCTTTGTGTTATCATGTACTCTCATATGTAGTTTTAAAGAAATAAAACAAAGGAGGAGCAATTTTGTTCATTAGCTAATTAAGACTTGTAGAGAAAAACCAAGGGTTTTTATAATTAATTGGTGTCAATTAGTTTAAATATTGTATTAACTAGTCCCATGATGATGACCTTTTTTGTATCTATATGATTCAAATTGTAATCTATCAGAAGCTCTTCCATTTCTTTTATTGATTTTATCACACATACAAAAATATGATTTCCCTCGTGTGCCTCAAATGTATAATTTTGACCACTTATTAGTTGACATGGATCGAGAACTATCTATAAAGCCTAAAATATTTCCTGTTTCTTTTATCCTTCCATCAATATACATAGTGAACCTTTTACTTTGATCATTTTATTTGCATTGTGTATAATCTGGTGACAATGCATACCTATGCATACTTTTTTTACATTGCACAATTTGCATCCATTTGTTGTAATTGTAACAAGGTCCTACATACTCCATCAATTCAACAACTTTATTATAACTAACCTTTATGCCATCCATGGAAAATAAGCCCAAACCATGTAATGAAGATGGAGTTATGTGATATATCCTTTCGTTAACAAAAAATTAGTTTTAACTGGAGGTAGTTCCTTGGGTATCCATTCTTTCTGAAGATGTGTGTACCTTAAGGGAACCTTCCTATTGCCTTTTCTCTCATTATCATAAGAACATGAGCTCCTATCAAAAAGAAAAAATTTCATTTGTTTATTGAATTTTCTTCTAATCTTTTGACCTCTAGTTGATCTCCCTATTTTAGACCTACTAGATGTCTTACTTTTGTCTTCTATTCTCACATTTTCCTCACTCGAGGAAGACAAACTAGAAAAATACCTATATAGTGATACCTACAATCCAGAAAATGAGAGACACACTAGGACTAAATTTGATATTGATAGTAAAGAGAAGATATTCAAATAAAAAATTGTATCTATAGGGTATATTGACTTATACCTATTAATCCATATCATTGTGCATGATCCTAGTCAAAGGTATTAAATATCCTACATATATATGTAAATCATTTATCTTAATTTAGCCAAAAATTACATGATATATATTCTCTAAATTACATGGAAGACAAAAATTACATGATGCATTCATCAAAATTATTGTATATTTTTAAATTCCTTACCTCTACTTTATGTGTGGTAGCTATGCAAAATCATTGTATATACTCCATGAGAGTAGAGTTCAACACATAATAATTTAATTATAAAAATGTACAAGTCAAAAAAATTTCTCTGAATGAATCACTCCATTATAATTGGAATTGATCATGCCTTGACATACATTTCATTGATCATCATCTTCATCCATCTCATCATCATCATCACCATCATCATACTTGTCTATTTGGTCATTGTCATCACCACCACCATCTTCATCGCCATCATCATCATCATCTTCATTACCATTATTATGACCATCATCATCATGCCATCATCACCATCTTCATCACCATGATCATGACCATTAATTCCATCATCATCACCATCATTGTTAGCATCACAAGAATCATCATCATCTTCTTCTTCATCATCATTGTGTAATAGTCATTTGTCATCATCACTTCATCTTTTGATTCTTTACTATCATATTCTTCCATCACATTATACTTTATCACCCTTCCTCCTGGATAATGTGTAACAACAAATGACCAACCTATTTTATGTGGAATGTCAAAGTAAAATTATTTCTTACATTGGCTTGGAAGAACATAGGGCTCATCTACAACTACTTCAAATGACCTTGTATTAATCATTGTAAATCCACTATCATGTTCAATAATAGTCCTATCAAGATCATTTTGATTTAGTCATATCCTATACCATTTGAAGACAAATAGAACTAATTTGAATGAATTAAAGTCACACTCAAGTATATCATGCAAAATGTCATAGTATCTATTTTCAAATTGTTGAGGATGTATGTCATTTTTAGATGAAATATTGGTGACCTCGAAGATTTAACTTATCCCAGAATCACAAGGTTTTCTTTGTTTTGTCTAACTTTTTAATGAAAATTTTATGGCCATGGTAGTACATAACTTTGTGTTGTTTGATCTATAATTTTTCAAAGATGTAAGATTATTTGCATCGAGTTGATATTAAACTTATGGGTTATGATTAGTAATCTTATGCATACTTTTCTATCTCTTAAGCCATATGCTAGATCAAGTACCATTGGCATAACATTGGGATCTCCATTATGATGAGCTTCTTTGACCAATGTTGTAATGCCATCCCATGTTAACGAGTGACCATTTTCTTGAGATTGTTGAAACCATATCATCATCCAATCAAGATTGCTTACAATATACAAATGTAGTGCATCCCCCTCACAACTAACTAGAAAGAAAACAACTAGAATAGTTAGAAACAAATTATATTGATGATGGATAAGAATTAATTAACTATAATAACTTCTTATAATTACCTCTCACTTTCTTCAATCTACCTTTCCTGATCAATTATTTCCCTTCAAATCTATTAATGGAGTTGGAATCCCAAATGCGATCTACATGGATCTTTGATGCAAACTTGGGAAGATACTCACTAATGTACACCATGGTCTAGTATACCATATATCCCTTTACCATAAAACCCTCAGGATGTACTCTTTGTTAAATGAAAGCCCTTCATAAATTTCAAGTGTCTCTCAACCATCCACATTGACCTAGTTTGTATAGGTCCACACAATTCAATCTCCTTAACTTGATGTATGAGGTAGTGTTCATGAGCATTGAAAAAAGTTGAAGGTGGACACTTTTTCATTTCACATATAAGCTGTGGAATTTTTCTCTTCCAATATTTAATATCTCTTTTATCAATTTCTTTAGATGATAACCACCTAAAAGAGATTCAACATGCAAGAACATATAATGATAATTTAGATAAAAATATACAATAAATTATATAAAAATTAAAGAAAATCATAAATATAATATATGTACAAAAAATATAAGAAATAACACTTCTAACCTCATGTATTTTCCAAGATCATATATAATTTTTTTAATACTATTATCAAATGGGTGTAGGAGGGATACAGGTAGGATGTACTATAGTCATAAAAAAATGATCTTTTCAATAATAAATGGGTTATGATTTTAATCTTATGCATACCTATCTATCTTTTAAGCCATATGCTGGATCAAGTACTATTGGTGTAACATTGGGATCTCCATTATGATGAGCTTCTTTAACCAATGATGTAACACCATCCCATGTTAATGAATGACCATTTTCTTGAGACTATCGAACCCATATCATCATTTAATCAAGATTGTTTGCTATGTACAAATGTAGTGCATCTCACTCATGACCAACTATAAAGAAAACAATTAGACCGACTAGAATCAAATTATATTGATGATGGATAAGAATTAATTAACTATAATAAAATCTTATAATTACCTCTCACTTGCCTCAATCTACCTTTCCCAATCAAGTATTTCCCTTTGAATTTGTTAATGGAGTTGGAATCCCAAATGTAATCTACATGGATATTTGATACAAATTTGAGAAGATATTCACTAATGTACACCATGCTTTAGTATACCAGATATCCCTCTACCATAGAACCCTCAGGATGTGCTTGTTGTTAAACCAAACTCTTCATAAATTTCAAGTGTCTCTCAACCATCCACATTAACCTAGCTTGTACAAATCTACACAATTCAATCTCCTTAACTTGATGTATGAGGTAGTGTTCTTGAGCATTGAAAAAAGTTGAAGGTGGACACTTTTTCATTTCACACATAAGCTATAGATTTTTTCTCTTTCAATATTTAATATCTTTTTTATCAATTTCTTTAGATGATAACTACCTAAAAGAGACTCAATATGCAAGAAGATATAAATGATATCTTAGATAAAAATATACAATAAATTACATAAAAAGTTAAGAAAGTCATAAATATAATATATGTACAAAAAAATAAGAAATAACACTTCTAACCTCATGTATTTTCTAAGATCATATATAACTTGTTTAATACTATTGTCAAACTAGTGTAGGAGGGATACAGGTAGGATGTACTATAGTCATTAAATAATGATCACTTCAATATATTATGAAATAATATAATAAAAACCATATGCAATTTTACATATATATTATAAATAGAGAACATGACTTACCTTGATGAAGGTATACCAATCATGTATTTTCAACTCTAGCCCAAAGTCACCTTTCTTTGATCAAGACTTCTTATATTTATAAAAAATTCTATGCAATTTTTTTGTCTTTTTATGACTTCTTTTGATGCATCACTTTGTAGCTCCCTTAATAACTATTGACACAAAAGATTGCACCTGAGCTAGAGAAAATACTTTTCAAGAAACCTTGTGTAACATGGAAATAACCTTCAAGCTATGGAACTTGAACTGCAAGGTTGAGTCTTTAGAAAAGTCCAACTTCCTTTACTATCAAGATGCACCTAACAACACTTGGAGACGAAAAGGGAGAAGGAATGCATGAAAGAAAATCTACCTATTCTAACCTAATGGATGATGCACCAATATAAAGTCTTCAAACCAATCTCTATCCATACCTGCACACTTGAACTATTATGACATAAAATATATATAGATTCAGACTTGTTTAAATGAAACAATCACATGTAGATCAGACAACCAAAATGAATAACACAAGGAAGAAGAGAGTTCACTTCACTTATATATCATTCATAGGGTCAAAGAGATATAATCATGAAGATTGTAGATAGTCACAAAACATCAATGAGAGGCAAATAGATCTTGCACAATCATCAATGGCTAAAGGAGATAAGGCAGAATGTCATTAGGTCCAATGACAAAGGGGATTTATAATGAACTTGAATAGCAATATCAGAGAAAATAGAGAAGAGTCAACCATAACAAAGAATTAAAATTTGGTTTTTATAGTTCAAGTATAATTGAGATATTTCTGACTAAAATTTACTTTGCAACCACTACCATTAAGTGTTCAGAGAACAATCAAGACGATCCAAATAATAGATTTCAACTAGTACACTTGTAGAGCATGTGAATCGTGAAACCCTGACATGGAAGAAACCTTAAAGTGATATAAACAATGCTAATCAATACGAGAACCCTTAAAATAGATAATTAGGTGATGTAAGGAATGCCATTGCATCATTTCTAGCACACCAATAACTTTAGGGTGGTTGGGATTGACCAGAAAGATCATATCACATGATAAAACCCTATCTTTCTCCTTCCTAGCTCAACAAATTAGAAAAATTGATGCAGGAGCATCAAAATTGGATTTTTATGGAGTTATATTTTCATGGTTATGGATGTGTTGGAGACACATTGGGGAACCTTTCCTCATGAGTGCATAGAGATTGGATGGATTGAGTTGAAGTTGGAGTTGTTTTACCTTGTTATTGAAACTGTGTTTTTTGGTCTCTGGGTGCCTGTTGTAGACTGTGTAACTAATTTTATATAGTGAATGAGAGGATTTTATTTGTAGAAATTGAAGAGAGCCTAGAGTACTATCTTTTTTCAAAGTAAAAAGTTTTAATTCCTTATAAGTTGTCAAATATGGAAATTCTCTTGGAATATCAATTTCTAGTAGTTCTATGTGATAGTTTTCTACGGTTAACTTTTGGGATGGATGCACACTTATCTTTGGTGAATCAGAATTTAAGAAATTAAGGGCTTGTAGAGGACCTAAAATAACACCCATAGTTTGAAGCATGAGTTCTAATTCAATCAAAGTTAGGAGATATTGTGATTGATCTCAAGCATCAATTTTTGGACATTTAATTGCTAATGCAGGTTGACTTATGGCTCTTCAAGTATTTAATGTTAGTTTTATTTTCATGATGGGTATTTAATGTTTGCTAAGAGCCAACTCATGTCTTCTCTATGTTTTAGAATGATCTATAAGCCATTTTAACTAGTATAAATAGGGTGTTTAGGCTTAGAGCTAGGGCAATTTTAAGAGTAGATTGGAGAATAGAACTAGAAAGTGCAAATTTGAAGCTTGATCTTAGATCATGAATGTATTTTATATCTAGCCAAAATCAAGAAGGCCTTATAGCTGGGCATGTATGATGATATTTTCATGAATCAATAAAGAATATTATTCTCTCTCTCTCTATGGTGTTGTTCTATTTTGTGTTTACTTTTGTTGTGTTAGTTCTTTCATGGTGGTTTGGATAGTTGAGTGTGCCTATTGGCCTTAGTTACTCTTGACTTACCTTGTGTTAATTGGTATTAGAGCTTAGTTTTTCCTGAGTGTGAAAGTAAATTGCTAAAGTTTGAGGTAGTTTGCACTAGGATGTTGGTTGGGAAAACTTTATCAGAGAAGGGTTTTGATTTTGAAAGTGCTAGGTAGTCGACAATTTTCTGTAGGGTGGTAGATCTATAGACTTGGCCTACATGTGTAGAGGACTTGTCATTCATTCTTTATTTGTATGTGTATAGATGGGTCAAGGAAGGAGAAATATCAATCTAGAGTTATTGGACATGCTGAGGAAACTTACAGCCAAAGTAGAAGCTATTGAGTTAGCAAAAAATTGTGGAAGACATCTTGATGAATATAATTCTTTTTGGGATGATTTGCATGAAAGGATTGATGATCTAGAAAATCCTAATTTGAGTTGGCATTTGAGAATTCAAAAGAAGTTTTGTTGGCTAGTTAAAGAGATTATGAAGAGAAGAAGACAGATCATGAAAGTACATGATGATTTTTCTGAAATGGAGGAAGTATCTTTTGGTTTTCATGAGCAGATGGATAGATCTAACATGGAAATTGTAGAGCATCTTGTTGTGCATAATGAGATTGTTGAAGAGAAGAGTTTCACTTATGTTGGTAAGAAATTGGATGTTGTTATACAAAATGATGTTAATGTTGGAATGGATGTGATTGAGGACTTATCTGTTGTTACTGATCTAGAATTATATGTTCATTTTGTTATGAATGATGTTGATCTAGATGTTTCTTGTGGTAAGAAGATGGATTTACTTGCTAGTAGTATGGTTGAGGGTTATAGATGTGTTATTGATATGGATTTACATGATGTTATTGTTGCTGATATGGATCTGAACTTATATGTTGTTGCTGAGATGCTGAAGGATATGGAAGTTACTAGTAATGTGGATTTTGATGATGCTACTAATTTACATGTTGCTAGAAGAATGAATATATATTGTTATTGTTCCATGTTCCTGATATGAATTCATTTTCTATTGATTTGATGGAATATTCCTATGTTATGGATTTATATTCTTTTGGTATGATGGATCTAATTTTATATATTGTTGATGATCAAGTTTATGATTTGGATATTGTTGCTGATTTGGTTTTCATGTATGGGGATGATATTATGGATGATGCTGATGAAAAGTTGTAGATGGAGAATTGTGATTTTTAGTTGAGTTCATATGTTGATTGGTTGGATGAGATATTGATTTTTGAATGGATGAAGCATAGAGGGTTGATTTTCAGATTTTTTCTATTGACTTTGATGAAGTGGAATCCTTTGGTAAAGATGAAGTTGGTTGTAGATCTTTCTTTCAGCATCAAAGTATGAGACATACTTTTCTATTTACCTAGGGAGTCTGATGCAAGAGCATCAAGCTTGGACTTTACTTAAGTAATGTTTTAATGGTTAGGGATGTGTTGGAGACACATTGGGGAACATTTCCTCATGAGTGCATAGAGATTGGATAGATTGAGTTGAAGTTAGAGTTGTTTCACCTTGTTGCTAAAATTGTGTTTTACTGAAACTGTGTTTTCTAGTTTCTGGGTTCCTATCACAGACTATGTAACTATTTTTTCACAATGAATGAGAGGATTTAATTTTCAAGGATTTAAGACATCCTATAGTAATATATTTTTTCAAAGGTACAAGTTATAATTTCTCATAAGTTGGGAGATATGGCAATTCTCCCAGAGTATCAATTTTTGGTAGTTTTGCGCGATAGTTTTGTGTGCTTGACTTTTGGGATAGATGCATACTTATCTTTGGTGAATCAACCTCTGTACACTTAAAGGATTATAGAGGACCTAAAATACTATCCACAATTTTAAGTGTGAGTTCTAATTCAATTGGAGCTAGAAGATCACAATTTTTCTTGGACATCAATTTCTAAACATTTAATTGCTGATGCAAGCTGACTTGTAGCTCTTCAAGTATTTAATGTTAGGATTATTTTCATGATGGGTATTTAATATTTTTTGAGAGCCAACTTGTGACTTTTTTGTGTTCTAGAATGATCTATAAACTATTTTTTCTAGTATAAATAAAGTGTTTAGGCTTAGAGCTAGGGCAGTTTTAATAGAGAATTGGAGAGCAGAACTAGAAAGTGCAAATTTGAAGTTGGATCTTAGATCATGAATGTATTTTGTATCTAGCCATAACCTAGAAGGCCTTATAGTTGGGGATGTATGATGATATTTTCATAAATCAATAAATAATATTGTTCTCTCTCTCTCTCTCTCTCTCTCTCTCTCTCTCTCTCTCTCTCTCTCTCTCTCTGGTTTTATTCTCTTTTGTGTTTGCTTCCATTTTGTTAACTCTTGCATGGTGGTTTGGGTAGCTGAGTGTGCCTATTAGCCTTATTTAATCCCAACATACCTTGCATCAAAAATCAATAGTCAAATTGGTTCTTGCAACTAGAAAGCACCACATGCACTAGTAATATTTTTTCATTTGGCTAGCTTGCAAACTCTTTATGTGTTTGACCACTTTATCACTTAACTATGCCACCTTTTCAACTTAACTATGATATTTATAAAACCATAGACTTGATTTTTACTAGCATTGTTACTATCTTAATTGGGTCTACCATGTATATGTGTCAACCTCTCACTTTGTCACATGTAATAATTACCTTGCATCTTCTCACATTTGACAGCTCTAAAAATGCATTAATCTTGTTAGTGCAACAACTAATAGGAAACATGGCCCCACACCAGCTCATCTAACACTTTTTCCACTTCACCCATGGCCCACAAAAGAAATAGGATCCACCTAACACATGCCAATCACCTACTTTCTCACATAATTTAAAGTGATCGCATCTTGAGAAAGAGAGAAAGTGATAAACCTCAGATGATCTCAATGTAATACTGGACAAAAAAACATTGCAAAAACATTGGCCAATGAAGAAAAAGTAATGAGGAACTACCAAATAGACTCCTTTTAGATGACTCACCAACTACAAGAAAGAAGGCCCATCCTAGATATGTGTCATGATGTCGTGATGTCACATGAAATGAAGAATGTGCACTTCTACAAAGTGACAAAGTGATGACTATAGATCATGAAAGATCTAATGATTGAAAAAAGCTCCCACAAAAAAATACACTGACTTGGAGAGGGATGGGCCCATGGTATTACATGGTAGTCTATCACTTTATTGCTATGACAAAAGAGACTATAGTTTTTGAGAGCTATAAAGAGACAACCCTTGATCCTTTTACATCTGATGGTGGATAAAACATAGGCCTGTGGAAATATTAAAATACATAGTACTTACGAAATAAGGAATAACCCACAGTTAAAAAAAATATATTTTCGTGCACCATTATTTGAATTTTCAAATATGTGAATGTTATTATTTAAATTCAAATATCTCCATTTTGGTAGTAGGGTGGAAATGACCAACAATTCTGGTGACTTAGGGGGGATGCAAGCTTGCTATGCATGAACTAGTAGCCTATGCATCCATTGGGCAATAGAGTCATACAAATCATGAAGATCCACACAAAAAAACCCTAAAATTACATAAAACATGCCTAGTAAAACCTCAAAACTACTTTCTGCAACAAACCATGTGCTTGTGCACTTCTTGGAAAACATGAACAAATACAAAGAAAACTAGCTTATTACATACATGAAACACTCATTTCTATTAGAAATAGGGTTTGATATGTATTCCATTAACTGGAATAGGCAAGATCTCACTATTAGAGCTACTTCAATAGAAAGTAGTAGCCTGCTTGCAACTGATAATCGTATAGGGACCACTTCATAGTGCATCAAATTTTGAGTCCCTCCCTAGTTTTGCTCTATCTACATCCCATTTCAACACAAGATAACCTTCACTAAAAATCTTGAACTTGGCCTTCCTATCAAAGGACTTCTTTATCTGTTGTTGGTGTGTTTCCAAGGTCTGCATGGCCTGGTGTCTTTTCTCCTCTAGCTCTATCAAATTTTCTATTCTTATAAACATATCATCATTTTCAATTAGTTCCAATTGATGGGCTAATTCTAGGAAAGGAAACTCCAATAAGATAGGAAGCCTTGCTTCCTTTCCATACACTAACATGAAAGGTGAATTTCCAATAGCCTTTTATGTGTTATTCTATTAGCCCAAAGGGTTTTTCTTAACTTTTGATGCCAACACCTTTGATTATCTTCTATAGTCCTTTTTATGATTCTGATCAATTTTTTGTTGGAGGACTCAGTCAAACCATTACCTTGGGGATAATAATTAGAGTAAGTTCTTAAATATATACTATGATCAACTACCCATGCAAAAATCTAGGCTCCTACAAATGATTTTGAATTTTTTGAAATAATGGTGGAAGGAGTACCAAACCTTGTGATGACTCCATCTAAGATCCCAACAAATAAATCCTCGGTGGCATCTTTTAATTTAATTGCTTCTATCCACTTGGTAAAGTAATTTGTAGTAGCTAGGATCCATTTATGACTAGAGCTAGAAGGAGGATTGATGGGGCCTATGAAATCTAATCCCCATTGAGAAAAAGGTTGATCAATTCAATAGGATGAAGTGGAAGGGCTGAAAGCCTTTGTTTACTTGAAAATAAAGCACATTTTTCACATTTTCTAACATACCTATGGAAATCATTGAACAAGGATGACTAGTAATATGCTGCCCTCATTATCTCCATGGTATTTGTTCCTGTTGAAGAGAGGCCACCATCACAATCATCTTGAAGCTCCTTAATAATTCTATTCAATTTGATTTGTCTCAAGTCACCTTAGCAAAGCTCCATTGAAGTCCTTCCTAAATAGGATACCATCAAATATGGCATAAGGAATTGATTGTAATCTAAACTGTCTTCTTTTAGCCCTATTTAGTCCCTGAGTATATCCATTTCCTAACAAGAAGGTTATCATATCATCTATCTAATTCCTTGGATTCTCATTTCCTACTTGTTGTTCTATCAATACTATAGCAACTTCCTCGTTTGATTCCTAAGATAAGACCATTTTATTGCACAATCCTTTCCCTCTTACCAACTTGGTAATATAAATGTCCACATCATACTCCATCACTTTAGTGATCTAACCTACTATTTTCTCACTAATATTGTTTCTTAAAAGGAATCCTTCACACTAGCATGGGGTACTAGAAAATGAATCCTATTGTGAGAGAAGAGATGTTTAATTTTTTTAAAAGATCTTATGACTACAATAGCTTGCTTCTCCAAATAACTATATTTGTCTTCATACTCCTTAAGCTCTTCACTAAAGAAGTTTATGGGCTATTCTTCATTCTTGTCATTCAACTGAGTCAAAGCATCAGAAATAGTTGACCCCCCTCAAAAGGTGTAAAGAATGAAATCCTTTTCAAAATTTGGACTGATGAGAATAGGGGTTGAGACTATGGTTGCCTTGATTTCTTCAAAACTTTCTTTCCCTTCCTTGGTCCATGAAAAGACCATGTTCTTCTTAATCATAGTTGTAAGAGGTTTCACCATGGTGGCTAAATTAGGAATGAATCTCCTTACAAAATCTATCCTACCAAGAAAAATTTATAGCCCTTTCTTGTGATTAGGAAGGAAGAGAGCAAGTATTTCTTTTATCCTCTTTAGATCAATGGTCAGAGCATCCTTAGATGCAATGTGTCCTAAATTTTTTCCTTGATTAGTAGCAAAGACATGCTTTATTGGGTTTATGGATACTCCATACTCTCTACATATGATAAATACTTGTCTAAGATGGCCTAAATAATCTACTACATTCTTTGAATAAATTATGATATCACGAAGGTATACCCAAAAAAAATTCAATCATGTTCTTGGAGGCCATTTCCATTGCCTTTTGAAATGTGACACCTACATTTCTTAGTCCAAAAAGCATTTTACTATAAGCATAGGTGCCCCACTTTGTTGTGAATGCAGACTTATACCTATCAAACTCTTTGACTAACACTTGATTGTAACTAGAGAATCTATCCAAGAAAGAGAATCTCTTTGAACTACTAACATTAGACAATATTTGTTCCATGGAAGGGAGGGGATGATGATCCTTAATGGAGGCTTGGTTAAGATCCCTAAAGTCTACACATAAGTTGATTTCTCCATTCTTCTTCCTAATAGGGACAAGGTTGGCTACCCATTGGGAGTGTTTGGTAGGAAAGATAATATTAGCCTCAATTATCTTGGATAGATCCTTTCTCATTAATGGTTTGATTTTAGGATTCATTGGCCTCTATTTTTGCCTTACTGGTTTGGTATTATCATTTAAATCTATGGTATGCTAAAAAAAACTTGGGTGAAAACCATTTATATCATCATATGTCCATGCAAAAACATCACTAAATTCTTGATATAGATGAATGAAACTCTCTTATTCAATTTCAATACATACCTTTCCCATGTTTAAAATTCTTCCATCAACAATCATGACTACTGTATGATCATCCTTTCTTGTAGGAAGGTTCATGCCTTTATCACTTGCTTGATCATCAGGAGTGAAAGTAGTTTATAAGGTAATCAGACCTTAGGCAACTTGTTGAAACTAAGATTAATGATCTAATCCCCATACTGGTCATGTAATCTTGACTAGTTTCTATCTAAAAACTTTTCTTCATTCTACAAGAAACTCACAATTTGTGCATTAGATTCAAACACTTTCCAATTGGTATTATTATCAAGGATAGTAGGCCTAGCTACCACTCTAATCTTCTACTTCTTTTCATCTTCAAGGCTCCTTAGCACATCATAAGATTCATCCACAACTGCAAGTCTATCAACATGTCTATTCTCTTTCCTAGGGATGTTTTCAATATTAAATGTATTGAAACCTTCAAGAAAATCCCATACTCTATATTTATAAGACTTGAGAAAACCATTTTTGGTGAAATTCTAATTTCTTATTTGATTGAAAATCAACTTACTATCTCCATATATGCTTAAGGCTTGAATCCCTCTTTTTTGAGTGAGTAGAAGATCTTGAATCAATGTCTCATACTCTTCTATGTTACTAGTACAACTAAATTGAAGCATAAGGAGAAGTAGTACCTTTCTAGTGTAGGAGAAATCAACATCACACTAGCCCCTAATCCATTTTTATTTCGTGACCCATCAAAATACATACTCCATATCCCACTTGTATCTTCTTTGGTCTTTATAAGGTTGGGGACAAGAGCATCTTTTTTTGATATACAATATGTACCAAGGCCTATCTACAAAGTTCTTGATATAGGATCAAAATGGTATGCATTAGCCCACTCATCTAAGAGAAAATTAGGTATCTTTTCTAGGGAATCAGCAAGTTCATTTACTATATCATTTTCATCTATCTCTAGAATAGTGAAATTATGAGGTTTGGAGTGTAAGGTTCAATATGATTGAGGGCTAAGGGCTTTTCTCTAATTGAAGCCTTAGTTCCATATCTTGACCTGAAAAACATGTATGACCATTCAAAGGATATGCAACCACCTATTTGGGTGGTGAAATCTATTGAGAGACAAATGGAAAAGTGTGGCTTGACTTCAACAACTAATATATATTAAACTACAGTACAACTAGGGCATGCATGTAGGGCCATTTCAACATTCTTGAGGATTCCTATAGTCTTGAGAATTCTACCATATAACTATAATACATTACTACTAATGGGCTCATATTTCATTTCTAGGACATCAACTATAGACTTATACATCATTGAACTACTAGCCCTTGAATCAATCATGCAATTGTGGACTAGCTTATCCCCTATAATCAAAGAAACATAAAATGGAGGAGGTCTAGCATTTTTTCTTGTTTCTATCTCCCTTGATGGTTGTACAAGATTTTTGTCACTCTCCATTCTTGATAGTTGATCCTTTGGTTCAATGCTCTCCAATTCTTGTTGCAACAACCTCTTTTGTAAAGGTATAGTAGCAACATCATTCCACTTAGAAATATTCACATTTTTCTTCTTTATTTGCTCTACCACACTAAATGAGGCATTAGGTGCTTTGGTAGGAGTCTTGGGAGCTTCATGTGTAAGAGGTGGAGATGGAATAACTTGAGTGCCATTCACATCTCTTCTATTATTACTCTTTGCTACTGAGGAGCATTGGACTGATCATTTATTTCTTGTACATGAGGTATTGCATCTAATGTTGAGGCCTAATTAGGAGGAGGAGGGGTAGCATCTATAATAGATCTTCTCTTGCTCCTAGTGTTGTGAGCGAAAGAATCCTAATTCACATGAAAATGTTCTTTTTCTTGATGATTCATGAAGGAACAATCACCTTGTTGTTGCAAATGTGAGACACCTTTAGATTGTCTTTGCTTGTATGATTTCCCTACTACATGCTCTTGAGTGGTCAAAGCTAAATAGGATTCAAGCTTTTGACACATACAATAGGCATAAGAGTAATTGTAGGAGGAACAAAAATCTTGATCTTGAGTCATATTGTTTTGAGGGACTAAGGCCCTACTTTGATTTGTACTTGAAGTAGAAGCATGACCATTCTACCTATTCTAATCAAAAGAAGTATTCCAATGATTATGATTTGGAGGCCTACAATTGTTTGGAGTTTGATATTACAGTTAAGGAGCCTTATTACCCTAAGCTTTTTGTCTCTCCAAAGTCACCACCTTATTGCCACTTTTTGCATCACTGAGAGGCCATCCTCTAGCTTCATTTCTTGACATTACAATCTCTTTTCTATGTTTTTCATCATTGACTACATCATCTCCTTAATTTCATCTATTCCACTTGAAGATGTGGAAGCCATAGGAACAATATCAAGAGCTTATGATGTGGAAGATTTTGGAATAGGGGCTATTGTTGTTTGTGATTTGGATATCAAGGAAGAATGGCATAGTTTTTTTCAGAGGGGCGGGCCGGTCGGCAAGAGTAATCCCTCTAGACCTACTGTACCTCGTGTAGGAGGGGATGCCCAAACTATCGTGGGTGGCCCGCACACCAATTTTCACTGAGCGATGGCAAGGATTATTGTAAGCGACTCTATACCAGGATGATCGAGTCCCATCAACAGTATATTGTCATTGGTCTACGTATAGTGAAGCGTTGCCTTGGAGCTAACTTTCCTCCTTGTATCAATAGGTTTTCTACCCTTATTTATATTTCATAAGCATCAATTAATGTATCTCCTCCCATGGTTTGTATTGTAGTAGAAATATCACTATTAAAGGCTCTGAGGTAATGTAAGAAAGCATTACCAAGGGTAGGCTATACTACAATGGGTATTCTATCCCATGTTTTTTGAAACCTATAATTAAAGTTAGTCATGTATTCATGGGGGGGTCTTTTAGTAGTAGTCAATTGTTCCAAAAGTGATAGGTGATCACTTTTTTCCTCAAAATGTTTTCATAGGGCTGCTCCTAACCCATCCCAATTCATTATAGAGTTGTGAGGCAACCCTTTATACCATTGTAGTGCTTTTCCTTTTAAGGATGAGGCTTGAAGCTTGACTGCTACATCATCTTCAGATATTCCATGTATATTACAAACATTTGAAACTTCTTGGATGTGTTCTAAGGGAGAGATGGAAGTTTCACTAGTAAACTTAGGTATTTTTTTATGAGCTGATACTATTTTTTCATGTCTTTGAGCCAATAGGAGAGGACTTCCACCATTAAAGGTGGAAAAAGAATGAGCTCTAGGCATATGAGGAAATAATTTATTGATATGAGTAGATGGTATTCTAGGTTGAGATCTAACAATAGGAGAGTGGAAATGGATCTTGTAGGGGTATGTGTTAATGAGCCTAACTAATGGTAAAGATACTCTAGTCTTTCTCCTTCTAGGATTGGGAAATGAAAGCTCTTTATATTGAAACTTACCTCTAGAAGATGCCCTTATTTCAACTTTGGGCATGAATCACAACAACTATAGTCTAAAACTAGATATGAATGATGTAAAGTCACCAAGTGCTTTGTGGAAATGAGCCTCTTGAAGGCCTAGAATACTAAGAGCATCACCATCTTCTTAGTATAAACTTGAAATTCTTCTCTTTTGACACTAATAGACTTTGAAATCTTCTAAATATTAGTCCCACTAGGCATGCCAAAAAGTGTTGACACAAAAGCTTGCACCCTATCCTCGCCTTACCTCCCGCCCATAGGGGCTGCTGATGTGAATAATCTAAAAGGGGGCCCCCCATTTGATAGGCCCCCACCCGGCTATTAACTTAACGTGGGGACCCTATTGCCATTGTGGGGGTCCCCACGTTAATATAGGGTGGGGGCCTATCAAATGGGGGGGGAGGGAAACACTCTAGAGGCAGCCAGCGTGCATGCAGATGCAGGAGAGAATATTTCTTAGGCAGCCTTGTGTAACACTTTGAAACAACCTCCAACCTATGGGACTTGAACTATGAGGTGGAGTCTTTGGAGGCGGCTGACTTCTTTTGCTATCAGGATACACCTAACTACACTTGGAGAGGGAAAGGGATAAGGAATGTATGAAATAAATTTTAACTATTCTAACCTAAGGGGTGATGCACCAAAATAGAGTTTTCAAACCAATCTCTACCCATACATGCACACTTGAACTATTATGAAATCAAAGATATATAGATTTAGACTTGTTTAAATCCAATAATCACATGTAGATTAGACAAAAAAAATGAATAACTCAAGGAAGAAGAGAGTTCACTTCACTTATATATGATTCATAGGTTCAAAGAGATACAATCGTGTAGATTACAAATAGCCACAAAAAATTGAAGAGAGGCAAATAGATCTTGCACAATCATCAATGGATAAAGGAGATAAGGCAGAATGTTATTAGGTCCAAAGGTAAAGGGGGTATACAGTGAACTTGCAGAGAAATATTAGAGAAAATAGAGAAGAGTCAATCATAAAAAATAATTACAATTTTTCTTTTGTAGTTCAAGCATAACTGAGATATTTTTGATTGAAATTTACTCCAAAACCACTACCATTAAGTGATTAGAGAATAATCAAGGTGATCCAAGCAATATATTTTAACTGATACACTTGTATAGCATGAGAATTATGAAACCCTAACATGGAAGAAATCTTGAAGTGATAGAAGTGATGCAAATCAATGATAGAACCCTCAAAATGGACAATCAGGTAGTGCAAGGAATGCCTCTACATCATTTCTAGCACAATAATAACTTTGAGATGGATGAGATTGACCAAAAAAAATAGATCTCATGAGAAAACCCTATCTTTCTCCTTCCTGGCTCAATAAATCAGCAAAAACAATAGTCAAACTAGGTCTTACAACCAGAAAGCATCACGTGCACTAGTAATATTATTTTATTTTTCTAGCTTGTGAAGTCCTTATGTGTTTGACCACTTTATCATTAACTATGCCACCTTTTAAACTTAACTGTGATATGTATAAAATCATAGACTTCATTGTTACTTTAATTGGCATTGTTACTATCTTAATGGGGTTCACCATGTATATGTGTCAACCTCTTTCTTTGTCACATGAAATAATTACCTTGCATCTTTGCAAAGTGACAAAGTGATAACCATGGATCTTCTCACATCTGATAGCTTTAAAAACACATTAATCTTGTTAGCACAACAACCAAAAGAAAACATGGCCCCATGCCAACTCATTTGACACATTTTCCACTTTTCTCGTGGCCTACAAAAGAAACAAGACCCACTTGCTACATTTCAATCGCTCGCTTTCTCACATAATTAGTCTTTTTATTTTGAGAAAGTGAGAAATTGATAACCCTTAGATGATCTTGATCTGACAATGGACAAAAAGCATTATAGAAGTACTGGCCTACAAAGCAAAATAGAATGAGAAATTGCCAACTAGACTCATGTTAGAAGACTCACTAGCCACAAGAAAGAAGGCCCACCTTGGACACACATTGTGACATCACTTTATCACATGAAATAAAGAATGAGCACTTTTGCAAAGTGACAAAGTGATGTCCATTAATAACGAAATATCTGACAATAAAAAAAAAGGTCCCATTGACAACTATACTAACTTGGAGAGGGATGGGCCCATAGTATTACATGGGGGTTTGTTGCTTTGTCACTATGACAAAAGAGACTACACTTTTTGACAAGGATAAATGGACAACTCTTGATCCTTTTGTATTTGACGATGGATAAAACATGGGCCCACATAAATATTGAAATGTGCGGTACTTAGAAAATAAGGAATAACCTAATGTTATAAAATATATATTTTTGTGCCCCATTATTTGAATTTTCAAATATGTGAATGCTACTATTCAAATTCAAATATCTCCATTTTGGTGGAAGGGCAAAATTGGACAACAATAACCAAGGAAGGGCACTCGTATTTATGTAGTCTCCATTGCTATTTGATTCAATGAAATTTTTTAGTGCATGATTTGATTCATGAATATCATTATAAATTTTGGAAATTTTTGCTCTGTCATGCCTTCCATCCAATATTTTCCATAGTGTCTCTATTTATATTATTTTCAATATATATAGCATTAAACAAATGCATGATTTGGAGATCCTTGTAGTATAGTAACCTACTAAATTGAGTAGGATAGCTTTTTATTCCTCTAGGAAGTCATTCATTGATGCCTTGATGACCTTCACAAGTATCAATTACATCATTACTAAATAAAAGACAATATCAAAATATAAATTTTGAACAAAAATCATTAGATAAACATTACCTTGACAATTTAGTTTCTTGTATTCCAACTTCCATAGATGAGGTGTCATTCTTTGTGGCCTCGATGTTGTCTCTTCTTTCTATAGATGCTCAAAAATGGTTCACATCTATGGATTCATCACTTCTTCATACTAATTTGTCCCATTTTCTCATTCTACTAACTCTGATCTTTTGGCCAAATTGATCATACTTTATCATTTGTATCCTCTTTTACATCAATTTCATGTCATTTCAAAATCATATCAAATCAACTCACAATCATTTCATATCAACTCAAAACCATTTCAAATGAACTTGAAATCACCCCATATCAACCTGGAATTAGTCTAAATCATCACAAAATATGTCAAACATCCAAAATCAATCATCATTTGTCCATTTCTAGGTATTGTTGTGGCTTTCAGTGCCTTGAAAACCTATCAATCTATCAAATCTTATCAATCTGGCCTTAGTACTGTCATGGTTCTCAATTCTAGGTCAAACTATACTTCATTTCATTTGATCTCTAACATTTTTGAGGCTCTCAATGTTAGATCATGGCATTATCAACCAATTTTAATAATATTGATAGTTTCCATTGATATTATTATGATCAACCTTATCAATCAATTTTGATCCTATAGCATTTACAATGTTAGTTAAATGTTACATATCTTTAGTTCATGTCATGTATCCTTTGCATGTTATCAATTTCAATCAATCAATCAATTTGACCATGGCTTTGGTCTACCTTTCACCATCTTATTCAATTTGTATCATCATCACATTTCATCAAAGGATACTGTCTCATTTATTTAATCAATTTGTCCAATCATCTACTAATTTTTTCTATAGGATTAAATAAATCATAGTTTAATCCAATGTCATCACTAATTATTCTTCAACTAACCTCCTCAATTAATTGATATTTTATTAATTAATTGATTTATCATTCGTAAACCATAGAAATTCTTAATTTCCAAAGTCACATTTTCCTTCATTAATTCCATTTTCTACTAATTTCTATTTTGTGGAATAAAGGATTTTTAATTCAAGTATTCTACAAAATATTGACATCATCATGACACTCGAGTATGACACCTTATGGATTCTCCTTTAACATTTGGCTAAGATATGTCATAATCCAATATTCTTATTCCCTTATGCATGTCCATATTTGGCTTATTTTTCATAGATTCTTGGCTTTATGTGGGCTTGAGGTGTCTTATGATGCATCATAGATTCTCTTGCACATTTAGCCAAGTTTGACTTCCATGCATCATAGAATCCTACATTTGGCATATTTTGTCATATGGATCATGGATTTTCAAAGGAATCTCTTGCCACATCACATATCTATGGGTGAAAAATCCAATGCTCTCATCCTCCATGCCACTTATAAAATGAGCACTCTTCCTCTCATTCCTGATCCTAATTCTTGAGAATTTTTTAGGTCCTTGGCCTTTTTGTATTTTTTATTCCATTACACACTATAATCACAACTTCAAGTATTCTCATAGCGTTATCATCATCTTAGGCTTTTGCTTCAACATTGTGTGCACTATAGGCAATTTTGGAGCTACATCATTTGGAGAAGAAAGAAGGACATGGGAGCTACAAATGAAAGAGGGGGTTTCTAATCTTACATTTCTTTCTTTATTAGTTTGGCTTTCATGGTAGACTAGAGGGTTCTAATTTATTTTGATTGAGTTTGTGATTTTCTCATAGTATGTTATACCTTTAACCCATTTTATAGGTCCTACATTTGGTGAACCCGACCTGAACATGCTTATCTAACTTGGGGTTTCTTGTTTTGTGCTTGTAGGTACAAGGAAGCTCACTTGGAGGGGTATAATGCTTATTCTCTCTTGTTTATCACACCTAGATTAATTTGGGGGTCCAATAATATGGTTGTATGCCTTCATTTTATGCATTTTGTTATCTTACTATCCTAGGGTGCACTCTGCTTTGTCAGGGCACACTTGGAACCCCTAGGAGTAGTTTTATGGGCCTAGGAGCCACCAAACACCCTTTCTGCTATTCCCAGTTTACCAACTACACCCAAAACTTACCAATTGTGACCTTCTTGGCCCCAACTATGCCATGTGCATAGTCTACATTGTTTAGGTGCACTTGGTAGTATAGGTGTCAAAAATTTTAGTTTTTGGGTCTTGATTAGGCACCATTTCCCCACAGTTTGCACTTGAGCTCCCAACTATGCCCAAAAACTACCAACTACACCCAAACTAGCCCCAAGTGAACCATGGGCACTATTATCACTATCGGGGCACACTTGGTGGCATTTTGAGCCATTTTGGCCTTCTAGGGTGCAGTTTGCTCTCTCAGAGTGCACCTGGTTCACAAGAAAAGACACACATAACACATAATCTACATCTAAGATTTCCATTTGCTTCTAGGACATATGTTAGATGATTTTGTGTTACTGATGGTCTATTTGCAGCATGTGGAAATCATTCAATGAAGACATGATCATGAAAAACTACTAACATTTGTTTGCAGGACATTGTTGAAGACTTTGTGTGTTTGTCAAAACCATGTGTGTGGATTTCTTAGATTAAATAACAGTTTGTTTGGTGCTTAAAATGAACTTTTTCTTTTTTACTTGGCATTTCTATGGTGTTTAAATCCCTAGGAGTTGCATGGACGTATCCTCTCCCCTCACCATTTGTGGCAGGGTAAACTTTAAGAAAGCCACCTCCAAAAGAAGATATAAAAAATTGGCAAATCTTTCATTATTGTGAAAAAACAAAATAATTTCTATTGGGAAATCTTTGAATTTTTAATTCTAAATATGATTAATATAGGCAATTATTTTCAAATCATAATTTTTTAAAATAAAATATTGGTGAATCTCAATAATAATAGGAAGTTCATTAATCATCATGGAATATTACAAATCAAAATTGAACATTTTTTTACCTTGTGAAATATTATGAAGATCATTACATATACTTTAAATCAATAGTGAAAACTAAATATTAGTAATATATCCCTAAAGTAACTAATAATTATGATAATTATTGGCCAGTTCAATTTAATTTCTCCAATAATATATTATATTTCGGTGACTCAAATCTAATCATGTAACAAATATTGTGGTGAATATTTGAATTTAATTTTTTTAATAAAATAAATTATTGAGAGATTTTAAAAATTCTAGAACTAATTTTTATAAAACTATGATGATTTACATTGTATCAAATCTTAAATTATTAGCCAAATTACTTGCCAAAAAATTCTAAAATTAGCCAATTTTTGAATATTAGCCACTAAAAAATACTTTGATTCGTTGATCTTGGGTGTAAGAGAAATCCATTTAACTTTTATAAGAGGCCTGCCTTGGACCAAGATACTCGATATTGGGTATGTTAGGTGACAACCTCAGAGTAGTAATAGGCCAAAAGCCATGTCAATGTTCCAGCCACTATATAAAATTTTATTACAATGAAAGTTGTGTCGACAGTATTGTTGTGTGATAGCTCTCCTCCAGTACCCTTGTGGTGTGTCAAACCCTGATTCTCGAGGCTAGGAGACTTTCTATGAAAGTTTATCATTCACTTGTCAAATGAAATGCCCTTACTAAAAACCATGGTTTAGTGGCCAAAATATTTTCTATCCATCAGCTCAAGGGGTCACCCATTCCCGTGAAGAAATCTTACATTCTTGTGGTCCTTAGTAGAGGCAACAGTCCCTTGGGAAGTCATGCGCCTTAGGAAGTAGATCTTGGTAGCCCCAAGAAGTGAGTGTGCTATAAGGGGAAGCCTATGGTGCCAAGATCCTAGGTTTTCCACTCTAGATAAGTGTGGCTAAACTTTGGTTCAAGTAAGAATTCAGTGGATATAGTCTTAAAGCCTAGGTTGTGGTGTGTTTGTTCATTTTTAACAACAACTATTCTTGTCTTAATGTGTCTTGCCTGTGTGTAAAACATAATCAAGATAAAAGCCAACATTCAAATTTACACCTTGGAAACTTGCAAAACCTTTTCAAACATTAAACATTGTCAAAACTTTACAACCTTTGTCCAAACTTTGCAAACTTTGGTCCAATACATTCAAACCTTGGAAGACATGGCAATTTGTGATCCTAAACATGCTTGGCAAAACATAGATTTCATCCTTGCATAGACTCCACTTGCATTTTTCCAAGTCTAGGCCTCATACTTGCATCATATAAGTTTTATCTTTCATCTTTTAGCACTTACTTGGTATCCCCCATCTTCATATTGCAATCATTAGAGTTTAGCTTGCATCCTTCGCATTTCACCCTCAAAATCAGCACTTTGCATTGCCCATCTTACATCTTTGCATACCTAACCCACATCTTGAACACCTTAACCTTCATTTTTGGTGTCATAAGCATCGTTTTGAGCCTCCATTCTGATCTTAGCATTTTCCTCTACTGTTTAGCTCTCTGTGACATCAATATGGAAATCATAGCACCTAGAATTGCCTTAGTCTCAACCTAGTTTACCAACTGCGCCCTAAAATGACCAATTGTGCCCAAATTAGTCCCAACTATACCATAGATGTATTTGGTACTATCTAAGTGCACTTGGTGGTATGAGGACCTAGTTTTGGATTCTAGATAACATTTTGAGGCTTCAACAGTGTCCTTAGGTACCTGGATAGGTCCCCTTGCATTAGCATGCCCTAATTTGCATCTTGCATCTCCTAGTCTTCATTACCTCCACTTAGTACATCATTACTTAGGTCATAACCCCTATTCTACACCTCCTAACCTATCCTAACATCAACCCCAACATCTTAGCTTCTTGGCATATCAATTTGGCAACCACACTACTCAAAATCAACAAACCTTTAACCCAGCTTCCCAACTGCGCTCAGAAACTACCAACTGCACCTAAACTAGCCCCAACTACACCATAAGAATAGCTGGTACTATTAGAGCACACTTGGCACTATCAGGGTGCACTTGGGCACCTACATGATCATTTTGGGCCTCCAAACTACATTTTGGGACCCTAAAATTGCATCTAGGAGCCTCTATACCTCCCCATTCAACATTTGACCCAAAACTGCATCTTGCACCCAAAATCTCATTTCACACCTTAGGATCTTTGCATATTACATATCCAACCAACATAATCACCATTTTGAGTCCCCTAAACATCATTTCTGAACTCCAAAACCTTTGACTTTTGTCAAAAATTTGATCAAAAGTATGAACCCTAGAGTATTACATTGTGTCAATGGATAATGGACCTTGACCATGGTCATTTTATCATTTTCTTTTATCATTTTCTTTGGTCAAATTCTACCTATGTCAAGGTAGATTTTGCTTTATCATTTTGATCTTATCACTTTTTGTCTTTTTTGGGTCAAGATCCAAAGTCTATTGTCATAACGTTAAACTCTTAGGTTAATACCTTGTAAAGATTTCACCTAAGTTCAAGATACTTTCAATATACCCTTTTCATTGCATTATCATATTCCTAGTGTCCCTAAACATCATTTTGACTTACCCTAGTGGCATATATCCCTTTCATTTTGCATTGTTCAAATCCTAGCATCATTTTTACTATCAAACCCTACCAAATTGTTCATCAATCAAATTTTCTTCTTAATCATTTACCCTCATTTAGCATATCCCAAACATCATTATCAACCATACAAAACCATTCCTTGCATAGTCCACTTTGCATACATTAACCTTTAGCATCCTTACCAAGTCCAAAACATAACCCTAACCTTCATTTTGCATACCATAATCATCATTTTGTATACCTTCAAAACATCACCTTGCATTTGCATTTGCATAACATCCCTAGGACATTTGCACTTTGCATATCAAAACCCTAGTTCATTTGGCATTTTCCTAGGTTTCATATCATCCCTAAACTCTTAAAAAGCCTAAAAACACTCATATCTAGCATACCCACATCCTAATTATCAAGTTTTAACCTATTTTACCAACTACACACTTCAGGGGCATAGTTGTAGTTTTAGAGTGCACTTGGTAGTTTTAGGGTGCACTTGGTAATTAGGTGTTTCATTCTAGGTTCTAGAACCCCAATCTGCACTCCCAAAGCTTGCATTACATCCCGAAACCTTAGAAATCACTCTAAATCACTCAAAACATTCAAAATTTGCATTTTAGGCACCCTAGCACCTCTGTTTACCCATTGCATACCTCCTACTTACCAACTACTTACCTTCAAACCCCCAAATGGGTCATGGGTGCACTTGGTATTTTCTAAGCACAATTGGTAGTTTAGGTGTGCACTTGGGAGGTAGAAAGTCCATTCAAGTTTCCCTCTATTGCATTTGCATTCTAAGGTATCATGCAACCACTTACTAGGACACAATTAGCCCAGAGACCTGAAGAACTTTATCAAGCTTTGTTTTCTAAGGTACAAACACAACCAAAACTTCATCCAAGATAGAAGAAGAGCAAGAAAACCCAACATACATTTTACAAAGACCAAATCGAGGCATCACAACCTTTACTAGTAGAACCCTTGAACATGTATCTGGAAGAGCACCATAATCAAGCTATGACACAACAAACCTTGAACAATGCACCTACCATAAGATTTCCTCCAAAAAATTTGCCCACACATGGGATGGTTCAATGGAGTCTTAACTTTGAACCTATATTTGTATTGATACCACTCGGAGGAGGAAGTGTACCAACCACACCCAAAGATGAACAATCACACTCCTTCAAATTCAGCTAGCCTAACACAAGTACCTTCAACCCTAACACATCAAACATTCAACAAGGTAATGTACACCTTAGTGATGACTCTAACACTAATTATGGCATCACTAATGAAGAAATGGCTAGGGCATGTCAAGAAAAAAATTTCTGCAAAAACTTCAAATGTTTGGTAGCCCAAAAAATTGTCAAGTTCAATCCAAACTTGGAAGGTCCTAAGTCCAAAAATCAGACCAACTCAACAATTGAAAACATACAACCCATGATCAATTTGGACTTAGGTAAGGGAAAACAACCTTTGGAGTTTCCAAATGCAATAATGCCACCTATAAGGTCCCATCAAGAATCAACCATAAAAAATCCTCCAAAGTACATTTGCCTACATCAATGTTAATCCCTTGTTCGACGAAATACTACCAATTCCTAAACACTCCAAAAGGACATTAAGACTTGATTTTAGTCACTTGATGCAACCACAAGATGCACCTAAAGGGACTTGTGCTCTAGGGATTCAAAACATACCTCCTTTGGAGACAAATCAACAAAGTGCACCTTTGCTCCTAACTCTGCCAAGTGGTATGACATCAAATGTTATGGAGCCTCCCATAAGTACACTATGTGAAACATCAACTACAACAATTCCTATTGATGCACAAAGGAAAATTCTTATTGACATTACACCCATTCCCAAAAGGAACACATCTCATTGTCAAATCAACATGATGTCCCAAGGAGAAACCTCCAAAACATAAAGGTGCCAAAGCAATAATACTAATGCAGTGGTCAATTTGCAAGGACTTAACCAATTACCCTGACAACATCAACCAGCAATAGTCCAAGGACCTAATGTTTCCAACACACATTAAACATATCAACAACAACATCAACCACAACAATAACAATGTCAAGCGGTACAAACATCCAACATCCCTAATATGTTGTCCAACATAAACCCACTTAACTTCCATGCAATGTATCAACAACAATTCCAACAACAACAAGCCATGTTTGCTAAACAACAAGAGCAACTCAAACAATAGTTCAAATACCAAAGATGCCTTGAGCAAAAAAATTGCATACCAACAACATTTGTTACAACAACAACATGTGGCACAACAACCTCAATAGATAGCTCTACAAAAACAATCACATACATGGTCTCACATCCAACCAATAGTGGTGTCCCAACAACAACCACAACAAAAACACATTGTACATCAATCACAATCAATACCACAACAAGTGCCACATCAAATACCACAATAAGTACCCCAACATGTGTCACAACAGGGCCCCTTTTGTCTTTGAGGTGCCAACATACCTCCACCACCTACTGACCCATCACCAGACTCATTAGACACAAAAATGTTAAAACCAAGTAGACATAACTCCTACCACAACAAATGTTCTACTTGTAGGCACAAAAGACTTGAAGGAAAGACTATCATGCAAAACCCTAATGAAGAGCTATTGCAACAATTCAAACAACTTTCAAAACAATTCAAGGCATTGGGAGTCTAAAAGAAATAGGCTCTATATACAAAAAGGGACCTACGTCCTAATCCATTTGACAAAAGTCTATATATGCCTCCATTCCCAAAACACTTTGAGGCTCCAAGGTTCAAAAAATACTGAGGAAAAGGCAACCCTATTGATCACATTAGAGAATTTTGTGCCTCTTGTACCAAACTTAGTGATGAGACCACTTACCTCATGAGATTTTTCCCTCATTCTCTAGGTGGGCCCACACTTGAATGGTACTCCAAACTTCCTAATAATATCAAATCTTGGTTAGAACTCGAAAACAAGTTCATCTCCCACTTTGCCTTTAACATTACAAATGAGGTGACACTTTTTTATTTGTGCTCAACTAAATAGAAGACAGGAGAATCATTTATCACATTCTTACTATGTTGGAGAAGTTTAGTCAATCAATGCTCACTAGACATTCCTAAAGAACAACAAGTCAACTTATGCATTGAAAACCTAGTCCCTAAAGTAATGTATGAACTTAAAATCAAAATTCCAAGCACCATTTCTAAACTGATGGAAAAAGGGGCTAGTATTGAAGATGCTCTTATCTGTAAGGGAATCCTCAAGATGAACAAAGACAACAAAAATACCAACTCATCTAATGATAAGGAAAAAAATTTCTCCAAAAACAAGAATGTGACTAATAATGGCATTGTGGATGCATGAACAATTAGCACAACACAATATCAATTGACTTTGAAAGGTGCAAACCCTGCAATTTTAAAAACTCCTAATCAAACAACACCTCAACAATAGAAAATTGAGACTCCCACACAAGACAAACCTTGAAGACATCCTAGAACCAAGGACAAGAAATTAACACCATTGGGGATACCACTTGAAATTGCACTACAATAGTTACTAAGTAATAACTTCCTACAGTTACCCCCGATCAAAGATGAACCATTGACTAAAGCAGATTGGTGGGATGACAACAAATATTGTGATTACCACCACACCAAAGGACATAAAACATCATCATGCTTCCAATTGAAACATGCAATACAAGACCTTATTAATGATAGTGTAATCATAGTTGATCCATCACTATTAGCATCCAACTCTGATCACATTATCTTGAAAGATCCTTTAGGCAATCATGACAAAGAGAAGCCCTCCAGTTCAAACTCAAACTCACAAGGTAATGTGAATTACACTCACATTGGATATGACTACACTATCAATTATTTCAATGAGTCTCATTCTAGCAGATCCACATTCACACTGAAGGCTGAAGACCCTCATTGCGTTGTCACTACATGCCATACCAAGATCACCCTACTTGAAGCTCCATCTAGACCTACTGCTTCTACTAGACCTACACCCCCTAGTAGACCTACTACTCCTACTTCATTTGACTATAGCCTTGTTGAATAGCTCGACAAGACCTTTGCACAAATATCCATCTTGGACCTACTACGCATATCTCCTCAATGTCAAAAGATCTTGGATCAAGCCCTTAAAGAGTCAATAGTCCCAGATAACATGGATATTGCCCAGTTCCAAGCCATGGTTGGGAACCTATCTACCTCACAACATATCACCTTTTCTCCTCGGGATATTCCTAAGGACAAACCTAACCACAATGATCCCATTCATCTCAAAGTCTTCATCCATAATGCCAAAGTTAGAGGTGTCTTAACAGATGGAGGAGCAAGACTGAACACTTGTACTATTAAGGTTGTCAAAAGTTTGGGTTATTCTAAAGATGATGTGGATCCCTCTCAAATAATCACAATAAAAGCTTATGATGGTGGTGAATGCTTCTCCAAGGGCATCATCACATTACCTGTCAGAGTTGGTCCAGCTATTGAAGATACATTATTCCATGTCCTAGATATAGAAATGAATTGCAACATGATACTAGGATGCCCTTGGCTTCATGCTATGAAAGTAGTACCCTCTACATATCATCAATTTCTAAAGTTTTCCTATGACAATGTGGAGGTTACCATCCCTAGAAATCCAGATCCTTTCTAGTTTTGTGCCAATCTAAGAGATGCTAGTGCATACCAAGTCCTGAAAAACAATGAAGCACAACCCATGGATTCCTCTAAGTATGTGGATGCTGATATACTCCTCAGGAAGGCTAAGGAAAAGATGAAAATTGAAGACAATGGGTGTGGAGAATACTTTATGTCTCACGTATCCCACATCAGGGATTCACCACTTTCTCCCCAATCTTATGGTAAATCATAACTATTACAAGCACAACATTCTAAGATTAGTACACAAAATACCACTTCTACCAATGAGAATACTTCTATTTGTATTGAGAAAGAACAAGTAGAACAAAAACCCACTTTGGTATCTCTTAACAAGTATGGACCTGGGTTTACTATCATGCAAAAACAAGGCTATGATGGCTATAGAGGTATTGGATATTAGAACCAAGGAATAATTGAACCTATCACTACAAAAGGACAACCTCCTAGTTTGGGGCTTGGATTTAAACCATTACAAATAGGTCCTCCTAGTACTACAGTACCTACGTCTAAGACTATGGATGTTTTAAATGATGAAAAGGCATCTAAGGATATCCTAGATGAAACCAACAATCCTCTAGCTTCTAAGCATAACCCCAATGATACAACGGAATCTAATTTCCATATCTATACCTTCAACCAAAGCCCATTCAATACTAATGATGACATCCCCTCAAGTTATCCTGAACTGATGGATTGGGACCAACATGGACCACCAATCTTTGATTGATTCGACAATAATGATGATCTCACAATAGACTTTGAAATATATGGAGGCATTATGAACAACAATCATAAAGAAATTTCTCCTAAAGTGAACACATTGGCATATTGTTGGGAGTTAACTCCATCTTCCAGTTATAAAATTGAAAGCAAAGGAAAAAAATAATGAGCATAGGTCTCTTGGTGAAAACCTAAAGGTGCTATTAGACCATGAAAAATCAAAAGCTAAGCAGCTCCCAATGATACAAAATGAAAAATATGATGCCATTAATATCATTTTTCTAGTGTTCAACATGCCACAAAGTCTTTTGGAGCTCTCTCAATCAGCATTCATATGGAAGGTCATTGGTCTCAACCCTCCCAACTCTCCCTTATATCTAGTTGTTTATCCCCAAATCTAGCTACCTAATTTTCCCAACAACCAAGCTCAAATATTTATCCAACAAGCCTTCGCATATGTCATCATCAGTGACATCCCACATGACATATCTGCTAACCCATTTATCCTCATATGCCTTGATTCACAAGAGGCAAACATTGTCTTACATACAGTACACAATGGTATATCTCGAGGCCTTTCTAGTGGTTTGATTTTAGCCACAAACTTGGAACAAATCTTGCATAGTTATGGTTAGTCATGGACCCCAAGATTATCACCTAGTAGTAGCAACAAAAAATTTCTTATTAGCAGTTGTCAGCAACATTCTTGATTCCATCTAAAAGTCTTGAAAAAAATATCAAAAAAAAGTAAAATGTCTTGATAAAAGAAAAGAAAAGAGTGAAAAAAGTCATGAAAAAATGGATGCCTTGACGAAAACCTAGCAAACAGGCATCTTGGCACAAAAATTTGAGTCAAGAGAAAAAGTCTATCCACAAGTGAAAACCTGGAAAATAGTCACTTTGGACAAGTACAATGGTGAAAACCTAGCAAATAGGTGCCATGTGTAATCAGCTATTGCTCCTCCATCTATCAGGATTCCATCTAGTTTTTCCCCCTCTATCATTCCTTGATCATATCCTTCATATTGCAAGACATCCTTGGATCCTTGACCATGGCTCATGAAGTGGGTAATATCTATTGTTATCTTATCTAACACATCACTAGTCCATACATACTCTACCATTAGCCTTTGTACATAGTTTGTGTCTTGTTCAGGGGCATATTACCTACACATTGCATGAGTTTGAACTTGAATTGGGGGCACTTTTATCCATTGGACTTATCGCACAATGGATTGGAGCTAACACTTGTATATGCTTTTATGATCCTAAAAAAATCCTAAACATTCAAATACGATCCTAAGAAATCCTAAAAATTCAAATATGATCTTGAAAAAAATCCTAAACATTCAAATATGATCCTGAAAAAATCACTAAAAATCATAAAAAGTCTAGAAAAAATCACTAAAAATATCATAAAATTTCCTAAAATAAACCCTAAAAATCATAAAATGTCCTGAAGAAACTAGTCACACAAAAACATCAAATATCCTCAAAAAACCCTAAAAAATACAAAACCCATAAAAAATCTGCAATAAACCTTGTAAATATTCACTATGGATAACCACCCCTTTTTCATACACACTTTCACTTTGCAAACTAAAACTCAAAGCACTACACTTTCAAGACAATCAAACTATCTAAGCAACGTCAACCAACAATTAATCCAACATGTCACTATGAACCTATCAACTGAATCAACAAACCAAACTATCACATGATCAACCTTTCAAACACCATCTAAAAACCTAAAAGTACTCAAAAGCAAGTAATAATGGACAAGAATAGCTATTGGCTCATGTTGTTTAGTGAGTGATTTATTTTTGCTTTATTTTTTTTTTATCACATTCCTATGCCACTCGATGATATAAACTAATTTATGAGAGTGGCCAGGATGGTTCATGGTCATCCTTTTCTATTTTTGTCTATTACAATGTACCTTTGAGAGTCTGGGGCATGTACTTATGCCTTAGGAAGGACAAGGTCTTTTTTGTCTACATCATGCTTGGTTACACAAAAGGCTTACATTTGTGCTCTGGCCCTTTATGCCATGATGTGTTGCATTCTATTTTCCATATCAAAATAAAGCTCCATTTGACATATAGTGCACTTCCTAGAAACAAAAGTCTTCACCTCAATTTTATTGGTCCTCATCTTATCTCCTTGGTCTTCTATCATTCACCTCTTGATCCATCACCATGATCATGTATCTTGATGCACCAAATCATCTTCATCTTGCATTCATCCATTCTTGTATCATCCTACTCTATCTATCACCTTTTTGTGACTTTTCACCTAGTCCAACCTCAATCTAACATTTGTCTGACCATTTTTTACCAAATCTAACCATGTTTATTATTTTTCTCATGTTCTTACATCTTTCCATCATTTTGGGCATGCACACATAGTTTTGAGTCATTCTAAGTCCAATCGGGCTAATTTTGGCCCTCGAAGCCTTCTAGGGTGTAGTCTACACTTTTAGAGCACTATTGGGCTTCCCAAGTGTGTCCTAGGCACACTTGGTACTGTCATGACACACTTGGGCTTACCAAGTGCACACTGGGTGCACTTGGATGAGTTTTGGGCACACTTGGGGTAGTAGAATGCCCATAACTACTCTCGAGGCCCTTATGTTGCACTCTGGAGGCCATAACTTTTGTAGTTCAACTTTGATTTATGAACCATTAGTTGTGTTGGACTCATATCTTTCTTGTGAACATAATGAGCTATCATTTTCATCATTTGGTCACCATATTGAGTGGTAATCCTTGAAACTACTCTTGGGCTCCTGATTGACCCCTATTAGGTTGATTTTGGCCCCTGGAGCCTTCTAGGGCACATTTTGCACTTTTAGAGCACACCTACGCTTTCCAAGTGCATCATGGGAACATTTGGTACTATCATGGCACACTTGGGCTTACCAAGTGCACACTTAGCACACTTGGATGAGTTTTGGGCACACTTGGGGCAGTAGGATTCCCAAAACTGCTCCCAAAGCCCCTAGGTTACACTTCGGAGCCCATAACTTTTGCATTTTAACTCAGATTTGCAATTTGTTAGTTGCATTGGATTTGTATCTTTGTCACAAAAAAATGAGCTATCATTTTCATCATTTGGTTACTTTCTTGGCTAGTAACCTATGCAATTACTCTTGGGCTCCTGATTGACCCTGTTTTGCACTCTAGACCTCATAACTTTCACATTTTAACTCCGATTTTCGATCTATTAGTTGCTATGGTTTTTTATCTCTTTGTTGGAAAAATTGAACTATCATATGCCTATTTTTTTCAATTTTTTGAGGGGGCATAAATATATACCACATTGTTGGGGCATTCTTTTATGGCTTTTTTGTTAGCATTCTTTGACATAACGCTCTAAATGACATTGTATCAAAGAGGGGAAAAATGTAGATGCTCAAAAATGTTTAGCATCTATGGTTTCATAACTTCTTTATACTAGTTCATCCCATTTTCTCATTGTAATAACTCTGATCTTTTGGCCAAATTGATCATACTTTATCATTTGTATCCTCTTTCACATCAATTTCATGTCATTTCTAACGCATATCAAATCAACTTGCAATCATTTCGTATCAACTCAAAACCATTTCAAATGAACTCAAAATCACCCCAAATCAACCCAAAATTAGTTTGAATCATCACAAAATATGTCAAACATCCAAAATTATTCATCATTTGTCCATTCCTAGGTATTGCTGTGGCTTTTAGTGCCTTGGAAACCTATCAATCTATCAAATCTTATCAATTTGGCCTTAATACTATCATGGTTCTCAATGCTAGGTCAAACTATCATTCATGTCATCTGATCTCTAACATTTTTGAGGCTCTTAATGTTAGATCATGGCATTATCAACCAATTTTAATAATATTGACAATGTCTATTGATATTATTATGATCAACCTTATCAATCAATTTTGATCCTGTAGCATTTACAATGTCAGTTAAATGTTACATATCTTTAGTTCATGTCATGTATCCTTTGCATGTTATCAATTTCAATCAATCAATCAATTTTACCATGGCTCTGGTCTACTTGTCACCATCATATTCAATTTGTATCATCATCACATTTCATCAAAGGATACTATCGCATTTATTTAATCAATCTAGACAATCATCTATTAATTTTCTCCATAGGATTAAATAACCCATAATTTAATCCTATCTCATCACTAATTATTCTTCGACTAACCTCCTTAATTAATTGATATTTTATTAATTAATTGATTTATCATTCGCAAACCATGGAAATTCTTAATTTCCTAAGTCACAATTTCCTTTATTAATTCCATTTTCTACTAATTTCTATTTTGTGGAATAAAGGATTTTTAATTCAAATACTCTAGAAAATATTGACATCATCATGACACTCAGGTATGACACCTCATGGATTCTCCTTTTCCATTTGGCTAAGATATTTCATAATTCGATATTCTTATTCCCTTACACATGTCCATATTTGGCTTATTTGTCATAGATTTTTGGCTTTAAGTGGGCCTGAGGTGTCTTATGATGCATCATAGATTCTCTTCCATATTTAGTCAAGTTTGACTTCCATGCATCATAGAATCCTACATTTGTCATCTTTTGTCATATGCATCATGGATTCTCAAAGGAATCTCTTGCCACATCGCATATCTATGGGTGACAATTCCAATGCTCTCATCCTCCATGCCACTTATAAAATGAGCATTCTTCCTCTCATTCCTAGTACTAATTCTTGAGTATTTTTCAAGTCCTTGGCCTTTTGGTATTTTTCACTCCACCTCTCACACTAAAATCACAACTTCAAGTGTTCTCATAGAATTATCATCATCTTAGGCTTTTGCTTCAACATTGTGTGCACTATAGGCAATTTTGGAGCTACATCATTTGGAGAAGAAAGAAGGACATGGGAGCTACAAATGAAAGAGGGGGTTTCTAACCTTGTGTTTCTTTCTTTATTAGTTTGGCTTTCATGGTAGACTAGAGGGTGCTAACGTATGTTGATTGATTTTGTGATTTGCTCATAGTATGTTATGCATTTAACCCATTTTCTAGGTCCTACACTTTCCCATTAAAAAGATGTATTTTAGTAATTCAATACTTATGATTATTGTGGAGAAAGTGCCTAAAATCATCGAACACTTTCTTTCCTAAAGTTCTTAAATGATGAGATTTCATCTCCAGACCACAAACTGGACATGTAGAATTTCCCTTTGTTTGAAGATCTTTCATAAACAACTAGATCATGTATAATTATCATGTACAACTTAAAAATAAAACAATAATGTGTAAGCACTATAATATACTAAAAATATGTGATCTTAACAATATAAAATATTGCAAAAATGAGTTAGCCCAGGGACATCATGTATTGTCCATATGAGCATTGCATAAAATTTAAATTGTCTTTGTCCTATTGGTCTAGAGATTTCATACATAGTGACCCCGTTCCATAACTTCAATAACTTGTCAATAAGGGGCTCAATATACATATTTATATATTTAACTTGCTACTTACATAGTAATTGAATGAACATAAATATTACATAATTATTATGACCATTTTGATGCACTATTTATAAATTAATTTAGATAACTATTAAATGAAAAAATACCTGGTAAAATCATTGACAACAATATGTCCTCCTTTATGGACATCCAAGGAGGAATTTTATTGTTAATAACAAAAGTAGGCCACATTGAGTAAATAGATCTCATATCTCCAAATGGATTGACACCATCTGCTACCAATGAAAGCTTGAGATTATGAGGTTCTTATTTAAAGTGTGACCATGTTTTTTCTATTTCTTTAAATTTAGAAAAAACTATAGGAATTTTCATAATATCATCTTGATTTCTATTGTATACATGGTAATCCATAAATTTTGCCAAGCTAGTGCACCTAAATAATTGTTCAAGATGTGAAATAATGGGAATGTACCGAAGAACCTTATAAGCCACCTTTTTTGTTATTTCATTTGACCAATATCTACTAATATAACAATTAGGGAATTCTATTGCAAATTCATGTTGTTTATGATATAGAATATGATCATTGGGATATGCACTTATTTTTTGATACTTCATTCCAATTTGATTCATAATGGTAGATAATTCTTGGTACAAACAAGGCAAAATATTTGATGGTGGTAACAAAAACTCACCTATCAAACTACAACAACAAATATGAGTTGTTAATGTAATGAATATTAATGGCATGATAACATTGAATATAAAAAAATGGATACCTTAGCATACATGACATTTCTACATTAGATAAACCATTCATAATGTTCAAGTTCACTAAGAACACTAAAATAGAGAGAAGATTTGTTTGGGAGCCTTATCCCTAGCTTGGATATTCACACCACCATGTTCCTCTAGTTGCAAATCCACATTCACCAATTGATGAAAATTGTGGCCATCATCAACATGACCATGTTTCCTACAATGACTCTAGGCTATTATGATTAGAATTATTTGATTCTTTAAGCCCTTACACTTTTTTCAAGGAAAATTACATTTACCAATTTTTCTTTGGAACTAAGACCACAATCTAGCAATTGTCTCATTATTTTTTTCTTGGTTTATATTTCTAGGTGTGGCATTTATTCACAAGAAAATATTTTGGCTATAAATATAAAAAATATAAACATACAAGAATTAGTAGTATCTTATATAATCAAAAATAATAAAATATTACAATATTATACAAGATTAACAAATACATACACAAATCATGCTCACAAGATTAGGCCAACCAATTTTCACATTCCTTCCCAAATTATCTTTCCTAATATCTTTCCTCCACCATAATTTGGACATAGTATTTTAATGTGATTAAGGATTTTTTCATTCTATAATACCACACACGCACACACACACACACATGGGCACACATGCATTTACACAATCACACACACAGACATATAAAGTACAATCATGTAAAAAAATTATCGAACAAAATGTGATGAGACTTAGATTAAATGGTATATGGAACTTAGAATAGAGCTTTAATGGCATCCTGCATGATCATTAATGATAAGAAAGAGGATCAAAAACTACTTGAGAGAAAGAGGCATTGTGACATGAAAATTTTATGCTCCATTCTAACATCGCTAATTCCTACATATATCAACATTTTACTTCTTTATGCAATTATTTATTTATCTATTGATCTACCCTTATATAATTTTGAAGAACTAACAAATTTGACCTAATTTATCAGGAAAAGCATTCATTATTAGACCAGCTCATGACAACTACATTCTACATTCATGAATTGGAGAAGAAAAGAGAGAGGTTGAGAATCTTATCTCATATTGAAAAATTCCCTAAAAGGGTTTTGCATAATATAGAGAATGGTGAGATTAATGTGCCCATTGATTCATCTAGTGCTTTTCCCATGGTGAGGCTTACAATTATGAGTTTGGAAATGCATGTCACTATTAGTACATTCAAACATACAGTTTTGTTATGGACTTTGTTAGAGATATTGAAAGGAGGTGGCCTTGAAGTTGAGGCTGCATTGCAATCTTTTGTAAATAATAAGATCTTCAATACTCTTTAATAAAGGTAATCCTTTGTTTATGTTGGATTTCTTAAATATTATATAGTAGGTTTCAATGCAAGGTAATCCTTTTAATATTCAATTTCCTAAACATTATATATTAGGTTTAATTTCTAGGCCACAAATACTCCAAATTCACTTATTTTTTCTTCTTTCTTAATGTGTGATGATTAAAGACTGAGTATTCAAATTTCTATTCTTCTCTTAATTGGAATTGATGCGAATGCAGATCTTATATGTTCTCTATTTTGACAACTAAATTATATATGAGAGACTTTGGCGGTTGGTGAGGGAACATAGATCCCCATTTTAGCATCCAACTAGCTAAATTTGATCTGTGAGATTTCTAAAGATTTATTTGAATTAGTTCCAGTATTTTATTTGGAGTGGCCATAGATTCCCATAAGAAGTCTTCATTTTCTCTTCATTATTTTAAAAACTTTCCTTTTACCTCTCTCTATACATTTGACATGATCTATTGTATTTAGGATGAATAGATGACTCATCCTGGAGCATTATTTTATCATGTGTAGATTGCATTTGAAGAATAGGTATTGTTTTAGAGTAAAAAATGTGAAAACACTTCATATACAAAGTAATATTTGTTGGAATATTATTTTTCATAAGCCCTTGTGGAGCCAATTAAGTTTCTCATATGCAATAAAAGATTTGTTAGAAAATTGTCTCTAAATCCTCGTTCAACCGACTACTTATTAGAAGTAATTTATTAAAAAAATTGTGCATCTTTTTGTTCCTCCATCCTAATGCACATCAAGAAGCATGAAAATTTAAATTCAAATTTTGACAAGAAGATTGAATTTTAAGTGGACAACAATACACATAGAGAAAGAATGCATATTTTTGACAAGGGATGGTAAGCATGAAAAATATTGTATTGTGAACAATAATTCTGAGAAGATGAGATGAATATTATTGTGCAACAAAATAGAATAGATGTGTTTGCAATGTAGTAAGGTTATTGTTCCAACAGAGCAAAGGAATAGAGAATTGATGTAGCTCTAGTCAGTTGTGGCTGCAGCTTTCAATTGATTTAGATGAAGTAGTTTAAATCATATTGTAATCCAAGTTTGAGAGAAGTATGTAAATGTCATTTCTATGATTAATAGAAATTATAAGAGGTTATTTCTAGATTTGTTTAGGGTTTATGGTTTCTACATTGCTAGTTGATTGGAAAATGAAGCGGAAGGTCAACGTTTGTGTTTTGGAATTTTAAATGTAACACTTAGTTTTAGCTCTAAGAAAGCCCTAAGTCTTATAAGGAATGACAATTTGTTTGTGCTGATTTATTTATTTTTTGCACACATAAAAAAAGAAACATTAAATTTTGAGACATAACAAATGGTAGTAAAATTTGGAAACAATAACAACTATTAAAGAGACAAAATTGTGGTGTCAAGGCAAAGAAAATGATAGTAATGGTAGTAAATAACTTTTGAGAGCTTGTAGTCATTGGGGTTGTATATTTGGGTCACCTAGCATAATATGTAGCTCTCACAAACAACCAAAAGGCCTATCTAAGGAGATGGTTGGAAAATATCTAAAGCCATTGAGTTTAATGAAAGATGTCCTAAAAAAGATAGAATTATCTAGAATAGCATCAACAAATTATGCATAGGAGCATAGTGACATTCTCCAACAAAATTTGAAAGAATGTGATAAAGTCAAACTAGTGAAGTTTTAGATGATATAATGATATTTTGAGAATCTTCAAATACATTGATAATAATTGGAAAAATAATAGAAGAGTGGAAAATTATATTATAGATTTTTAAAAATTCTAAACTCTAGATTTTATGCAATATTGAGTTCCATTGAAGAAGTGAAGGACCTCTCAGCATTGATGGTGGATAATTTGATTTGTTCTCCTCAAATCCTTCCCAAGAGAACTCTTTCAACCTTTGAGATAATAGAAGGGGTCAGGGAAGAGGTAGTAACATTTCACAAGAGGCAAGGGAAAGTTGTAATGAGGAAGTTGTGTGGAATAGCTTAGAGGGAGCAAGTAGCTCATAGTCATTTTTTAGGATCAAGAAGAATTAAAAAAGCTCAAAGTCAAAGCAATGTAGCATGTTTTATATTAAGGTAAAAATAGGTTTTGAGGGGACCCAAAACCCCTAACAATAGTAAAAAAGATGTTCAAACATAGCAAAACTAGGAAACAAGATCCTAAGACCAAAAAACAAACTCAAAATTAGGTTTTACAGGGACTTGAAACCATAAAATGTCTCCAAAGAACATGACCAGGTTTTACAAGGACTTGGAACCTACAAGTTTTACAAAGCTTATCAAATAGAAAACTAAAACCAAAACTAGAAAAAACTAGACCACTACTGCAACTCCTTGATCATCTTAATAGCCTCCTTCCCCACTTCAGCTATACTAAGAGTAGTATCAGTAGGGGAAAAGCCAGTACTAGCAGTAACTTTAGTAGCCTTCTTCTACAAATTCAATTTGTTCCTTTTACTTGGTCCTCTAAGAAACATAATATCCTCATTGGTCTTCTTTCCCAAACTTGCCACAACCACACACAAACTAGAAGTCATTTGATCCTTATTATTGTCACTTTCCTTGATCATATGTTGACGACCTTTTTCATATTCCTTTAGTTTTTTAGGTATAAGTTTCTAGTAGCAAAAGTTTAGTTTAGTCATTTTCCTTATCCTTTTGCACTTTGCCCAATTTTTTGTTAAGTTTCATAATCTCATTGTAATTCTAGGTATCTCCACAGAGAGAGGAATTGGCTTTAATCTTTGTAGTATTAAAGAAGGAGAGTGAAATCCCCAAACTCAGGTCATCCTCCTCCTTCTCCTTAGGGATCTCTATGCCCTTCTCATCCTCTTTACCTAAATTAGCATGTAGCATGTTATTATAGAATTTTTTTTCATTAAGGGAGAGCTTGAAAAACAAAGATGATGAAACAAAGAAGAGGATAAATATAATTTATGAAATGGTAGTTGATGTTGATCACTTAATTAAGGATTTTTTCATGTGTATAATTGGTGATTAGGGTAGAGTTGAAATTTTGCATCTCAACATTGAATAAAATAAATACAAAGTGGTAATGAAAAGTGGTAATGAGTTTCTTTGTTATGGATGAAAATATGCTATCCAATATTAAAATGGAGTATAATAGAGAACTTCTAGTAGTACACAAAGGACCTATTAGGATTGACACCAAGCATGGAAAGAATAATGAGATAGAGAATGTTTATATTTCCCCTTGTACTAACTATAAATCTTGAGCCGAAGACCTTGTTTGTATTCCTTCAACTTTTCAAGTATAATTCCCACCTGAGTTTCCAATAGCACAAGTTTGGCTCGCTCATTCTCCTGATCCTTCTGCACTTTGCCCAATTTTTCCTTAAGTTTCATTATCTCATTATAAGTCTAGGTATCTCCATGGAGAGAGGAGTCAGCTTTAATCTTTGTAGTATTAAGGAAGGAGAGTGAAATCCCCAAACTCGACTCATCTTCCTCCTTCTCCCTAGGGATCTCCATGCCCTTCTCATCCTCTTTACCTAAATTAGCATTTAGCATGTTATTATTATAGTAATTTTTTTCATTAAGGGAGAGCTTGAAAAGCAAATATGATGAAACAAAGAAGAGGATAAATATAATTAATGAAATGGTAGTTAATGTTGATCACTTAATTAAGGCTTTTTTCATGTGCATAATTGGTGATTAGGGTAGATTTAAAATTTTGCATCTCAATATTGAATAAAATAAATACAAAGTGGTAATGAGGTTCTTTTTTATGGATGAAATGCTATCTAATATTAAAATGGAGTATAATGGAGAACTTCTAGTAGTACACAAAGGACCTATTAGGATTGACATCAAGCATGGAAAGAATAATGAGATAAAGAATATTTATATTTCCCCTTGTACTAACTATAAATCTTGAGCCAAAGACCTTGTTCATATTCCTTTAGTTTTTCAAGTATAATTCCCACCTCAGTTTCCAATAGCACAAGTTTGGCCTGCTCATTCTCCTAATCCTTTTGCACTTTGCCCAATTTTTCCTTAAGTTTCATAATCTCATTGTAAATCTAGGTATCTCCATGGAGAGAGGAGTTAGCTTTAATCTTTGTAGTATTAAGGAAGGAGAGAAAAGTCCCCAAACTTGACTCATCCTCCTTCTCCCTAGGGATCTCCATGCTCTTCTCATCCTCTTTACCTAAATTAGCATGTAGCATGTTATTATTATAGTAAATTTTTTCATTAAGGGAGAGCTTGAAAAGAAAATATGATGAAACAAAGAAGAGGATAAATATAATTGATGAAATGGTAGTTGATGTTGATCACTTAATTAAGGCTTTTTTCATGTGCATAATTTGTGATTAGGGTAGAGTTTAAATTTTGCATCTCAACATTAAATAAAATAAATACAAAGTGGTAATGAGTTTCTTTGCTATGGATGAAAATATGCTATCCAATATTAAAATGTAGTATAATAAAGAACTTCTAGTAGTACACAAAGGACCTATTAGGATTCACACCAAGCATGGAAAGATCATATTTGTACTAGCAATGTAGCATGTTATTATTATAGTAAATTTTTTCAGTAAGGGAGATCTTGAAAAACAAATATGATGAAATAGAGAAGAGGATAAATATAATTTGATGAAATAGTAGTTGATGTTGATCACTTCATTAAGGCTTTTTTCATGTGCATAATTGGTGATTAGGGTAGAGTTGAAATGTTGCATCTCAACATTGAATAGAATAAATACAAAGTGGTAATGAGTTTCTTTGTTATGGATGGAAATATGCTATCCAATAATAAAATGGAGTATAATAGAGAACTTCTAGCAGTACACAAAGGACCTATTAGGATTGACACCAATCATGGAAAGAATAATGAGATAGAGAATGTTTATATTCCCCCTTGCACTAACTATAAATCTTGAGTGCCTAATAATTGATACAATTAGGCTATCAAGTATTTATGGAGAAATGTGAATGTGTCTTCATTAACAAGAATGGGAGAAAATATTTTAGTGGTACTGAAAAAGAAATAAGGATAAACTATTGTAAAACTCTAAAGGAAATTCTACACCATTATAGTTTTTGCACATTGATATATGGTCTTATGCATAACATATCTATTGGAGAGAGTTAATATTTTATTATTTTATAGATTATTACAGAAATTAGGGATAGGTATGTATTTTCAAGCATAAATCATATGATTTTATGATGTTTATGAAATTTAAGACCCAAGATAAAGAGGAGAGTGGAAACTTCTTCAAGATGATAATGTCTACTAGATAAGGGTAAAATCCCTCTAATATATTTAAAAATATTTGGAAGCATCATGGTACTATAGAAGAGTTGGAAAAAAGATAAATCAATAGAAAAGTAAAGTAGTTAAGAGGAAGAAGAAGACTATTCTAGATATGGTAAGGCTTATGAAAATTGAAAAATATACCAACTAAATATTAGGGTGCAACTACTTCAATAATGATTTATTTTATAGATGAAGTCCCACAAAGTGAGTTTGTTACAAGTTCCCACAATGGGCATATATGAAATTTAAGTGTATGGTTGAGTACTTTAGAGTGTTTTAGTATGTGGAATATGCACTAGTAACAAAAGATAACATAAAAAAGTTGGATAACAATGGTGTGATGTGCATCTTCATGGGCTATAGTACATATAGAATTGTAACCAAGTCACCAATAAATTACATCAATGAAGATGTTGAGTTACTTAGAAATTTCTTAGTGCATCTCTTTAAGTATGTTGATTAATGTACTTGATAATGATGACTATGAGGTTTATTAAAGTGTTATTAAATTTGTTACAAAATTCATCAGTATCCTAGTGTACAACTACAATGTAGATGATCTTTGATTTCTTGATTTACTCGATCATGTGATATGGATATATCTCAACATTCAAGATGTTTTCTTCAATTCATATGAAATATTCTAAAATATTAATTTTATTTGTTACCTTTCCTTTTAATGGTCTCTCTTTTAAAAATGATGACACATGTTAGTGGTCATTATTTTCAATCAAGTTTCGATGCAAATAACTTTTACTTTCTACTTTCTTTGACTTACTTGGGAAATGGATGTGCTTCATCTTTTTTTTTCTATTGACATGACATGGCATGATGTCATATATCTATTTTATTTGTTCTCCCTTTACTTATAATCAACTCTTGTGAAAGATTCAATTCATTAAAGAAAATCAGTGATGGAGGTAAAGGCAGTAGTAGGGGGAAAGACACAGTTTGTGTTGGTTCATGAAGGATGTCATGGAGCTTGGTGTTGGTACAAACTTCTCCCTCTCCTAAGAAAGGAAGGTCACGATGCCACTATAATAGATCGTTCCACTACAAGTTGTACAAATTTTCATGTATTTCATCTTCATTTTATTTTCCATTGCTTATAAGAGTGTTTCAAGGTTGGGAACCGCTTCAACATCCTTTGCATGGTTTAGAGGCAATGTTATTGTGGCAGAGGCTTTGGCAAGGAAATGAGACTCATGATTATGAAATTTACATATAAGTAGACTTTCTTCTTCAACTCCTTACACTCAACTCTTCACTAAAGTTATTCTTCTAGTAGTGAGAATAGTTACCACAAATTATTGGGAGCCAAGGGACCTTGAACCTATGCTACATTTTCTAGATAGATGGGAGAAGTTACTACTAACTTTAGTACTTCATAACATTATGGATCATATAGTGATGCCCAAATTAACAATAGTAGTAGATACTTGGGATCCTCGCAAGGTGATTGTGCCAATACATGCATGGTTACATCCATGGATTCCATTGTTGGGCTAGTGTATGGAGCTTAATCTGATGATAGTTCTATAGGAATTTGTAATCAACCGAACTAATTAGAAACTAGACCAATTTAATTTCATTATGGTTTGTTTATTTCTAAAAATATCTACTATGATATGTTTTTGTAAAATTTCTTGCAAACTTTGCCCATTTTTCCTTGTCTACATTATTATTGTGTAGGATTTTGAGGTAAGTCGCTTAGCATGGGGTGAGTGATTTTTATTGTTTTATTATTTTGATTCTAGAGTATATATGCAGTTGGATCAATTCTCTATTGTGATAAGATGTAATAAGAACCTTAGAAAAAGATCTCTTTGTATATTAAAATTAATTAAATTAAGTTTTAAATCATATTTCTAAATCCCCTAACATTAATAAAAAATATAAAAGTAAAATGATGTCTCTAAAATCATGAATATGACAAGTGTTAAGAGGTCATATGAAAACTTACAATTAGGATTATATGGCCACTAATAGATAGCCATGAAGATACATGTAAAATGGACTTTTAAAAGTTTTGTAGAGAATTAGGTCACATAAGACAAAAAAAAATACAATATACCTCAACTCTGGTCTCATCAAAAATTTGGAGCCAACTAGGCTTCACATCCCTATTTGTTAAAAATGGAATGCCCAATGACCCAATCTCTACACATCCATCTAGTTCTCAACATGCTCCTCTTCTACCAGAAAATAGTTGAAGCACTCCATTTGTTTGTGTCTTTTGGTGCTTAACGTAATCAGACTTCGAATCACATTCATCCTTAATATGTGTTTTCTTCAACAATCTTGTCAAGGAACTAACATAGTAAAAGAAAAAAATCATTTGTTCTCTATGTTGAGCATACTAGGTAGAGAATTCAAAATGTAATCTTTTTTATTTATACAATCACATTACACAATTTGAAAAAATTGTGCCCAAAAACAATAAAAAACCCCTATGATAGCTGCTAAAGAAGAATGCAATAATAACCCATGTTAGACTTAGTCATACTTTTAATTAGATTCATCTTTTTTATCCCTTGTACAAAATGTAGAAAAGATATATGGAAGTATTTTGAATCTTAAGAGAAGGCCTAATGGAAGTCTAACTAAGCTGACTTCAAATAGCTCGCATGACACACACAGATGAAACCTCCTCCGATGGTGAAATAACAAACTTCTTTTTATTTTTTTGGTTATTTGAACCCAAGTTAGTTGGAATTTTTACCAAATTGGGAAAACCTAATTTGGTCCAACTTTCAACCAACTCATGCATAAAAAAAAAAAGAATTGTATTCAAAAAGCTAATTAAGGTCTTGGTCAAAATAAAAGGTCAAAAATTGACTTGTAATGTGTTAGTGATGCCATGAACTAAAGTTGATGAATCTAGAGACCTGAATGAATCATCTTGACTTTGATAGAAAAGATTTTGCTCAACCCCTGTTTGAATTATGTCCTACATTCTCACATGTTCCTCACTTAGAGGATTTTTGGGCTGATTATGATGATGATTATGGAGTTAGGAAGTCTAAGATGAGAGATGTAGAGCAAGCCCCATGAGAAAAATTTATCAACTCTAGTTCACTTCTTCATATTCCTAATGCTGATAAAGGTCTCATCTTTTCCTCTATAGGTATATTGAACCTTGAAGTTGAAGTTGATCCTAAGGTTCAAAGTTTAGTTCTACCTTCAAGATGAGCGAGGTGGTCCCACTCTCACACTAAAAAAGAAAAAGCCAAAAGGGCTATTATGGAAGATACTAATATAGGCCCAATTAATGTCAAATTTTTGGTTGAATCCTCTAGAGAGGGAGTTTAAGAAACCTTGGATCAAGGTGATCAACACCCAGAAGGTGATGTCAATGCTCTAGGTTCAATGATTACTATTATTTCCTCCCTTGTTTTACAAACCCCTCCATCCAAAGGCACTTCCTTGGTGCTGAATTGGTTTGATTTATCAGTGAATGAGAAAAGGAGCTTAGTTCCTATAAGAATTTTGGTGGAGGACATGGTTGGAAAGTGTTTGGGAAAGATACCAAATGTCAAAATGTCAAAGATAGAAACCATACTAGGGGTTGATGAATAGATAGGAGACTAGGTTGTTGAGGTGTTCAAGTCATCCAAAGATAAAACTATAGATGACATCACACTCCAAGATTATACTATAGAGAAAAAGGTTCTTGGGCCAACTTCCAAAGATATGTATATGGAAATTTTGGATTAACATACTAGGGTCACTAGGCCACATTTGGAAGAATTGGAGGGAAAATTTAGAGTTGAAATAATATATATGCTGACTGGTAGAATACAACCATAATCTACAAAATGTGGAATCTAAATGCCAACCTCAAGCCATCTCCATGATCAATTTGATTTCTCTAGCTAATCAAAAATTTATCAACCAAGTAAAAAGAGATAGGTTAGTTCCTCAAGCATTTGATGAATGGATTGAATATGTGGTTTCCCATGACATTAGCTACATTGCTCACTTGGCTGAGACAAAGGTGAAAGCTAAATAGATGATGAACAATTTGGAAACAAAGCTTGGCACATGGGCTAAAGAAAAGGAGAAGTGTGAGGATGTTGTGGCTTACATCATAGAAGTCCAAGAGTATGGGGCAAATGATTTTTTGATGGAAAAAAAAGACTCTAGTATTGATGCAGACTTCTTATGCCTCTAGAACCAACCTAGAATGGTGAAACATGGTCACTAAGAAATTCTTAGAAGAGTGTTTAGAGCTGGTTAAAGAACTTAATTATCTGAAAGAAATCCTAGATAATAATGTAAAGTATATCAATATTGAGATCTCAGGAAATAAGGATCAACCAAATAAGATCCTAAAAGAGATAGAAGCAGCTTGCCAAGATAAGCTACATGCCCTAAAAGAAAACAAAAAGATCTTTGCTATGAACTTTGTCATCATCACCCAAATGGATTCGATGATCATAATCAATGACGATAATCTAATTATGCAAATTAAAAAGATGGAGCATGCTCACTAAGTCATCACCATTTGGTAGTTGAGGAAAAAATAGTTGGGAATCCTATAGCAAAAAGAAATCATGGATTTCAAAGTTGCCTACAAAGAATGGAGATGTAGGAGACAACATGTCTTTTGGGAAAGGACAACTAGGAAATTCGCTAAACACCACAACTACTTAACCTAGGACTATGGCTTCAAAGAATGGAGATGTAGGAGACAATATGTCTTTTGGGAAAGGACAACTAGGAAATTCACTAAACACCACAACTACTTAACCTAGGACTATGGCTTCGGCCATTTAAATATTTTAGTTTCCTAAGTTGGTTTCTTTCTAGTTCTATGATTAGCTTCATCAAATTTGGCTAGAGTTAGTTTCATAACTATTATTTTAATAATCCTTGCACACCTACATATAGTATAACTTCTAATTTTTTGGTATCAATACTCTAGTGATTTTTCTATAAGAAATTAAGTTTCTAAGGCAGGTTCAGACCAGACCATTTTGTGGTTCCATTTATTTGGATAAAGAAATAAAAACAAAAATCTTTTGGTTCTTGTGACACATCATTTTTTATTTAAGATCATATGGTTTTGGTAACCTTGATTCATTTCATAAGGAATGATTTCTTGGTTGTGATTAATGATTGTGTGCTTTGTTCTGTAAATGGTTCCTTATTTATCTTGTTCAATTGGATCAGTTTGTAATGCCTTGCCTGGAGATCCTTTGAAACAAGGATGAAATACAAGACAAGAATTTTATTTTACAAGTATGAATGCACATGACAACATCATACAGGGATCACAACGATCGCAACGAAAGACTTCACCACAATCCTAACAACCAATGAATCTCCAAATGCCACTACCAAACTGACACACACAAACAAGCCAACAACGATAATGCACAGGATGAGGGCTCAAGAAATGACCACTCATCAACAAAACACCAAGCTGGGGTAGAATGGAGAAACCTGAAATTTGGCTAAGCCTAAAATCTTGAAGCCATGAAAATTGGCCAAGTTTGGATTTCTGAAGCCCTAAAATTTCCTAGAATCTTTATCTTATCTCCAACAGGTCTAAAACCTATCTCAAAAGATTTGTCATATATATTAAAATATATCTTAAGTATAAGGAATTAAATATATATTTTAAACCCAAAAGGACTACAACAAAAACATGCAAAAAGGAATTGAAAGAAAACAACTTGAATCCAAAAAGCAACAAGACAAGGTTGAAGAACACCGAAAAGGGTATCCAAAACAACTCTCAAAAAGTTTGGATCAAATCGAAAAGTGCACATTGCTGGCTTGAGCAAGTTTTTACAAAAACTATGCGATACTTTAATACAGCACTAAAAAGTATTGCACAACATTTCTAAGGAAGGAGGGTGACACTTTTAGAGTTTGAGTGATACTTTTCTCAAGGGTGTGTGATACTTTTAGGGTATCATATGACATTTCTCCAAAGGAGGTGCGATACTTTCCAGTATCGCATGACATTTCTCTAAGAGGCGTGCGATACTTTCCAGAATCATATGACATAGTTTCTATGGGTGTGTGATACTTTTTTATGTCACACCATGTTGATAAAATGTCACCCATAGAAACACAAAAACACTTAACAAAAACAAAAAAGGGGAAAAATAGAGAAAATTTGAGTTCAAAACCTCCACACTGGGGAGTACCAAATCCACATAGATCGAGGAGCGAACACTCGAGTGCATAATCAACAAGAGGCCAAGATCAAGAAGGAAATACATCTATCCATCTAAAACTACAGCAGGAAAGAATGTACTGAAAGCAACATCACAGTGAATAAAATAACCAAACTAAGTACGCAGTTCCTCCCAACCATTAATAGCATCATAAGACCACCATGGATCCTAGCCATGCTTCACACGTAACATCCCAAGCCACCAGCCAAATCATCAGTACTATCATAATAGGGACATCACTACTAAAACATGAAACAATATAAGCATAATGAATCTAACATGCTAGTAGAAAAGCATAAGATTATCCTACAATAAATAACATCACCTATCACATGTTAACCATCAATAAGCAATAGATAGGCTACTAGAGTAATTAACATCATCTAATCATATGCTAAACATCATAATATGGGAATGTGTCAAATAAACTAACATCATCTAAACATGATATCCAAGCATTTCAATGAAAGCTTAAATCACAAGAAAGCATACTCTAGAACTCGAAGTGCCAAATGAAAACATCCAACAATGGTCGCACTAGGACAAAAGACCATCTCTGTACACTGGTCCCTAGCACTGGTGAAGGTAGCTATGTCTCCCAACCATGTGGAACCCATAGGTCCACACCCATCATTCTCATGGAGATAATAATCCAATCACAACCACACATAAAGCACAACATCCAAGGCTAACACTCATGCCAAACAGTATGATGGTTGCAACCAAGAACTTAAGACAATGCAAGAAGTACAGGTCCTAGTCAAACACTCAATAGGCTACTAAGTAGGAGTTGACATCATGGAGAGTCACTTGGCATCCAAAATCCCAAGCTAGTATAGGTAGCTACTCTTCTCAACAAAAGGCACACAACCTAGGGCAGCAACTCGATTATCTTGTATTTATTACCACCCAATGTTTTAATTTAATTATCACTTATATAAAACTTAATCTACCAACTGAGGAATAGTCACCAGGTTATAGGATAGAAGCCCCTCCATATGCTACCCTACCCTACCCATGCTCATCCTATGACAAGTGTCAATGGGCATGCATACTCCCAACTTAACCCCAATGATCATAACTCCTGACAAATCCAAAAAAGATCGAGCCTCGTAGATTATCCAACAAATGTACATGCACATACTTGTGTGTGATGCACCACCATCACAAAGATAAAAACTCAAGGACGGGATGAGAACACAATGCAAAAGATAACACCCAACTGAAAACAAGATAGGAAGGATGGATTCTACACAAATCCCAAAGCCAAAAAAATCATACATCATAAAATCACTCAACCAGCCTCAATCTGAGAGTATGGATTCTACATGAATCCTAATGATGCAACAAGACCAAACATCATGAACTCACTCAACCAACCTCAATTCGAGAGTATGGATTATACATGAATCCTAGTGCTCATGAAACAAAAGCAAAGGTCTAAAAGAAACAATAACACCAGGTATAAAATCACTCAACCAAACACAACGTCGAGAGTACGGATTCAAAATGCATCCCAATGCAACATAAAAGTGCAATAGTGGTTTGACTAATATCCAAATGGATCATCAAAGTCCACGACCCACATTGTGCCAAGAAAACTTGAGAAAATGGGGTGGCATGCAAAACGAGGTAAAAACCCCAAATTTTGGAAAAACTACAAAATTAAAACCCATTTGGCCTTTGGGCACAAAAACCCCCAAAAATCCAAAAATAATCAAATTCAAACACCATATGCAAAAATGGCCAGCATAATAGTGTAAAACCCCAAACCCTCATCTCGAAAAATAGGGAAATGTTCATACCCGCCCAACCAGGTAGAACAAACATATAGAAACGGAGGGGAACACTAGTTCTCAACCTCCAAACAAATGGCTACCAAAAATAGAAGTAGAAACAGAGCCAAAACAATAAAATGGGAAAGCCCTACCTCACAGCCAAAAGGGCAAAATTGAAATCTAAACCAAAAAATAAAACGCCCGCAGAAGTGGCCGAAAATCATGGCAATCCAAGATTTCCTCGAATTGGATCCAACGAGCTCAACCTTGCAATGATCCCACACCCATAGCTCCCACAATGAACAAAACAATAAATCCTCATGAAGAGGATTTTGGGTTTTACTCTCCAACTTTCTAATTCAAAAGTGAGAAGTGAGGAATTAGATTCCTTTTTGGATACTTATTCACTTTTTGAGTGAATAATAGATTAGGGTAAATAACCAGCCAACCTAGTTAAACCTCAAATTGACCCAAATTAAAATAGGCTATTCCCATAAATAGGAATTCATCTATGGAAAAGCTGCCAAAAATTAAAATAAATCAATTAAAAAGCTCAAAAACCCAAAAATACATAAATTTCCTTAATAACTTTCACGACAATGCGAACCTCTAAATGCACAAACACGCTCACTAGTCAAATCACATAATGCAAATGAGTTTGGATTTAATAATCATCGAAAGGTTTAAATTAAACATTTAATTAAAGATAAAATGACCATATAAGGATGACATTGGTAAAATATGAAAGGCTGAATCACTAACTCCATGTGCCACTGCTAGGGATATAAATCCTACACACTAAAGAACACGATCAAGTGCAATTGCATTTAATAACATAACCAAAGCAATAAATGCAGTAAATCACCTAATTTAGCCATTTATTTAATTATATTAAAATAATCTATTTACATCACTCACATTCGCATAAAGCATAACAATGCAGGAATGAAGTAAATAACCATAGCATTAAATCCATCACTTAACATAATCAGAGGTATGCCAAAATACCAGATAACCAGATATCATCAAAAAAAAAATTGTCATCTCAAAATGGCATCATCATGCAATATGATTAACTGAACAGTATAGAAGTTTAATATTTATGATACTAAAATCAAGGTATCACATCTTACCCTCGAGTTGTCTCAAATGTAATCATCACAAAGTAACACATAACTCTCAAATCAAAATATCACAAGGTATCTTGTATGCAACACATAACCAAATAATCCAACATGAATAATCCATTCCTAATTACTTAAGCATTAAATAATGATTGTTTAAAGAATCAACAATAGGCACTTAAAACACATAAGCAAACACAGTCATAAAAATGACTAATCACTGCTATAGGAACCTAGTCCAGTATAGCATGGTAAAAAGTACACAATGGAATCTCTGCACATATATCAAGGTAATCATGAAACAACCTCATGATACCACATCAATCTTGGTAACCACTAGCAAAAACCTCAGTGAACCAAAAATCACATCATAATCTCATAGATTAGTCAAAAGCATAATCAAAGCAACTGATATAGAAACATAAATCCAAACATCTCGACAGTGTAGACCACTCAGGGTCACAATCATGATCCCATCACAAAAAAAGATCAACAAGGTTACATCCATAAGGATGACTCATAGAAGTCCAATGGGAGAGGCACTACACAATCACCTCTTATTAAAATTTATGTTATACATTAAATTAAGTCTTTTGGCTTAAGAATTGAACCAACACTAATTTCACAATACTTTTGCATAGAGATGGAAAGTTGTTTTATAAACTTCTTTATTTCTGGTAAAAAGATCTCATCTATTCAATTCTTTTGAAATAAAAAAATTATTGTTCATCATTTAAGGAGGAAGTTATGCCTCAAAACATAGAGTGTTCAATATAGGGAACTCAATTGTGGTGGAAGTTTTTCTTATTATTCATTTTTCATATCTCAATTGTAAGAAGGAAAAAATGTTCACTAACAATTTTTGGTGACTCTACTAGGAGTCCTTTAGGGTTCAACATTGTCACAAAGAATGGTCTTGCCTCATGTAGACATTTTTACCATTTTTTAGCTAAGATTATGATTCAACAATGCTCAAGAAGATATTATTTCAGATCTAAACACAGAAGCCTAGAAACTCAAAACTATAGAGTAGCTCTTGTAGGTTACTCAAGTGCTTGAAAGAGAACAAGAACTATCAGAGCTAATTAGAGGACTGCCCATTTCTCAAGAATAAGACATGGTTGAAAGATTATCCCAACAACCACATTGATTATTAGTAACCTAGAATACATTCAAATTTTAACAAATTGGCTGGTAGTAAATATACTCAAAGTGAAGAGAGGAAAGGATTTTTGGACCAATCCTATGAGTTTGTGGAAAGTTAAAAATTTTCCCCTAATCTTACTCAAAGGTGGAAAAGGTCTATTAAAAGTAAAAGTAGACCAATCTCTCATGAAAAAGAACCCCCTATTGTTGTGAGTTTGCAAGCCTTAGTCTTACCAGGGACATTAATACTTACTTGAATGCCCAACCTTTGAACCTCATTTTACCTCAGATAGCCACAAACCCTTGTGGCACCCAAGTCAACTCTCTTTCTTTAGGATCTAACCCAAACCCTATCCCAAAGGTAGCCAAGGAAGTATTGACTAAATTTAGTGGATATGGGAAGAAGTCTACTGATGAACACTTGAGCACCTTTAACAGGACCTTCGGAGTCCTTGTAGTGTCCACAAAAAATGCGGTTGTAAAGTTATTTATACAAAATCTAACTGATACTACCATAGATTGGCTCCACCATCTTCAAAATGGATGTATTATAGACTAGGATTATATTTAAACACATTTGAAGCTAGGTTGAAATCAACAGATGATTAGCACACTCTTTTTCTATAGTTGACACAACTTAAGAAGGAAGTACAAGAACCAATGCAAGATTTTGTGGCAAAATTCAATAAGATACTAGATAAAATTCTTACTACTAAAAGACCTAATGCTGAAAATTATAAAGTATTTTTCATAAATAAAATGCCCCTAGATATTAGTTTTCACCTAAGAAGGGATAGGGTAGCTGCTATAGATGCTTCTTAGAGGTTAGCTATCAAATTGGAAGATGATCTTCTAGCCATCAGAAAATGGAGAAGAGAGATACATGCTTCAAGTTCACAACCATCTTCTTCGGGCCAAACTAATCCTTTGTTTCAAGGATTGTTGAATAATGTAATGAAAATGAAGAGATATATGATAAATATTAAAACCCCCTATCAAGATATCCCAAGAAAATTTCCAAATTTAGGTACAACTGGAAGATAGATTAATATACTACCATTTAATCTGAAATTATTAATTGAAGGTACTTCAACTAATAAAACAAACGTATGTATTTTTCACTCAAATTATGATCTTGATGATGCTTCATGTCTTGAAATGATCTATTCCAATGAATTAAATGCTAACAAAGAGACAATAGAAGAGATCCCCATTGATGAAAACTCAAGAGGTCTTGGCGACTCTATAAATTATTTCCTCAAATATTAGTCTAATTCTAAGTGGGGAGGCAATTTTTTTGTTACCCTTGAATACCCTTCATGCATGTTGCTCACAAGAGGTCAGAGAAGAATAAAATCTCCTAATGATCCTTCTACCTCTACTCCAACTAGGAAATGGAAAACCTTACATAATCAATCAAAGGAGGTCCTAGATACTCCAAAGACTTTTGCACCAGAGGTAAAGCTTTTAAAAAGAAATAATTTTGAATCTACCCTTGATATAATCAAATTTTGTAAGTCTTCTAGAATTCAAATTTCTTTTGTTGATTATCTATGCTCAAAACTTGGCAAGTTAGATAAGTTGATAGAATTTTTCAAAGGCCCAAATCAGTCCCATTCATCCCCATTGACCAATGATGTGTCTAGCTCTAAACTACCTGAAGAGAATAGAGATAAAGTATAAACTAAAGATATCCCTATCATTCCCAAACCAACTCCTTTCTATGTATCTTTGTTTATCTATGGCCAATAATTGAACAATTGTATCATAGACTCAGGAGCTTTAGATAATATTGCACCATCCTTTGTAGAAAAGTATCTAGATTTACTCATCACGTAGACCTTGGGAAAATGTTAAGTAGTGGACTCCAAATAGGTCCTACTTGTAGACTAGATCAAGGATGATCAGGTTTCACTAGTCGAGTTTCTCAAGAAAAGAGTCATATTAACCATCATGGTCACTAAAATTCTAGCTAGTTATGAAATGCTATTAAACCAAACCTTCTATAAAAATATAGAAGGAGAGATAAAGTTGGATTGGTCACAAGAAACCATACTATTTGGTAGAAAAAAAGTAGTCTTGAAGCTTGAGTCCAAATCCAAATACATAGTATTCCCTCAAAGGACCCTAGGTCCCACATCTTATATCAAGAAATTGATTTTACATATTTCCTAAAGATGTAATTCTACTTGAAAAAATAATTGATAAAGGTGTGTGTACTTTAGAATTTGATTGCAGTTGTGCCTCAGTCAGCTTGGAAGCAGGGTAGTACTCATTTCTCCTTCAGGTAGGATCATCTCTCATGCTTTCAAGGTTGATTTTGATAATACAAATAAAATAATGGAGTATGAAGCCCTTATTTTAGGGATAGAAGAAGCTAAGAAGAGAGGCATAAAAGTGTTGAAGGCCAAAGGACATGCTAAACTAGTGGTCAAGTAGGTACAAAACATTTTTCCATATAAAATCCTATACTAAAGAACTATAGGAATAGAGTATGGGATGAATTAGAGGGATTCAAGGATTTCTCTATAGAGGCTTTGCCATGATAACTTAACATCAAAGTTGATTCTCTTGCTGGATCAACATCTCTATTGATTCCCCACCTAGATTTCAAAGAATACCTCTACACTATAGAGTTGATCCATCGACCTAATGTTCCTAAAAATTTTGGTTCATGGCATGTTTTCAACAATGACACTCGCATCAATGCTTTCTTGCATGGAAAAGAAAGTTTTGGTAGTTACATTTAATACTCTCATAACATAGTTATAGTACCAAATGTTGTGGTAAAAAGTATCCTGATGCAACATGAGGTAGCAGTCAATAACAGGGCAACTTGGGTCTCTAAAGTCCAAGAATTTGATCTAGAAATTAAACCCACCAAGCTAGAGAAGGGTCAAAGTTTATGTAAGCTCATCACTAAAGATCAATAATAGGCCACTAATGATGAAGAATCTATGCTTTTGGTAGGTTTAATAAATGAATGGTTTTCTAATATTCCTTTTATTTGACTTATGGCAAGTGTCCTGAGCATCTAGCTAGAAAAGCTACGAAAGCTTTAAAATTAAAATCAGCAAAATCTATGATAGTAGATGATGTGCTTTACAAAAGAGTCCTACATGATATATTCTTACATTGTGTTGATAAAGACCAGCAAGGAAAGCTACACCAAGTATTCCATAATGAAGCATGTAGGGGACATTATTCATCAACAATTAGTGCTTTTGAAATTCTTTGTAATGGGTACTATTGGCCAAGTATGTTTGGTGATGCATACAAATGGGTAGGATGATGTGAAAAATGAAAACTATTTGTAGGTAAACCTAAGTTGATAGCTCTTCCCCTAAGACTTGTAGTGATAGAAGAGCCTTTTGGGCACTAGGAACTAGAATTTGTTGGTTCTCTTAATCCTACCTCTAGTGCGGGACATGCTCATATCCTAACTACCACAAATTATTTCACTAAATGGGTAGAAGTGGTACTAGTGAAGAAAACTAAATTTGAAGTAGTTTGCTAATTTTTGAAAGAAAACATCTTGGTCTGATTTGGGATCCCAAAAAATTTGGTAACTAACAATGCCTATAATTTCTCCTCACAAGAACTATAAATTTTCTTCTATGACAATTAAATAAGGCTTTCATATGCTTTAGACTATTTCTCGCAAGGAAATGGTCAAGCTAAATCCTCCCATAAGAATCTTATTTCTATCATGAGAAAGTTAGTCTATGATAATGCTAAGGACTAGCATAAAATATTATATGAAGCCTTATGGGTAGATCACACAACACCAAAGAGAGATATTGGCTTGACATCTTTTGAAATTGTTTATGGTGTGGAGGCTGAGTCATCACTTCCACTTGAATTAGCACTTGCTAATCTCCAAAAGACTTTAGAAGGTGCTACCTTTAAGGATGCTTTGGAGAAAAGAATCTATTACCTGACAAAGGTAGAAGAAGAGTGGGAATTTGTGGTTGATCACACTATAGAACATCAAATGTGAGTCAAAAATATTTTTTATCATAGAGTTAGGCCAATAAAATTCATGGATGGTGATCACACATTGCTTTTAGATAAGTGAAGAGAACTAAAGGGTGCTCATGGTAAGTTTGAATCACTTTGGAAAGGCACTTTTGAAATAAGCAAAGTTCTTGGCCCTAATTATTTCATACTTTGGTATTTTGATGGAACAAAGCTTCCCTTGTCCTATAATGGGAAATACCTTAAGCTTTATCATTTTTGAGATTCTTTCTTTCTTTCCTTCTTGTGTGTGTGTGTGTGTGTGTGTGTGTGTATTGTTGAATTTTCAGTTTGTCTACTTCTTGTTTTGGTTTGCATCCCTCTTTCCTCTTTCCTCTTTTGTTTTCTTTTCTTTTGTGAAACCAAAGATGTTGAATTCATTTTTAATCCTTGATGGTCCAAATCCCTAGTTAGAGCTAGCTTTTAGCTGAGTAAAAGCCTCATACATATTGCTCAAAAATTTCAATGACTTTTCCTCTAGTCTGAGTATTGAACTTGAACCTTGAACTTAATTGAGTTCAAAGTTCAAAGTTTATTTCCCTTGTCCATATGTGTATCCAAGTTTGGTGTTACTGACATTTTTTTGTCAAATGCTAGGTATATTTTAAATTAAACTTTAGGTAATCATTTGCTCAAGTATATAATTTTTTAGTCACTTTTTCCTTCCTAAGGTCAATGATGATTTCATATGCCAAGATTCTTATAGTTATCAGCTTTGAACCTAAATTATTGAGCTTCAATGTTCAAGATTTCATTTCACTAGCCCAAAATATTCATGAAGGTTAGCAAGTGGTAGTACAAAGATTCATCAAAATATTTATAAAAAGGTTGAAATGACACATTTTAATAAATAATTGGTATGAAAGGTGGTGGAAATATTTGTTACATACAAAGGAAAATATACTCATTAATATTTAAATTCTCTTATAAATTTGATTCTTCTCGTATTAAATCATGATGTGAGTACCTATTTAAAGGCTATTATAGGCTAGTTTCTTTTTTCATTATGTTATCTACAAAATAATGTAAGCACTCATACTTTTATGGAGTCAAAAGCAATTTGCAATAGGGTTGTTCCTAGAATTGCATTGTCATTTCTCCTTCATGGTGATTCCTTATATTTCCTCATTGCTTATTGTTAATTTTCCTACTTTAAGAGGAGTAGCCCTATTATACCTCTTTCATTTCCATTTGTTCTTACTAGTTCTAAAAAGGGATTGTTTTAGCTATTGTCTCCATGGTTTGTTCTCGCCAAAAGTTAGCTAAAGAAAAGCCTACCACCTCCCTTACCAATTTTATACTTGCACTAAAGGATACTTTCCTAGATGATGAGGACATTGACAAGCTATTGAATATATTTTCTAAGCTAAAACCTAGGTCCATCTAAGAAAAGATAACCAAAAGTGTGTTGTTGCAGGTTTCTAGTTTTCTAGAATTGGTTCTTTTCCCAAAGCTTATTTTAGAATACAGGAATAGGTATGATGTCACCCTGTCATGCCCAAAATTATAGGCCAAAAACACAACCACAATATTTTTTTTACATATGCACATTATCATTAAATATAAAATCTATATACCTCATTAAATGTTTGTAGCATATTAACAATACTAGACTTTCATATATATCCTAACCACTAACTATCTCAAAACATTCTTATTTATCTAACATAACCCCTAACTATCTTCTAAACTTGCTATCCAAACTCAATACAATAATTTTGATATATTTCCTAAAAGTAACTTCACTATAATAAAAAATTTTAGTCACTTCTAATTTACTAATTTTCCTTTAGCCATCCCTCACTAAAATGAATTATCTGTTAGTATTCCTTAACCCTAGCTATACCATTATACAAATTTCTTCTTGCTTTATTCACTTCCTATTCTTATGTATAAATTCTACTTGCCTCAATTTTCTAATTTTCCAAATTCACATCTACTATCTTAGCCCTATTAATTAATTGATACATTTATATATTACCGCATAATTATGAGGACCTACTAATTACTTATTCTTAATTATTCAAAACATAAAGTAATGGACTTACTAACTATGTATTAGCCTACAACATCATACTGCTATTGATCCAAGTTATGTATACCACTTAATATAACCATTATGACTAACATTGTTTCATATAATATATTTGTGTATGTTCTTTTGATGATATATAGATTATATTGTATAATATTCATTACTAAAGATTATTATTATACATTCTAATCTTTACATTTTTTTTACAACCTACTAATTAAATTATATTATCATGTCACTCCATGGCCTATAGAATTTACCATCCTTGTTACAATACTACAAATAATAACTATCTTATAACATTACCTACTAACCAAACTATCAAAATTAAGTACTAGCAAATTATTTTTCACTGCCTACTACTACTAACTTCCATTTCATTATTACTAAGATGTAATAATTTACTAACTAATATTCTAACTCTCACACTACCTAACCCACTAACCCCTAACCTATAACTACTAATTAATCCATGCACATGGCCCCTCCCCAAACTCCCACATGGATTGCCCCACAAGCATCCTATCAACCACGTGGACCTTACCCATTTCTAAGCATAATTTCCATAGCTATTTCTAACACTACCTAATTACATCTTAAATTACCTTTATCCTATCTCAAGCACCCTTTCATATGTGCTATCCACATGAATCCTTATTTTCTTAGGCGAGCATTCAATGCCCATGTCACATGAGTGGACTGGGATCACGTGTGGGGTATGTGCCTCTTGGTGTTTTGGAAGGAGTGAAGTGGGGGTACTCCCTTTAACCAAAGGTCTATTTCAACATAGACTTTATTAATGCCACCTATCCCATGTTATTGCAGTACCTAAGGTGGTGGTATGCCTAGAGGGTGTTAGGCACAACAAACAAGGCATGGGGAGAGTATATGTTTGGTTATGAAGTGCACCAAATATATTTCTATATACTTTTTTATTGTTTTTACCTCTCAACATGAGAGTGCTGATTTGGAGTAGAGTAAGTAGTTAGGAATAAAATAAAGTGTATGCTATACTTATATACATTCTTCTTGAAAAGTGTTATGTCACTATCATGAGTTACTCATGTGACATATGTTATTTCCTGCATTCTAACTTTTTTATTATATTTTTCCTTTCTTTTCTTAAGGCAAGATACCGAGGGAATATTCTTTGATTTTTTTTATTGGTTTGTAATAAGGAGGGGGATTATTTCCTCTTGTGGGAGTTTATCTCTTTTCTCTATCCTCTTAAATTAACTATATTGCTAAGAATATGGATTTGGTGATCGTTTGACATTATTAATATTTGTTTTCAATGTATATATCTAATTGAGTGAATCTATTTAAAAATTACTTGTGTGATAAATTTGACTCATGAGATACATTTAAAACAATATTGAAAATGAAACTATTCTATCATTAATGGAAATTTATATGATATTTTCTATTGAGCAATACTTTGAAAATGCATTATCTTGATTTGTTTCTTGATTCAAGGAAAAAAAATACAACAATATATGCACTTTTGTCAAGTATTAAAATGGATGTCTATCCTTGAAATGAATCCTTTCCATAATTTGAACTATGATACAATAATATCTCTTTTTTTATTACATCTAAATGCATAATCTAGAATTTGACAAAGAAATCACACATGATCATGTCTCCAAATTTCTCATTCCCTTAATGGATGACTTCTTCACAAAAATGTACATAAGATGATAATCTCACTTTTACAATACAATACACAAAGGACACAAGTGAAGGGTTCAAATTTCACAATGCAATATATGATAACATGGAGAAGGATTTCATCCTTTCAAATACATTTTGAAATGGCATATCCCTTCCTTGCTACTATTGAACTATGATACAATAATATCTCTTTTTTTATTACATCTAAATGCATAATCTAGAATGTGACAAAGAAATCACACATGATCATGTCTCCAAATTCCTCATTCCCTTAATGGATGACTTCTTCACAAAAATGTACATAAGATGATAATCTCACTATTACAATACAATGCACAAAGGACACAAGTGAAGGGTTCAAATCTCACAATGCAATATACGATAACATGGAGAAGGATTTAATTGTTTCAAATACATTTCAAAATGACATATCCCTTCCTTTCTACTATGCAATCATTCATTTCAACAACATGAACAAGATGGAGATAGATTCTCCAATACATTTACAATTCATAAAGACAAGATTTCTCCTTCAAGCAACATCTACAAGATAATCATTCCAAGCTTGTTTCCATCACTACCATGAGCTCAAAATATGTAAATACATCACAAAGAAAACAAAAAGAACCATAGGTACTCTCCTCTCAACCATAGGTCTCCAAGAGACCACCCTTGAGCTAGGGGAACAAGGCTCAAATAGGGTTTCATTCCAATCTCACAATGCATATAAATCACATTACAACACTTGAACAATTCCATCCCAAGGATACTTCACTGTGGTTCACCAATGAAATCATGAACATAGGGTGAAGGTGTACTTTTCAAATGGAGACTTGTCATATCAAACAGTGTCTATAATAAACAAATTTCATGCCCTTTCAGAGATTTCACAAAATCAAAAATTCCATGCCATTTTGGGGCTTTCACAATCATCCTCCAAAATAAACTACCATCAGTTGTAGCTCCTTTGGAGCCCATACTCCATAAAAATTCTTCTATACACCATATTTCCCTTATCACCCCCAGCAAGATATGAATTAATATGACATACAATGGAGCCCATACTCTAAGGTTCTCAATATATTTTCAAGCCCAACTAACCCCTTCACCCTAGACTTCTCTTACCTTCCCAAAGGGTGAGTGAAGTCCTTACACCCATAAACAACATACATAACAAAATGGAGAAACAAAGAGAAAATCAAATGCAACAAAATATTTCATCTCAACCCCACAATACCACAATCTTCCCACAATATGGAACAACATTCAAAAATTTACATGAATACTACATTGCAATACAACAACATGAATTCTACTTACAATATGAACTCCCACTCCTTCATGCTCATGAATGCAATGCCATTATGCAAGTTTTGAAGAAAAATATGACATGGGCAAGAAGAAACCAACCTTGAATCCTTTTGCAAGATGGTAATGAATGGTTGTAGAAGATCTCCCTTTTGCAAGATGGTAATGAATGGTTGTAGAAGATCTCCCTCCTAGCTTCCACACCCTAAGAGTCTCTAAAATTAGATGCTGGGTAGACAACCCACTAATTTCATCTCGAGTCCTCTATAAAGGATCCCAAAACCCCCATTATCTTAAAATGGTCATAACATGAGCTGCCTTTTTCTTACCCTTGTCTCCTTCTGAAAATGTAGCCTTTACCAACTAAGAGAGTGTGGAAGAAGGCATGTGACTCTTCAATTTCAAATTTTTTTGAAAGTGACTTGTTTGGAGGGTTACCAAGGTTATCTAGGCCTACTAAAGGTTAAATTTAGAGCCCACAATCATAGTACTATCATGTGAGAACTTACTTTTCACCAAAATAACCCCCTTGGACCACTTTTTGATCCCTAAAAGCTATTGGAAAGTTGGAATTTGAAATTTTCCTTGATGGAGACTTCTCCTAACACTCTACCATAAGAGGTTAACTTGGGTACTGCCTTGGGTTAGGTTTAGGTTAGGTGACTTTTGCCCAAAATCCTAAATGACAAGTCATTAACACATAGACAACACAAGTGTCAAGTGACACAATAAAACAACACATTACATTTATACTGACATGTCTCTAATTTTATATATGATTTAAACTATTGCACACACATAAAATTCATGGTTATGAAACAAAACATATTTCAATGAGGTTTGAATCTTTTCCACGGATTCAACTTTGGCTATGTCATGATTATAGTGGTTTGAGCCTTGGTTCCTCATTAAACCCCATGGTTAAAATCCTACACACTACACTCAAGCATCAATAGTCCAAGAAAATCATATAAGCAATATGTAAATAAGTGTAATAAATCACTTTAACATTCAACATTAGGCTTGCATATTTCATCTTTCCCAATTAACTTTCCATTTTCTAATCCTTTTTGTATAAAACATTCAAAACATTGAAATATTAAATCCACATATCTACTTTCATTGATACACTTAAATCCACAATCCTAAATATAATACACCATGATCATTCTTATCTACTCCAAACGTAAAATCAACTTACATACAACAATGTAGGATTCAAATGAAAAATAGATAACTAAATTACTTCACATTAACAATAATGATATATGAATTATAACCCCAAATACATAAATATGCTAAAACATAAGTAATTAACATCACTTGGAAACCATGTCTAATAACCAAAGTATCAAAAATTAATGTTTCAAATTAGTATCATCATGGCTCATAGAACATAAGGTAGTTGGATAAGCATGTCTTAAATAACATCACATGGAATCATCACATAGTCTAGAGGATCCAAAATATCAATGTCTATAGAATTTCCTAAACAAAAAAACATGAGATCATCACATCATCCAAATAAGAAAAATATCACTACCCTCCAATAAAAAAATACATCATAAATGATTTACACTAGAATCTCACATAATGTTGAATTCCTTGCCATTTTAGAATCCTTCCATCTAGTGCACATTCTTCTTGTCATGCTCCTTTTTCAAATTAATTATTTATGATAATATTATTAAATCATCTCATTATTATTCTAAGATGGGGCATAATCATAAATTTACTTAAGTCAACTAATCAAAATTCATACTAGATTTGTCAACATTGATTCGGTAATTATTCATAGCATCTAGGGTAGATGAGAACAACTTCAACCAACATATCTAGCTTGCCTATTTATTTTAGTCAAACTCTAGTTCAATTTCTATCACAATTAAATCATCTACTCTCTCAAGCATCTATGAAAGTAACCAAACTTACATTTTATTATATTTATCATTCCCATATATATAATCCATACTCACCATAGTGTATCACTATAAAATTTTACCGCATTTATCCTTATGAATTTTATGCACATTAATTTATCTTAACACCTAACATTATGTTATCACATTATGGTGTTTTAATTCCTCAATGAAAATTCCCATGAAGGTATGTGTGACCATTGTTACCAAAATTATCCTTTGGATTTGAACAACTATGGTTTTGTTTAATGCATAAGAGGAGGGGTCTTACATGCCCAAAGATGTATTAAGACATATGTAGGAGAAGTTCTCATATATGTGAACAGGGTTACAATCATGTGTGCCTTGAGGATTCCACCACATGAAGAATATGAAGCTTGGAAAATTGATCTTTTAGATGCTAAATTTACATCAGACCCAAACACATTCAAAATATGATTGCCAAAAATTGGTTACTTAAGTTAGAGAAAGGAGGTTTGCATCTTCCTCATCCTCTAACAAGAGAACACATGATTCTTGAAATAAAAGAGATAGTCACTCTCCTTAACAAGGTCAAAGGAATCAAACATGCCTTCCACTTGGAAAATTGAATGTATTTCTTTATTCAAGCCATCCTAAGTGAAAAAAAAAGCACATTGACTAGGCAAAAATCATATTTGATAGGTTAGATGAAGAACTTTCCCAAGTACCTAGAGTATGTAGTTTATATGTGACCTCATACTTGTTCTACATATTGGCATGCTACAAAGAATGGGCTGGACTTCATCATATGATTTGGGTAAATGACATGCCCATATATGAATACTTATCTTACTTTCAAAAAGAAAAGAATTAGGGTGATTTTAAAAGAGTGCAAGATACTTTCTTTGCTAAATTGGTTTTCAAACTACAAGGGAAAGAGTAGGAAATATTGATCAAAGAAATGACACAATTTATATCCATCGATGGTAGCTTCTTTATCTAGTTCTCTAGATTCACATACATTTGAGTTGGTGGATGTAAGGGAAAGCCTCTTAAATTTCTGAAGCATTGTTTAGACATTTATGTTCTAATAGAGGTATGTAGATAGGTGGTAGAGGTTGATTGAAGCTACAAGGTTAGAAGGGGTTCTATTTCTACCTTCCCCATAGATATCAATCACTATAGGTGTAAAACTATACATAATTCTTTTGACCTCAAACATGAGCTAAAGTTGGTAAATTTGGAGACCTACACAAGCTATCCTAAATTTGATAGAAAAGATTTTTCTCAACCCCTTTTTGAATTACATCCTATATTCTCACATGTTCCTCACTTAGAAGATTTTTGTGCTGATTTTGATGATGATTATGAAATTAGGAAGAGATGGTGGTCCAAGATCACCTTGAAACAAATAAAGGAATTTAAACTTCATATGATTATAAAAGCCATGAAGGAAGACAATGACAAGGAAGTAGTTGATAATTTCTATATATCCTAAGTCAAAGCCTTTTCTTTGCTATAAATAGATTGGGATTGTCCAGAGGGGCATGACTTGCATGCTAGAACTGGCCTAGTCATTACAAGGACTAACAATTATTTAAAAGAGGAAATAAAGCCTAAGATTACAGATGTAGAGAAAGACCCACAATACAATCTCATCAGCTCTAGTTCTCTTTTGCCTATTCATAATACTGATAAAGGTGTCACTTTTTCCTCTATAGGTATTTTGAACCTTGAAGTTGAAGTTGAACCTAAGGTTCAAAGTTTAGTTCAACCTTCAAGACCAACAAGGCAGACCTAGTCTCACACCAAGAAATAAAATTTATAAAGGACTATTGTGAAAGATACTAATATAGACCCAATTGAAGTTGAAGTTGTGGCTAAATCCTCTGTAGAGAGAGTACAAGAAGCCATGGATCAAGGTGATCAATGACTAGTAGGTGATGTCAATGCTCTGGGTTTAATTATTACTAGTATTGTCTCCCCTATGTTATAAACCTTTCCATCTAAAGGAACTTCCTTGATGCCAAATCAATTTGATTTATTAGTGAATTAGAAAAGGAGCTTAGTGCTTGTAAGAATTTCATTAGAGTACATGGTTGGGAAGTATTCGGGAAAGATACCCAAAATCAAAAAGTCAAAGATAGAAAACATACTAGGGGTTGATGAATAGATAAGAGACTTGGTTATCAATGTGTTCAAGTTGTCTGAAGATAAAACTCTAGATAACATCACACCCCAAGATTATACTACAGAGAAAAAGGTTCTTGGGTTGGCTTCTAGAGCTATGGATATGAAAATTGTGGATGCAAGAAACTAGTCACATCTAAAATGAATGGAAGGAAAAGAAAGAGTTAGAACAATCTATCTACCTACTAGTACAATACATCCATAATCTACAAAATGTGGAATCTAAATGCCAACCTCAAGCCATATCCATGATTGATGTGACTTCTCCAACTGATTAATAATTCATTGACCAAGTAAAAAGAGATAGGTTAGTCTCTTGGGAATTGATGAATGACTTGAATCTATGATTTCTAGTGAAGTTTTCTACATCACTCACTTGGCTGAGATGAAGGTGAAAGTTGAACAAATGATGACCAATTTGGAAATGAAGCTTGGTTCTTGGGCTAAAGGAAAGGAGAAGTGGGAGGATGTTGTGGCTCACATCACCAAAATCCAAGAGTATGGGGTGGATAAGTTTATGATGGAAAAATAGAACTTTGGTATTGATGTAGACTTCTTATATGTCTCTAGAACCAACCTAGAATGGAGAAACATGGTCATTGAGAAATTCTTAGAGGAGTGTCCAGAGCTAGTTAAAGAACTTGATTTTCTTAAAGAAATCCTAGATAATGATGTGAATTGTATCAATGTTGAGATCTTAGGGAACAAGGATCAACCTAATAAGAGCATGAAAGAGATAGAAGCTTCTTGCCAAGATAAGCTATGAGCCCTTAAAGACACCAAAGAGGTCTCTACTGTGAAATTCTTTGTCATTGTTTGAATGGATTCGATGATCATAATTAGTGATGGTCATCTAATTATGTAGATTAAGAAGCTAGAGAATGCTTGCAAATTCATCACCATCTAGTAGCTTAGGATGAAATAGCTAGGAATTTTGCAACAAAAAGTAATCATTGATTTTGAAGTCACCTACAAAGAATGGAAAGATGCAGGAGAAAACACATGTTTTGGGCAAGGACAACCAAGAAATCCAATCAATATCACAACTCCTTAACCTAGGACTACGGCTTTGGTCATTTAAATATTTTAGTTTCCTAAGTTAGATGCTTTCTAGTTCTAGGATGAGCTTTATCAACTCTGACTAGAGTTAGTTTCATAACTATTTTTTTATAATCGTTGCACAACTATATATTATATGAGTTTTAATATTTTGATATTGATGCTCTGGTGATATTACTATAAGAGCTTAAGTTGTTAAGGTAGGTTTTGAATGAACCATTTTGTGATGCCATTTATTTGGATAAAGAAATAGAAACTTAAAACTTTTGGTTCGTATGACACATCATTTGGCATTTAAGATCATATGGTTTTGGTAATATTGATTCATTTCACAATGAATGATTTCTTGGTTGTGATTAATGATTGTGTGCTTTGTTTTGTAAATGGTTCTTTATTTATCTTGTTTAGTACTACCTTTGTGTGACTAGGGAATTGTAATCTTTCTTATTTTCCTTGTATAGCTATGTTTCTTCTTCAAAGGTCCTTTCAAAACCAATACAATAGTAACCCTATAAATCCTTGCCAAGACTTCTCCTAAAAGTATGCACTTATTTTGAGGATCATAATGATTTTCAAATTCTATTACTAGCTTAGGGTACTCCAAAGTGGGAGGAAAATCTAAGACCTCTAACAATCCACTACTTGTTAATTTCTGAGATAGAGTTTCACTCTGGGCACTTTTAGTTCTTTCCACTAAATCTATTATGCTTACATTTACTAGAAACATGTCTAGAACTTTGAGAAGATAACTCAACAAACAAGTATTTTCAAGTTTCAGGAGTTCTGGTTGAAATAGAGAAATGCTAATTTGAAAATGAAACTAACCCACCACATATAGTTTCCTAAAATTCTTAAAGGGAAACCAAAATGGAAAATCATAGAAAATAACATTTGGTACTCACCAATTTTGTGTACCAAACTACTCTTGAAATCTCTTACTAGCTTTTTCATTTTAAACCTCCAGAGTGTTGAGTTAGTGAAAAATGGAAAAGAACTTAGTCCTTATGGTATAATTTTGAAAATTATTATAAATGAATATAGGAGTGTGAAATCATTAATACATTCATGAAAAGATTTATTTGACAAGTTGTTTTAGTCTTTCCAGTTAAACACTCCTGTCAAATCGACATATGATCTCACTTTTAGATGAACTCAACTTATAATCACAGTCTGTTTTAAAACTTTTACTTTGACACATGACTTCCAACTATCGACATGCCTCAATATTAAACTATTCTATTTCTATACAAAATTCAAAGATCCAAATCTTAAATCTTTTTTGGAAATAAGACCTATTGAGAAAGATTGTCGAGCCATAGTTTATTAGTAAAGTCATAACATTGGACTTGACCTTGAAGCTAAGAGGTTCAAAGTTCAACTTAAACTTAAGTTGACAAACTATCAACTAAGGGCTAGATTTGGAGAAAATAATAATAATTTCAAATTCTGTATGGCTAACTTGAACTTAGGAAAAATGAAGGTTCACGATCAACTTTGACTTGGGGATAGGTAAACCCAAAACACACAAAATGATAGGAATTGTTATGAGTGCAAAAAATATCATTTTATTATTGAAGAATTAAAGAATCTCTTGGACCAAATTAAAAGGTAAAATTGGCATGTTTAAAGCAGTGAATTCAATAAGCCCTAGTTTTACAACTTTGAGGTATGTATCGCTTGCATAATTATAATTTTAAGTTTGAATTTGTAAGAAATGAAAACCCAAACTATATGAGATTTTAGTGAGAGACATAGGTAAAAATTCATGAAAAATACCTACATTTCATTAGAAGATGACCCAATAGGAGCATTTTTGCAAGTACCCAACAATATTTTACATGTAGAATATATTCATGCATATTGTTACCTATACATGGTCCACATCAATAGCCATTGTTACATATAAAAAACCTTCATTTTTTAAATAAGTCTTGAACTTGAACTGAAAGGTTCAAGAGTTCAAGAGTTCAATGCCTCTACCATTACTATTAGGAAGTTCATTCATTTTAAGCCTTGCACTTTTTCACGTTTTGAGCATAAGGCTGAACTTGAACTCTGAACATGTAAGTTCTAAGTTCAAAGTTCATGAGTTCATGGGTTCATAGTGTTAGGTCAATTTAAATTTGATAGGTTTATTCTCCTTTTGGACCTCATTTCTCATTAGTGAAGATGAATATTGAAACATCCATGTTCAAGTTCATCAATTCAATCAGTAATCTTTGAGTCTTGTCAAATTATGAGCATCAATTCTAATATGTTATGACTAGAAAACTTGAACCTTGAATTGTTACTAGTATGATAGAAAGTAAAGTCCACAAATATAATTGAGAGGTGGGGGGGGGGGGGGGGGGGGGGGTGTAAATCAGTTATCCAACAATTAAAAAACTTATCAAAATTTAAGCATGTAAACAATATAATCAACACAACAAGACACTCATATACAATAACACCAGATTTGTTAACTAGGGAAAACCCCAGTGGGGATGGTGTCCAAAAATGATGTACTAATATGAATTTTACTTGTTAGATGATGGACATTGTTAGGAGTCAATGAAATACATTCATTACATATTAGTCTCTATTAGGAGACTTTGAATCCCTATTAGGAGATTCCAACCCTATCAGGAGTTGTTTCCAACCTTGTTAGGAGTTGTAGAAGGAAGATGGACCCACTATCCAAATAGATTCAAGGGAAAGACCACCAAACTCACTGTCCAACTAGTCTCTATATTATTCCTTGCAAATTAATATAATAAATTGTACTTGTACTTCCTCTATCATGTTGATTATACTTCCTCTTTTGATCTTGATACAAGATCACCAACTTTGCATCCAATAATCCCTTGGATCACTTACTCATGTTTACCAAATACTCTTCTCTTATTCACACAATCCAAACTTGATCTCTACTTTCAAACAAGGAAAATAACCTTCATTTATACCATGTCCTCAAAAAAATTACTTGAGTCATCCTTGATGCTTTTTCAATTAATTATAATAGGACCTCATTAAGATAATTAATTATTTTACAATTACACAACATTGTTAGCTCACAGTCTTTATAACTTCTCACACGTTATTGGTAAAAAATTTATCCCTCTTGCTAACTTGGCTTTACCTTGACTCTAAATACCAAAAATATGAGGAAATAATATACCTACAATAGATTGAATTAGTACACCTACCATGTCACTAATACCTATATTTTAAGGGTGCAACTACCCTCTACAAAGATATGTAGTGAATTTTATTTTTAGTAGATAGAAAAAGGGGGAGAATGCAATTATCACAAGCTGCCTTAAAGCCCTTCTAATACTAGTCTTACTCCAATCTAAATGGAGATTAGTCCTACTGAAGTGTAATCTAGGGAGAGAGGAGAGATGCACATGAAAGATGAAATGGAATCCACCTTAACTAATAACCCTTTACCAAAATAGAATCTAGAAAGGAATTAACAACTCCAAATGCATCTATCCTACAATCCCATAGAAACTATTCTAAGATGCAAGGTTAGCTCATTCAAAGGAGACAATTAAAGGAACCTAGGCATTCTAGTCATAAATGGAATCAGAACATCACATTACCTAACTGAAAAGATCATTCAAATCCTTCATTCCATTTAACTCTTTGATTCTCACTCAACATTTAGAAATACAGGGGAAAAAGTTGAATAGAATTGTTGATCCTTTCTATTAACTTGAAAAATCACATATATAGGTCCCCTTGTCCTCGAGCAGTTACAAGTGATCATAAAAATTTAGAATTTCTTGCCAATGTTTCATACCAATAGTCATCAGTTACAAAAGCATGTAGAGCATTTGAATCACCTACCATATCATCATTTTATAGTTACAATTACATATCATAGAGAATGAAGAAGGAAACAAGGCAGAATTGATGAAAATCCTATTTGCAGAGGTTTCCAATCATGTGTAATGCTCTAAGGGTTAGATTTTGGTCTTCAAACATTCTTATGGAAACATAGTGTCTCCTCCAGCTTCTATAGGCTCTAGATCATCTAGAATCCTCCCTAAAAGGACTAATATTCCTCTTTAGAGCTGTAATAGTTACCTTGGGGTAAAAACTTATATTTTATATCCTAATAGTCACAACACATTTGAATCTTTGTTGTTGATCTCCTATCAATGATTACAATTTAAACATGGAAACCCTTCCATCTTTACTTTTCTACCTTGAAACTTAACTATGAGAAAACTATTGTAAAATCATGATCAACTACTTTCACAACATCACAACCATCCAGACTAACCATGAATTTAACCTTGCAAAATCATGAAAACTTTATCTTAATCCTTGTCACCTCTTCACAACTGTCCATCATACAATACTTTTAACCCATGCAATGATGCGATGACTATCCTAGGTTAATTTTTGTAGCTTCCTAAGGTTTATTTTTAACTCATGACTAAGTTTTTTTATGGTACAATCCCTTATTTTTTTAACTGTCAAATACTCTTCTCAGTTTCAAAACTCAAAATCTTTTCTCGTGGCTTAACTATGTGATGGTGTGATCTATTAGCTTTACTTCCCTTATCTACTTTTTATAGCTTCATAAATGAAAATCCATTAAATTCATTACTACCTATGATGTTCCAATCACTATATATATCTCCTCTTCACAACTTTGACCTTAGGTTAACTTTAACTACCTATGATGTTGTGATCACTTGTAATCTTACTATTCTAGTTACCCTTTTTGCACCTTGCAACCTTCTTTGAGAGTTATCATTGACACCTTGTGACACTATGAGGACTACATAGAAGACTACTATCTTGTTTCATGGCTTCACAACCAAAGAATTTAATTGTCACTGAAACCTTGCAACAAGGCAATGACTGTGTGAAGTTGACTACTACCATCCATCACAACCTCACAACTTGAAGCATTAACTCATCTCTTAACCCTATGAAGCCATGAATACATGATTTCTCTCTTTCACAACCCTAATCTTAGCTTACTCTTTGCCACTTTAATAAGAAGTTAGCTTTAACTCCTTGTGATGATGTGATTGCTCAGACCTTAACTATTGTGGTTAGCTCTCACTTCTTTGCAACTTAAGATACTTAAGGGCGCTTATAATTCCATCTTAAAACACCATCCATTAGTTTTATCCCCCATCTAATAGTCATGACATCATCTAGAGCATTTTTCTTTTCAACTTGTAAACATGGATGCTCAAATTTAATTTGCACCATCAATTACATTTCAACAAGGTCTTTCATCACCTTTCATCGAGTTTTTCTACCATTGCTAGATATTTGAGCTCTTCCTCTACATTAGATTGAAATGCTCTTCCTTCTAACCTATTTCCATGATCTGTATCATATCCTTTGGCCTTGATCTAGATGTTCTCTGCTACCTTTTTCTATGAATATAAGTGTGATCTTTGTTTTGAATGTATCTTGTTTCCACCATGAATACTTGATCAAAGTATTAGGGTTTTAGAACAACTTCCCTCTCATCTAGGAGATGCATAGACTTACCTTCCCTTTCCTAATTACCTAATATGAAAAAATGCATTATATTTCTTTTAAATGCCCACCTAGGTGCACATAGAGGTATAGATGAGAGGAGAAGTCCCTTAAGGGAAATTTAGATATAGATATGAAAAATTGACTTAACACTTGACCTAGAAGTTCAAGAATGGAGGACTGAAAATGTGGCAACACACATGCAACCTCAGACTTTGTACACATGATGAAATCATCATTAAACTATCTACTATCACTATTTAATTTCACACATCTAGATTCTACCTCTTTTAGGAGTTACAATCCATTCATCAAAAACTGCTTCTTAAGAACTTTGTCTATATTCTACTCTCTATAAATCAATCTATCTTTGACTCTCTCTATATGTAAAATTAACCACATCATCAAGAAATGGGTTAGAACATGTCCTTAACTACACTTCACTTGATCTTCAATACACCATCCAAATGACCTTGTTCTCTATCTTCTACTATGCCTATCTTCTCAAAAACACTGCTATGTTGACATCAATGATAAACATAGTCATGAATGCAACATTTTAATCATGCTAACAATCTCCCACATAGTTTAAAAATGATTAGGATATTCCCCCAAAGGAATACCATCAGCATTCATGATAACAATCTCCCCCTTTGGCATTGATGGAAACATAGATGAAAAATATCTAAATGCCAAGAATACCAAATCAACAATCTATCAATATTGTTGTTGTTCTCTTCTTTTCAAACCCTCTTCATCAATCAATTCTAAAATACTCTACAACTTTTCTCTATTTGTATCTCTTCTTTAGGATCAACATCATTTGTTCACACTCTTATTCCCAGGAACAACTCTCAACTTCTCCCCTATTTAAAGTATCTCCCCATTGACATCAATAATGCTTTTCTCCCTCATTCATACATAAGAGAATGCTAGTTAGATCCACATGTGTGCTAGTGCACAATTGTGCACTTTGCAATTTCTAAGGAAAATTAGTACACTAGCACACCTTCCAAGGTGTGCTAGGTGCACTAGTGTGCAAAACTAGATTTTGGGGAGAAAACAAATATCTTGTCTATATTGACTAGTGTTGATCCATTTTTTTTTTTAGTCTGAGTCTTTTAGAGTCTTGTTTTGGCTCTTCCAACATATGATAACTAATGTTTTCTTCTTTGTGCAAATATAAAGGTATCCTTAACTTTTTGGGGTCATAACTTTTAAACTAGAGCTCAGAATTCAAAATTGTTTACACCATTGGAAAGACGAACTAAAAATATCATTTCAATCCCTAAAATAGGGAGCCTTTGGCTTACCAATTTTAGGGATCGATAAAAGTTCTAGCTTGAAATTTAGAACAGAAGACCTCCAAAAAAGCCATTTAAAAAGGCTTAGAAAAGCTTGTTAAAAAAAGATGAAAAAGTTTCAAACATTTGATCATTCTAAATAATCTAGATCACCTAGTCTCTAACTAGGAAGGATTAGGAAGTTGGAGAGAAGAAAAATAAAGGAATAGGCATCAAAGGTGGGTAAGTGCACATAACATGAAGGTTTGGCGCATAACATGCACATGCATAGATTATCATATCATCTTCATTATCAGTAGTACTAGAGATCTCACCTAAGTTGGTAACTTCACCTTTAAATGAGTCACACATAAGTTTTGATTCATGAATTTACACTAAAGATGAAAGATACAAATGTTAAACACATGAAATAGAATAGGTTCCTCATCTTATGCAACTATTACTAACAAGATTCAACATAGGTGCCTTGGGATTTTAGATAGAAGAAGCAGAAGGAGTTCAAATCTATGAATTTTTTTGGCTACAAAGAGGGTGCATATCATCAAAAAGGAAAAAATAAGTACACTAGATTGCTCCTAGACCTCATCTAAGAAAAAACTACAAAATGTTTCAAAATAGAGAACTTCGATTTTTTTTGGTGAATTGAGACAAATTCTTTGAATGTGTGCAAGGTGCACTATTCACAGAGGTGCACTAATTTTTTTGAAGAAGTAATAGTGTGTTGATAGTTAACTACTAGTTCCTAATTTAGACCTTTCCATGCACCAAAACCACATTGCGATGACAGTTCAACTCCTAGAAACTCCCAAAGAAGGTTAAACTTCCATTTTTAGAGCTTCTAGTGACTCTTAGATCCTCTTAAAAATTCCTTCTTCTTGTCTACTATTTATTTTAGCTTTTAAAGTCATGTAAAGGCTCATGCACCCATTAATTTATAAAAATAAGCGTAGAGTCCTACTTAGCACCATTTAGAGAGTCAATTTGTATATAATTAGATTTATTTTATTAGTTTAGAAGCTTATTTTTGTATTAAGAGATCTCTCACTCTCAAAAAAAATTGAGGAGATGATTTCTTTTAAATTTAGGAATGTAACATTTATTCTAGGCTGGTATTTTGATGCAATAATATATTCTATTGGTGCTCTCATTCTGAGTGTAGTTATTCTTGCTAGAGTGTGTTATTTTCGTAAATTCTTGTTCATGAATAATAATGGAGCCAATGCTTTTTTTGTGTTGATTTGATTGTGTGATATTTTAGCTCTAGTGTTTGTCGCGTGTTGATGAATTGTGCTGATGTGCCATGTTGGAGAAGAAATCACCCTATTGTTCCTACTTAGCTTCTTATCTCGCATGAACACACTTTATGTGACCTTACGATTTGATGTGAAGTGAAACATCTTTCCATTTAAACTAAGTTTCCATCAACAATTGCATCTATGGATTTAAGGAAGCATTGCTCCTATTTTCATTAGTTTCCTACCTGATATTTTCAATGACTTAACTCGTAGATCTATTATTATCGTAGTTTATGTCTATTAGGAATTTTCCTTTCAAGTTATTTTCTTTATTCTCTTATTACCTTATCTTTTTTATTTTCTTTGCTAACACTTGGTTAAACTAGGAATTCACATAGTTGTCTTGATAAATTGCAATTATCATAAAATAGAAAATACCAAAAATATATCTCTTTTGTGATTACTTTTCAAAACAACAAATAAAAGGTCTTATTCAAATTGGTTGGAACTAGTAAAGGCTTCCATGTGAACAAATACATTTATCTTCAATTGAGTGGATTATAGTAGGTCACAAAATCATCTAGAACCTTGGAGTTGATTTTAGATTATCTTTTCATGAGAGAAGTCTAAAAGGATTCCTATTGTTCATCATGAAAAATGACAACTCAATAGAAGTAGCACTATAAGGAGGGCCTCATACCATTTAGAATAGAAAAAACAACTTGCAATTTCAAAATTGTACACTTTTCACAACTTTAGAAAATTTTATGAATCATCACTGTCTAGAGGTGCACAAGGTGCATAGGTGCATTGTTTTGAGAAAGTTGCTTCTTTAGAGGTGTGATACTCTAGAATAAACACAAGTTCCTAGAGCTCAGTCACTTCACAACCATCACAGTGATAAAGGGATACCAAGAACTCCACCTATTCACAAGACAAATTCCATCATCATCATCCTCTCTATAGTCTACTTCACACATTCACATCATTATGCACCATGTATTTCTTCAATGCCCAAAGTTCACCTTTGAGTCTAACCGGTCCATTATATGACTTGCCCAAAAATTCTTTTTTTTTTTGCCCAATGTTCATCTATGGAGAATCACAAACAACAAAAGGTCATATTAAAATTTCCAAGGAAATCTATAATCAAAACTAGATTCAACATATGGACATGGTATGCCTCCTTTTTCCTCACTCTTTTGGGGGAAACAACATTCAATTGGTACCTCAATCTGTTACCAGCATCAATAAGAGATTGGAAATCTTTTGAGAGCAAGTTTTTGGAACAATTCAAGGTCTATATTGATGCAACTATCCTACATCATCATTTCATCTAAATTAAGAAGGACCCCCACGAGACTATTTCATAGTTTAATCATCACTTCTATAGGATGTATCAAAGAATGGAGTTTCCTTACATTATACCACAAGAGGTTGTCATCTAGATCTAGTTTGGAATAATGAATTTATTAAATTCTATGTTTTTAAAAAGGCTCTATGCCAAAGACATTGATACCATTGAAAAGTTCTTCAAAGAGGTTGTTACATTCATGAAAAATTTTATTGCTGCTCTAATGCCAACAATTACATATTTAGGATATGAGCCCCAAAAGACTATATTCTTTGAGCAAAAGACTTCTCCATCTGCTATAATCAGGAATAATATGGCTAGTGAGGTTAAGGCCATGAAGAAGATGATGTCTCTTTTATCCAATGAACTTATGAAAATAAAGTTGAATTCCTAAAGAAACCAAGGAAATTATCCAAGAAAAATTATTGCATAGAACAATTATTCTCAAAATTAGAGCATAAATTTTAGTCTTTACAATAACATCAACAATGAGAATAATGGTATTGTAGGTATGATTCCAAGTGAAAATGAACATGGGCACAATGATGTTTTAGATTAGCCTCCCCAAATCATGGAGGAACAACCTTTGTAGTTTAGTGCAATGGTGTTTGAATCATGTGATAAACTTGCAAGAGGACAAAATGATGAAGATGATCAAGAGGAATTTGTATTCCCATTCAATGAAGAGGAAGAGCATGGAAACTCAAGGATACATTTTTATTATAGTAATAATATGAACACACAAAGTTTGAAAGGAATAGAAGAATCTCTAATGGATGATGTCCCTCAATGTAGTGCATGGAGGAACATAAAACTAGCCAAAGGCACACCCAACTATCCAATCCACCCTGCAAGAGTCAACATAGTATAAACACAACAACAAAGAATAGCACCAAGGAGAGAAAGAATAAGATGTTTATTAATTCATCAGATTATCCACATACATGCCTAGCTATAAGGTCTTCTATGTTACAGCCAATTACAAAATATAACTTCCAGATTCACTAACCAAGTTCAAGTTCGTATTCCAGACCTCTATTCTTTTTATCCTCTAAGTTCTAATTTTTTTCTAAACTCAATCCTAGATTTCCTTAAAATGTTTTCCAAAATGACTTACAAAAGATTCTAGAACATAGAAAAGCCAAAAGTCAGCTCTCAATAGTTATTAACTACCTATACCTAAATTAGATATAAGCAAGGTTGACCCAAACAAGGACTAGACAGAGATAACTCTGCAAATGAAAGATTTTTAAAACTAGCACTCAACATTCACATGAACTTAGCATCCAAAGGAATCACTTGGTAGATAATACAAACTCAACATCCTTCAACACTCAGCAACCATAGAGATCTCAACAACCAAAGGATCATTTGGTAATCAAAAGAATCACTTAGCAACCAAAGGATCACTTGACATTCAAAAGATAACTTGGAAACCAAAGGAACACTTAGAAATCAAAGGATCACTCAAAAACCAAGGGATCACTCAGCATAAACTAAGAACTCAACAACAACTGAAAACTAGCACTTGACAATAACTGAAACTCGGTAGCAACTAGAAAAATGAAAAAAAGTGAAAGTTTAAAAGGAACCCTAGGATTCTCCTACATTAGACAACTAGGGTTGGAAGAAATGATTCTCTTGAATCATTAAGATGTCATAATTTGAGTTGAATCTAGCTCAGATTGAGAGACCCATGAGGTAGCTTCACTAGGTCTATTCTTTGACTTCACCAAATATTTATAATAATATTTTCCTCCTATGCTCTTACTAAACCTCTGATCTAATATCTATTTGACTTCTTCAATCTACTTCTTAGGATAATCATCTAATACAATAATTTCGTCATTTGACTCATGATACTTATATAGATCAACAACATTGAATATAGGAGATATATCCATGTCATCAGGTAACTCAACTTCATAAGCATTACCACTATCAAACTTCTTCAAGATCTTACAAGGTCCAAACTTCTTCATCTTTAGCTTACTATATGTTCCAACAGGAAATATTCCTTTCTTCAAATGAACCATCATCTCATCACCAACATCAAAATCATAATGTCTTCTAGATTTATCAGCATTCTCATTATACTTCTAATTACTTTGTTTCAACCTCAACTTCACTTCCATGTGCAAAGATTCCATAAAATCAGCAAATTATTCTCCTACAACACTTCTCTTTTCTTCACTAGCAACATCCCTCAAATCTGATACTCCTCTAGGTTGCATTCCAATAACAATCTCAAAAGGTGTCTTCCCTATACTCCTATTCACATAATTATTAAATGCAAACTTAGCTTGTGCTAGCACTACTTTCCAATTACTTGATTTATCTCCAACTAAACATCTAAGAAAATTACCCAAGCTTCTATTCACAACCTCTATGCATTCATCTTTCTATGGATGGAATGTAGAACTAAACTTCAACTCAGTACCCATCTTCTTCCAGAAAGTTTTCCAAAAATAACCAACAAACTTACTATCTCTATCAAAAATAACACTTCTTGGTAAGCCATGCAATCTCACAATCTCTTTAAAAAAAAGTTTAGCAATATGCTTAGCATCTAATTTCTTCTTACATAGTATGAAATGAGCCATTTCAAAAAATCCATCTACCACAACAAGTATAGAATCATACCCCTTCACTATTTTAGGCAATCCAAGAACAAAATGCATACTGATGTCACTCCAAGGTTTTTGAGGAACAAACCAGTATTCTAACTTACTCCTTTTTCAACTTGAAAAACTCCACAACTCTTTACAAATTTCTAAACATCCTTCTACATTTTTTGCCAATAATACTTCTCCTTCAGTAAACTCAATGTCTTATCGATTCCAAATTCCAGCCAATCCACCACTATGCTTTTCCTTAATCAAATTCAACCCCATAGAATTTCTAGGGATACATAACTAAATACCTTTGAATAACATACCTTCTTGAATGAAATACTCATCATACTTACTTATGTGATCTGTCAGAGTTGGTGCTATGTACTATCTCCACGTCTTAGAAAAATCAAGGTCAGTATCATACAACTCTTTCATTTCATCAAAACCAAGAACTCCAACCTTCATCTCAGTTAATAAAGAACATCTTCTACTCAATGCATCAGTAACTTTGTTAGTGACTCTACTCTTATGCTTAATGAAAAATATAAAATTTTGCAAATACTCAACTCACTTCATATGTCTTTGATTCAATTTATGTTGACTTCCCAAGTATTGTAAAGCTTTATGATCAATATACAACACAAACTCCTTAAGAATTAAATAATGTATCCACTTATTCAAGGCTTGAACAATAGCATAAAATTCTTGATCATACACAAAATACTTCCTTTTAGCATCATTTAACTTTTCACTAAAGAAAGTGACAAGTTTTCCTTCTTGACTTAATATAGCTCCTATTACACTACCACTAGCATCACATTCAACTTGAAATGCCTTATTGAAATCAAGTAAAGCATTAGGTTACTAAACAACCTTTTGTTTCAAAGTCTCAAAACTCTTATCATCTCCATGTGTCCACCTCAATTCCTTTTTATCTCGTCTCATTGTCTCATTCATAGCATTACAAACATAATTGAAATTTCTTATGGACTTTCTATAGAAACTAGCCAAACCATGAAATGATCTTACCTTACCCATGTTCTCAGATGTAAGCCACTCCAAAATTGCTTTAACCTTCTTAGAATCCATATTCAAACCATCAACTAAAATCACAAATCTCAAATACACAATCTCCTCTTACATAAAAGAACATTTTTTCAAATTAATCAACAACTTTTCTTCTTTCAATCCTTGCAATACTTGTCTAACATGCTCAAGGTGTTCTTCCTCATTCTTATTGAATTTCAAAATATTATCCAAATAAACAATCACAAACTTACCCAAGAATCTTTTCAAAACTTTATTCATCAACCTCATGAAAGTACTAGGTGCATTAGTCAAACCAAAATCCATTCATACAAACCATATTTTGTTTTGAAAGTAGTCTACCATTAATCACCTTCTCTAATTCTAATCTGATGATAGCCACTCTTCAAATCAATCTTGGTAAAATACTTTACTCTACTCAAAATATCTATGATGTCATCCATCCTTGGCATAGGAAATTGATATTTCACTATGATCTTGTTAATAGCTCTAGAATCAATACACATTCTCCATTCTCCATTTTTCTTAGGTATTAATACGATAGGTACAACACATGGACTCAAACTTTCTCTGATCAAACCTTTCTCCAATAACTCATGCACTTGTATGTTAAGTTCTTCATTCTCTATAGGTATCAATCTATTTGGAAAAATAGCTCTAGGAATCAAATCCATATGATGACTTATACTTCTCATTGGAGGTAAACCATCAAGTATATCCTCTATAACAATGCCTTTATATTCTTTCAGCAGCTCTACAATTTTTTTTGGTACTCAGTCAATACTAGCAGTTATTACTCAGTCACCACTGATTGGTACTTGGCTAACACTATTTTTTGGTACTCAGTTACTATTGACACAACTTAGTTTCTTTGGAATTATAGCAAAACAAACTTACTCTTCTTCACTTCCTTTTCAAATTACTTTTCATTAACCATGCAGACTTTTATTACTGTATAACTAGCCTCATCTTAACTTTCAATCAAAGGTAGCAATATTTTCTTCTTCCCATTTTCCCAAAGAATATATTGATTCAATATTCCATCATGTATAGCATATCTATCATATTGCCAAGGTCTACCCAATAGAATATGACAACAATCCATAGGCATAATATCAAAAAAAACTTCATCAAAGTAATGTTAACTTCACAAGAAATTGCTCTCTTACCAATATCCTATGCTCATCTTTGACCCATGAAATATGAAAGGGTTTAGGATGCTTTAGCCTCTCCAACTACAACTTTTTAATGAGCCCTTTTGATACCATATCTGTATAACTTCCACTATCAATGATTACCTTGCAACATTTTCCAACCATCTTACATCTTGTCTTGAAAAGACTTCTTCTAAGGATAGGTTCCTCCTCACTTCCCTTATTACATAAGGTTCTTCTTACCATCAAATTTTCTCCAACCTCAAGTCCAATTGGTGAACCCTCATTATCTCCTTGAATTACAACATTGTTGTTACCTTGCCTACTTTCATATGATCTACATTCAAAAGATCTATGTCCCTCTTTACCACATCTGAAAAAATTACCATGAAAACCACCTCTAGAATAAGAGTTACCTCTTCCTTGGTTAGAACCAGTACCTCCTTGGTAAGAACTACCACCTTTCCACTCGGTCTTGTCTTTTTCATCATTCTTCCATTCATATTTTCCTTTATCTTGTACAAAATTGTTAGATCTACCATCTCCTCCATAAGATCTACCTCTACCTCTCTGGAATCTACCACCTCTACCTCTTTGTCTTTGTTCATGCTTTTTTGTCAAGATCTCCTTAGCTTTCAAGGCATATTGGTATGCTTCTTCCACACTTTCTAATTTCACAAAACTTATTTAATCTTTAATTCCAAATCTTAATCTATTCATGCATCCACATGTCTAGATTTGATGTCCAATCTATGGAATTCATCAGTATATTCTTTTACACTCATATCTCTTTGCCTCAAATTCTACATCTTTCTCAACAAGCTAACTTGGTAATAAAAAAAAAGGAATTTTTTCTTTACCTTATTTACCATCTTCACCCAAGTTTTGATCTTCTCCTTTCCTCTCCTTTGTCTATTGGTTTACAAATGCTCCCACCACAGTGAGGCATGACCTTTCAACCTTGTAACTACAATCTTCACCTTCCTATTATTAGGAGTGTTTTCATACTCAAAGAACTCCATTTTAGAGATCTAATATAACATAGCATTGGTGTCCAATTTTCTATCATAAGGAAAAACTTCTACAATAGGATTTGAATTTATCCTAGATAACACTCTCAACAACCTTGTTTCATCTTGATCTTCTTTAAGTTCTAGATTAGGGTTTGGTGCTACTGCTTCATCATCACTTACATCATCAATATGTGCTCCTCTCCTCTAGGTTGTCTCCACAACATCTAATCTAGCTACAATTTTTCTTTGTGTATCCAAATAGCATTATCGACATTTCCTTTACCTCAAACCATCTTTGCAAATTAGGTTCTTACAAGATCGTAACCCTTTACAAGTTATAGGTCAAATCTACAAATCTACTACCCCACAATCAAATTTACTTAGGGTTCTACATGATCCAATCACCACAAGGATGAACCTCACTTGAGCTCTAATACCATCTGGTGCAAGGAGGGACAAAAAATTAGGGTCAAAGGCACACCTAACTATCCAATCCACCTTGCAAGAGTCAACACAACATAAATACAACAACAAAGAACTACACCGAGGAGAGAAGGAATAAGATGTTCATTGATTCATTAGATAATCCACATACATGCCCAACTATAAGGCCTTCTAGGTTAAGGCCAATTAAAAAATATAACTTCCAAATTAACTAATCAACTTCAAGTTCACATTCCAGACCTCTATTCTTTTTATCCTCTAAGTTCTACTTTTTTCTAAACTTAATCCTAGACTTCCTTCAATAGTTTCCAAATGGCTTACAAAAGATTCTAGAACATAGAAAAGCCACAAGTCGACTCTTAGCAATTTTTTATTAAGGAAAATAGGATTTAGTAGGGCCCTAAAACTCATACAATAAAAGTTTAGACAAAAAAGGAACACTTAAAGTAGCAATAGATACTAAAATCAAACAAAAGAGAACACTGTCCCACAAAAAAGATAAGAACTAGTAAAAAGCTAGGGAGAGAAGACAAAAATCTAGGCTAAACAAGAAAAGCTAGGGCACTTGAGAGATCTCTCTTAACATTTTTGCTGCATTGATTTCTAGCTTCGATAGTGTGCCTGCCACATCCTTCATTTCTGAGTGCTCTTGGTCAAGATCCTAGGTATCCTTCTTCCTCATGTTGGATCTTGTGCACTTCCTTGATCTATCTTTGAGGGTCTTTTCCTTGGTGCTATGGGGGGTCAAGTCATCTTCCTTGTTGGTTTTGATGAGAATATTGACATACTCATTGGCCTCTTTTAGAATATTGTAGCATTGTTCTACAATGATCCGCATAGAGCTCTCCATAATTTGAACCCTATTTTTGAACTCCTCCACTCTTTCATCCTTGCTCTTCCCCTCCTTTGAAATCCTATTCTTTAGGCTATACTTTTCTCTTTCAAGGTTGCACATTCTATACTTGAGATCTTTGATTTCATGTAAAATCTATTTGGCAGTGCGAAAACTATCTACAACATTGTTCTCAGCATTGTTGATGATGTCCATATTCATGTGCTCCTTGGCTATGTCACTTAAAATAACTAGGGCCAGGTCAATTAATTTATCAATTTTAATTTTTCCTTCATCATACTCTTTGACTTGTGTTCTTATTATTTCTTTGTTAATCCCCATCTTGGCTGAGGTAGTGTCAAAGTTTCTCCATGCCATCTTTTTGTCTTTGCCCATAATCGAGCACCTAGATCGGCTAGAACCAAATTCCTCAAAGTCTAGTTCATGGTTAGCTCTCTCTTCTTGGATGGGAACCTCTTTCACACCTTCTACCTCAACCCCCTATTCCTCCATCTCAACCTTAGGATATTTCCTTTTTTGGCCCCTAGAAATTTTAATAGAATCTTCTTTGCTTCTTAGAATTTTGATAGCAATGATTTTTTTTTTCCTTTTTTACTCTCCATGCCTTCCCTTTCCCTATTCTCCTTATCTCCTTTAGGACCATCCTCACCCATGTCCATATCTTCAGCTCTTTCATTATATACCCTATTAGAGGAGGACTCATGTTCATGCTTGGGATGAGGGGTAGTATACCTTTTATTTTCCTTTTTGGTGGATTGCTTCCTAGAGTCTCCCTTTGGAGTATCATCATTCTCCAAATCAGTGTGCATTTCTAGGCTATCTTTAGTGTCCAAAGGCACATAGTTCTCTTCCAAATCTTCAAAGTCCACTCTTCCCTTCTTACCCTCCTTCTTTACCTTAATTTGTTTCCCTACTATACTAGCTTTAAGGAACTCATAAATTAAAAGTAACAACCCTTCATGGAGCATTAGATTCCTAGTATGATTCTCTTGATATTCATTGATGTTTTCATTTATAGAAGCATAAAGATAAAAGGAGATATAAATTTTGTACCCATACCTAAAGTGATTGAGGATCACAAAATGGTGGGTGCATAGCCAATCAAATCTAGTATCCAGGGTGATGTATTTGATGATAGCCCATAACACAAACCTCCAAGTAGCTTGATGGAGCTTGGGAGGTAATGGGTTCCTTTCTTCACAAGAATTTTTTTCTCCTCTTGATCCTTAGTGAATTCCACCACCACATTCCCTGAGATTTTTTAGTCTCTATAGAATTTCTTTCCTAGGATGGGAATGCTAGTAATTGTAGAGATGACATCCTCAGTCACTATAAACTCCACCCCGTCAATAGTCACAATGCCCTCATTCTAGCTTTTGACCATAGCCTTGGTAACCAAGGGTTTCCAACCATGGAACCTATGAATGAAGGTTATAATTTCCCCTTTCTTTTAGTATGTCCCAAACCTTTGACCACCTGCACCATTTCTTGGCTTCATCTTCTGGTTCCTACCTATGCCTTTCCCTAACCATGTTTTTCTCATTGCAAGCTTAAAAACCAATATCAAAACCCTTCAAATTTAGAGAAAAAAGGTTCTCATTTTCTTGATCCAATTTTCTACCTTCTACACAATCAATCTAAAAGATCTATCATAGTATTAATTAGATAGATATGTTTGATGTGTGATATACGAGTAATATCATACTTCCACATCATGTTTCTACACATTACCCATAAAGCACTAATAGTTAGCTCTCAATAGTTATTAACTACCTATACCTAAATTAGATACAAGCAAGGTTGGCCAAAATAGGGACATTACATAGATAACTTAGCAAATGAAAGTGTTTCAAAATTGGCACTTGGCATCTACACAAACTCATGATTCCAAAGGAATCACTCGATAACTACTATGAACTTGGCATCCTCCAAAGCTCTACAACCATGGAGGTCTTAGAAACCAAAGGATCATTCAGAAATCAAAGGAATCACTCAGCAACCAAAGGATCATCGAAAATCAAAGGATCACTCAAAAACCAAAGGAACACTCAAAAATAAAAGGATCAATTGGCAACCAAGGGATCACTTGGTAGAAACTAAAAACTCGACAACAAATGAAAATCGGTCCTCGATAATAATTGGAACTCAATAGCAACTGGCAGAATGAATAAAAGTGCAAGATTACAAGGTAACCCAAGATGCTCCTACATCACAATGGTTACAATCTACTCCTTTGGACATGCAGCTTTGTAATAGTCCAATAAATTATGAGGCTTCAACCAACATCACCCTAGCAATTCAAAATGAATTACATGTAAAGGATGAGGTTTTGAAAGCTTTTATGGATAATATAACAAGAAATTTTGAGGATGCAAAAAAATTTGAACTTCCAAAACTCCATGGAGTTACAAAAATTCTCAAAGTTGCAAAAATTGATGGAAATATAGAAGATCTTGAGCTTGGTGAGATTTTTAAATTAGAGTGTCATCCAAGAAAATACCAATGTTTCCTACTATGATATTTATTTTGCATTGGATAATGATAAGATACCTTCCTCAAAAAAATATATGTCATTAGAAGAGATTGATAGAATACTTAACTTGGTCTTAAGATTGACTAAGGAAATGTCATTTCGTAGGTATTCTACATATATATTAGACCATACAATGTCTAGAGAATCTATACATTTGGGTTCCATTTAGAATTAAGTTGTCCTAATTTCTTGTTAGCATGGGATATCACAATGGAGGGTAAGTATGATTTTGAACATGATTCTTTGGGACATGAGGGATGAAACACCTTTATTAATGACATTAATGAATCCTATAATTAAAAAGGAAGGATGATTATTGAGTTTGTTAGTCCCAAGGACCCTGAAGGTGACAATTCATTTTTTAAGGCTACTAATGGTGGTAATAAAGGCCATAAAAAAATGTTCTATCTTTTGGGTTTTGTCATGATAACTATATTACACCAGCAATGCTAATGTTTCCTCATCTATATGGAGCTGCGTACCATGGGATAAGATCACTAGAATGAGAAAGTACAATGTGTGAGTGTACCCATATGGTGGGGGATTTTCTAGATTGGGTGATATATTCCCATTATCCCTTTCAGTTTGATGATTTTCAATTTGAATATGGTATTGAATGTAAGAGAACTTGTTTGTGGATTAATCATGGCTATTAAGAGTTACCATAACTTCTAATTTTGTGTGATTTATACCTAGAATTTGAGCCAAGATTGTAAAAAAATTATTTTTCTGAGTATAGAGGCAAGTCAACTTTATTTAGAATAATATGGGGTGGTTTATTAGTATTGCACATAATGAGAAATCTACTAACAACCACCCCACATTCTTATTATTCAAAGTTTTTTATATATAAGTTTTTGTTTTTTTGTCTTTTTAGGTGTTCATTTTCTTTGAGTTGAGTCTTTTTGTTTGGGTTTTGTATCTTTTTTCTTCTTTTTCTTTTTTACTCTTTGAGTGAGGGAGTTAGTTTGTTTTGTTAGGGCTATTCCCAACACGTGGTCCATCCCAACTAGTCTCAATTTTTTGGAAGAGATATTTCTTTGTTAAAGCATTTAGATTATTTTGTTTCTTGTACCAACTTAAAATAGGTGTTTCTTGTAGTTGTAGAGGACTTCTAGTCTTAAAATCAAAATCATAGATTGATAGCTCTCAATACTTTACAAATTAAAATTTTAATTATCTAGGTTTTTTTTGAATCTAGGTTGACAATAGCGAGGGATAATTCAAAACTTATCAGTTCAGACAAAGGGCCTCTTCAAAGAATTGCTAAGGTCACTATTTGGTATGAGAGTTTCCTAAAAGTTCATTACAAGAGGAATGCATATGTTATCAAACTAAAGAAAGAATCTAAGAGATGACACCAATGCCTTGGCCACATAGACTCCACCTCAAGAAGTCAAAGGAAATGAATACACTAAACTTGAAGATTCAAGATTCAAGATTCTAAAGTTTTGACTATCAAGGAACTTGAAGTGTTTAGAATTTAGTTCTCATTTGAAACATGTCAGAAGAATTCTTGCTGATGAATAAATACCTTTGTCATTTCTTCCCTTGTGTTAGGGCTATTTTTTGTGGTTTCATAATGCATGCCCTATTTTGAGACACAAAATACAGACACCCTAGTTTCAAAATTCTTTGTGAGATATCTAGTCTAAAGGCTCAGTCATTTGAGACCCTCCTGTAGGTCTACTCAAACCTTGATCTCTAATTGGGAAGGGTCAGGAAGTTGGATAGAGATGAAACAATCAAGTTTAAGACTTCATGTGTTTAAAGTGTGCACATGCACACTGGTGCAAGTACACCAAGTGTGCATATGAACACTTCACCCCCATTCCAGGGATGTGCACATGTGCATGTGACCACCCTTGAAGGTGCACAATGCAAAATGTGCATGTGCACCATGCACATCTTGTCAAGGTGCACATGTGCAGTAGTGCACACCTACACACTTTGCCATTCCCAAGGAAAATAAGTGCACTAGTGCACCTTCTAAGATGAGCTAGGTGTGCTAATGAACAAAATAGGCTTTTGGGGAGAAGAAAACAACTATTTTGTCTATTTTGACTAGTTTTGACACATTTTTTTCTAGCCTAATTCTTCTAGAGTCCTCTTGCAATGCACCATGATATTATAGACAAAGAAACCAGCAAATGTAAATATTTTTGTAAAAATTTATGTAAGCATTTTTTTCTTTGTTCATTTATCTATAATATTGATGTACATTACTAGAATACATTTAACTAACTAACTTCACTAACCACTTTAATTCCTTCCAACCTAAATATTATTTGAAATTATAACAAAATGTCTTAATAACCAAATGTAGAAAATTCAATGGAGATACAAACATTTTCTTTCAAGATAGGTTTAGAGACAAAATATAACAACTTTACTCATTTCTATCTACTATAGAATAGTGCATGACACTTAAATTTCTTTAATCACTTAATCAATGAATGTAGCAACATATTAACAAGTACAGTCCACCTATACAGTCCACTTATACAATTTCTAGCTTACAAGCTATCATATAACACAAGACTAGGGGTTACCCAATGGTGACTCTCCCTAATACAATAAGAATTCACATGGAAGTATGCTTTTTTTGCACATGAAATAAGACAACATCCTTCTTCTCTTCAAGTCTTCAAATCCATAGACAACAACTTGCAATAAAACACACACCAACAAGGCCATGGTACTCTCCTCCCAACCTTAGGCCTTTCCAAGGCCACCCCCGAGCTAGGAGAACCTTGACTAGGTGGACACACATTACTAACCATTGTTTATAGCATAATGCTCACATTACAAAACTATTCACACATTGTACAACTCACAAATAAAACTAGAAAAATTCCCAACCAAGGGAGACCATTTAGGATCACATGTAGATCCATCTCAAGGGGTAAGGATGGAAAATGAATGCTGGTTAGACTCCATCTGCAACTATGCTTTCACTAGGCTATACATTTTATACACATTCCTTCACAAGGAAACCCAACAACACATACATGCCCTCACATGGAATCCTTACAACACTTGTAACTCTAGCAAGGTGGCATATGGGGCCCATAACACCCATATGGCATCCCTCTCCTACACAAAGAGAGACTCTCACCCAACACATTCGCTATGCACCCCTTACCCTCACAAGGATCTCTTTCCCTCCCAAGGGATGAGACTCACCTTGTCACACCCAAAATAGAAAATTGCAACAAGAACACATGAATTCACAACACAAAGTAAATCACAATACACCCATACACCAAAACAGAAACATGATCCCTCAACCTTACACAACACAACATTGCAACACGCCATATTACAACTACATTATAGAAAAACTCACATGCATAAAATAATAAAAATAACATACTTGACAACAAACTTGCATAGCAAGGGTACATAAGGTTACCAACCTAGTTTCCAAGCTAATTTGAGCTCCCTCTCTTTTTACCAGAAATCCTCCTCCTAAGTTGTCTTCTTCTCCTTATTTTTCCCTTTCCCAAAAATTACCCCCACTTAGATTTTTTTTTTCATGCTTAAGTTTCCAAATTCGGCCAACTTGGGAATCCACAATTTTGGGTGCTCTTTTCAATGCCTAGGGAAGCTTATAATACTTAAAAATGCCCCTACCCCCTAGGTATATCATATGGACTTTAAAATAAGGCCTCAAACTACCCCTAGGGATGGTGTAAACCTCTTAGAAATTCACAAAAAGTGTGTATTCGACCTAGCATGGAAAACATCCCTCTTGGACCCATAAATACACCTAGGGAAAAAAAATCCTACCAAACCATTCCTTGGTTCACTCAACCACCTACCATCCCACTAAGCATGTTACAAAAGAGAACATGTGTCAAGTGACACCACAACACACTCAACACACTTGGCAAGCCATAAAAAAAAAATTTTACTTTTATAAAATCACAATAATACACACAAATTGGTTTTACAAATAAAATACAAGGGTAAAAAGGTTATACCCTCCTTAGGGTTAACCTTGGTTTTTTTCAAACACCTAGCAAGGTTCTCCATAAATCAATGGGTTTCTTTCCTGCACACTTATTGCAAATATTAGTAGTCCAAAAATAAGGTGATAAAATGATAACAGAAATATAAATCACATAGATTCTATCATCCATGAAGAACATAACTAATATGAAATATGTATTTCAATTCATATCACATTATAGACTTCATATTTGTAGCAATTCTCTAGTCTAGATAGTAAAACATTATGATCATTTTTACTTAAATAAAATTATGGAATTAATCTACATTAAGAAATGCATAAAATATAATATAAGTATACAATTCTAGTTTATTCCTATAAGTGATACATGAATTCTTAATGTTATTCTCAATATGCTAAGACATGATGATCTAGCACCATATGTAAAATAAAATTCAAAAATCAAACATTCACTTGAATATAACATAAGCCTTAATCATGGCATATGGATCATCAAGAAGGTAAGTAAGCATATCTAAATAACATCATGAAAAATAATTAGAATATTAATGTCCTAATAACATCATAAGGAATCATCATATAGCCTAATGATATAGGTATCAATGTCCCAATAACATAACATGAAATCAAATAGTCTAAGGATCAAAATATCAATGTCCATAGGAGGTAATAATGTGTCATCCAAGGTCTAACTATCATAGTCCAAAAGAAACAAAATGTCAGTAGTGCTATTATGGTTAGGGCAAGACATGACATCCTCCCCCCCTAGGCATGAATGTCCTCCTAGAGTTCATCAAATAGATAAGGGTAGTCATGTCTCATATGCATCGTGTCCTCCCATGTGGTTGTGACCTCATCATAGAAATCCCATTGGACCTTAACTTGGTCCACTTCTCTACCTCAAAGTTGAAGGGTCCTGTGGGCCAATATGCAAATGGGCTCTAGGGATAGTTGGCCATCTGGTGCTACTTGCATAGAACCTCAATCTATAACATGAGATGCATCATGAGTATACTTCCTAAAGGAAGAGATATGGAAAACATTGTGGATGCGTGATAGGCTAGGTGGCAAGGCTAAGTGATAAGCAACTGGTCCTATCCTCTCCAAAATCTCAATGGCCCAACAAATTGAGGAGCAAGATTAGAGTGCTTTCCAAAATGGATTAGACTCTTGTGTAGATGCACTCTCAGAAATACTCTATCTCCCACCATAAAGGCTTGATCTATCCTATGGGCATTAGCATACTTCTTCTATTGGTCTTGAGCTTCCTTGAGACGTTGCCTGATCAATATGACTTGTTGCTCCATATCCTTTACAATATGTGGTCCAACTATTACCCTATCCTCAATCCTATTCCAACTTAATGGTGTCCTGCAGGGTTTGCCATATAGGGCCTAATAAGGTGGCATGCCCAAGGAAGAATGTTTCCCATTATTATAGGCAAACTATACTAGATGCAAATACTCCTCCCATTTAACTTGATTATCCATCACATACATGCACAACATGTCCTTTAATACCTAGTTAACTCTCTTAGTCTGCCCATCTATTTGAGGGCGGTATGATGTGCTCAAGTTAAGCTTAGTCCCCAAGGCTCCCTATAACTCTCTCTAAAAGGAAGAGGTAAATATAGAGTTTCTATTAGAAATAATCTTGTGAGGAATGCCATGGAGTCTCACAATGTCTTGCATGAATACTTGTGCTACTACAGGAGTAGTGAAAGTGGTTCATATAGGTGAGAAATGGGCCACCTTGGTCAATGTGTCAACTATCACCATGATGGCATCATGAAAATGAGAAGACATGGGAAGACCCACAATAAAATCTATAGAAATAACATCCCACTTCCACTCTGGAATCTCATGAGGATAAAGTAACCTGCCAGGATATCCATGTTCTGCCTTAACCCTCTAGCACTCTAGGCATCTAACAACTATCCTTGCAATATGCATCCTCATGCTAGGCCAATGATAGAGTCATCTCAAGTCTGCATGCAACTTCCTAACCCCTGGATGTGCTGCATAAGGTGCCCTATGAGCCTCAAGAATAATAAAATCACACAATCCTCTAGTAGAAGGTACATAAATGCACCCTCAGTGACGTAGAAGTCCATCAAATTCTAACACATAGTTGGAGAACCTCCCCTGAAGGGGCCTCTAAGATCTAATCATCTGACACACATCCCTATAAAAATCATCCTCTGGTAAGTGCTGCAATATTATCCTCCTCAAATCTATGCTGGTGACCATGGATGACAACTCATGGCATCTTTGAATTAAGGCATCTGCAACCACATTCTCCTTCCCCTTGATGTGCTATACATCAAAGTCATACTCACATAAAAACTCCATCCATCTCCTTTGTCGAGCATTAAGGTTTGACTAAGAGAAAATATACTAAAGGCTATGATGATCTAAGTGGAGTTCAAAATGGTGACCCAAAAGGAAGTGGCACCATCTAACCAAGCATGTACTACTACTGCAAGCTCAAGGTCATGAGTAGGATAATTGAGTTCATGAGTCTTAAGTTTCCTAGACTCATAGGCTATAACTCGACCATTTTGCATGAGTACTACCCCTAACCCATCTAGTGATGCATCAATACACACTACAGAGTCTGCAGAGGGATCAAGTACTACAAGAATAGGAGCACTAGTGAGGGCACTCTTGAGCTCTTGAAAAGCTCTCTCACATTTTTCTATCCACTCAAATTTCTTCCCTTTCCTTTGGAGAGAAGTAATAGGATGTGTTATCCTGGAGAAACCCTCAACAAAATGCCTGTACTAAGCAACCAACCCCATAAAGCTACTAACTTCTATAATTGTGGTCAATATTGGCCAATCTATAATGGCTCTAATCTTTGATGGGTCAACTGAGATCCCATCACCTAATATCACATGAGCTAGGTAGTTGATCTCTGTGCAGAAGAAAGAACACTTTGGAAAATTGGCATACAACTAATTATCTCTCAAGCACTTAAGGACTTGTCCCAAATGTTCTTCATGCTCCTACTCATTTGGTGAATAGACCAATATATCATCCAGGAATATCACCACAAATCTATCCAAGAATGTATGAAATACTCCATTCATAAGTCTCATGAATACAGATGGGGCATTAGTGAGACTAAAAGGAACCGTTGTAAACTCATAATGCCCATATCTCGTGCAGAAAGTAGTCTTATGGATGTCACTCTCCACAATCCTCAACTGGTGATACCCTAACTTTAGATCAATCTTTGAAAACACTCGAGCAACTTGAAGCTGGTCAAATAAGTCATCAATTCTAGGAAGTGGATAATCATTCTTAATGTTTAGCTTATTAAGCTAGCAGTAGTCTATGCACAACCTCAAGGATCCATCCTTCTTCTTGACAAAGACAACTGGTGCTCCCCATGGTGAGATGCTAGGAAAAATGTGCCCCTTCTCCAAGAGTTCTTCCAACTAAATCTTGAGCTCATTGAGCTCATTAATAGTCATCCTATATGGAGCTCTAGATACCGGTTGGGCCCCTAGAATCAAATCAATATAGAAATCCACTATCCTAGGTGGAGGCATACCTAGTAATTTAGAAGGAAATACATCTCTAAATTCTTGTGACACTAGGTAATCCTTGAGATGTGGCCCATTCTCCTCTCCCTCAAGATCATTAATGGTAATAGCATACAATTGACACCATTTCCTCATACATCACTTAAGCTACATAGTGGAGATCATGCAGAGTGACATAACTCTTTAAATGCCTAAAATCATTATAGGTGTATTGTAATCATCATTACACTCCACTTACTTCTTCCTACAATCCATCTTGGCATGGTGAGCACATAGCATATCCATACCAAGGACTACATCATATAATCCCAAGGGGGTGATACGTAGATCTACACAACTGGTGATATCCCTAATCTAAATAGGACAATTCCTGACCATGGAACTAACCAATACCTTAGTACCTGAGGCTAACTCTACATCCTAGCTAATATCCTACTTAACTGCCACCAACCTACAACACTCCACTACTAATGGTGACACAAAAGAATCAGTAGCTCCTAGATCAAACAATATAGATATGCTACTACTACCAATAATACTTGCAGCCTCTATCACTGTGGCTTGATGCTTAGCCTGTCTATCATCAACTACTATGAATACCCTGTGAGAACATCCCATGTCACCCATTGTTGGTTCAGATGTAGCTACCCTCTATATATGTGGACAATCCCTTGCAATGTGACCCATGCCACCACAAGAATAATAAGGTCCATGGGTCTGAGTTTGTAATCCTATAGGTTGGGGCTATTGATGTCCCCCTGTCTGAGAAGATCCACTAAAACCACCTCTAGTGGGCTACTGAGTTCATTTTGGAGGTGTATGAGAAGCTTGTGCTCTATGATCTTGATGGGAACCCTGTGCCTACCTCTGCTTGGGCTTAGTGCCTTGGTATCCCTGTGGAGGCTTCTTGCTCTGATCCTACTGTGACTGGGGGGCCCTAAAAGATCCTGAAGAGTACCACTGATTTCCCTTCCATTGGGACCTAGGTGGAAATGGAGTAGTACCCTAATGCTAAGATCTATCATGGGTATCCTAAGCCTTATTGCATATATCCTCTATAGTAAGAGCCCTCTCCACTGTAGCTCTGAAGCCTACCAGTGCTGCCATGTGAACTTGTCCCACAATAGAGGGATTAAGACCTCTAATGAAATGGTTAATCTAGAGCTTCTCATCCCTCTTATAGTCAACATAAGAGAGGAGCTCTAAAAACTTACTCTTATACTATGCTACTATCAATCCCCTCTGTTGTAAGTCATGGAACTCATCAATCTTTCGTTGCCTGTAATGCTTTGATAAATATCTCTCTCTAAACCTTTGTAGGAAGGTATCCCAAGTAAGAGTGTCCATATCAATATCCCCCATAGCCTTCTCCTCATCCCACCATTTAGAGGTAGATCCTTGCAAAAGGTGTATAGAAAAATAGGCCTTTAGGCGACTCCGATAGGAATACAACCCATAACATCTCTCCAAACATAATAAGAAGGATTCTACCTCTGAACCATCTGTGGACCCCTAAAAAGTGGGTGGCTAAAGACAAAGCAATTCTCTAATCTCATCTCCTATATCTTAGGGTGCCCTTGGTATAGGTCAAAGCTTTAACCCTGGTGGAGACTCAGGTCTGTGTATAGACTCCCCCTCAAGCTCAGCATGACTCCCACTATGACTAGGTGGAGGAATCCTAGTCCTCTCTCTAATAATAGTCCTATGCTCCCCTAACATTTTCTGACTAGGATGAACTACTACTGCAGGCAACCTCTGATGTACTACACCAATAAGATTCTAGATAACATCTAGAATGTCCTAGTTGGAGTTTTAGGGTGGTTCCCCTTGTTCAGTATCTATCTCTAGCCCAACCCTAGCTTCCTATGCCATACTAGCACCATGCTCTACACTGGCATCCTACTCTACCTATGCATCTTGTGCATGTCTACCACCTCGTCCATGCCTATGGGTGTTTGAGTGACCACTGACATCTTATAAAAAGAAGAGTTTAAGAGTCAGGGTCAAGAAGCTTTAAAGTTCATTATTGGAGTCTCATACAACTAAGATAGAGTACTTCCTATTAATGTGAGGAATCATGGTCAAAGTCAACTTAGGGTGGGTGTCCTACCACTGTAGTTGCTTAGCCAACGTCCCACATTGGTTAGATATATGAAGGTGTTATCTTCCATTGCATATGCATATATGTATATTCATTTATTTATTATCATGACCATCATCATCATTGATATTGTTATTATTATTTTCTTAATTAATTAATTTTTTTTTAAAATTTTTAATTTTTAATTTTTTTAAATTTTAAATTTTAACTTTTTTTCTTATTTTTCCCATATAAAAATCTACTAGAAATGATGTAATTCCTATGAAACCACCCAAAGTCATTTTTCATTTTTGCCTTTTTTTTTGTTTTTATAAATCATTAATAGGTAACTTTATGGACATCAAATTATAATACCACTTATTTGTGATTAATAACACATTACCACTTAGTTGCTTCATTATCACAAACTTATTTAAATAATTATCTCTTAATTAGTTTCAATAAAAATAAAACTCATGTGGGAAAATAAAATAAATGCATTTTAAATTTGTGTTAAAAGGAAGATGGCATGGTGGGAGTGGGTTTTGAACACATGACCTCTTGAGTTCCAACTTTTCCACCCACCCCACTAACCAACTTTCCCTCCTTCACTTCATTTACTTAAATTTCAAAACTTTTTCATAAAGAGGTCTCCTTCTAATTTTGGGTCAAAGGGTCAACCCATGGTATTTAAAATTATGATTGATTTTTTCTTTTTAATTATTATTTGTTCCCTCCAACCCTAACCCTAATTCAAAATTAGGGTTTTGGGGCAGCATAAAACATTCCTTTTTCCATTTTTACTAGTTCGCTTGGTCTTTTCTTCTTGGGTTTTCAAACCCTCACACATGCATTTTAGTGTTTTTTTCCCTATTTTCTTGCTTGTTGCAGGTTGAAGGAGCTCTAATGGGGGGGTTTCAACATTTGAATAGAGAGTCATGCTTATCCATGCATGCACTCTCTTGGTGTTTCCATGGCATTTCTCATGCCAATATTTTTGTTTTGTTGTAGGAATTCTTTAGTTCATACATTTTCAATCTAGGGTTTGAAGGCAAGATCAAGGGCTATGCACAACCATGCATTGATCCCTTGATACAATGGTCTGCATCTATATGCATATATAGACAACTTCATTATTGTATTATAACCTTTACTTTTCAGATTCATGGTTATATATATTTTTTGTGTTATTTCAGATTCATGGCTATGATTTCTCTATCATGCTAGTTATTAGGATGCAATATTGGGTGTGTATGTTATTTTACATAGCAACTAGAAATGATGTTTTGCTGTAGGGGTTTTGGAGACAAGATCTATTTTCCCTTCTCTCTCCTTACCCCTATTTTTGTATTAATCTTGCAAGTCATGGCTCCACGAGTTCCCTCGCAATAGGAGGTACACGATCATGGCCATACCTGTGCAAGTTATACCCTACTACTTGCAAGCTTTTTTGGGTAGTGGTACCATGGATGCAAGTCCTATTGAGCAGTGGCTTCGCGGATGTGAGTCCTGCTAGGTAGTGGTCTTGCAAATGCAAGTATATTTCATTTATAGGTTATAAAAGTATTTTAATGGTATTTGCTAATGTACTACATTTATTTCATTTGAGAAGATTACCCCAACCTAAGTTGAAATCCATTCTATAATAAGGTTATGTTCTAGTTCTAACATTGTCATATTTTTTTTTTCTTTCTTCATCTATTGGAATGTAATATTTAATTTTTTTGTAAATAAAAGAAGAACAACAGATTGCCATATCAATTCCAATCCCTTTTATGCTTGTACCAAATGAATACATTTTACAACCTTTATGTATGACCTATAAATTTTTCCTAATGTATAGATCTACTTGCTTATTTCGTAATCAAAGTCTATTTTGTGTGTAAATATATTACGCTCATTCCCTTATATAATAGAAATTTTGAAGCCACATATTCTTCATTTTTAGGATAGTATTTCATATTTGTTCCAGTTATATTTTATTATGCATGAAGGATAAACACAAGTAAAACATTTATACACACAATAAATGTTAAGGTGTTAATACCTTTTTTCTATTCCAAAATCAACAACTAGCAATGAAAGATTATGCATTCTAACATCTAGAATGAAATAGCATATTAGATTATCTTCATATATAACCATTGCTACGTAAGTAAAAATAAATTTACACACTATTTTCAAAAATAAATTTATAAATCATAAATTTGGATTTTTGCTACCTACTAGTTTTTAGAATAAAATCGGATTCATATTTCTAATGTCTAGTATTTGAATGCAGTTGAAACAAGTTTCAGATCTACAACTTAAATTTCCTTTTCAAACAAAAAAAGTACTAAAAACTGAAAACATATTAAGTTTTCTTTTTTTTCTTTTTTCAAACAAACAAAATACTTAAGACTGGAAACATAATGAGCCTAGGTCCTAGTTTTGGAAACTTGGGCTCTGATACCAAGTGTAGTGCACCATGATATTACAGTCAAAGAAACCAAAAAATGTAAATATATATATTTTAATTTATGAAAGCATTTTTTTATTTTTTCATTTATCTACAATATTGATGTACATTACTATAATAAATTTAACTAACTAACTTCACTAACCACTTTAATTCCTTCCAACCTGAATCTAATTTGAAATTATAATAGAATGTCTTAATAACAAATGTATCAAATTCAATGGAGATACACACATTTTCTTTCAGAATAGGTTTAGAAACAAAATATAACAACTTTACTCATTTCTATCTACTATAGAATAGTGCATGACATTTAAATTTTTTTAATCACTTAATCATTGAATGTAGCAACATATTAACAAGTACAGTCCACTTATACAATTTCTAGCCTACAAGTTGTCATATAGCACAAGACTACGGGTTATGCAATGCTGACTCTCCCTAATACAATAAGAATTCACATGGAAGTATGCTTTTTTTGCAAATGAAATAAGACACCATCCTTCTTCTCTTCAAGTCTTCAAATCCATAGACAACAACATACAATAAAACACACACCAACAAGCCCATGGTACTCTCCTCCCAACCTTAGGACTTTTCAAGGCCACCCCCGAGTTGGGAGAACCTTGACTAGGTGGACACACATTACTAACCATTGTTTATAGCACAATGCTCACATTACAAAACTATTCACACATTGTACAATTCACAAATAAAACCATAAAAATTCCCAACCAAGGGAGACCACTTAGGATCACATGTAGATCCATCTCAAGGGGTAAGGATGGAAAATGAATGCTGGGGAGACTCCATTTGCAACTATGCCCTCACTAGGCTATACATTTTATACACATTCCTTCACAAGGCAACCCAAAAACACATACATGCCCTCACATGGCATCCTTATAGCACTTATAACTCTAGCAAGGTGGCATATGGGGCCCATAACACCCATATGGTATCCCTCTCCTACACAAGGAGAGACTCTCACCCAACACATTCCCTATGCACCCCTTACCCTCACAAGGCTCTCTTTCCCTCCCAAGGGATGAGACTCACCTTGTCACACCCAAAATAGAAAACTGCAACAAGAACACATGAATTCACAACATAAAGTAAATCACAATACACCCATACACCAAAACTGAAACATGATCCCTCAACCTTATATAACACAACATTACAACACACCATATTACAACTACATTATAGAAAAACTCACATGCATAAAACAATAAAAATAACATACTTGTTAGCAAACTTTCATAGCAAGGGTACATAAGGTTACCAACCTAGTTTCCAAGATAATTTGAGCTCCCTCTCTTTTTTACCAGAAAACCTCCTCCTAAGCTATCTTCTTCTCCTTGTTTTTCCCTTTCCCAAAAATTACCCCCACTTAGATTTTTTTTTTCATGCTTAAGTTTCCAAAATCGGCCAACTTGGGAATCCACAATTTTGGGTGCTCTTTTCAATGCCTAGGGAATCTTATAATACTTAAAAATGCCCCTACCCCCTAGGTATATCATATGGGCTTTAAAATAAGGCCTCAAACTACCCCTAGGGATGGTGTAAACCTCCAAGAAATTCACAAAAGGTGTGCATTCGACCTAGCATGGAAAAAATCCCTCTTGGACCCATAAATACACCTAGGGAAAAAAAATCCTACCAAACCACTCCGTGGTTCACTCAACCACCTACCATCCCACTACACATGCTACAAAAGAGAACATGTGTCAAGTGACACCACAACACACACAACACACCTGGCAAGCAATAAAAAAAACAAATTTACTTTTATTAAATCACAATAATACACACAAATTGGTTTTACAAATAAAATAAAAGGGTAAAAAGGTTATACCCTCCTTAGGGTTAACCTTGGTTTTTTTTCAAACACCTAGCAAGGTTCTCCATAAATCAATGGGTTTTTCAAACACCTAGCAAGGTTCTCCATAAATCAATGGGTTTTTTTTCAAACACTTATTGCAAATATCAGTAGTCCAAAAATAAGGTGATAAAATGATAACATAAATATAAATCACATAGATTCTATCATCCATGAAGAACATAACTAATATTAAATATGTATTTCAATTCATATCACATTACAGACTTCACATTTGCAGCAATTCTCTAGTCTAGATAGTAAAACATTATGATCATTTATTCTTAAAGAAAATTATGGAATTAATCTACATTAAGCAATGTATCCAATACAATATAAGTATACAATTCTAGTTTATTCCTATAAATGATACATGAATTCTTAATGTTACTCTCAATATGCTAAGACATGATAATCTAGCACCATATGTAAACCACAATTAAAAAATCAAACATTCACTTGGATATAACATAAGCCTTAATCATGACATATGGATCATCGAGAAGGTAAGTAAGCATATCTAAATAACATCATGAAAATTACTTATAATATTAGTGTCCTAATAACATCATAAATTGTCATCATATAGCCTAATGATATAGGTATCAATGTCCCAATAACATAACATGAAATCAAATAGTCTAAGGATCAAAATATCAATGTCCATAGGAGGTAATAATGTGTCATCAAGAGTCTAACTATCATAGTCCAAAAGAAACAAAATGTTAGTAGTTCTATAATGGTTGGGTGGGACATGCCACCTCTTTTGGGTCTTCCAACATAAGATAACTAATGTTTTCTTCTTTGTGTAGATAAAATTGCATCCTTAACTTGTTAGGGTCATAACTTTTGACCTAGAGCTTACAATTCAAAACTATTTACACAGCTGGAAAGAAGAACTAAAAATATATTTGCAGTCTCTAAAATAGGGAGGCTTTAGTTTCCCCATTTTTGGGACTAATTGAAGTTTCAACTTAAATTTTTGAGTAGAATACCTTTGAAAAAACCAGTTAAAAGGCCCTAGAAAAGCTTGTTAAAAAAGATATGAAATTTTTTCAAACATTTGATCATTCTGGATAATCTAGTTCACCTGGTCTTTGACCAAGAAGGATTAGGAAGTTAGAGAGATGAAAAATTAAGGAATAGACTTGAAAGGTGCACAATTGCACATAAGACAAAAGGTGTGGTTCATAACACACAAGCACACAAATTATCGTATCATCTTTATTATCAACAATAGTAGAGATCTCACCTAAGCTGGTAACCTTCACCTTTAGAGTAGTCACATGTAAGTTTTGATTCATGAATTTGCACTAAAAATAAAAAATACAGAGCTTAGACACATGAATCAGAATAGGTTCCTCATCTTATGCAAATATCAATGATAACATTCAACATAGGTGCCTTGGGATTTTAGATAGAAGAAGCAAAAGGAGTTCAAATCTATGAAAAATATTTGGCTATAAAGAGGGTATACATCATCAAAAAGGGAAAAATAATTACACTAGAATGCTCCTAGACCTAGTTTGAGAAAAATGCAAAAACCATTTTCAAAATAGAGAACTTTGATTTTATTTTGGTGAATTAAACACCTTGCACAAATTCTTTGAAGGTGTGCAAGGTGCACAAGGTGCGCTATTCATAGAGGTGTGCCAAAATTTTTGAAGAAGTAATAGTGCACTAACAATTAACTTCCAATTCCTAATTTAGAGCTTTCCATGCACCAGAAATACATTCTAATGGTAGTTCAACTCTTAGAAACACCTAGAGAAGGTCAAGCTTCCTTTTTTAGAGCTTCTAGTGATTCTTAGATTCTCTTGCAGCTTCCTTCTTCTTGTCTATTGTTTCTTTTTTTTTTTAAAGTCATTTAAAGGCTCATGCACCCATTGATTGATAAAAATAAGGGTGGAGTCCTACTTAGCACCATTTACAGAGTAAGTTTGTATATAATTAGATTTGTTTTATTAGTTATTTTTATTAAGAGATCTCTCACTCTCAACAAAAATTAAGGATATGATTTCTTATAAATTCAAGAATGTAAAATGTATTCTAGGCCATTATTTTGATGCAATAATATATGCTATTGGTGCTCTCATTTAGAGTGTAGTTATTCTTGCTAAAGTGTGTTATTTTTGTGAATTCTTCTTTATGAATAATAATGGAGCCAATGCTTTTTTGTGTTGATTTGATTTCTAGTGTTTTTCATTTGTTGACAAATTTTGTTGATGTACCAAGTTGGAGAAGAAATCACCCTATTATTCCTACATAGATTCTTGTCTCACATGAGCACACTTTTTGTGGCCTTATGATTTGATGAGAAGTGAAAAATTGTTCGGTTTGTACTAAATTTCCATCGATGATTGCATCATTGGATTTAAGGAAGTGATGCTCCTATTTTCATTATTTTCCTACCTAATATTTTTGATAGATTAACTCATAGATGTGTTGTTATTGTAGTTTATGTCCATTAGGAATTTCCCTTTCAAGTTATTTTCTTTATTATCTTGTTACCTTATCTTTGTTATTTTCTTTTCTAATACTTGGTTAAATTAGGAATTCATATAGTTGGACCGATAAGATCACTAGAATGAGAAAATACAATGTGTGAGTGTACCCCTATGGTGGGGGATTTGCTAGATCAGGTGATATATTTCCATTATCCCTTTCAGTGTGATGATTTTCAATTTGAATATGGTGTTGAATGTTAGAGAACTTGTTTGTGGATTATTCATGGCTATAGAGAGTTACCATAACTTCTAATTTTGTGTGATTTATACCTAGAATTTCAGCCAAGATTGTCCAATTTTTTTTTTTTTGAGTATAGAGACAAGTCAACATTATTTAGAACAATATGGCATGGTTTATTAGGATTGCATATAATGAGAAATCTACAAACAACCGCCACACATTCTTATTATTCAAAGTTTTTTGTATGTAAGTTTTTGTTTTTGTTTTTGTTTTCTTGTCTTTTTAGATGTTCATTTTCTTTGAGTTGAGTCTTTTTGTTTGGGTTTTGTATCTTTTTTCTTCTTTTTCTTTTTTACTCTTTGAGTGAGGGAGTTAGTTTGTTTTGTTAGGGCTATTCCAACACGTGGTCCATCCCAACTAGTCTCAATTTTATGGAAGATGTATTTCTTTGTTAAAGCATTTCAATTATTTTGTTTCTTGTACCAACTTAAAATAGGTGTTTCTTGTAGTTGCAGAGGACTTCTAGTCTTAAAATCAAAATCACAGAGTGATAGCTCTCAATACTTTACAAATTACAAATTTGATTATCTAGGTATTTTTTTGAATCTAGGTTGACAATAGTGAGGGATAATTCAAAACTTATCGGTTCAGACAAAGGGCCTCTTCAAAGAACTGCTAAGATCACTATTTGGTATGAGAGTTTCCTAAAAGTTCATTACAAGAGGAATGCATATGTTATCAAACTAAAGAAAGAATATGAGAGATGACACCAATGCCTTATCCACATAGGCTCCACCTCAAGAAGTTGAAGGAAATGAATACACTGAGCTTGAAGATTCAAGATCCAAGATTCTAAAGTTCTGACTATCAAGGAACTTAAAATCTGCTTGAAGTGTTTAGAATTTAGTTCTCATTTGAAACATGACAGAAGAATTCTTGCTAACAAAGAAATTCCTTTGTCATTTCTTCCCTTTTGTTAGGGCTATTTTTTGTGGTTTCATAATGCATGCCCTATTTTGAGACACAAAATAGGGACCCCCTAGTTTCAAAATTCCTTGTGAGATATCTAGTCTAAAGTCTCAGTCATTTCAGACCCTCCTGTAGGTCTAGTCAAACCTTGATCTCTGATTGGGATGGTTAGGTAGTTGTATAGAGATGAAAAGATCAAGTTTAAGACTTCATGTGCTTAAAGTGTGCACATGCACACTTGTGTACATGTTTGCATGTGTAGGTACACCAAGTGTACATATGAACACTTCACCCCTAGTCCAAGGATGTGCACATGTGCATATGCACACCCTTGGAGGTGCACAACTTCACAAGGTGTGCACCTCCATGGGCACCACCTATATAGGTCCCACCACCTTTTTTTCTTACACAATGCAAAATGTGCATGTGCACAATACACCTACACACTTTGCCATTTCCAAGGAAAATAAGTGCACTAGTGCAATTTTCTAAGATGAGCTAGGTGCACTAATGCACTAAATAGGCTTTTGGGGAGAAGAAATCAACTATTTTGTCTATTTTGACTAGTTTTGACCCATGTTTTCTAGCCTAAGTCTTGTAGAGTCCTCTTTTGGGTCTTCCAATATAAGATAACTAATGATTTCTTCTTTGTGTAGATAAAAATTCATCCTTAACTTGTCAGGGTCATAACTTTTGACCTAGAGCTCATAATTCAAAATTGTTTACACAACTGGAAAGAAGAACTAAAAATATATTTCCTATCCCTAAAATAGGGAGGCTTTAGTTTCCCAATTTTAGGGACTGATTGAAGTGTCAACTTAAATTTTTGAGCAAAAGACCTTTGAAAAAGCCAGTTAAAAGGCCTTAGAAAAGCTTGTTAAAAAAGATATGAAATTTTTTGAAACATTTGATCATTCTGGATAATTTGGTTCACCTGGTCTCTAATCAAGAAGGATTAGGAGGTCAGAGAGATGAAAAATCAAGGAATAGACTTCAAAGGTGCAAAATTGCACATAAGACAAAGGTGTGGTTCATAACACACAAGCACATAGATTAATGTATCATCTTTATTATCAACAATAGTAGAGATCTCACCTAAGCTAGTAAACTTCACCTTCAAAGGAGTCACATGTAAGTTTTGATTCATGGATTTGCACTGAAAATAAAAAATATAGAGGTTAGACACATGAATTAGAATAGGTTCCTCATCTTATGCAACTATCAATGATAACATTCAACATAGGTGCCTTGGGATTTTAGATAGAAGAAGCAAAAGGAGTTCAAATCTATGAAAAATGTTTGCCTATAAATAAGGTATGCATCATCAAAAAGGGAAAAATAACTACACTAGTGTGCTCCTAGACCTAGTTTGACAAAAACACAAAAACCATTTTCAAAATAGAGAACTTTGATTTTCTTTTGGTAAATTAAGCACCTTGCACAAATTCTTTGAAAGTGTGCAAGGTGCACAAGGTGTGCCAACAATTTTGAAGAAGTAATAGTGCACTGATAGTTAACTTCCAATTCCTAATTTAGAGCTTTCCATGCACCAAAAATGCATTCTGATGGTAGTTCAACTCTTAGAAACACCTAGAGGTCAAGCTTCCTTTTTTAGAGCTTCTAGTGATTCTTAGATTCGCTTGCAGCTTCCTTCTTCTTGTCTATTGCTTCTTTTATTTTTTAAAGTCATTTAAAGGCTCATGCACCCATTAATTGATAAAAATAAGGGTGGAGTCCTACTTAGCACCATTTAGAGAGTAAGTTTGTATATAATTAGATTTGTTTCATTAGTTATTTTCATTAAGAGATCTCTCACTCTCAACAAAAATTAAAGATATGATTTCTTATAAATTCAAGAATTTAACATGTATTCTAGGCCATTATTTTGATGTAATAATATATGCTATTGAGAATGAGAGTAGTTAGTCTTGCTAGAGTGTGTTATTTTTGTGAATTCTTGTTTATGAATAATAATGGAACCAATGCTTTTTTTTGTTGATTTGATTTCTAGTGTTTTCCACGTGTTAATAAATTCTGTTGACATACTGAGTTGGAGAAGAAATCACCTTATTGTTCTTACATAGATTCTTGTCTCACATGAGCACACTTTTTGTGGCCTTATGATTTGATGAGAAGTGAAACATCTTTTAGTTTGCACTAAATTTCCATCAATGATTGCATCAATGGATTTAAGGAAGTGATGCTCCTATTTTCATTAGTTTCCTACCTGATATTTTTGATGATTTAACTCATAGATGTGTTGTTATTGTAGTTTATGTCCATTAGGAATTTCCCTTTCAAGTTATTTTCTTTATTCTCTTGTTATCTTATCTTTGTTATTTTCTTTTCAAATACATGGTTAAATTAGGAATTCATATAGTTGCATTGATAAATTCCAATCATCATAAAACAAAATATACCAAAAATATATCTCTTTTGTAGTTACTTTTCAAAATAATAGATCAAAGGTCTTATTCAAATTGGTTGGAACCAACAAAGGCCTCCCTGTGAACAAATACATTTATGTTCAATTGAGTGGATTTTAGTAGGTTGCAAGATCATCTGTAACCTTGGAGTTGATCTTGATTTAGGTTTTCAAGAGAGGAGTCTGAAAGGATTCCTTCTATTAAGCATCATGAAAAATGACAACTCAAAAGGTGCTTAACAAACCTCATACATATATATCTCCTTATCATGTATCTTTCATCCATCGATCATATCATTCAAAACTTAAAATTTTAGGTTAGTATCCAAAGTCAAAATCACTTTGCATAAATATAAACATGAAACATAATGAAATCATTCACACATATGACACAAGAATTTGCATCGAAACCCAATTTGGGAAAAACCACCAGTAACATGCTATTAATTTTCACTCTTTTGAAGTGATGCCCTATAAAAGAAAAACCCTATTAAAGGTTACAATACACAAAATAAATTGATAAAAATAAAGGTGGAGTCCTACTTAGCACCATTTAGAGAGTTGGGTTGTATATAATTAGATTTGTTTTATTAGTTTAGAAGCATACATTTTCATTAAGATATCTCTCACTCTTAACAAAAATTGAGGATATGATTTCTTATAAATTTAGGAATGTAACATGTATTCCAAGCCATTATTTTTATGCAATAATATATGCTATTGCTGCTCTCATTTTGAGTGTAGTTATCTTGCTAGTGTGTTACTTTTGTGAATTCTTATTAATGAATAAAAATGGAGCCAATGGTTTTGTTGTGTTTATTTGATGGTGTGATCTTTCAGTTTTGGTGTTTGTCACATGTTCACAAATTTTGTTGATGTATTGAGTTGGAGAAGAGATCACCCTATTGTTCCTATGTAGCTTCTTGTTTTGCATGAGCACACTTTTCATAGCCTTGTGATTTGATGAGAAGAGAAAAATCTTTCATTTTATACTAAGTTTTCATATACAATTGCATTAATGGATTTAAGGAAGCATTGCTCCTATTTTTATTGGTTTCCTACCCAATCTCTTTGATAATTTAACTCGTAGATGTGTTTTACTATGATTTATGTCTGTTAGGAATTTCCCTTTCAAGTTATTTTATTTAATATCTCATTACCTTATCTTTATTATTTTCTTTGCTAACACTTGGTTAAATTAGGAATTTATATAGTTACATTGATAAATTGCATTCATCATAAAATAGAAAATACCAAAAAATTATCTCTTTTGTGGTTACTTTTCAAAACAACATATCAAACATCTTATCCAAATAGGTTGGAACCAACAAAGGCCTCCCTATGAAAAAATACATTTGTCTTCAATTGAGCGGATTCTAGTAGGTCACAAGATCACCCAAAACCTTGGAGTTGATCTCGAATTAGGTTTTCAAGAAAGGAGTTTGAAAGGATTTCTTCTATTAAACATTGTATAAATGACAACTCAACAAGTTCTTAACAAACCTCATACATATATATCTCCTTATCATATATCTTTCATGCATCCACCATATCATTCAAAACTTAAAATTGTAGGTTACCGTCCTAGGTCAAAATCACTTTGCCAAAATGTAAACATAAAACATAACAAAATCATTCACACATATGGCACCAGGATTTACATGGAAACCCAATTTAGGAGAAATCACTGGTAGCATGCTACTAATTCTCACTCTTTTGAAGTGATGCCCTATGAAAGGAAAACCTTGTTAAAGGTTACAATATACACTATTAAATATGACTTGGTTAAAGAATTTGAATCACCCTATTAGGAGTGAGCCTTGTTAGAGGAATTTGGACCATTCCATTAAAATGTCACCTAGTTAAAGGATTGATAAATGACTATTGGGTCAACCTTAATCTCAAGGATTTACCCTAAACTAATACAGTGATTAGAGAGTAATAGTAATGCTTGATCTAATAAAAAATTACAACTCACTTGCAGATTATAGATCATTTTTTTAGTCCTCCATTCTACTTGGCTTCATTCATTTTAGATCTAATATCTCTTTTACCCTTCAAGCATTCATTTCCTTAAGCCTTCTTCCTTTGCATGCTAGTTGTAGACTCTATATTTCAGCCTCCATATGAAGCAATACCCTAGACTCCTTGTCTTCCTTGGGTGCTCCCACATGCCAACTATTACTTCATGCCTTGTATCCCCTTATAAAGAGAATTTAGCTATTTTCCACTCAACTATAATCATCCACTCTAATATTAGGTCAAAATCATTGAATCTTCCCACTTTTCCATTTTGCTCCCTCTAGAAACTTCCTTCTCAATCCTCCTTGAATTCACCTCAAAATGGTTTATCTTGAACTGTGTACCACTAGCTCATCAAGCTTATCTTCAACATAGTTCAAACAATCTAACAAATCAAACTTTTTGGGTGAGATTCATCAAATTCATGATCTAACTCATAATGTTGTCACTCGACATTGATTAACCTCTGATGCTTAGCACACACTATGTTGCTTGACATCCACTAGTAGTTCACTTGACACATACTAAAATTTACTCAACTTACACTTTGTTCCTTAGTATACACTAGATCTTAAATTTACTTGACTCCAACTAATTTTTTGCTTGGCTTGCACTAACATTTCTCGGTACCAACTATGCACTCGGTCAAGCTTAGCACACACAATTCTTCCTCCTTGTTCTTCCATCCCTTTCAACCTTAAGTAGATAAAGAATACACTATATCATCACTATTTTACCTTATTTTTGTACTCCTTTTACATCCAATAACTCAACCTTTCCTCTAGGTTCTCTTGTTATCTCATTTGATCAAATCCTTGAGCCATTAATTAAATAAATGATAGTACTCAAATCAACTAAGTAATCTTACTAGCAAGTAGTAGGTTTGACATAAGTGACAAATCAATGATTGAAACACATTCTCATACTTGCATCAATATTTTTTCAACAATCTCCCACTTTAGCATTGATGGAAAACCAATTTTGAAAAGAAAATAATACCCTATATTGAAATATCTCCCTCTATCAATAGCTTCCATCTTCTATATAGGCTACAAAAATTCTCTTCTAATCAATAGACAATTCAATGCACTCTTACTTATGACTCCCTCTTGGTTAAAAAACTTATTCTTCATAACTTCCTCAATATTTCATCTTGTAGGGCTTCTCCTTTTGACTTTATGACTTTCTCTATTTACTACCTCTTTTTGATATTTAGGTATCTATCTGTCTATCTTTATTTATTTCTCCTTTACAAATATATCTCCCTCTAATTTTTTATTTCATATTTCTCTCTCTTTGACAAAAATGCCAAAGACATGCCATCTCAACATGTAGACATTAACAATTTAGGTTCTCCCTATGTCACCTAACTTGTGACTCATCTTTTGTTCAACTCTTTGATTACTTTAGGCTTCTCCTAAAGTAAGATTCATTGCATCAATGTGTAACATATCTCATTCATCTTAGTTGATGTAGATAACTTCTCATGCTTCTTAAATAGCTTTGGATAGTGGTATCACCTTTAGTTTACCTCTTAGATACCTGTGAGCATCCTTAGGTAAAGCTTTTATGAATATATCAGTTATCTATTCTTTGGTATTCACATATTCCATCTTTACTTCTTTGTCTTGAACCAAGTTTCTCAAGTAATGATACTTGACAATTATGTGTTTTATCATTGTGTGCATCACGTGGTTCTTATATATATTTATTGCACTGGTGTTATCATAGTAAAGTACAATAGGTTCACTAATTTTTTCCTTCATTCCTTTGAGTAACTATTTGATCAATACAATATTGGTACAATTCACTATAGCATTAACATATTCAGCTTCAATAGTAGATTGCGATATGAAATTTTGTTTCTTACTAGTCCATGTAACTAGTCTCTTCACCAAGAAAAATGCTCCACCACTTGTACTTTTTCTACCATCAACATTTTTAGCCCAATTAGCATATGTATAGGCTCTCAATTCAAATTTCTAATTTTTCTTATAGTATAGACCAAAGTCCTCTATTCCTCTTAGATATCTCATAATTCTCTTAACAGCCATCAAATGATTCTCCTTAGGATTTGTAAAAAATATTGCAACAATCCCAATAGCTAATGCAATGCCAGGTCTACTATGAACTACATATTACAATTTTCCAATCATAAACCTATACAAAGTTTGGTTCACATCAACAGAATCATCATTCTTTGATAGTTTATGTCCTATCACCATAGATGTGCTAACAAGCTTTGAATCTTCCAATCCAAGACTTTTTAATATTTCCTTTACATACTTAGACTAAGTGATGTAAATTGTATTTGATACAGTTACAATCCAACAAAGAATTTAATTTATCCAAACATGGACATCTCAAATTATTTCTTAATTTGATCATCAAATGTCTTGCAAAGTACATTTTGTCCTCCAAATATGATATCATCAACAAAAATTTCAGCTAGTAAAATACCTTTACCACCTTCAATCTTCAATTATAAATTTTTGTTATCATCAATTCTCTCAAAACAAATTTTCACAAGATAAGTATGAAGTCTCTCATACCATGCTCTAGGTGCTTTCTTAAAACCATATAAAACATTGTGTAGTCTACATCCCATGTTCTTACTATTAGCATCAATAAATCCTTTACATTGTTCAATGTAAACCTCTTCCTCTAATATACCATTCAAAAGTGCACATTTCAAATCCATTTGGTAAACTTTGAAACCTTTGTATGCAGAGTAAGCAAGCAAATTTTTGTCTCCTTCCAATCTTGCAACAAGGGAAAATGTTTCTCCATAGTCTATTTCTTCTTCTTGAGCATTCCTCTTTCCTTTATTTCTTGTGACTTCACCATTTTCATCTAACTTGTTTTTGTACACCCATTTGGTTCCAATGGCATTCTTGTTCTCTAGTCTAGGTATAAGTGACCAAATTTTATTCTCAATTTTCTCAATCTCTTCTCTCATGGCTTGACTCCATTCATCATTCTCTAGTGCATCCTTAACTTATTTAGGTTCATGAATTCTTAGTAGATATGTATCATTTCTTAACTTGTTTCTTTTCATAGGTATCACCTCTTTATCTCCAATAATTTATGTACCAGGGTGATGTCTCTTAACATACTTACACAATCTTGGCTTTGCTATGTTTTCTTCAATAACACTTTCAACTTTAGAATCACTATGTGGTTCTTGATTAGGTAATTTAACATCTCTTTCATGTGTATTGATCTCATTATCAGAATGTACCTTAAATTTATTTTGCAATTAGGCTCTTGACTATAACTCAATTTTGGAATGTAGCTTGACATTCATTGCATGTCACTCAATAGTCACTAAAAGTTGTTGATTTGTAACTTGATTCATAACATAATTATTAATCATGCATTCATAGAAATACCAAAAACATTTATAATCTTCAAGTTCTTTTGTATATTCATCAAATCTCATATTTGTACTTTCCACAACTTTGTTAGTGTACACTTGTAAGCTTGAATCCTTGTGGAATAGCCTAGGAATATACCTTCTTCACTTTTAGCATCAAATTTTCCATTCCTATTAGCTTTAAGAATATAGCACCTACTTCTAAATATCTTAAAACATTTTCCATTGGGTGATTATCTATACCATAATTTAAAAGGTGTTGAATGAGTACCTTTCTTGACTTATACATGGTTTATGGTATAGAAAGCTATACGTACATCTTCTCTCTAGTATTTCAAATAAACATTCTTCTCTATCATGATTGTTCTAGTATAGTCCATAATAAATTTGTTTCTCCTTTGAGAAATCGCATTTTCTGAAGGGGTTCTAGGTGTAGAAGTCTATTTTTTGATTCCTCTATCATTATAGAACATCTCAAACTCATTTGATGTAAATTCTCCACCTTTGTTAGATCTCAGATATTTCAATCTTTTGCTAGTTTCCTTTCCACTCTAGACAAGTATCACTTAAACATTTGAGATGCATTAGATTTTTGCTTTAAAAATTTATCTGTCATCATCTTAGAATAATCATCGACAAATAAGATAATGTACTTTTCACCTTTATAGCTTTTCACATTGGTAGGTCCACATAAAATTAGTATGAACTAATTCAATAACTCCTTTTGAGGAGTGAGTCTTTCTTTTGAAACTTGATTTACTCATCTTACCTAATTGACATTATTTACATATTATATTGTCTAGTTTCTTTAGTTTTGGCAAACCTCTAACTCTCTTAATCTTACTAATGCTGACCAAATTATCAAAATTAACATGATGTAGTCATTTATTCCATAGCCACACACCATCAAATTATACAACCAAATAGGTAGCATCATTCATGTCAAGGTAGAAAAGATTACCTCTAGTCTGATCACCATTGCCAATTAGATCTCCATTAGAATCATAAATCTTAGCTTTTCTATTTCCAAATTCAACCTTACAACCTACATTATTTAGTTGTAATACACTTGCAAATTATAATTTAGTCTTTCTACATAATAAGCATTATCAAAAATGATCTTATCTATGAACTTAATTGATCATTTTCATTTGATAAGACATGCTGCATCATTCTCAAATCTAACACTATTTCTATCATAATGCACAAGAAAATTGAACTTACTTTTATCTCTAGTCATGTGATTGAAACAACCACTATCAATAATCCATCTATCACTCTTATTCACATAAGATACAAGTACAATTACCTCATCTTCATTAGAATCATCCTTTATTGCAACATAGATAACTTCATCCTCATGATCAACAAATTCTTCATTAGATTCCTCTTCATCAATGTAGTAGGATTTCTTTCCTTTGTCTTCATAGTATTTATTGTTCTCATCTCTTTTTCTTTTGAATTTGTCTCCACTTCTATTGTTCTTCTTCTGTAGACATCTAGCAACAATATGACCAACTTCATTACAATTGAAACATATGATAGGAATCTTACCTTTTTATTTTCCTTCTCCTCTATGAAATATCCTAGCCAACAATCCTTCAAGATATTCAACATCTTCCTCATCTACATCAATGTCACTGGAAACATGTTTTCTCTTTTATTTTTATTTTTATTAGGTTCTTTAAATGTCAAATTAGTTTTAAAGAAGATTCCACATTCTTGGATTTGAAGTTATCAAAATTAGAGAGTTCAAAGGTAGTAAGCCTACCTACCAATCCTTCAAGGGTTAGATTATTGCCAAGTATACATCTTAGCTCTTGTATGGAAGAGAATCTAATTGTATAGATGGGAAAAAGTATCCTCGATACTTTTCTCAATATAGTATCATCATCAATGTTACCATTATCTCCTTTAATAGCATTAACAACATCTTTCATTCTAGAGCAATATTGAATAATGTTCTCAACTTCTTCCATTCTCATATCATTGAACTTATCTCTAAGACTTTTAGATTTGGCTCTCAAAACTTTTTTTTCTCCTCCATTGATGGTCTAAAGAGCATCTTGTATCTTCTTTGTAGTGTCACAACCCTTGATATCATCAAAATCTAAGTAACTTAGGGAAGATACAATCTCCAACATTGCCTAATTATGTTCTTTCTTATTTTTTAGATCTTTAGCAATGAGGGCTCCAACAAGGTAACCACATGTTCAATAGTAATAGTAGTTTGTGCCTGACCACCAAGTCCTCCTAGGTGTAGCTTCATCAAACTTCACCATGCAATAAAGTTGTCCTTGTTAAGATTGGGTACCTCTCTCTTAGGAATTTTGATCTTTGACTTATAGTACCTTCAAACTATCTCTCATAAGCAACCAATTCTCTGATACCAATTATTAGAATAGTTTAGAATAATTGAGAGCGAGGGCCATGAATCAGTTATCCAAGGTCCAAAAATCCCTATAAAACTTGTCATTGCTTAACAAACCTCATACATATATCTCCTTATCATGTATCTTGCATGCATCCATCATATCAATCAAAATTTAAACTTTTAGGTTACTATCCTAGGTCAAAATCACTTTACAAATATGTAAACATGAAACATAACAAAATCATTCACACATATGACACAAGGATTTACTTGGAAACCCAATTTGGGAAAAAACATTAGTAACATGCTACTAATTCCCACTCTTCTAAAGTGGTTCCCTATGAAAGGAAAACCCTATTAAAGGTTATAATACAGACTCTTAAATGTGACTTGGTTAAAGAATTTCAATCACTTTGTTAGGAGTGAGCCTCGCTAGAGGACTTTAGACCATTCCATTAGGATGTCACCCAGTTAAAGGATTTACAAATGACTTTTAGGTCAACCTTAAACTAGAGGATTTACCCTAAATTGATACCATAATTAGAGAGTAACAGTAATGCTTGATTTGATGAAAAATTACAACTCACCTGTAGATTACATATCTCTATTTTTGTCCTCCATTATGCTTGGATTCATTCACTTCAGCTCTAATAGCTTGTTCACCCTTCAAGAATTTATCTCCTTAAGCCTTCTTTCTTTATATGCCAATTGCAACTCTATAGTTTAGCCTCCATATGAATAAATACCCGGTCTACTTGTATTCCTTTGATTCTCATACATGCCAACTATTTCTTCATGCCATGTATTCCCTTATAAAGATAATTTAGGTATTTTTCCACTCAACCACAATTGTTCATTCTAGGGTTGGGTTAGATTCATTGAATCTTCCCACTTTTTGGTGTACGGGAACCTAAAAAACTCTAGGAATACAAACAAAACCAGAGGACTCCAAGCATGAAGATGAATCATCAATACCATGGTGGAGTAAACTATGCAATCTTGAAACCCATCATGGCATTTAAAATGAAAAATATGTAAATCCTAGGTCTTGGAAGCCCAAAAAGAGGTTAAATGGTCATATGGATGTGATAAGGATCATAATAAGAAAGGTTAGTCTTTATATATGCTTAATAAGATCATCTAAGTCATTTAGTATGGTTAGATTGGTCAAAATTCTCTTAAAAACCAAAATTTGTAATGTTGTAAATTCAAATTTTTGAATTACAAAGGTTAGCTAGATTTAGGAGGGAAAAGTATTTTCTTAGTGTTTTAGGCTCTTAATCATTGCTATATCAACCAAGGGTTGTTAGAAAAGTTATATAGAAGGTTATATATTGTGGCAAATCCATAAGTACAAATAGAGAAGTGGTTTTATAGACTACACATAATTAGTAAGGAAAATCTCCATTTTTCCAAGTTTTCATGAGTTTTTTCTTTGCTTTGTGTGTTATTTGAAATCCATTGGATCTTGGATGAATAAAAAAAATTGTTATATTTTTCTACATTTTATTTCATACTTGGTTTGAAGGATTCTATTCGTTTTACATTCAAATGTGTACTAAGTGTCATAACATAGTTTAGTCTGTCTGACTGTTTTGATGTTTTCTTATTGTGGAATGGTCATTCCATGAATGTATGTTCTAGTTATCATGGAATGATACTAATTAGACTTGTATCATAATTTACTAAAAAATTAACATTCATTTGTGAAGGAAGAGATAAGTTGTTGGTGATCACCATGCTGATTTGAAGGTTTTTGCATTGAATTTGCTATGTACGCTATAGTAGTAGTAGTTTGGCCTTAAAAAGGGGCCAATTTTATGTTAGATTGTGTTTATATATGTTGAGAAAAATATGTTCCATCCATAATTTGTTGGAGAAAGTGTTGAGAAGGCATAAGATTGATGAAGCCCTAGTTTTTGAGGGATTGAAGGCATAATTTGGGGTTTCTGCACTTGCAAGGTATGACTCAAATTGATTGAATAATCCTTTGATTAAAATCATTTTATAAGACTGTAGAGAGCCTTCAAGTTTGGAAGCAAGGCTTTCTTATATTTTCTTTATAAATCCATCATTTTGGAGGCCTAATTTGTTGGTAAAATGTTAAAACAGACTCAGTCTTCTAAAATAAGCCTACCTATCCTTTTGGTATGTCATAGTACTCACCTATTGAATCACCTTGGAACTGATATCTTAAGAGCATCTAAACTATTTTGAATCTTAGAATTAGTCTTTAACAATAACCTTTGTGTTAGAAGCAATAAAGGTTATTACATTGTATTAAAAGTTGAGCATTTAACCATTTTCCTTACTCTTGTTGATTAGACATTCATCCCACCATATCTGTCTACATCAAGTGGTATCAAAGCATCAGTTAGTATGTCTTTGAGTAGGGAGAAGAAATAGTTTGAAAACATGCCTCCTAAGGGACAAATGGCTAGGGAGATGGAATATTTTAAGACAAGAATTGGTAAGGGAATAAAGAGAGAAGAGGGAACAAGAAGCATCCAAGGAGAGGGAAGAGAGACAATTAAGAAGAGAAATGTTACACCTGATTGCAAGAATTGGAGCCTTGGAAAAAGATAGACATGAACCTAGAGGGGAAGCAATCCATGAAGAAGTACATGGAGAGAACAATGATGAAGAAGGAAACCATAATGTAAGACAAGATCAAGAGGATCATGAAGCAATAGATTATCTTGATGAAAGAATATTTTTGGAGTTGATAAATGTAGTACAAGGTACTAGACTGAAGACAATAATGGATTTACCCATATCATGGAAAGATGGAAAGTGAAGAAGTGCTTGGATGGATAGAGGCACTTGAAAATTATTTTGATCCAGAAGACTTTGAAGAGGACAAGAAGGTGAAAGTGGCAAAGACAAAGTTAAGGGGAACAACCCTTACTTGGTGGACAAGTTTACAAAATGAGAGAGTGGCTATAGGCCTAAAAAAATTTCAAATTGGGATTGGATGAAGAAAATGGTAAGAAGTCAATTTTTACCATCAGATTTGGCTATACAGATGAAGATGAGAAGGAATAATTAAAGGAGAGAGACATGGTTGTCATGTCCTACACTGTGTAATTTCATACCCTAAGCGTAAGGGGAGGGGTAGAAGAAGAAGATGAAAAAGTTGCAAGGTATATGAGTGGACTAAAGTTTAACATTCAAGATGAGATTGGTTTGAACATCCCTAAGACCCTTGGGGAATTTATCCAATTAGCAATCAGGCTAGGGGAGAAGTTGAAAGGAAAGAATGAGAGGCAAAATGATAGAGGAGGATCTTCCATGTGAGGAAGGGGTGGAAGAAATCAATTTGATAGTATAAGAAATCAAAACAAGGACAAAGGGCCTACATCTAAGACAAGAGGAGGTTCTAGAGGAGGAAGATTTGGAGGTGGAAGAGGAAGTGGAGTCTTCACTAAGAGATGTTTCCATTGCAATGAAGTTGGCCATCAATCATTTAGGTGCCCTAAATGGGTTGATTCAAATAAAATTAAAGAAAGGAGAATAAACCTAACAAAGGAGGAAGAACAGATAGATCTCATCTTTATACTACCTAAGGAAGGAGAATGTCTTCTTATGAGGAATGGAGGATCAACATTTCCATCAGCACAAGAAGGTATATTTAGATCTAGATGCCTTGTAAAAGGTAAAGTATTTACTCTCATCATTGACTCAGGGGCTCATAGTAATCTAGTTTTAGTTGATATGGTTTCTAAGTTAGGGTTGGCATTAGTAGAACATCTGAATCCTTACAGTGTCACTTGGGCAAACCAAGAGTTGAATGTAAAGGTTAGTTAGAGGGATCTTGTCAATTTTTCAATTGGTCCATATCAAGATCAGGTTTGGTGTGATGTCATAACAATGAATTATGGACATATGATATTAGGAAGGCCTTGGAAAATTTCTACGAGAACCTTACATGATGGATATTCTAATACATACATCGTGCATAAAGGAAAAGAGATGTATAAATTACAACCATCCAATTGTAGAAGCCAGGAATCCATCATTATGTGTTTTTTTTGATAAGATACCATTGCAAGGTCAACATAGAGACAAGAAGGATACTAGTTGGGAAATGAATCAAAATCTTGTGGCAAACTATCCTAGAAATTAGAACACCTTGGGAATGATGAAAATAAGATTTGAAGGTTGAAAGTACATAGAAGTGGGTACTATTCATTTTCCTATCATTGGGCATAGAGATACTAGTTAGGAGAAGAAGTTATAGATGCTTGGAGGTAGAAGAAATGACACAAAGATCAGGCAAGGACATAAACACCAATTGCAAAAGTTACACACTCCATTGATCTAGGGGTGAACATCAGGCATAACCATGCTGATTTTTATTCTAATAATTTTTATGTAGGTGAGAGGAAGAGGTATATGACTTTGGGAGATTTCATGCAACCATCAAGACAACAATATCATGGAAGGCAACACCAATTTGGCAAGTCTCACTCTTGGGACACAAATCTTTTTAAAGGTGGGGAGTATGGTACAAGGGCAACTAAGAAACTCTTGGAATAAAAAGACAACCAAAGGACTCCAAGTATGAAGATGAATCATCCATACCATGATGGAATAAACTATGCAATTTTGAAACCCATCATGGCATTAAAAATGCAAAATATGCAAATCCTAGGTCCTAGAAGCCAAAAAAGAGGCTAAATGGTCATATGGATGTGATAGGGATCATAATTAGATAGGTTAGTCTTTAGATATGCTTAATAAGAAGATCATCTAAGTTATTTATGATGGTTGGATTGGTCAAAATTCTCTTAAAACCAAAATCTATAATGTTGTAAATTCAAATTTTTGAACTACAATGGTTAGTTGGATTTAGGAGGGAAAAGTGTTTTCTTAGTGTTATAGGCTCTTAATAATTCCTATACTGACCAAGGGTGGTTAGGAAAGTTATACAAAAGGTTATATATTGTGGAGAATGTATTAGTACAAATAGAGAAGTGGTTGTACGAACTACACACAAAATTAAGAAGGAAATTGTCCATTTTTGCAACTTTTCATGAGTTCATTCTTTTCTTTGTGTGTTATTTGAAATCCATTTGATCTTGAATGAGTCAAAAAAATTGTTATATTTTTCTACATTTCATTTACACTTGGTTTGAAGGATTCCAATATTTTTACATTCAATTTTGTATTGATTGCAATAACATATTTCAGTTTGATATTTTCTTATTGTGGAATGGTCATTCCATGAATGTATGGTCTAGTTCTCATGGAATGACACTAATTATACTTGTATCATAATCTACTAATAAGTTAATAGGTAGATGTAGAGGAGGAGATAAGTTCTTGGTGATCACCATGTTGATTTGAACATTTTTGCATTGATTTTGCTAGTTACGCTATAGTAGTAGCAGTTTGGCCCTAAGAAGGGGAAATTTTTTATGTTAGATTATGTCTATGTATGTTGAGGACAAGATGTTCCATCCATCATTTTTTGGAGAAATTTTTGAGAAGGCATAGATTGATGAAGCCCTAATTTTTTAGGGTTTGAAGGCATAATTTTAGATTTTTGCACTTGCAGGGTATATAGACTCAAATTGATTGAATAATCCTTTGATTAAGCTTATTTTATTAGACTATATAGATTCTTGGAGTTTTGAAAAAAGTTTTTCTTAGAGTTGCTTTGCAAATACATCATTTTGGAGGGTTAATTTGCTCGTAAAATGTTGAAATAGAGCCAATCTTCTAAAGTAACCTTACCTATCTTTTTGGTATGTCATATAAATTAGTAAAGGGTGTATAGAAATGTGATTTATTCTCTTTGGTTCTAAGAATCATAATATGTATGAATTTTGCAAGCTTGTTGGAGACCTAATTGGCTGGGCTACTAGGCCTATATTGTGAAATTTCAAGTTTACATCCATAGTGAGTCTATGGGAGGCTAAGACCTACTAAATCACCCTGGAATTGATGTCTTAAGAGCATATAAACTATTTTGAGTCTCACAATTAGTCTTGAACATTAACCCTTGTGTTAGAATCATTAAAGGTTATTACATTGTATTGAAACTTGAGCGTTTAACCATTTTCCTTACTCTTGTTGATTGGACCTTCATCCCACCATATCCCTCTACATCACTTTTCCATTTCTCTCCCTCTAGAAACTTCCTTCGCAATCCTCCTTGAATTTTCCTCAATGTGAGGCCTCACCCAAACCGTCAGGGTATAGATGACACATTTTCATTATGATACTTCTAATTCTATGTTTTGATACACTTTTGAGACTATAGGGTGATGTCATTTTAATATCTGCATTTTCATGATCCACACTTATGTTTGCATATTAGGACCCAATTGATGCATTTAATGATTTCATTTCATGTTATAAACTATTTCAATTTCTTTAATAGAAACTAAATTGTATAAATATTTGAAATGTCAAATTGTAATGTTCAAGTGAAAATTAGTGCCAAAGGATAGATTTAGATATGAAAACAAACCCAACTCACATGCCTTGTAACTTAATAGTCATGAATTCAATATTTCATCACTATAGTAAAAATAGATTATGAGGTTATTCAAAACGTTAATATGATCATGTTACATAAGAATCAATGTTGATATGCAAGGGATTGGTATTTTAATGTTTTAAATGTTTTATAAGAAAATTATTAGGAAAGGGAAATTTAATTGGAAATAATGAAATATGCAAGCCTAATTTTGAATGTGAAAGTGATTTATTGTACTTATTTATATATTGCTTATATGATTTTCTTGGACTACTAATGCTCATGTTTAGTGTGCAAGAATTTGAACATGGGATTTAACAAGGGACCAAGGCTCAAACCTATGTGAAACATGACATGGATGAGGTTGGATCTATGGAAGAATTCAAACCTATTTTTAATGTGTTTTATTTTTTAATGTGAATGGTATGTGGGTGATAGTTGAATGTATGTTTGGGGACAAGCCTTTTTTTAATGTAATATGTTGTGTTTGTGTCACTTGACACTTGTTCGATCCACATGGAAATGACTTGGCATTTAGGGTTTGGGAAAGTAACCTAACCTAAGCATAACCCCAATATAGTATCCAAGTTAATCTCACATTAAAAAGTGTTAGGATGAGTTCCTATCCATTAAAGTTCGAATTCCAACTTTCCATTAACTTTTGGGGATCAAAAAGTGGTCCTAGGGGGTTACCATGGTAAAAAATAAGTGCCCACATGATAATAGTATGGGTTGGGGGTCTAAATCTAACTTTTAGTAGGCCTAGGTGACCTTGGGAACCCTCCAAACAAGTTACTTTCAAAGGAATTCGAAAATGGGAGTGTCACATGACTCCTTCCACTCTATTAGTTGGTCAAGGCTACATTTTTAGAAGGAGACAAGGGTGTAAGAAAAGACGGCTCATGTTATGACCATTCTTAGAGAGTGGGGGTTTTGGGATCCTTTTTAGGGGTTTTAGGATGGAATTAGGGGGTTTTCTACCCACTCTCTAACTTTAGAGACAGCTAGGGTTTGGAGGCTTGGAGGGAGATATTCTACAACTTTCATTTCCATTTTTCAAAGGGATTAAGGGTTGGTGTTCTTACCATGTAGTTTAGTTGCTTCCATTTTGAAGCTAAATCTTGGTATTGCATTCATGAGAATGTAGGTAGAGAGAATGTCATTGTAAGGGAAATGTGTGGAATCATCTTGTCAAATTTTGTGTTATGTTGTAATGAGCTTGAAGTTTGGATTTCCATTTTTTTCTTGCTTTTGATCTTCCATGATTTTGTGCATGTGTGTTGTTGTGGGTGTGAGGGCTTCACTCACCTTTTGGGAAGGGAAGAGAAGTCTAGGGTGAAGGGGTTAGTTGGGCTTGAAAATGTATTGAGAACCTTGGAGTATGGGCTCCATTGTATGTCATGATCATTCATATCTTGTTAGGGGTGATAAAGGAAGTATGATGTATAAATAAAGTTTATGGAGTATGGGCTCCAAGAGTAATAGCTGATGATAGTATGATTGGAGTATGATTGTGAAGGCTCCAAAAGGGCTTGAAATTGATGTTTGGTGAAAGCCCCGAAAGGGCTTGAAAATTTGATTATTGTGGGTATTGTTTGATATGGAAAACTCCATTTGGAAAACACACCTTCACCCTATGTTTATGGTTCCATTGGTGAGCCATTGTGATTTATCCTTGGGATGGGAATGTTCAAGCTTTGTTATGTAATGTATATGTTCTTGTAAGTTTTTATGTGAATGCCAGCTTGAGCCTTGTTCCCCTAGCACGGGGGTGGTCTCTTTGGAGGCCTATGGTTGGGTGGAGAGTACCCATGGTCCTTGTTGTTTTCTTTGTGATGTATTTGCAAATGTGACGCTCAAGAGAGAAATTGATAAAAGCTTAGAAAGACCATTTGGTAGATGTTGTTAGAAGGAGAAAACTTGTCATTGTGCATTGTACCTGCATTGGAGAATCTCTCTCCATCTTATTCATGTTGTTGCAATGAAAAGTCACATAGTAGCAAGGAAGAGATATGTCATGTTGTAATGTGGTTGAAACAATGAAGTCCTTCTTTACATTATTGAATATTGCATTATATGAATAAACCCTTCATTTATGATGTGGTGCATTGCATTGTTAAAGTGGATGCTTCATTGTGTAAGTATTGTTGTGGAGAATGGATTCATGTGAGAAATGGAGAAAACTTGGATACTTTCTTGTATAACTGCCATGTAAGATTTAATTTATAATTAGTTGCATTTAGATGAAACATCAATTCATCATAATAGATGGAAATTTCATATTTAATGATATGAAGAGATGTAAAATTTTAATGGTATAGCTAGATGATACAATGTTTCCTTTCAAGTAGATAGTTTAATGTTTTTAACCCTCAAAGGAATTGCTACATATTATTTGAGACCTATTCATCATTTAAGATTCTAAAAGCTACTTAGCCTATACTACATAGCATCTCTTGAGTAATGAGATTATTTTCAAATGAGTTTAAATAATTTTCTAAACCTAGCATTTATATAGAAATACCAAGTAATATTATACAACTACTACACAAGTCCCAGTATAACATGTCTAAGTAGATAAAATAAGTCAATAGAAAACACAATATAAAATCTCATGGGGAAGACCTAGCTATAGGAGTAAATTCATCTCTCTAGAATTTGTATGGGAGAGGAATTAAGTCCCCTCCTAATTACAGAATAATAAAATATTAAGATAATATTCTATTATACCTCTTAGTAAGAAACCTATAAGAAATAAGGATGCACCTTGTGACTATACTTAGAAGAATAAGTCATCTTCAAATACATCAAAATATAAATGTCCCATCAATATCATTCCATACAAAAAGTAAAGTAGGGACCATATGATAAGAAATAAAAAATAGAATAGAGGGAAGTGACCATAGGTACAAGTTTTACCTATTCAATGAGGGAGGTGGGAGGTGGTCCCTACCACTTCCCCATCCCACATTTTACATCTCCGCTCACCATTCACATGCCACCCAAGTACTTGAGGATATGGCTTAAACACATGTGTAGGCCTCGTTATATTTGCCTAGGATAGGAAGCTTTAATGTGCCATCTTCCCATAAACCTAGGTAGGATAGATAAAACATTTTTAAAAATGAGTTAGAACCTTCCTTGGACTTGGCACAGGAGCAAAGGTACTCCACTTGAGATTTGACCTAACATCAAGATCCCACCCACTACCAAGTCAACACTCCAATTCCATATGCATTGACCTCCATGTATAGCACTTGGGTAAGGGGGAGGAATCAGGTGTGGAAGAAAGGAGATAAGAGGTTAAAGATTGTTGTTTTGGTTGGGTGTTCCTAGTTAAATTATTTAGTCAATACGTATGACCTTAATGGTATAACTTAGGGGGCATAATAGTTAGTCACTAGGTGGGTTAAGAATATGGTATAATTAGCTTTTAAGTTGTTAGAGTTAGTATTAGCATTAATAAATATATTAGTTGGATGTACACCAATGATATAGTAGTTTAGAAGTGGTAGGAGGAGTGTGCATTAAGACTAATAAATGATTCGTTTAATATTATTATTGTTTAGAAACTTTATTTTTGATAATAGATTGTTGGCTATTTAATGGGCTTAGAATTAGGTAATACATTAAGTATTTTAAAAAAATTGTGTGGATATACTTACATTTATAATGGGATGTACGTGGAAGAAATGATATAGGGTCTACTAATAAATTTAAAGTTATTATAATTAGTTTTCATAATAATAATGTCTTTTTCCTTTAAAGGGGTTGATGGTATGTATTATTGATGGATAAAATAACAATTGGAGGTGGCTAATTAGTTAGTGATAATGTCTTTGGATATCATTTAAAGTAACATGTTATATATATGTTAAATAATATATATAGCATATGAATATATAATACATAATCACATCATTCATAATTAACATGATTAACACATAGAATGTATTGAAGATCTATATAGGTTATTTAATGTATTGAAAAAAAAACCCATATTATATGTTGCAAAAAGATAGACTCTGAATTGTGTAAATAGAAATAAAATATCTTAATGAGATATTGGAGGATCGTCTAGATTGAAGATTATTAGAGATGAATATCTCAAAAATTTGGGAATTAGACTAGATGAAGGTGGCCAAAACATAACTTGGTAGTATATTGTTATAGTTGTATTAGGAAGTTTGGAAGCTAGTGATTTAATATAGTTTGATCAGCCATAGCTATTCATGGTGAGTTAGTAAACATTCATGGTTAGATAATAGTAGACGAGAACTTTTTTATGCTGATAGTAGTAGACAATTATATATACATGCAATTTCTATAGGGAATTGGAATAATCATATCATATCTAGTAGGGTTTATACGGTCAAGTAAATTTTAGAAGGATACATATGTAATGTACTTCAAAAGAGTCTAATTAGGTCTCACACCTATGTATGTTAGTAACAATTCATATGCATGTGATGTATTACTTAGTGTGCTTCCTATGCATTTTATCATACGAGTTTGCTAAATGATGCCTTTAAAGATGTATGAATTCATTAAATCACTTTGCATGTAGAAATACAAAACCCTAATGGAAGGCAATGAAGTAGAGTTGTTGTACAAATGTAATTAAATAATATTGGAGTTGGGTATGGATACCTAATTCTCCCTATATATCTCAATTTAATCTAATTCTTTTTGTGAATCTTTGTACAATTTTTTTTTTTTTGTAATGTGTTACATTGAGGAGTGCAAACATTTAATGATTTTGAACCATAACACTCACTTGTAATGTGGAGACATACATGTTCTTTATGTAGCAAGTACCTAGGATGGTAGTGTACATAGGCAATTATATTAAAACTTTAAAAAAAAAGTGTGTTTTTGCCTTAGAAATTTTGGGCATGACACTCAAAATGGTTTATATTGAATTCTACCCCACTAGCTCATAAAGCTTATCTTCCACTTAGTTCACACAATCCAAGAAATCAACCTTGTCAACTCAGATTCATCGAATTCATGATCTAACTCATAATGTTGTCACTTGACATTGATTAACCTATGATGCTCAGTGTACACTATGTTGTCAAGCATCCACTAGTAGTTCTCTTGGCACATACTAAAGTTTACTAATGGTCAGCATCAACTAAACTTTACTCGGCTTAAACTTTATTCACTTGACATACACTAAATCTTCACTTTACTCAACTCCAACTAATTTTCTACTTGGCTTTCACTAATATACCTTGACACCAACTATGCACTTGGTCAAGCTTATCAAACACAATTCTTCTTCCTTGTTCTTCTAGACTTAGTCAGTGTATCCATATTTTTCCATCTTAAGTAGATAAAAAATACACTATATCATCACTATCTTAAGTGATCTTTGTACTCCTTTTATATACCACAACTCAACCTTTTCTCTAGGTTCTCTTGTTATCTCATTTGATCAAATCCTCTCCATCAATCAAACAAATGATAGTACTCAAATCAACTAAGAAGTTGTCTTAGCAGTGGGTAGTATGTTTGATATTAGCAAGAAAATAGTGATTGAAACATATTCTCATACTTGCATCAATCTTTTCTCAACATCTCCTCATTCATAGGAGATGTTTTTCATCAATATTCTCTCCCATTGACATCAATGACAAAGGAATCATTATGTCAATCATCTGCTCTAAGTATTCAATCAACTTGAGTGTCCAAAGAAATTGTTCTAAATCAACTACCAAGAGTCTTAGATGACTCTTCTCATTGTAAATACTCCCCCATATAGCAAGCATCAACATCTAGTCTAGTTAAACAAAAGTACTTTGTACCACTATACTGATGCAATCTCTACATCATCTACTCAAAAGTGGGTAGGGGCATAACCCCAAGCATACCTCACAAATACTCAAATATATCTTTAGGTAGGGGCTTCATAAAGATACCTACTATCTAATCTTTTGTACTTACATATTCTAGTCTAATTTATTTTCTGTAAATGTCTCTCTCAATGGATATATGCTTAGTCTTAGAATGAGACATAAGATTCTTAGACATACTCACTCTACTTGTGTTATCACAATGTATGATGATAGGTTCTAAAATATATATTGCAATATCCTTCAACATCTACTTCATCCACATGATTTTATTACAATAAATTGTTGTTGCTACATACTTTGATTTAGCTATTCTCTATGAAATATAATCATATTTCTTGCTTAACCATGAAACCAATCTTCCTCCAAGGAAAAATGCTCCACCACTAGTGCTCTTTATGTCATCCATAATGTCTACCCAATCCACATTAGTATAAGAACATAAAGTGAAATCACTTGTGTAATCACTTAAAAATGGTCATCTAGACTATTAGCCCCCTTTTCAACATTTTGGCTAAATTAATTTAATCATTTACCTAGACCAAATTGCTAATAATAAATTTATTTGATTATAACCTATAGTTTGACTATGCTATCCTAAGTTCATTATTTGATTAAAAGAACATTTCCTCTTTTAATTAAATAAAAGACCCCATTCTTCTAACCCACTTAAAGTGCACGCATAAAGTCCTTTTTTCTATTTTGCAATTAAAAGAAAAGGCTTTGTGGCTTTTGTCTTATATGACAAGTCAACTTATATTCTATTGGTTGACTTGTGTGTGCACATGGATCACTCTTCTTTTCAAATTCCACCGTTGATCATCCACCATCTTCATCTTGATCTCTACCATTCATATGACTTTAAAAGGGAGAGAGCTTTCCACCTCAAAGCATCCATCTTTTGAGTATTGTTATGTTGCAGGTTTTCTAATAGGTTTCTTTGGAGCTTTGTGGAGAACTTCTATTTCTTGTCTACATTCTCTCATACCATAGCATTTTAGCTTAGATTCATGTTGCATGTTAGTTTAGCTTCTATTTTGCAATAATCTATCTCACATAGCTTAATATTTAGATTGTAACACTCTCATACATGTTTTAGCATAGATGCATTTTGCATTCTCATCTTAGCTTAGTTTCCATACTTGCATTGCATTCTTGAGGAACTCCTTGAGACATTTGCATTCTTGCATCTTGTCTTTGGAACCTCCCATTGCATGGTTTACTAGCAAGAAGAGTATTCCTAAGGCTCAATTGAGAGCCCTTGAACTTGAAATACACTCTCTTGCACTTTGTGGATAGGGAGCTCTAAGTCGGTATCCAAACATTAAAAACTCATAGAATCGTTTGGATAGAAGGGTTTAGAATGGGACACTTTGGAGTGTACATTTTTGGCGCCCACCGTGGGGCTTGAATCAAGTTTCTAGCTCCATTTGCTTTTATTTTTTATCTCTAGTTTTTTACAGTAGCATATTGGATCTAATCAAGTGCTTTTGTAGAATTATCACTTTGGTTTTAAGGCCAACCCATAAGGAGATTGGTTTGAAGGCCAAAAATCTAGTTGGTTTAAAGATTTGATCATATCTTTTAAACTGCTTATATTTTGGTTCTACAATTTTTTTTGTAGGTTGGGTATGTCTCCAATATGTCTCAATCCAATTTTTAGAGCATTTTGACATGATTTGCAGAAGTTATCATTTTATCTTTATTTTTCATAAAAAGTCATTTCTAATCACAAATCAACATATTTTTCAAAAAAAAATACATTTTCAAAACTATTTTTGAATTCTAAGGTGGGTACTTTCTTTGTGTTTTGACTTTTGAGGTCATATTAAGGATCAAAACCCCGATTTGATAAATCTAGCCTATTTTGACAAAATGGGTCCCTAAGGCACAAATGAAGAAATTTTTTTGAATTTCTTGCATTTTTGGAAAGCTCTCTAATTTTTATTAGGGGTATCTTCTTTTTATTTCTATTTTTGGATTCGAAATCATAGTAAAAATGTTTAATCTTGATGACTAAGTCAAAAGCAAAGAGTAAAAATGATAGCATTTGTGATTAGTTTGCACTTTCTTTGAATACACTTGATTGGAAGATAAATTGGATTTTTGAAGAAACTAACAACTTTTTATTGTATATTTTTATGTTATTTTACACTAACTTTTGGTGCTAACAAGTTGTGATTTTAGGTTACCATGCTTGTGAAAAAATTGAAATATTGCATAAAAAGAATGCATGTCAAAGCTTCAAATGCACAAGGGCTACTAACGATTGTTTGCAGGGCTGCCCAATGCATAAAAACCCAATTTTTCTTGTTCTTTACTTTTTACATGTATGGCATATACTAGTTATTTTTTTTAGACACATTAAAACTTACAATTGAAATCTTTTGGTGATAGGAGAGTATGCTCTTCACCCTTGTGGTGAATCAGAAATCTTGACTTACCATTTGGTTTCAAGAGTAAGAGGCAATTGAATCTTCTTGGTGTGTTTGGGGGAAGCAATCAAGGTACGAGAGTATGCTCTTCACCCTTGAGGTGAATTATAAATCTTGACCCTTGAGAGTGGATCCATTTTGTGGTAGTTAGGATCCTTTAGAGGGCCTGCTCTCGGACAACCTGAGAGGAACGACCCAAGTGGGGACAAGCAGATTACCTAGCTCTTCCAACCCACTATAAACTCAAGGCTATCAAGGACACAAAACCTTGGTAGATGTAGTATTTGTCTTTACCTAGTGTGATCGCTTATGAGATTTCAACCATAGGGAGATCACTAGGAAAGAATGCTTAAAGTACTCTTGTGGTCGTGAGATCAGTTACTCATCACAAGGTGAGGTGTCCCGTAATTGGGAGCAAGAGGAATAGTATGAACGGAAGCCCTTTCTAAACACCCTAGGTTAGTAGCTACCCTATTTTTCTGCTCAACTTCTTGGTGCAAGGATTGATCCTAGTGGACTACCTGGATCACCCCAAGATTTACACTCACCATATGTGTTCCCTTGGTTGTGCTTATCGCATTTCCATGACAAAGAAAATATCTCTTCTTGGAAACCACTTGGTGTGAGGCAAAGGAGCATCAAGTGTGGGCCAAGTTATTGAGTAATGAACCATGCCTTCTAAGTAGATATTGCTTGATGTGTTCTTGAATGTGCTAGACCTGTAAAAATCTTTTGAGCATACACATGACGATAATTCTAGGGATTTCTTTTGAGACCTCAAATATGCTTGTATCATGCAAGGTTGCTTTGTCCCTTGCTTGATTGTTTGAAGACTACTCCATGTGTCACTATCTTTCTTGGAAAGAAATTGTTTTTGAACATCAAACTTGCTATGCTGTCAACTATTGTCAAACTTTGTCAACCAAGTCAAAGCATCAAGTCTTAACATTTTTCTTGTTTTTCTTGCTAAGGGGAGTCTCATCATTTGATTTTTATTTTCTATGTCTCTAGTTCTTGAACATGCTTAAAGTGGCTCTTTGGTCTTAGTTCTCTTAGTCTTTTTGTCTTCATGGTCTATGTCTGCTTGCTAGTTATCCTTTTGCTGAAATGGTTACCTTGATTTCTTGACTGCACTCTTAGGTTGGAAAAGTTGTTCGCTTGTCACCTCACTCGCTCTATCTACTTGGCTATTGGATTCTTGACTTGAGTCACTAGTGTCATAAGTAACATGGACACTTTCTTGACAAGTCACTTTACTCTATCTTTACTATATTGGCAAGTGAATAATCCACCTCTCTAGTTTGGACATCAAGTTATCTTGTGTCACCTTATTAGCTTCCTCTAGTCTACTTCATGCTTGATTATCTATCTACCACTATGGAATTCAAAGCTTTTGCTACCAAAACTCAACCAAATCTAGATGATCATGATATCCTCCATGTCACTAAAGAGTTTCAAGATCTATATGTGCAATACAAAGAACTAGAAGAGACAAATGATCTTTCTTACCTTCATCTCTCTAAGCGCATGACAGAAATGAAGTCTAAACTTGAGAAAAGGTTAGAGGAGAAGATTTCATCATTACATGAATCTTCCTTAAGGTCTTTACATGCATGTGAGTCACCTTCTTTGAGGTCATCCTCTTCTTCTAGGTCTACATGCTCTACTTCAAGACATCAAATGTCTTCATCTTCTAGATCTAAAGACCTCTTTAGAGAACAAGCAAGTGATACCTCCTTTGAGCCTATGCTAAAATTTCATGATGGACCTATCTTTGATCAAGATAATGATGAAGGCATGGATTCATACCATTCACTTGAGAAACAAAAAAAGGACTCTAGACATACTTCTAATAGAACTTTTGCTTCCTTGGAAGATTCTTATGATGACACTTTGCAAAAACTTCTTGGCAATAAGATCATCATGTTACCTAAGTCTAGCTCATATGGAAACCCATTCTTGGATATATATTGTGCTTATCATCAACATAATGAGCATATTACTTCAGATTTCATTGAGCTAAAACATAAAATCCAAGATCTTATTGACAATGGAATTATTGATACCTCTAATAATTCATGTGATGAGGATACTTTTCTTGAGAAAGATCATATTAATTAGCCTATGTCTAGTGATGGTTTCCTTGATACCTCCACTTCTTCCAACACTTCAAAGCTTTCCAACATGCCTCCATCAAATAAAGAACCTAATGCTTTCCACATTGACTACACATACCCTCAAGGGTTACCTCTAAAAGAAACTCAAGCTAACCTTCACCTGTCTGCAAACCTTTTCCATGCTACTAAGCCTAAAGATCCAAGCACTACTCCACTCACTCTCCATTCTCCCTTGTCCTTACAAGTGGCTCCATGTCAAGAGGACTCTCAAAAAGAAAAAGCTACAAATGTCAAGAAAGATCAAGATCAAGCACCCTTTCATCTCCTTCAAAATTTCACCCCTCCATATCCTATTTCTTTTCCATCTCCTAAGTATGATGAACATACCACTTCCAATATCTCCCTTGAGCTTACTGAAAATTATGAGAAAATTTCTCTTCATATGCTATCCAAAGCTACTTTTCAAGATCAAAGAATAATCCCCTCATGTTCTACTTCTCCACATCCACTTTGAAATTGTGATCAAGCTTCAAGTGCTTCTATTAAAAATGTTGTTCCTATCAAAGGTACTCATGAGTCTATTTATGGCTTTGACCATGTTGCCCACTCTAAAGATGTTGATATCCCTTCTCACTATCCATTTGCATATCCTAATTCTATCCTTGGTCCTCATCCATTAGAGCTAAAGCCTTCAAACCTTCTATCTATATTGGGACCTTATGTTCCTTTATCTTCTACACTTTCCACTCCTAGCTCTCCCATCATACCTCAAGTTCAACAAAGAAACTCATCCTTGATGACTTTTTACCCATATATCCATCTAAACCAGTCATATCAGCCTTATTCATCCACAAATCCCAAGTCCTTTGTAAGTGAGAATAAACGTAAGAATCCATTGAAAAATGAAGATCACTATGTCCCATCCAATCAACATGTGAATGCTAAGAAGGAAAATGCACAAAAGAGACTGCAAAGGTCCACTATTAAGAGAGCTAAATCAAAGCAAATGTGGGTTCCTAAATCCATCATTGAAGAAATGAAATCTCAAGCACCCAAAGAACAAGGAAAATCTAAAGCTATATGGATTCCCAAGTCTCTTTTAAAAGACTTGAATATTGAAAATACTTCAAAGTTGACATTCAAGATTCCAAAGGCTTCCATTCCATCTTCTTCCAAAAATCTTTCTAAAAATATTCCAAAGCCTCCCACTCCACTTTTTTCCAAATCTCTTTTACCACCTCATACATCTAAACCTCAAGCTACTTCATCCATGATTCCTCCATTGTTCCAATACCCTTCAAGGTGTGTGTCAATGTTGATCTTGTCCAATATTTCAACTGCCCTCATGAAATCCTCTAAATATTACACTTACTTTCTATACATGAACTCTTATACTCAATAAATTCTTCCTACTACCATTTCTCTTTCATCACCTAATCAACATCTTTGAGCATACCTTTCTATAGTCTTGGCTTATAATGAATTATCTTTCCTATAGGAGCACTATCTACATTCAAAAAGCTTGAGCTCTTTCTAAAAATTCAAAAAATTCAAAAAAATGAAAAATGAAAAAAAATGAAAATGTTTCTTGGTGAAAACCACTTCTTGTGGCACCTTGGTAGCAAAAGTAAAGAGAAATAAATCCATCCTATGGTGAAAACTACTTCTTGTGACACCTTGGATAAGTACCATGATGAAAACCTGGGAAATAGGCATCATGCATAATTCTTCCACCATTCATCTATCCCCTCTTCTCTCTTCGATCTTCACAAAGTTAAGCTATCTTTGCATATTGGCTACCTTATCCACGGGATTCTCTATTTGTGCTTTCTCATTCCCTCGTAGCCATCTTGAGCTTTATTTTTATTGCTCTATCCCATTGCTATCCTATCTAGTTGACCCCTTGGTCTTGATCATAATAAATGAAACATGGTTCTCATAGGTCTCTTGACATGGCTACTCTTCTGGACTACACACTTCATGCTATCTCACTTGTTAGCTTTATTGCTTATCCTACATGCTATCTTTCTCATTACTTCCATTTCTTATCCAAAATATGCTTCATATGACTATTTCACCTCTTTCCCTATAAGCTTGGGTACTCTTGAGGAGTCAGTTCTTGAGGATCACTTTCACTTTTTTCACATTCCTTTCTTATGCATCTTTGCTTATCCATCGACTTGTTTCTCCATTGTTTCATATACCTTGATAGACATTGGGAGAAAATGATGTGATCTTGCTTGAGAACTAGTGATCTCTAAATTATTCTAAAAAATCAAAAAAATCATATATGATGCTGGAAAAATCTTAAAAATAAAAAAATGTCCTAAAAAAATGACCATCTTAGTGAAAACCTAGCAATAGGTGCTTTGATGTATCACCAAAAAAATCAAAAATACAAAAATACAAAAAAATTGAAAAATTTTCTAAAAAAATCTGTCAAGTGGTGAAAACCTAGAAACAGGCACTACTTGAAACCCTTGCACCTCTGTCTATCAGTCCTAATCACCTACTTTGCTACACATTTCCTGGCTTGGAATTGTTTCTTGTCCTTGTCTCAGGGGCATAGCTACTTAGCCTATTGAGGTATTCTTGTGCATTAGGTTTTCTTTGACAACTCACAAAAAAATGTTTCTCAACACTTCCCCCACCTTGACATCAAGTGTTTTTCAACACTTTTCAAATAGTTTACCTACAGTCTCTGATGTCATGATATTTCTCACTATCAGAATCAAGTCTTGAAGAAATGGCCAAGTGACTTACGCACACGCACTTTAACATTTAAACAACTGAGTTATGTTGATCTTTTTCTACTTTATGTGATGTTTATGATGATTTCTTTACTATATGTTCCATCCCTAATAGTTTTTCAAGGATGTCATTGACTAGAAGACTGGGGGCATGGGGCATGTTTTCTTGATTTCTGCTTGTGGGTATACTTTGTTTGTCTATAGTAAGCATTTATGCTTGACCTATTCAACATTTTGACTTACAAATGTATCATCCTTGACTGTTTCGCAAGACCGCACTTGGGGTTTATCTTGGCGCTTATTCCTTGATATAGGTGTAATCTTGCTAAATTAAACTTAGGGAATCTAATCACGTAGTTATCTTGACTTACATGTCTCTGATGCTTAGATTGGATTTCCACATACCTATTTGATATCGATCATATTCATATCCTCATAGTTATACTAGTGATGGTTGTATGATCTCACGATGTCCTTAATAAATGCTCAATGATGAAATTAAGAGTCTAAATGTTATGCACTTCTTGTTGGTAAACTATTTTTCATATGAGCTTGCATTTTACGTTCATTTTCTAGCTTAGTCTTGCATGCTTGCATATGGGGAGAACTCTCTCTTCATCTTTTTGTAGACATATCGGCTAACTCCTTTCATATATTTCTTTACTTTCTTCTTGTTCATGTCTTTTCACCTTCTTAATTTTTTGCTTCATCTCTTTTCTATCTTATCATCACATTATATAAATTTTTTACCTCTTAAATAATTTTCACATCCTGGATTCCTTTTCGGGATCAAAATCCAAATTCAAGTTCATCTTGATGGTCAAAATTGTCTTTTAAAATTCTACTTTCTTCTGAGCAATTAGCTGACCTTTTCAGGTCTAATCTCTGAATCATCACTGGGGCATCTTCATTTCTTCATGTCTTCATCATTTCCATACTTCATATCTACTTCAATTCATTGTTTCATGTCTAAAATCACCTTTCTACTCATTTTGACCTAATTTTTATATCCTTCAAGGTCAACTCTAATCAAACTGGGGCATTTTATTAGTTTCTTATAGTCATTCTTGGGTTCTAATCATCTATTTGTCATCTTGGACATTTCTATATTCTAATTTTCTCATGTCTAGCTAGTTTCTGCATCCCCTTACCTCATTTCAATTTTGATCTTGAGGGGGCAGAAATACTCTATCACTAATTGCTACAGCTATCTATTTCTTAGCAGCATTGTTTGATCTTTTCACTTGTTCTTGATCTATCTACTTTGCTAAGTGTTAGCATTCTTCTTTAATTCTGACATCATCTCTTCCTAGTGTTTAGTACTACCACTATCAGGTTGTACATTTAGAACTTGCTATCTTTTTCTACATTTCGTTCTTCAAAATCATATATCTATATCTATCACTGCCTACTTGGCTTTCTATTTTCTTTGGCATAATGTGTTCCCAAATTGATCATGCATTAGTCAAAGAGGGGCAAATGTAATCACCTAAAAATGGTCATCTAGACTATTAGCCCCCTTTTCAACATTTTGGCTAAATTAATTTAATCATTTACCTAGACCAAATTGCTAATAATCAATTTATTTGATTATAACCTATAATTTGACTATGCTATCCTAAGTTCATTATTTGATTAAAAGAACATGTCCCCTTTTAATTGAATAAAAGACCCCATTCTTCTAACGCACTTAAAGTGCACACATAAAGTCCTTTTTCTGTTTTGCAATTAAAAGAAAAGGCTTTGTGACTTTTATCTTATATGAAAAGTCAACTTATATTCTATTGGTTGACTTGTGTGTGCACATGGATCACTCCTCTTTTCAAATTCCACCATTGATTATCCACCATCTTCATCTTGATCTCTACCATCTGTAGGACTTTAAAAGGGAGAGAGCTTTCCCCCTCAAAGCATCCATCTTTTGAGTATTGTTATGCTGCAGGTTTTCTAACAGGTTTCTTTGGAGCTTTGTGGAGAACTTCTATTTCTTGTCTACATTCTCTCATACCATAGAATTTTAGCTTAGATTCATGTTGCATGTTAGTTTAGCTTCTATTTTGCAATAATCTATCTCACATAGCTTAATATTTGGATTATAACACTCTCATACATGTTTTAGCATAGTTGCATTTTGCATTCTCATCTTAGCTTAGTTTCCATACTTGCATTGCATTCTTGAGGAACTCTTTGAGATATTTTCATTCTTGCATCTTATCTTTGGAACCTCCCATTGCATGGTTTACTAGCAAGAAGAGTATACCTAAGGCTCAGTTGAGAGCCCTTGAACTTGAAATACACTCTCTTGCACTTCGTGGATAGGGAGCTCTAAGCTAGCATCCAAACATTCCAAACTCATAGAATCGTTTGCATAGAAGGGTTTATAGTGGGACACTTTTGAGTGTACAACTTGATCTATCATACCATAATCCAAAACTAGGTGTATGCTTTAGATATCTAAATATCCTCTTTACTGCTACGTAATATGATTCCTTAGGACCATCTTGAAATGTTTCTACTATCCTAACTACATTTTTTATATATAGTCTAGTGTGAGTTAGATATTGTAAACCTCTAATCATAGATCTATACTTCTTCTGCTCAACTGTGGGTGTCTCATCTTTAACAGTCAACTTGTGACCATTTATCATAAGTGTGCTAACAAGCTTATAAATTTCCAAGCCAAATATTTTCAAAAAAAATTTCAAATACTTGGCTTGTGATATGAAAATACAATCTCTATTTTGCAAAATCTATAAACCTAAGAAAAAATTCATCTCACAATCATACTTATCTCAAATTTATTCTTCATTTCATTAACAAACTTATTACTTTCTTCATCATTACCTCCAAAGATTATGTCATCAAAAAATATCAAAATGATCAACAATCCATTCTCAACTTCTCTCAAATATAAGTTATTCTCTTTTGTACCTTTAGTGAATCCCAATTTTGCCAAATATTTTTCCAATTTTGCATACCAAGTTCTAGGTGCTTTCTTTAAGCAACACAATGCTTTCTTCAATCTGTATATGATGTCTATTACTTCTATCAAAGGAAATCGTTTAGGATCTCAATGTAGACTTCTTTGAGTTCTCCATTCAAAAATGCTAATTTATGACCATATGATATACTTTAAATCTTTTATTTACTAGACAACATAGGGATATTATTACTACTTCCATTCTAGCAACAAGGGAAAATGTCTCTTCCTAGTCTATACTTTCTTGATATGAATATCCTTTGCATAACAACCTCTCACAACTTCACCTTGTTCATTCATCTTATTTGTGAATACCTATTTAGTTCCTAAAACATTCATTTTTTAAAAGTCTAGGAACCAATCCCCATGTCTCATTCTTCACAACTTGATCTAGTTCTTCCTTTATTGCTTGAATCCATTGATCATTCTTGCATGTCTCATTTTCACTCTTTGGTTCAACTTGAGAAATCAAGCATAATTCATCATGTACTCTATTTCTTATCATTTCTCCTTTATCTTTACTTCCAATGATATGTTCAACGGGGTGATTCTTTGCTAGATTCTTGTGTAGGAGTTTCTACCTCAACTCTTATCTCTTCTCTTGGTTATGATATATGTTCTCTTTTTTCAACAATTTGAACATTATTCTACATGTTATCGTTAGTTTCATAAAGCAATTCAATTGATGTAATGCTAGGTAGTTTGCTTCCTTAGTCCTATTCTTCGCTGGAACTTGACCTAGATTTTCTCTCAGCCTACTAGGATTTCCTTAGTAACCTAACCTCTAGGGGACCTCTATTATATTCCCCCAATGCTTCCAAACCTTGATTCACCAATGAATTTTCTTCTTGTAGTCATCAATACCTCTTTAGGCTATCTTGCCATCTTCAAAATTTGATCCTTCTTGATCATTCATACCACCTTAAGGAATGAGTGGTTAACTTATGAGGTTTTGGGCACCATACAACCTTTTGTATTCAACACCAACAAGTCTTCTTACTAATTTTGCAAAATTGTCACAATTGCACTAACTAGGCCTAATTGAATTAGCCCTCCTAATGTTGGTTTTCCCTTAGAACTCCAAATTTCTCTAAACAAGGTGGAAAAAATCATAAAATCGAATACCCTTTTGGGAAAACCTAAAGGATTTTGTGAGTCTTAGGTCTCCAAGCCATCCATACACTTGAAAGAAATTTGTATGCCTATTTTTAAGGGTTTCTCATTTGAATTGAAAACATTGGCTAGGGTCCATTCAAAGGCCTACCAAAACTTTGGTTAAGACTTCCTCCCTTGGCATATATAAACATCACTCACACCTCCTCCTTCTTAGACTCTTGGTTTGAATTATCATTCACATTCAAACCTCAAAAACCTTCCTATAAACATTGTGATTACCTAACCAAGTAATTGTGACTTGCCTAGGGAATCACATTAAAAAAAGATAGGTATCTTTTTAGGGCTCAAGTTTTAATATACACTATTTAGACTTGCTCCATTTCCATTTCCCTTAATGTCATGATGAATCCACACTAGGAACTCATGGAGGATCCATTTTTCTGAAAATTGCCAGGATTGAACTAGCACACCGAGTTTTCAAAAAATATTATCAAAAACCAAAAAAATTAAATTCTACAAATTTAAAATATAAATGAAACATAATTTTATGAAAATGAAATAAAATAATTCAAAGAAAAAAATCCAACTTCAATCCATTATTGTTATCATGTAAAATAAAACATGCAAAAACTATCAAAACTATGACATAGTTCATAGATTTTAATGACAAAACTTTCCTCTTACAATCTCCAACCCTAGGAATGAGTCATTTTCTAGTTTTTATAAGGCCACAAATAGGTTTCAAATAGTTATGGAAACCAACAACCTCAAAACCATGACATATGCAATTCTTGCTCAAATATTGTCAAGCAACTTTTCAAAGTTGCTGACAATTTTTGCATTTTTTGTATCTTTTGAACATCTATCACTTGGATCCTTCCAAGTAGGTATAGCATAGTCCATTAATTATCTCTAGGCATGATCTAGTCTTTAGATCATCAATCCATGATTTTTTGTCCACTTTCCCTTGACAACTTTGTTAATATGTGACTTCTTTCTCATTTCTTGTTCCAAATGATATGTAGGATCTCCAATCCATGCAATGGGATGTAAAACATCATGAAGGACAAGATAGGTTAAAAACCATACCTTCCTCATTATTTTATGGTCCTAGACTCATGACCCCCAACACATGCAACACTAAACAAGCAACCCTAAATCTCCTAGATTGGAAACTTCACCTAGGAACAAACTCAAACAAAGAGATGGCCTTGAAAGGTCCAAACTCACACTCTTGAATTAGCTAGAGCTAGTACATGTCAAAATCAAACTAGAAACCAAAACAAGGAGGCTTTTACTAGGTTCTCCTACACCATCAATATTGTCATGAATAACTCTAGGATTAGCTTTTTCATCCGAATCATAATCATCAACTATAGTCAATAAAGCTATCTCTTCTATTTCTTCTTCCTTCTTAGCCAATCTATGTTCATCATCTTTATCATCATTATCATTTAAGAATACTTCCATACTTTCATTAAATTCTTCATCATCATAAAAGAGGAAATTGTTTCTAATCTTTCTTTGGTCTTAGGACATTTGGATGTAAAATAACCCAATTCTTTACATGTCCAATAGGATAAAATTTCCATACCTTATCTTCTTCCTCTTTCCACCTTCCATAACTGATTCCATCAAACTTTGGAATTTATTTTATGAAGTGACCCACCATTGATCTCCAAAAGTTGTTAAGGTTTCTCTTCAAGGACCTAATGTTTTGATACCAATTGTCAGAAAGTAAAGTCCAAAAATATAATTGGGAAGGGTGGGGGGGGGTGTTGAATTAGTTAACCAACTAGTAAAACACTTATCAACCTTATTAACCTTTAGACATGTAAACAATATAATCATCAACCACAACAAGATATTCATGCATAATAACTCCAGATATATTAACTAGGGAAAACCTTTGTGAGAGGGAAAACCCTGGTGGGGATGGTACCCACAAAATGATGCACTAATATAAATGTTCCTTGTTAGAGGATGGACCATGTTAGGAGTCAATGAAATACATTCAGTACATATTAGTCCCTATTAGGAGACTTTGAATCCCTATTAGGAGTTGTGTCAACCCTTATAGGATTTGTACAAAGTAGATGGACCCACTATCCAAATGGTTTTAGGGGCAAGACCAGTGAACTCACTGTCCATTTGGTCTCCACATTATTCCTTGGAAAATAATAGAATAAAATGTACTAGAACTTTCTTTTTCCTATCAACTATAATTCCTCTTCTGATCTCGATACTAGATCACCAACTTTATATCTAATAATCCCTTAGACCACTTACTCATATTTGCCAAATACTCTTCTCTTGCTTGCACAATCCACACTTGATCTCTATTTCCAAAAAAGGAAAATAACCTTCCTTTATACCATGTCCTCAAAATAGTTCCTTGAGTTGATGTTGAGGCTTTCTCAATTAATTATAATAAGATCTCATTAAGATAATTAATTATTTTATAATTACACAACACTGTCAGCTCACATTCTTTAAAACTTCTCACACATATAACCTCAAACCTTGCACACTTGCTGAAATCATCATTAGGCTATCTACTATCACTATTCAACTTCACACATCTAGATTCTACCTCTATTAGTAGATACAATCCATTCATCCAAAATTGCTTCTTAAGAACTCTGTTTGTATGCTTCTCTCTATAAATCAATCATATCTTTTGCATATCTTTGACTCATTGTATGCACACTTAACCATGTCATCATGACATGGTTTAGAAAAAATTCCTTAATTTTTCTTCACATGATCTTCAATACATTGTTCGTACAACCTCATTCTCTATCTACTATTATTCTAGTCTTTAGTTAAACACTGCTATATTAACATCAATGACACACACAATAATAAATACAACATATAAATCATGCTGAAAATCTCCCATGTGCTTTGGAAATGTTTAGGATAATTCCCCAAAGGAATACCATCAACATTCATGCTAACATAGTAGTTCAAAGTTCACAATTCATGGGTCTAAAAGCTTGTCTAAAAAAAGATGTGTACCTAATTAAGTGGCAATGTAGAAGATCATTTTATTTCTAAAAGATTCATAGAAAAGACATATTTTTATTGGTGATTATTGGTAATGATGGTGAGACATGTTTTGGTATGTAAAAAATTGAAGGGAGCATTTAATGATGGAAATTAGCATGTCACTTCACTCATTTCCTCACCTATCTACATGTATCTCCCTCTAGGTTGAATGCATTAAAAATACTTTTTCCTTTTCATTTTCTTGCATCTGTTGTTGTTTAAGGTAAGAAATTTGTTTTTTCCAAAGATACAAGGAGATAATAGAAGAGAAAAAGAGCAAAAACCCAAAATCCTGGAAGGTTTCAACAAGGTTCAAGATACATTTCTCACTGAGTTGGTTTATGAGCTCCAAGGGAAGGACAATAAAAGGATGTCCAAAGAAGTAGCTCAACTGGTTACCATTTTTGGCAATTTCTTTATTCAATTTCCAAAGTTTGTATATTTGAGAATAGGAGGGTATAAAGGAAAACCTTTGAGGCTGCCCCGGTATTGTCTAGATTGTTATGTTTTGATTGAAGTATGCAGACAATTTGTGGAAGTGGAGAAAACTTGTAAGGCTTAAAAGGGCTCAAGGTACACCTTTCATGTTGAGGTTGGACATTACTAGTGTCAGAGTGTTCAAGATGCCTTTATTCTAAATGTTGAAATTAAGACCATGAACTTCTTTTTCTACTCTCCACCTTCCAATTTTGACACTTGAGATTTTACTCAGAAATATCTTGAAATGGGCTTGTCTTTCTCCCACATCCCTCAGATAGAATATTTTTGGGTGAATTGCAAAGATGACTATGAGGATAGGAAATGGTGGTGGTCAAGGCTTACCATGAAATAGATCAAGGATTTTAACCTTCAATTGGATATTTCTTGAGTTGTTGAAGGGAAAAATGAGGAAGTGGTTGACCTAGTATATGTGGAATAGATTGAAGCCTATCATTTGCATATTGTTGTTTGGGAAATACCAAAAGTAGATGACTTGAACGATAAACCTATCCCCGTTGTTACAAGAATTGAACAATGGATTGCAAACAAAAGATGGATGGAACCAGAGTTAGTTGTTTCTAATGTTCAAAAAGCCTCTACTAGTTCTAAATTGCCTCACCTTGTTTCTAATACTAATGATGTTGTCCCCTCTCCCACTATAGGTGTTCAAAAGTTGAGAATTAAATCTAAACCTACTACTCAAAGTTCATTTCAATTACCTCCCCTAGTCAGGTGGATTCACTCACATAGTAGAAAGGGAAAATTTCAATAAAGGTTAGTTGAAGAGACTCATAAAAGACCAATTGAGGTAGACTTAAGATAAGAATCTACAGCTGAGAGTTCAAGTGGTGATATTGATCAAGGGACTAAGTAGGCTATAGAAGAATGCAATACTTTGAGTTTAATGGTTGTTGGTGTGTCCCATGTTTTTCAAAATCTTCCCCACAAAGATAATTCTTTTGTTCCTAACTAGTTTGATCTATGAGTAAGATAGAAGAGAATCATAGCCCTATAACTCTTTCAGTGGAGGATATGGTGAGTAAGTGTTAGAATATATAGTTTAGCAATATAACTAGGGGGGGTCGTTGAATTGGTTATCTAACTAATATCACAATTATCAACCTTATTAAATTTTGACCACATGAGCAATATAAACTAAAACCATAACAAGATACTCAAACACAATAACACCAGACATGTTAACTATAAAAACCCTTAATGAGAGAAAAAATCCTAGTAGGGATGGTACCCACAAGATGATGTACTAATGTAAATCTTCCTCATTAAAGGGTCAGACCCTATTAGGAGCCTATGAATACATTTAGTACATATGAGTCCATGTTAGGAGAATTTGAATGCCTATTAGGATTTGTGGAAGACAACTAGACCCATTGCCCAAATAGCTTCAAGCTTAAGACCAATGAACCCACTATCCAAATGATCTATGCATTATTCCTTGTAGATTAATAGAAATTAAATTTACTTCCTTCCTCTTCCTCTATCTTATCAACTGGCTACTACTCCTTCAAATCTTGTAACCAGATCCAAAAAATTGCATCGAATAATTCATTGGATTGCTTACTCTCATTTAGTATAAATCTGCTCCTTTTCACACTTTGCACTTCTTCACAAAATTATTATACTTGATACCAAACTTATAATCAAGGAAAACATAATTAATTTATACCACATCTTCATAATAATTCCTTGATTTGATCTTGAGGCTTTCCTAATTAATTATGGTTACATAATTAATTAATTATAATTACAATAGGACTGTTAGCTTATAGTCTATACAAAAATTCACATGTACAATACTAGGGCTTGCACACTCATTGATGTCACTATACAACTTTCCTCTATCACTATGTGACTTTGCACTTCTTCATTTTATGTCAAATGTAAGATAGCAAACAAATATTATAATTTTGTTCTCCAATACTCTATTTTTGTACTACTCTTAGTAAATTAGGTACAACTACCATAAGCCTTTGACTTAGACTCTGCACATTTAACCACATCATTAGGAAATAGTCTTTAATATTTCCTTAACTACACATCACTAGGAAATAAAACCATTGTTTATAATAGTAAGATCTCTGACTGTTATTCTCCCAGTGCTTAGAAAAATAATACTATGTTGACATCAATGACAAGCATAGTTAAGAATGCAACATGTTAGTACTCTCCAATTCTTAGGATACTTCCCCAATGTAGTATCATTAGCATTCATGTTTGCAATATCTCCCTTTGGTTTTGATGGAAACCTAGATGAAAACCATCTAAGTTCCAAGAATACCAAATAGTACTCTACTATTGTTGTTGTCCTCTGGATTCTAGGACCAACATCAATTGTCCACAAGCTAAATAGTCTTAACACAACAGATGAATATTCTTCTTCTGCATCAACATCAATTGTTCACTTCACACTACATAATTCAAAATATATTAGGTGCATATTCCTGCTTCCTTACATGAATCTTTCTAAATATCCCTAAAGAGATATCTCTCCCTCATTCATACTTAGGAGTTCTTCTCCCCCATTGCTTAGGAGATGTTTTTCATACATATTCTCTCCCCATTGACATCAATGTCAAAGGCCTCAATATTTCATACCAATTGTTAAATACCAATTACTACACTTGCTCCAACTCTTCAACCAACTCAAGTGTCCAAAGACATTTTTCAATACCAAATACCAAATATCAAGAGTCCTCAATGACTTAGTTCTCAATAGATACTTCCCCATATAGGAAGCATCAACATTCAATCTAGTCTAGCAATAGTGTTTTGTACCATTGGACTAAAGCACTCTCTACATCATCTACTTAGAAGTAGGTAGGGGCATAACCCAGAGCATAACTCTCAGGTACTCAAATTGATCTTTTGGAAAAGGCTTCATAAAAATATTTGCAATCTAATCTTTAGTACTCACATGCTCTAATCTGATCTCCTTTTCTATTGCCTTCTCTATTAAGATGTCATGCTTAGTAGATATATGCTTCAACTTAGAATGTAATACAAAATTCTTAGACATACTTGCTATTCTTGTGTTATCATAGTAAAAAATAATAGGTTCTATAAACTCAATTGAAATATCTTTTAACATCAACTTCATCCACATAACTTGATTATAGTTATTTGTTGCTACAACATACACTTCCTTAGTTGTACTCTATGAAATACAATCCTATTTCTTTCTTGTCCAAGAAATCAATCTTCCTCCAAGAAAGAATGCTCCACCACTGGTGCTCTTTCTATCATCCATACTACCTACCCAATCCACATCATTATATGCACACAAAGTGAAATCACTTGATTTGCCACGCCAAATTCCATAATCAAATGTTCCTTTCAAATATCTAAATATCCTCTTTACTACTGCATAATGGTACTCCTTAGGATCAACTTGAAATATAGCTACAATCCCAACTACATTTGTTATATCTGGTTTGGTATAAGTTAGATATTGTAATCCTCTAATCATTGTTCTGTACTTCTTCTACTCAATTGTAGGTGTCTCATCCTTGCTAGATAAGTTGTGACCAATTATCATAGGTGTACCAATATTCTTACAATTCTCTAATCCAAATCTCTTCAACAAATATTTCAAGTACTTATCTTGTGAAATAAAAATACCATCATTTTTCTACACAATTTGTAATCCCATGAAAATCTTCATTTCTCCTATCATACTCATTTCAAATTTTTTCTTCATTTCTTCAGCAAAATTGTCACTTTCTTTATCATTACCTCCAAATATTATGTCATCAACAAATATTACAATGATAAATAAACCATCATCAACTTCTCTCAAATAAAAATTTCCCTCTTCTATACCTTTAACAAATCTAAGCATTGTCAAATACTTATCCAACCTTGGATACCTGATTTTAAGTGATTATTTCAGACCATATAAAGCTTTCTTGGGTCTGCATACTATCTCTTTATCTTTTGTCAGAGAGAATCCATCAAGTTACTCAATATAGTCTTCTTCAAGTTCTCCATTCAAAAAGGCTAACTTGACAACCATTTGATATACTTTGAACTTCTTATTCGTAGCATAAGACAAGAACATTCTTACTACTTCTATTCTAGCTATAGGTGCATATATTTGAGATTAAGGTAAAAATAGGTTTTGAGGGGACCTAAAACCCCTTTACATCATAGACCCAAAATATATTCAAATAAATCCCAAACATCCCAAAGGGATCCAAACCAAAAGCACACTACAATAGAAAAACATTATATGTCTAGCAGCACCAACAACAAAAACTAGAAAAGAAACCAACAGGAACTTCTTAACCAGCCAAAGGGACTAAGAATTTCATTTCACTCCCTTTTTGTGAGAGAAAAAAATCATATCAAATTGAGGAAGCACCATTTTAGATCCTTTCCTAGTCATAGGTGTCCACCCCTCCTCAATCATCACAACCTTAGACTACCAATTTTGAGAATCCAAAATAGAGGGAAACTCATTCAAATTTTGACAAGGACCATTTGTCATCATATCTTCCATCAAACTAGAACTAATACCAATAGTCTGATTACCAATTCCAGTAGCAACAATAGAGAGAAACTCATACTTTTGACAAGGACTATCTATCATCACTTCCAATACTAGTAGTTTGATTACCAATTCCAATAATAGCAAGAGTAAATATTACCAAAGCTAGCAGATTTACAATGACCAGCTCCAACAGTCATAGCACAATGCAACTTACCTTGTCTAGAATTAGTGGTCTCAACACCAAAACCACTAGAATTATCTCAACCAAAGTCTGCACCAAGAACACCAAATTTAACACCTTGACCAAAAATAGTCTTAACCTCCTTTTGAAAGGTTCTAAGACTACCAACAAACAAAGGACTAACCCCATAAGAAACTTGGGCATCCATCTTAGAATCAAAAGCATTCACCATCTTAGAAGGAATAATTTCCAATATAGAGGATGGAGCCCCCTGCTCTACAGATCTAGAAATCTCATCCACCAGAACAAATGATTTGACTACTAAATAATGCTATATCCTTTCCTAGGGTTGATTTGACTACTGATTTGTATATTTGATGATCTAGAAACCTCATCTCTTTAGCCTTTACTATTTAAACATTATTTACACCTAAAAGGGAGTCTCTCATAATCAAGTGACTAAGTCCAAGAGCCCTTTGAATAACTTAAAATAATCTCAGCTAGGAGACCCTTTGAAACATCAATATCAACTAGAATCCTAGCATAAATAGAATGGAAATTCTCAAAAGATTGGAAATCAACCATATGGAAATCCCCTAAAGCCTTGCCAATTTTCATAAAAATATAATTCACCCAAAAATGAAGAGGAAGATTAGGAAGCCTTACCCAAGTTGGGATTTTGAAAGACTCTGTTTGAGGGTTAAAATTTGAATGCCATGGTTTAACCATTAAAGGAAAGTGGTACTCCAAATAATCTATGCCTTCTTTCTATGAGTAACCTTTGCAAACAAGTCTAGCCTTGTTTCTCACAACTTCTCCTTGTTCATTCATCTTATTTATAAATATTCATTTAGTTCCTAGCACATTCTTGTCTTTAGGTTTGGGAACTAACTCCCATGTCTCATTCTTCTCAATCTAATCCAATTCTTCCTTCATTTCTTGAATCCAATGATCATCTTTACATTCTTCATTTGTGCTCTTAGGCTCAACTTGAGAAATCAAACATAATTCCTTATTCACTCAGTTCATTGTCATCACACCTTTATGCTTACTTCCAATTATCCACTTTGGAGGGTGATTCTTTGTTATATTCCTATTAGAGGTAGGAGTTGACATCTCAACTCTTATCTCATCTCTTGATTCAAATCTTTGTTCTATTGGAAATATGAAGTAGGCAAGGTTATTGAGAGAGAAGGGGTGAATCAAGAACCAATCAAACTTAATCTTATTTTACCAATTAATCCTTCATATAATATTCTGATTTAATTTCATGAATAAAAGAAAGAAAGAAAATAAACAGTCATAGCAATTTGACATGAGATATGGTGACATAGAAACCTTCCAAATAGAAAGTCAAATTGAGGTGGGGATAATACCCACAATGTTTAGTACTCTATTATTAAAGTTGGCATGTTAAGGCTTACAATTGATCACTTCTAATGATCGACCCTATTAGGAGAAATAAGGACTATGAGGTCCACCTTGTTAGAGCATTTATAAAATATAAAGTGAACTATGCACTCAGTAAAGAGATTTATCAAAGATGTTTAAGTCTATCCTATTAAAGGATTTGACTAATGCACCTATTAGGATGAGCCGGTGGCTGATCTTTGATCTACAACTCTATTTTGTTGGTTGAGATTCCTTGAATTGTAATGATCATGATCCTTGCTATGATAGATAATACTTTTTTGTCCCTTATACTACTTGTAGCCTTCTTTAATTTGTACCTATTCTCATCATATTCTTACACTTCTTATTTGGATCTAAAACAATGCATTACATATATACCAATCCAAATCACAACTTTCTAGAGTTGGCTACAATACAAGTTTTGCCAAAATCCACAAAGTTGGCCCAATTGTTGTAACTCTTTTGAAGACTAACTTGATGATGTTTTGATACTCATCCACCACTATCAACACTCAACATCATCTAGCACTCGATTGATGAAGAGGCTTAGTTCATATTGATTACTTCCAAGTAGCTTGAACTCAGTCAGCACTGTGTAACTCAGTGAATACTACAAAACTTGGCATATATTGAATCACTTAGTTGACACTCCATGGCTCAGTCAACACTGGATTCACATCACTAATACTACTATCTTGGTAGACACTGGAGAACATGGTTAACATTGAGAAACTTGGTCAATACTATGGAACTCGATTAACACTATGGAAATTGGTTAACATTGGAGTCTCCATCACTTGCAATGAACAATTTGGTAAACATTACTACACTCAACATAAACTATACAATGGTTTTGAAGCTCAGTAGCAACTATGTATTGACTAAGTGTGACTCACTAATAGACAAATTGGCTTTAGTGTTAATGATCTCCCCCTTTGACATTAGAGACAAAAATAATTATCATCAAAAAATTGAATATTCAAATTGTAAGTCAAAACATTCTTTTATCTCCATTCTGTGTCTACAACTTGGTAACATACTCTATGTTTTAGATTTTTCAAAATTTCTTTTTTAAAAGATGTTTTCTACTTATCTATAATATATTGTTCTCCCATATATGTATATGCCTAGAGTACTAGTCCCCCATACATGTATCTTTTACATATATTTACATATACTTCTCCCTTTTTTATACATTTATTCATCTATACTTTACTTCTCCCCCTTGTTGATATAAATGCCAAAGGTGTATACTATATGTTAATACCAAAATGTGACAAGAATTTAGAATGTACCTTCAAGATTAATGCCATTGTCTTGTCCTAATTTTCTTGTAACAGCTTGCTTCCATGCAATCCAATCTAAAATTTTCCTAATAACTTCATCATGTGATCAACTATCAAGAATTTATTGTCATGGATGAGTGACTTAGCATATGCAATGTGTGTTTGCAATGCATCCATGTTTGGAAGAATGATGGCTTGGATTTTTGCAAGTGTGGCTCTAATCCTAGCTTCTTCCTTTAGTAGTTTTGCTTGCAAATTTGTCAAAAACGTAATCTTTGAATAATGAGCAAAATTATAGCTTGGTTCAAGTGATACTTTGTGTGCACTTGTCTTCATGTCTTCATCTATTTTTGATAGTTTAATTTTAATGTCTTGTGTGAAGATAGATGTGTCACGCAACTTAATAAATAATTAAGTGACATTATTTACACATGTCTCTAATGAAGTAAGAGTAGTAGACAATGCTACTTGGTTTATTGCAATTTTCTATGCCACTTGTTCCAATACATTATTCTCAAATTTCCTTTTGGCTCTTTGTAGCAACTTATCCTGTCTATTCAAGTCTTCATTGAATTTATGGACAACTTATGCTAACTAATCTAAAATAGGTTGTGTACATTCAACCTCAATCCTTACTGAATCTACAAATATGTTCTTTACATCTTCAAGCACTTGATTTTCCTTTCTCCTAAAATTTTGTTACTTAGCTCTCTTTTGCAATAATTCACCCATGATGTTCATTTAATTAGGATTCAAAGTAGAGATATCCCAATTCAAACTAACTATATCCTCATCTAAATCAATATCTTCTTTTTTCCCCTTATCCTTATTTGAAACTTTAGTACTCAATTCAAACTTGTTCTCAACTATCATTGTACTAGTGATTTTTTGAATAGAAACAATAGTAGAAATAGAGGGGCTAGCAACAAATGTAGGTATGACACTAATAGAAGAAATACCTTGTTTTTGGATGATCAAACTTGGTGATGGAGACACTTACTACTCAGTATATGAAGTGATGGTCATTTTAGTTAATGGAATACCCAATAGAAGAGGTCTTGAGCTTAGTTGTGTGCATGGTGGTGTAGTGGTATTCACAAAGAACTTGTTCTCAACTATCATTGTACTAGCGATTTTTTGAATAGAAACAATAGTAGAAATAGAGGGGCTAGCAACAAATGTAGGTATGACACTAATAGAAGAAATACCTTGTTTTTGGATGATCAAACTTGGTGATGGAGACACTTACTACTCAGTATATGAAGTGATGGCCATTTTAGTTAATGGAATACCCAATAGAAGAGGTCTTGAGCTTAGTTGTGTGCATGGTGGTGTAGTGGTATTCACAAAGAACTTGGTAAAAGCTTTCTGAGAGCCAGATTGCACTAAGGCTTTTCTCAAAGAATGAGGAAACAAAGCCATTAATACTATTATGATCTTTCCTACATTAGTTTCCTCAATGCTTTGAATCTCTAGAAGATTTCCTCAAATAGCTTCCTATTCTTCCTCATCATCCACATTTACATTATCTATTTCATCATATTTTATTTCCACATCCTCTTTCTCATCACCAACAATAAAATCACTAGGTTGATGTGGCTTGTAAATATTCTTCCATGTTGATGTAGTAACCTTCACAACATATTCAATGATATTGAGAAGTATCATGCAAGTGTTCATCTTGAGAGTGAACTTCTGTTCATTCTTCTTCATAGATTCTTTCACCTCTTTTTTGCCAAGACTCGGCATGAGTTGCCTCAAAGTCTCATCAAAGATATCTTTTGTGTTGCTTGTGTCCTTTGGAATTTATTAAGTAAGCTCATCAAGAGAATACTTCCATTTTCCCAATTTTGTCATAATGGTGTTGATCTTAGATTGGTTTTGACAAATCAGTGTATATATACTTAAGTCATTATAAGTCATTTACTTAGTTCATGCCAAACAAGTAACATATGCTAAGCATACCATATAAGATGGAGCATACTGAGTAAATAGTGAGTGTCGAGTCACATAGATGCCAAGAAGATAGTATGTGCTAAGTGATTCAAGTGTCGAGAAAGAAGTACATGCCAAGTCATTCAGATGTCAAGTGACAACATTGAAGTTACAGTTAGTGTCGAGCACTAGGGACTTCAGATGCTAAATAATACAATTTTGACATAGTCATTTATATTGGCACAAACTAATATGTAAACCATTTTTGAGCTAACATAAGGATTGTTTTATGATCTTTGTTAATAAGGATGAATCTTCATTGTGAATCCCTATGCATTACATACATCTAATAAAAAAAAGGGAAGGTTTAAGTGGCAATATGGGTAATCACTACCGTTGATTCATACTTAACTCTAAGTCACCTAGGTCTTTTTAAGGAAGACAAACCCTAATTATTATTTTTAAAATGCTAAGGAGAATTGAAGAGATTTTTCATGTACAAATAGATCATTCATGGTGATTCAGGTATTATGAATTGAGTTACATTGTAGAATTGGCTAAAGGAGAATAGAGGAAAGGAATCAAAGGATAGCATAGATACATTTGGATCTGACTAGAAAGGATCAAGTACATATTCGTATAGAGGTGATCGAACATCAAGGAACATCTAACCAAAAGATCATTGCTGGGAAATTTTCATAGGTGAATCAATTAAATCTCTTAACAGAATAGTCCTAATAGGCTATTGTAAATCCTTTAATAGGGTACTTACTTCATTATAAGTTAAAGTTCTATTACCAGGCACACTTTTAGCATGGTGTTTAAATCCTTTAACAAGGTAAGATCTAACAATCTTATAAGCCCTTAATAGGGAAAATCTTTCATAGGGTAGATCATGTTTCATGATCAAACATTGTAACCTTCATTGGATACACTTTATTACTATAGTGGTAAAGATTTGTGGGTGTCATCCCCACCCTAGTCTTACCTTCTCCTTGAAGTATTTTGGGTAACCAAATATCTTGTGTCATACATGTGTTGAATATTTTACTTTCATGCTATGGATGTACATGTTTAAGTTGGTAGTTTAGTTTATATGCATAGATTGCAAGATGGATGTCTGGTGAATAGTTTTAGAGGTTGAAAGTTTTAAGTGTTGATTCACACTACCTCTCAGAGTTTACTTTCCTATTGTATTTCTAACAATTGGTATCATAGTGTAGTTCTCTGAGAGTAAATTTTAACAACTTTGAGTAAATATCATGAAGATGGAAGTCTAAAAGTTGGGAAAGACAATTGAGAACTAGAAGATTGAAATACAACTTGCCTTAAATCACCAAAATGAAGTAAGAGATGAGTTAAAGAGATCATTGAAAAGAAGAAAGGAAATTGCTATTTTAGAGAAAGACACACAATAGCAAGAGATTGACACTATTGAATTTTTTGCTAATAAAAACACAAATGAGTTTAATGCAGTAGTTGTAGATCTAATGGAAAATAATGGAACCCTAATTGAAGAGGTTAGAAATCTAAAGAGAGAACAAGAAGCCCAATCAGTATTACTATGTGATGTGACCGAGCATAAGAAGAAATCTAAAGAGGAAAAAGTCATGGTTGAAGATGAAAAAAGGATTTGACCAATAGATTAGAAGATAAAACATCAAAGGTAACTACATTTTCTCACATGCAATTGGAAATTTTGGGTCAAATGATGATTGCAAGTCATAAACTGAATGCAAAGAATATTTAGATCACAACATTGAAGTTATAGAATAAACAACTAAGAAATGATTTGAAAAGAGAAAATTAGTTTTTTGATAGTTTCAAAAAACCTAGTGAAGCCATCAAATACTTTGAGCAATTGATGAGATACCCTAGATCCAACAGTGATGCTTTTGGATTGGGTTACACTGGTACTAAAGAAGGAGAATCATCCAAAAGTGGTGAAGAAGAAGTAACAAAGGTAAGAACTCCAAACCTACTTTTCATAAGAAGTAACATAGGTCATACTACTAATGTTTCTAGAAGCAAGACTACAAATTAGAATCCTAAGTAGAAGTTCATTGGTTATTACCATAAATACAAAAAATAAGGACATCAGATACATGAATGCAGAACCAAGATCATAAGCACACAAATATTTGAAAGATACTGTTATAACTATGAGAAGTATGGATATAGAGCATATGACTATAGATCCAAGCCTAAATGGTCATTAGACAAGTAGACAAAGGTAAAACACATTGACAACTCTTATAACTGAGATTATAATACAAGGTATAATTGTCACTACTATCAAGAGTATGCACATGTTGCTGAAAATATCATAAGTTTAAGAAGTGACTATAGTAGATGGTTGAGTCAAACCACGTGTTTTAGCTATTTGAAGACTGGTCACATAAGAAAGAATTTTCCAACAAGGTCAGAGACACTAAGAAGTGAGTTCAACAAAGGAAAAGGAAAGGTAGATGTTGAGAATGTTAGAGATGAAATAAACAAGACATGGAAGAGAAAGGAAGATTGTAGCACATCAAGTGTAAATGTGATCACTTCACCCAATGGGTCAAGTGATCACACTTCCTCAAATTAAGTAATCAATATGTAAGTGGGATTGATATTTAAATATATATATATATATATATATATATATATATATATATATATATATATATATATATATATATATATATATATATATATATATATATATATATATATATATATATATATATATATATGCATGAATAAAGATGCAAAGTGTTGTTAAGAAAAAAAAGAAATTTTTAAGTTTTGTTAGTTTTCATGTTACTACCGAGAATGAAAAGTTTCACTATGGTTTCCAATTGAAATGTTAGTTGATGCCAAGATATCAAAGGTGATAGTGTTGACCAAGCTCATAGTGGTTTCCAAGTAGAAAGGAAACTTTGTGGAAGCCATGTGGGTCGAAATCTTTATTAAAGCCAAGCTTATAGTTGTGTGAGCATTGGGCATTCATTGAAAGGTTTTGAGGTCTATATGATCAATTTCTACTCATTTTACATCATTAAAATTTGAAAGAGAGCACAAAAAGCTAAAGGCAAACTAGAGAAATTGTCTTGATTGTTTGCAAGTGGATTTAATAGCTATTCAACATCATCTCAATAGGATTAAAAATATATTTATTGTGTGCCAAGCTATGTAGTTTAAGTATTTGCAAAACCTAGTTTAATGAAATGGCATCTAGTTCTTCAGTAGCCAAGGTTGTGGAGGGAAAGGAAGTTTTGGATGTGCAATTGATAAGAAATGAGATTATACAATTAAATTTTAGAGCTATTCCAAACATAGGTTATAAACAAGATCCATCTAGTGCATTGTCAATGATACCACCACAATTTTTAATTATTCAAGATGTTAGAGATGTTAGATTCTGCTATACATGTAAGGATGGAAGCATAGGAGACATGGAAATTAGGCAGACATATGGGAAATTGTGTGAAAATAGAGCGTTGAAGTAGGAATACAAAATTGTTGAGAAGAAAGGGTTAACCCATACCCTAGATTTCTCCAATGTCTTCAAAATAGAATGGATAAAGATAGTTTTGAGCAGAATACATGACAATTCTGTATGGTTAGAGAATGGACCGGTGAAAATCACCAAGAATATTGTGCATAGAGTTCTAGGTTATCCAACCCTAGATTGGCCAAAGATAATGAGAAGTGAAGAAAAAGAGGTAATTGAAAAGAATACAATGCATTCAACATATTGCAAAACAAGGTTGAGGATGTTGTGCAAAAGACCACTTTAATTTAGAAATCATTATATGGTTTGACAACACCCAAGGCAATAATCTAGGCACCTATTGAGGTAGGTGAGGACAAAGAAGAAAAACAACAAGTAATTGAAGTAATCATAGTTGATACTGAGCTAGTTACACAAGTGGAAGACATTGAAACAAATGTAGATACACAAGCACTAGTTGAGGATGAGCAATAAACAAAATAGAGTGTACTAGATACACTAGTGTTGAATGCTAGTCCTCCACATGAGGTGAACATAGAAAATGATATTGTAAAGATAAAGGATGTTTCTGATACTATCACTCATAACATCAATCCCCTCATAGAGGATGATTTAAAGATGATACTAGTGGAATCCACCACCCATGCCAAACTTTGTGAGAATCCTATACTAGTGAGTGTTGATGATATTGAGAAGGAAAAAAAGGTATCTGTAGGGGAGGAAGTACAAAAAAAAATTACACCTTCAACCCCTCCTCAATTTACCATGATACAACCTACATTACACCTTGTGGTATACAAAAGGAAGGAGACAACTACTTCTACCATCAATACATTGCCACAAAGTACTCCAGTCTTAGTCACTATAAAGGAAAGTGATCATGACAAGGGTGAGATAGTTGGAGAGTAGAAAAATGAGATAGAGAAGACCAAAGGAAGACAAGTTGAAATAGGTTAGGTAGATACTCCTACACCTACAACACATGAGCAAGGTGCATCTATGAATATAGAGAAGGAAAAGGATATGACTAAAGAGCTATGTTTGACAAAAAATTCGGAGGAGCAATTAGTAATACAAAAAATGGTAACATTACTAGAAGCTACTACTCCTCCTAGTCAAGCTCTTCAGAGGCTGAGCATAGAAGCTACACCATTTCAATCCTCAAGGCCAAGTCCAAACATATCTAAGGCAAATGATGAAAAATCATATGGTGATGTGAGCTTAGATGAAGTGATTGTGTTGCCTAAATTTGATCTTGGAACCATCACAATTGAGAAGATGGGCATTCTTCAAGAGGCTCTAGCAAAGAAGAAAAATCAAGAACTGATTAGAAAGGAGTATA